>OZ010788.1:51714613-52935996 GCA_963932465.1 Maratus speciosus | reverse complement strand
TTTAATGGAATCGAATACTTTTTTAAATACAAACTAGCCCATGAACATTCAAAAGAAATGTTATGTACACCATAATGATATTTTTTGTAGTGTGAAAAAGAATCCCAATCGCAGAAAAAAAAAAAGAACGAAGAAAAAGCAAGAAAGTTACAAAGAGACTGTGCATTGAAAACACTAAAAATCTGGAATCTTTATTCACGTCAAAGGACTAAATATATCTATTGCTATACAATATGCATTTCTTAAAAACACTGATGCACAAAACAATCTGCCAATAAAGTAGTTTTCTTATACTTTTAATAAAATAATTTTCTGCTTAGATCTTGTTGTAAAATGAAAAATATTTCATAAAACCTGTTTCAGTAAGCTAATAAATAGGAATATAAAAATCATTATAGTGAAACAAAATGTTAAAAATTCTCTAGGTAAGCAATTTCATTTCTTTGAATAGAGAGCGCATGAAAACGTAATTTTAATAGTATTACCTTGTTGAAAATGCAGAGAATTACAGTATACTGAAAACAGATTAAGGTAGAAATAAACTAATCATTATAGCTACTAAATTGATTCACAATAAACAATAATATTATAGTAGTAGTTTAAATAGAGTGCCTTTTTTCCATAGCTGAAAAAATTTCGATTCAATTCAGAGATTTACGTAATGGCATTTAATATTTTTCAATTACTAAATAAAGATATTCGCGAAATTATCACTGTTTTATTTAGTTTATTTAATTAGTATTTGTGCGAGGGATTCGTGCACAATGAGGCAGAATTTTGGAAAAAAAAAATAAGAGAAAAATATAAACGACAGAAGACATTTTAGCCATTGCATATATAAATCTTCTTATTGTGATTATCCTGCATAACAAATTTTCTAATACACCTGAAAGGAAACAGAATAACTATCACTTAAACCACTTTAACTATCATTTGCATTTGACTTATTGTGTGCCATGCCTGGTACATTGTGAGACATTGCTGATTTTTTAACGTGATTCAACGAAACACATTCAGCAGCCTGGTATATGCCATAGTTATGCTTGGATTTCTGAGAATTCGTGCATAAACGGCCGCGTTAGAACGTTTTATTGGATATTGGATACAAATACTGATAAATAGAGAGGCCGGACTTTGTAGCTGCCCCTTTGCGACAGTTCCCCTTTTATTGGCACCCATGTTTCAAAGACATACAAGTATATAATAATTATATAATATACAAGTATATAATATATATAACAAGTATATATAATTGTAACATATAATGCAAATTATTTTTAAGGGATAAATCTAATTTTAAAGATACACAGTGAGACACAGTTTCACTGTGTTCCAATGTTTTATTCCCCACTGTGTACCATGCCAATTTAAATTCTTGGTATTAATGAAGAAATGGTGTTGCCTAGGTGCTATGATATTTGAATGCAATACTGTACTGCATACAATTAGATTTTGAAAATATATAATATGTATCAGAGTTACATCAATAACTTTCAGGTTCAAAAAAATATTTTCTTTTCGTAACTTTCGAATAAAATAGCATCTACCATTGAAAATTGGTAGACAAACACTCCAAAGAAAGCATTGCTGAACAGTTTAACATCAAGCGGTAGAAACAAAAAAAAAATTTTTTTAAGCTTCTTTGTTTCATTATGTACTCTGTATCTCTGTGTATGATTTCCCCCTACATATATATTTACTGATAATGCTATATCATAAATAATAATTACCTATTTGTGGCAAAATATTTTTTTTTTTCGTATATAATTATCCAAGTCATTTGATATTATGGAACTTAAAATTAAGACACGTCAACTAGATCAGTGTAACACAATGCGATTAACGATATGTTTCTGCAGTATTGGCTAAATAATGACATGAGAGTCAGGTAAAACCCTTTGTTATACACAAATTGTTTAAAGTATTAAAAAAAAGTTATAGATTTCGATTCTGTGTGAATTATTCACACAGAATCTATTAAATTTACTTTTCATATCTCTTGTGAAAAATGCCATTTCTTACAGGTCCTGTTTTGCATTTAGCTATGCGATTCGTAAAATTCAAACAAAGGAACAAATTGTGAAATTATGCATTGTCAAGTATTCCTATAAACTAGGGGTGCACAACCTTTTTGAGAGAAGGGCCACTTACAAAAACGTTTGGGTTGTCGAGGGCCACATCAGTAATACAGACAGAATTCTATACCGGGGAGGCTGGGGGGGGGGGATAACTCGTTATTCTTGAAGAATAATGATTTTTTGTATATAGTAAAATTAAACAAATAGTAATAAATAATTATATGCAGGGCTTCTTCACATCTGTATGAATAAACATACAGCACTTTATGAAGACTAATTGTTCCTTCTTGATAAATGGAAAAATATGACAAAATTCAGGACTTTTTTCCACGAGCGATTGAAGAATTTCGCGATATTTTTGCCACTAATTAACAAAATTTGAAACTTTTTGCAACAATTGTCTAAATTCGTGATTTTTCTGAATGACAAAATTCGCGATTTTTTCTCGCGATAAATTGAGGAAACTCGCGATTTTTCCGCAGCCGACCACCGAAATTTGAAAAATTTCCGCGCCGGATTTACGAAATTCGCGATTTTTTCTCGCGATAAACTCACGAAATTCGCGATTTTTTCCGCAGCTGCTCAACGAAATTTATAATTTTTCCGCCTCTGATCAACGAAATTTACAATTTTTCCGTACTTCATCGATAAAATTTGCGATTTTTCTGTGCCCGATGAACGAAATTTGAGATTTTCCCCCACCGAATTGACAAATTTCGCAATTTTTCCGCACTCGATCAACAAAATTCTCGATTTTTCCGCACTCGATCAACAAAATTCTCGCTTTTTCCGCACCCGATCAACTAAATTTGTTATTTACCCGAGCCCGATCAACGAAATTCGCTATTTTTCCGTGCCCGACAAACGAAATTCGCAATTTTCCAGCGACCGATAAACAAATTCATGATTCTTAACTAACTCTAACGAAATTAGTAATTTTTCCCGCGGAAAATTGACGAAATTTGCGATTTTTTCTCCTGATGAACTGACAAAACTCGCGATTTTTCGGTAAATGATCAATGAAATTTGAGATTTTTAGCACATGATCGACAAAGCTCGCGATTTTTTAGAACCCGATCAATGAAATTCGTGATTCTTAACTGACAAAATTTGTAATTTCTTCCCGCTTTAAACTGACGAATTTCGCGATTTTTTCTCGCGGTAAACTGGCGAAACTCGCGATTTTTCCGCACATGAATGACAAAATTCGCGATTTCTCCGAACCTGATCAACGAAATTCGTGATTCTTAATTGACTGACGAAATTTGTCACTTTTTCCGCGGAAAATTGACGAAATTTGCGATTTTTTTCTCGCGATAAACTGACGAAACACGCGATTTTTCCGCAGCAGATCAACGAAATTTATAATTTTTCAGCACTTCATCGACAAAATTCGCGATTTTTTCGCACTGGATCAACGAAATACGCTATTTTTCCGCGCCCGATCAACGAAATTTGTAATTTTTCCCGCGGCAGATTGATGAAATTCGCGATTTTTTTCGCGATATATTGACGAAACTCGCGATTTTTCTGCAGTCATTCAACGGAATTTGAGATTTTTCCGCATATGATCGACAAAATTCGCGATTTTTCAAAACGTGATCAACGAAATTTGCAATTTTTTCCTGTGACATATTGACAAAAATTGCGATTTTTCCCAGTTATAAATTGACGAAGTTCGCGGTCCACGAGTTAACACATCGCGGGCCACTTTTGGCCCGCGGGCCACAGGTTGTGCATCCCTACTATAAACCATGATTTGCATTTAAACCAGCTTTTGATTGGCCATCACGGCTTTATTGCATTCTTGTTTATTTTGTCATTGTTTATTTTAAAACGCAAAAAAGGCAAACATTTTCTTTCAGATTGATTTAAATACCTGGTTGTCCATCAGTTCCTGGAAAACCTGGAGGTCCTGTCATACCCTTTGCACCTTTCACTCCTGGTGGTCCTGCTCTTCCTTCAATACCCTACAAATAAAATATCGCTTTCTTTCATAGCTAGCAATCTTAAACTAAAAACAATACATTTTAGAATTCCTTTACTAGAAAAACGGAAATTAAAACATATGCCTAATATTAGGGTGAATCAAACGAAAACGGAACAGGAGTTACAGAATGAAATGACATAGTTTATTTCAACATAATCTCCAAAACTACACTAGCACTTGTCCCACTGTTTCTCCAAATGGTGAATACTCAGTTGATAGAAATCTTTTAGTTGAAATCGGAATCACTTTCGAACATTGTTCATGATTTCGCTTGTCCGAATAAAAACTGCGACTCTTCAATGCCTTTATCAGCGGACCAAAGATGTGATGATGAGATGACGATGCGACGACGAGATGTTGATGTGATGAGGAGTTGACCTTGACCAGGGTATGCGTATCATTATTAACCACAGATTCCTGTCCCTCTGAGAAACGTTTGTGCTTGTCCTGCGCACAAACAATGTCAGTGCAGGTTCTCCTCAGGGACCGACTAGCAAGTTTTTGTGTCCAGGGCACTTTCAAATTTTCGTTCCCCCTTAGATCGGTTAATTTACTGATTTTATTTAATTTTTACATATTACACACTTATTAAAATGCAGAAAACCAAAGTTTAAAAATGCACAAATAATACATGAAAAGCAGCAAACAGCTGTTTTTAATCTACCAGCGAGATTCTTCTTCAGTGCAAGATAAGGCAAGGCACAGCGTGCTAGAAAAAGCAAGGCTGAGCAAAATGACAGAGACGCGCCGGCATATATACCTGATTTGTTATTTTTATACACACTTATTATTCGAGAAGCATCAACTCAAAAAAATAAGCTTTCCGGAAAATTGAAAATGGTTCAGGATTAAAATATTTTTTCTATTATTTATTGAAATTTTTACTTTTAATCATAGATTGAAATATATTTTTGCCATTTCATCATATTATTGTCTCAAATATTGGGAATTCAAACACTCGAATTTGCCATCTGGTGGAGAAACGATGTAAGATCTCCTTTCACGAAAATTCCTTGCAAGCACATTGCATTACATTTCGTGGCCCACAGAAATTTTGCGCACAGGGCACGGGCCCCAGGTGCCCGTGTGATAGCCAGGGCCTGGTTCTCCTTATATTGCCTTAATTCGCCGATGCACTTTGCAACTCCAACTCCTGTTGCTAAAAAAGGGAATGTCACTACATTGCTCATCTTTAATCACAAACATTCTGCAAACGAAGATGAATAACAACCGATTGTCTGCCGGGCGATACTGTTGGCCAACCGCCTGCGCATATCACGTGCTTCCGCGCAACTACTTAAGGTCAGTCCATTTCCGCAGTATGGGTTAGTTTTGTTACAACCTGCTCTACCTCTACACATAGTTGTTGCCATTCTCATAAAAAAAAAAAGGAATTTATAACTACTATTCCGTTTTCATTTAATCCATCCTTATACGTGGGTGGTTCAAAAATTATTGTCCCTAATGTATATAAAATATTTGTACTGCGATGGTTGATGTGGAATATCGAAGCCTAATATCTTAAATGCCTATATGCTCAATTTCAGAACCATAGTTGCTATATTAACTTAGTTTTGGAGGGAGGGGTGAAGTTTTAAAGACCTATTTTGGGGGGAGTTTTTAAGAAGGGGGGGGTTGAGGGTTAAATGTTGATTTGGAGCTTATGAGGCTGCATTTGGACAGTGGATGAGATGTGGCAACATCACTATGATCCCGAGTCCAAACGACAGTAGTTACGTCTCATCCACTATCACAAATCTAGCCCCATAAGCAAAAAATCAGCCTTTCACCCCCACTCTCCCCCTTTCACTCCTCCCTCCAAAACTATTTGCATATAGCAGCTACGGTTCTGAAATTGAGCATATAGGCATATAAGACTTCGGGCTTATAAGGGCTTCGATATTCCACAACAACCATCGCAATACAAATATTTTATATACACTAGGGACAATAATTATTGAACCACCCTCGTATATATAGGACCACAATATAATATATTTTAAAATTGTTTCCATAAATTAAGAACTGAATGATTTCTTACCCATTTTTACCGAAGCGTAAAATCTTCTGAAAATATTACGAAGTCATTCATTAATTTTAACAACATTCATTAATTTTAATAAAGACATATTATGATTTTACTTACTCCTGGTAAACCGGGTGGTCCAGTAAATCCTCTTGGTCCAGGCTCTCCAGGTCTTCCAGAGTCACCTTTCACCCCTGGTAAACCATCTATTCCAGGTAAACCTTCTGCTCCGGTATCACCCTGTAGATCAAAGATAATATCGATTTATAAATAAAAGTCATGGATATAATGGAAAAACATAGTTTATTAGATAGTGTTATTAAACAGCAAAAAAAAAAAAAAAAAAAAAAAAAAAAAAAAAAAAAAAAAAAAGAAGAAGAAGAAGAAGAAGAAAAGATTTTAAGAAGAATAAATTACCTTAAATCCTGGTTCTCCAGGGGGTCCGGGAAATCCATCTTTACCCTAATAAAAAAAAAATATATATATATAGAAATAAATTGAGTGAATGTTGATCTCGTTCATTTTTTAAAAATTATTATTATTATTTCCGCTTTCAATGTTTATTTTGTAAAAATATCTATACTGCAATTTCATTAAAACATTCTAAATTGCCATATTTACTCGGGTTGCTTTGAAGTACGAAAACACCTTAGCATCTTTTGTGATAGGTATTTTACCAGATTAGCGGCCAGAAAATTAATTTTTAATTATTTTTCTTAGCGGATACTACTAGTTACGCTAATATAAAATAAGTGCCACACACGCCGTATTTTACATCTGTCTTATATTGTTTCATTCAGCAAAACTTTGTACCATGCAGTTGTCGAAAAAACTACTTTTTTTTATTGTAGCGAGCTACAACTACAACTACTTTATCGAAAATGTATTTAATTACAACCGCAACTAGTTTTAAAAAGTATCGGCTACAAATTATTTTTCAAAAGCAGTCACTACTTCCTGACTTTCATATTTTTGAAAGGATTCAATGTACATTCGAAATTCAGGAACGGATTAAATATTAAAATCACCTATGATTATATCGCGCCGGGATATAATCAACTAAATGTGATATAACTGTCAGTTTATACACCATATTACAACCTTTTTAATGAAATTATAAGAGACATAGGTAATACAATAAACATTTAAATATAGTTACATAAAAAAGCGATTAATTTATAGCATTTTTCTTTTTTCGGGAGGCACGGAAATAGAACTAACTATATATATAAACGAGCGATAAAACGAGGGGCTGCTATTGTATATAACACATTTATGCACAGCTTTGCGCTGCATAAATTTTATTTACTTTTCTTGCAGTAATTATTGCATTAGAGTATAAAATTGCAGACGACTAGTGTATTTACCAATAGATTTGTTCACTTAACTCTGGAACACACTCTTAATGTTGTGAATTGTATTGAGTTTTGTTAAGAGTTAGTTATATTGAGTTGTCTAATTTTAAAATCCAGAAAATTATAGAAAAAAAACTGTAAATGCAAACAATAACTAAAGCTATAAATAGAGTAATTTCAAATTACGAAACTTGGTATTAAAACATAAAACCCAATAACGAGTAAGTAGTAGATAAGTGTTGCCAGCAACAAAATTAATTTCTTGGATGGGTCAGCATTTAGTTTTACCAGCATATGTCAATGGCTTTAACCCCCCCCCCCCCCTCTCTTCTCTATGACTTCATTTTGTATTTAACTAAACCTGTGGAGAGACGATCCATTAAGAATCAGGGCCTACAGTGTCCAACCCTGTTTTCTTGAGCGTGGGCCCTGTGTGCTTATACAGCATAGGTCCCGGCTAGGTGGTCAGCCAAACGCTAGACTCTCAGTGTTTAGTTCTCAAGCTAGCTCGGTACTTATTTTACCGATCCCAAAGGGTTGAAAGGCTGAGTGAACCTTGACCAGCCCGGAGTCTAACTCTGGACCTGTTGCGTGGCAGTCAGACGCGCTGACCACTACGCCACTGGGTATCGGTCTTCTGGATCACTTGGTATATTAAAAAACTTGAAAAGCACTAACTATGAAATATCGAATAAAAAATCGAACCTTGCATTTAAAATGTTATAATATTACAAGTGCTTTTCAGGGTCTATTCAAAATAGATAAGAGCTTACTTACTCTTGGACCTGGATGTCCCAAAAGACCTTTTTCTCCTTTTTCACCAATGTCACCTGGTGGACCCTGAAAAATAATACAAATAATAAGAGATTAAGTACTTATTCATAACAAACTTTTAACTATTAAAAAAAATTTTTGAATTAAAATTTTAAATAATTTATAAAATTAAAAAGTCTTCAAATAACTTGATTTTATGTAGAAGATGTACTTTTATGCTTAAGGAATTATATTCTCTTAAATAACAGCACCTTGAAATAATTCATTAATAAATTGACAGAACTGTAATTAGTAACTAAATTTTGAATGTCAAATCGTTGATTATAACAATTAAATTACTAAATTAAATTATTTGATTTATTAATAATAATAATTTTTTGTTAGTATATTCATAATTTATTTGGAACATTTTAAAATGATTTAATAAACAATGAAAACTTTACATTGTTTAAATAATACTTATTAAATTAATAAATTGTATAATTAACTGTATAATAAAATTGTACAATAATGAATTATCTAAAATTACTTTTTCGGAAATATACTTTAAAATAAATAATAATATTGAATCAATAAAAAATCCTATGAATATTAAATTAAGTAATACTTTAATATTTTTAAATTTCTATAGCTTCAATGGAAAATTTATAAACTTACTGCAACTCCTGGAATTCCGTCAAAGCCTCGATCACCTCTTGCTCCTGGTTCACCCTATTGCAAAATATAATTTTTTAAAAAGAATTTAGTAGTCAGTTTTACTTTGAAAAACATTATCTCATATTCATTACTTACTAATTAAGATTTCCTGGGAAAGCATGAAATTGAAAATATGATTCTTTAAAAGACAAGTTGTGCATGCATGTTATTTTATACAAGCCACTTGTGTCGGAAAAAGTAATACACATTAAAAAAAAATTACAAATTAATGAATGAAGTATATTTAGCGCAACTAAGTAACCTTATTTTTATATGCACATTATTTTATACAGGCCACTTGTGTCAGAAAAAGTAATATGCATTTTAAAAAAATTACAAATTAATAGATGAAGGAAGTACAGCTCAAAGTAAAAAAAATAGGATAATAGAAAAAAAAGGAATTGTGAAAAAAGTTTTTTTATATATCGCTTATACAAAAAGTAATACAGGATAAAACTTAATATTATAAGAATCTACATAGTTTGTAGAATCTTTTAGCATAAAAATTAAAGGAAATAATACAAAAAATTAAATAATTACTCACACTAGGGGAAAATAAAAATATTAGAATAACCATTTATCTGGTTAAAAATATTAGAATAATGCATTGTAAATAGTATATGTTTTAAAAAAGGAAAAATAGTTATTCTTTAATATTTTGTAGCATCACCTTTACATTTTATAATAGCACGAACTGACTTTACCAAGCTAGCTACAAGTGGTTCACAATGTTTTATATGCAGACATGACTATGTCAACTTTATGCTGGAAAGAAAATCAAATTTGTTTTTTGGTGCAATATCGTGCAGTCTTTTCTTCATTATTCCCCACAAATTCTCTATTGGATTTAAATCCGGCGAATTAGCCGGCCAGGTAAGGACGTTAATTTGGTACTGGCTAAGCCAGTTCTTGGTGGACACTCACCTGTGTGAAGGTGCTAAATTATGTTGGAAAATAAAATCGTCACCACACAGATCTTCCGACGATGGTATCATGAAATGCTCAAGGATTTCTTGATATATCTCAGCAGTAATCCTTTCGATAATGATACATAGCCTTCCAGGATCATCTGCGGTCATGACAGCCCATACCATTACACTGTCTGTAAATTTCATTGATCGTTTTATGCAGTCCTTTTTACATGCTTATTGCTTCATTCGCCATATATGACCACCTTGATCACCATATCTTACGCAAAACACACTCTCATCACTAAACAATATATTTTTTCGGTCATCCAGACCCCATAAAAACCCTTTTTTTGCACCATTGCACTCTCTACCTTTTCTGTTTAATAATCATGAGGGCTTTATCTTTGGTACACGGGATTGAAGTCCAAATTTATGTAGACATCTTAGTGTTGTAGATTTATTCACATTAACACCGTGTCCTTTCCACTTTCGAAGCAAATGTCTTAGACTTCTGAAACGGCCTTTTTAGCAACACTCTTTAGCTTTCTATCATCTCCTGGAGCAGTTTTTGGCTTTCGGCCGCTATTCAGATGCTTGTTTTCAAACTGTCTGTCGTTAAAATACTACTTTATTGCTCTACTAACAGTTGGTTGAGAACATTTTAAGTAACTGGCGATATATTGCTGATTACGACCTACTTTATGCAAATCAATAATACGATGCTTTGTAAACTCCGTTATGTCCGACGAACTATCAATGCTTCACACAAAATGAAAACGATGATGCAAAGCGTTTTTATAACTTAAGAAGAAGTCTCGCAGAAGCTAATTTTATGCTTAATTTATGTAACCTTCTGAACCAATCAGAAAAATTCATTAGTATTCTAATTTTTGAATCACCTATTTTAATATTTTGAATAATAAAAATAATTTTACGAAAATACAATAATCATTCAAAATTTAATCTTTTACAGTTTTAATTTTCTTTAATAACATGCAAATTTATTAAACATAAACTGTTGTCCTTTTTCAATTGTACTACACTGAAATAAAGCTAAATGCAATTCCAAATGCAGATTAAATGAATTATTCATTTTTTTTTTTTACTTGGAGCAGTATATTTAGTGTAACTAAGTAACATTATTTGTATCTAACAGTAATCGCAAATAACGGGCGTAGTAAGCAAAGCAAGTATTTGTTTTAAATTGCAAAATCCTTCGGAGGAAAAAACTTATATTAATGTACCTTTTTCTCTGAAACTACTGCTGTGATTTTCATATTTTTCACTTTCCGGACAGATATGTTGTAAAGAAAGCATTGTAATCATGAAAAAATCCGATTTTGGAAATTTTAATATATCTTTACATTTAATTTTCCCCGAATCCGCTTTTGCTATTTTTTCAGCAATTCCATATGTATGTGTGCATGAGCGAATGTTGGTATTTTTTTACGTTTTCAGATCTACAGAGATCGTTTTTGCTATTTTGACGATAATGTCAGACATATGAGTGAACATTACAGAGCCGAAACTTGCGCTTTCAATCGAGTTTCTACTTGGTGAATATATTATAGCCGTTGTCGCAAGAACTGTATTTATTTTCGTATAAACTGGACAACGGTTTTGGTATCTAAACAATTTTATAACCAGAGAAAACCGATTTTTCTATTTTTAAACTCAAGTATTCAATTAAATATTTTATTATTTACGCTCACCTTATGTTAACAGAATAATCATGTTTCAGCAGAAAATGACTTAAATTAGGATAACTTTTCCTCTTATTACAAAATCAAAGAAGAAAAATTACTGCGCGTTTAATAAATCGGATAAAAGTGTAGGGAAATTTAAGTATTACTTATTGTTGAAGATAAATGGCAAATCATTTATACTTACATCAACTTAAAACTACAAATAGCTGACTATTTGAATTCAATTTCAATAATTTAAAGACCTTATTCTCAGTAAGGGTAGAATGAATAATATTCATGGAAAATTTCATCATAATTTTAGAAAAATGTTTCAGATTTATGAATGAAAGTTCGCGTTTTCTTTAAAACAGGAGGCCAATTCTCACCAATGGAGATATTTCTCCTTTGTAAAGTTAGGATATAAGTTGTTATTTATTTTTATATTACTATTTATTTTTACGAATAATATTCTGTAAAGCGTTCTGAAATTTGAATGGAGTCACACCGTTTAATTTTTAGTTTATTTATTTATTTTTTTTTTTTTACGTTAATTAAAAACTAGAATTATAGACGCGTGTAACTATTGCATTTTTCATAAACACTTTCCAACGTAGTTGAAAAGTGTTTATAAATTCGGTTTGTCTGTCTGGCCCTGCTCTAAATCGCTCAGATATACTCGGAATGGCAAGTAATTTTTATATGTTAATGAAAATCACTATAGAATGTTCGCTATTCGAAATGAAGTTTGTACCATTTAATAGTTCATTTACAAGGAGACACAAAAAAATTTGGTTTCATTACGCATTTCGTTGTATGAAAAAAATAAAATTTCTTAATAATATTCTGTTAGCGTTTGAAAGCGTTTCGCAATCCATACCTGATACCTGATTTTTCGTTCTTGATTTTTTTTCTTCTCGAACAACCTGTTTATGGTTTAGCTACTTCCAAAACTGTTGTAAAAGTTATTGAAATCGCTTTAGTAGTACCGAGAAAAAAGTACTTCATTGTCACTCCCCCCCCCCCCCAACCTAGTTTTTCGCAAATGTTTTTTCTCTCCCTTAAATCAGAAGTTTTAATGCTATTTTATCAAGAGTAAAAGAAAATAAAACCCACAATATTTACGAAACGGCCAAGTTTGATGAAAATAGTGTTATACTGCAATGACGAAGTATCAAATCAGAGCAACCAGATCATAATGAGCGTAATAGTGTATTGCAAAGGTTGTTACAACTGAAAAAGGTCAAAAGTTGCAATATGGTACTATTACTAGACAATGTGCCCTAGATATGGTGAAGTGAAATTGGAATTACTTTGTAATTTGAATTATGTAAACGTGTGCTATCAACAAATGAACTCTATTTAATTGAAATTGCATCGACATGTAAATTCTTACTTTGAATTGGAATAAAAAAAATTTAAATGCATGTCATATTTTCATTCAGAGGATGTATTAAAAAAGTGATGTATTTCTTAGTTTATAAGAGAGATTTCCTAATAATGATTAATTATTAATATGTATAATAGCAGTAATTTTAAAGAAACAAGAATAAGATCACATTAACAGTTGTGAAGATATACAATATGAAATTCCTTTAACATATTTGCACTTTGAAGATTGCTGTATGATCTTACACGATCTTATTGCTATATGATCTTATTCTCTCTTACATGCACATCGCAAAAAAAAAAAAAAAAAAAATAAATAAATAAATAATATGCTGTGACCATTACAAAACTTTCTTCTGTATTATTCTGATACATTAATTTAAAAAGTGCTGTTACACGCCGACAATTACAAAGTATAGTGCTTATCTTGAAATTTTACTTATCGTCTCTGTGGTCAACTAATGAAAAAGTACAGGACAACAGCGCCTTCTGTATTCAAATACAAAATTGGAGATTTAAAAAAAAAAATTAATAACTTTAAAAATAAAATTTGATGCACTTCTATCAATAGAAATCGAGATATAGCTTTAATATTCATTTCAAAAAGTAGTACAGAAGGACCTCTATTGAGTGAACAAAGCAAATATTGGAATTAATATATTTCTAAATAAATATCTCATATATGCTGAGATATATCCATCAGAGAAATCATGGAATGCAGAGCACAACAGTGCCACTTGTTGAACAAGATATCCGCTTACCGTATTAGTACCAATTTATGTCAAAATCTAATAGAATGCAAAATTTGATTGAATTCCATCACATACATACCAAGATATAGTTATCAGTGAAATCATGAATAACGGAGCATACCAGCATCAGCTGTTGAGCTATATGCACCAAAAACTTATATCAACCATATGTGCCAAAGACTAACTGAATATGACGCTTGAGGACATTCCATTCCATAGATGTCGAGATGTAGCTGCTACGGAAATCGTGAAAAATACAATACAGCAGAGCTACTTGTTAAGTGATATATACATAAAAAAACAATCAGCCTAAATTTATATCAAGGTATAACATACAATGAAGTTTAGTGAAATGTGGTGCATTAGTTCTTATCACAGAGCGTCCACAAACTTTGTGTCACATGCAGATAAAGACAGAGGAACATTTTACAAAAATAGTCAAATCTTGTCCAGGACATCCAAAACACATAAATACATAAAAAACAAGTCGGAAATTGCTCGTCAAACGTGGCAAATGAGGTGCGTTCGTACTATAACTAGTTTTATAATTATTTTTTGTACCCCATATTGCACTCAATGTATATATTTTTTAATTTCATAAGTGCATAGTCTATAACATCATTAAAATGCACTTGCAATAATTTTCTTCCCATTCCCCGTAATGTAACGGAAAACTTTTGACTGTCCCTGTAATTAAACAATACATCCGATTTTCATAAAATTTGAAATGGCTCGACAAAATTTTGCAACAATTATATATTTAAATTTTCAGACCATTCGGAAGGCTGTAACATCATTAAAACGCACTTGCTATATTTTTTTCCCATTGGCCGTAATGTAACGGAAAACTTTTGACTGTCCCTGTCATTAAACTATACATCCGATTTTCCTAAAATTTCAAATGGCTCGACAAAATTTTGCACCAATTATATATTTAAAATTTCAGACCATTCGGAAGGCTGTAACATCATTAAAATGCATTTGCAATAATTTTTCCCATTGGTCGTAATGTAAAGAAAAACTTTTGACTGTCCCTGTAATTAAACAATACATCCGATTTTCATAAAATTTGAAATGGCTCGACAAAATTTTGCAACAATCTTATATTTCAAATTTCAGACCATTCGGTTGGGTAGTTTTTGCTCTGTTATATGCGGACAGACAGACAGACGGACGGACGGACGGACTGAACGACGACTATAGGTGCTACGTATTTATATAATTACGAACGCACCTAAAAATGGACGTCGGAAGTTTTCAATACTTTCTTCTTATGCTTGTAAAAGAAAGGAAAGAAAAAAAGACACAGCATTAGTTATATGAAAGAAGAAAACAGTATCGAATAATTTAGATAAAAAGCTGTAAGGAATAAGTAGAAATTTCAAAGCATCACAACAATGCTTCTTTTTCAGAATGCTTTTACTGGCTGCTGAAGGCAAAAATCTTTTTATAAATAAAGTTTCCTTTAATCAAAAATAAAAGAAATGTCATGATAGAGGTCTCTATTGTTAACTTTTTTGCATAGTTTTTTGAGTAAAATTTAATTAACTAATTAAGTTGAATAATGAATGTCAATAAAGATAACTTTTTTCCAAATAAGTTTACATATATTTTTAACAAACTAAGTTTATTTTTATCTTATTTTAAAAGTTATTAACATTGACTTCTTAACATTGTATAAATTCTTTTCTCAGATAATGCCCATAGAGCCAGTATTCAAAATTATTTTTTCTCAATTAAAAAAATATTTTTTATTTAGTTTTTAAATAATTTTGAAAATTTTTATATTCTTGTTTATATTTCTAAGAAGTGAAATTCTGAAAAAAATGTTCCAAGTTTCATTAAAAGCATATATATAATTGGTATTGTGATGTTGGTTCTGCAAAAGAGATGTCATGTATTTTTATTACACACATATATATATATTATGCAAATTTTCTGAAATATTGCAAAACTAAATATATAGCAATATATAAGCATCCAAGTAAAATAAAAATGACGTGCATAATATGAAAGAATACGTGAAAAATTTAATGATGGCGTTTCATAGACCGTGAAATTTTACCATATTTAAATTTTTATTTGTTTTGAAAATGGCTCGGGCAGAGTTGAAACATGTAAACAGTCGAAATAAACGTATTTTTACTGGTTTTAAAGTGTGAATTTACACCTTTTAGCAATTGAAATTATTGTAATATTGCAAAACTGTTTATAATTATTACCTTGCATGGAACTAAAGGAATATTGTTTTTATTCAATAACCTAAACAAATATTAAAAACCTCGCTATCGAGTTAAAAAAACTTCTTTTTTATTACAATGCCCTATGTGGTATAATTTTTCAAATCTCTTGCCTTTTGACCTTTCATTCCAGGTGGACCAGGTGGGCCAATTGTTGAGCCTTTTCCTCTAGCTTCTTCTCTACATGGTCCTGGTCTGCCAGGAAGACCTTTGTAACCTTTGGGACCCTAATACAAAGAGGAAAAAACATTAAAAATATTTCAACTTATTTTTTCTTAAAATGAAAACAAAAGCAATAAAGAATCTTAAAGTAAAGAAATTAGTTGAAACGTGTTTAATCATCTATTAAATTGTTCATGCAGTTAAAAAAAACACTTTGTACATCCTAGATTCAAATGTTTTACTATCATTCCTTTAAATCTCTGAAAAAGCAGTTCGCACACTCTTAAAAAAAAAATAAAAAAAAAAAATAAATAAATAAATCCATGTATATATATATATATATATATACGTATATATATATATATATATATATATATATATATATATATATGCCATGTATATATATGCGAGTGATTTTATGTAAATTTTCTGTCTTTTAACGGAAACTTCCTATTTTCAGTGGAAATCGTATCCGGAATAAACGGAAATTTTCATCCTTACTCGTTGGATGTAAAAAACGGAAATGTTCCTTCCAAGGTGGACAAAAAGAAATGTTTCTTTTCAGTTGAGAGCAAACCGGGAAAATCCAGTTAAAATTTCATAATTGACGTACTATTACTCAAATTCATATCTAAAAACAGAAATTTCCCAGCGGAAATTTCCATCTTGAAAATGGGGGAATAAATAAGTGGTAGTTTTGTGAAAAAAAACCCGGAGAATTGGCAACAACTTTGCTGCCCTTACATTTTTCATCTTTTCACGGATTTTTTTTTTCTTCTTTTAGTGCACTTTCCTTTGTTTTCCAATAAAATTCAAATATTTTACCTGGTTTCATATATGGTAGGCCCTTAATATAATTATAACACAATGCTTTTTTTTTTTTTTAAATCATCTTGCATAAAGCAATGAAATATTAAAATAAATAGCATTTTACAGTTGTGGTGTTTTCAGATATATATGTGTATATTAAATTTTAAACTGTTATAGGTGCCAAAAAATAAAGTACTTTAAAAAGTGCAATGGGAAGATTTTTAAAGTATAAAATTCCATTTTGCTAAATTATAGTTCCACAAATATTTTAAATACGAATTTCTGGAGAATTTTCAAATAAATTAATTTGAAGTTTAAATTGCTATTAAGATATACCTCTCGTAAACATTTCTTTAGAATTTTCATGCAATTAAAAAAATATATATTTATCAACAAGTGCATATTTAAAGACTAAAGAAATTTGCTTTTAATATATTTTTTATTATAGATTATTTATTATACTATACTATATATATATATATATATATATAATATATATATATATATATATATATATATATATATATATATATATATATATATATATATATATATGTATGTATATATATATAATATATATATATATATATATATATTTTATCATATATATATATTATATATATTATACATATTTTATTATATATTATATATTATACGTGTAATAGTATAAGTTTTTACTACTGTAATAATTAAGTAATCTTTAAGAAACTGAAATACTTACTATTTCTCCTTTAGAACCTTGAAAGCCTACTCCCATGTTCCCTTTAGGGCCTGGAAATCCTTTATCTCCTTTTAATCCCTGAATTGTTTAAAATGTATTTTTAGAATACTGCATTTGATTATAAATACTAGACAATATATATAAAATTGAATTGGCAGCCTATATCATGCACACTATACAACAGTAGACCATATATTAATAAAAAACGTGTCTATTCGAAAAGAAAATAAGAAATAAACAAGTAATATAAATAAAAACTCAATACGTTCCTAAAGTAATACTAAAAGTTGCCTAAAAAATAAATAAATAATTTTATTATTTCAATTTCAGATGGGGATTCTATTACCCAATTTTAATTCATGTAGTAAGAGATGAAAGACTAAATCTTGAAATCTGATTAACAATTATTCACTATAAAATAAATTTTTAGCAATTTTTCATCTTAACTTTTCGATATAGATATTTCAGCAAGTGAAGAAATGGAAAAATATGAATTTACATATATTAAAACATCATATCCTGTAATTTATATTCGAAATTAAAATTTACCACTAAAATTTGTAATTTAATGTAATTGAAAATATCCAAACATTTCATAACAGTATAGACATAAAGAAAATTTTATGAAAACTCATAAAACTAAATATTCATTTTCATTTATACAGCTGAGAATATCCTTCAAGAGCAACAATATTCATTATTATTTTAATTTTATAAAACTAATTGAAAATCTTTCTCTCTGATTTTCTAATTCACAATACTTTTGTGTTTTCTGGAAAATTTAATTAGCATATATTATATAGAATAATAATAAAAAAAAAAAGTGAAATGCACCGGAATAACGAGAAACTAACTACTGTCTTTAGTTAATTTAGATTTAGATTATTTAAATATATGTATAAATTTGCGGTTACTTTAAAGCCTTTCAAGACGTTAATTTTTTTTTTCAGTAAAATGCGATAAAAAAAGAGAATGAACTCATTTTCAACGGAAGAATTAAAATTAAAGGCGAATGAAAAATGTTTTAACGAAATTTACAATCTAAAATTTAAAAAAATCAGTTAATCTGACTCATTTCTTTAACATTTCATTTTTCATTTTTTTTTTTTTTTTTTTTTTTTAATGTATGCAATTTTTCAGTTTTTAGCAATTTTCCGTATAGAGGTTTTACACATTCTTTTTGATAACTTTCTTTAAAATAATTTCTCTAATTATTCTGTGATAACATATATCAACACTAAATTATTTTCTTTACTAATAGTAATTCAAAATGTTTTTAGATAACTAGACAAGTGTATAAATAACATGTACCAGTTTCATTTAATTTAAAAACAAATTCTAGGATGCATACTTAGTAGAAAGTACTACGATTTTCTTTAAATTTAACATCATTCTTATATGTATCCCTAAAAACCAACGTTTTAACGCACAATATATAAATTAAGCACAGTGAAGATAGACTCGACGTATACGTTTCGTGAGTACTGGGGCTCACATGATCAGTGTATAAAAACAATGTATAAAATCCACAACCCATCCCCCCAACTGCATGCTCAACTCACGAAACGTATACGCCTTGTCTATGTTCACGTTCACTGTGATTAATTTATATATGGGGTGTTTCTAAATTAATATCAGGGTTTTAATGCTTGGTAGTACTTATTACATAAAACTTAAAACTGTTATTAATACATAAAATAAAAGAGCAACTCAAACAGTTTTACCTACAACCTTACAAGTGTTCAATGTGAGCACCTTTCGTCACACGGTACACATTAAGTCGATAGCTCAGTTCTTCTCAAACGTTGATTAGCAAAGAAGTTCTGTTCAGACGCTCACCCGATCTGACGCCATGTGATTTCTACCTGTGGGGTTTCATAAAGGATCGTGTGTATGTGCCTCCACTACCAGCTGACCATTGAAGCTGTTGCAACAATGACCCCACAAACACTAATCAACGTTTGGGAAGCATTGAGCTATCGACTTGATGTGCGCCGTGTGATGAAAGGTTCTCACATTGAACACTTGTAAGCTTGTAGGTAAAACTGCTGTTTGAGTTGCTCTTTCATTTCATATATTAATTATAATTTTATGTAATAAATACTACCAAGCATTCAAACCCCGATATTCATTTAGAAACACCCCGTTTTGCGTGTTCAAACGTTGGTTTTTAGCGATTTAGTTTTGCACACAAGTTTTTATTTATTATCATTCTTATATGAAAGGGTATGGTTTCTCAATTTTTCTTGTTATATTATGATATTTAAATAGAAGAAACCGTAATTTGACCGTGAATAATTTATTAATTTGTAATTATTAATAATATTCATAATTTAAAAAATGCATATTTAATGCAGGCTTGAAAACAGTTATCCTATATATCAAATATTCTTTTTAAACTATAATTATGTAACTATATAATAAATAAATATATAATAATAATAAAACTATAATTATTGAAGAATGTGTGCAAAAAGCTATATTGTATCTATGGAGAAATAAAAGATTGAAGTCAAATCTACATAATCAGGAAAAAATATATAAAGAACATTTCTTGTTATCAACTTACAATTTTTAATACTTCACATTTATTTTATAAAAAAACATATATTAACAGGGTGTAATTTCTAATTAAAAAAAGTAGTCCAAATATTACTACTAACAACTGTAACGTATCTTCCAACCCCTTTCACCCATATATTTGTACTTCATACATTATTTCCCAAGTTTAAAGCATATGTTTTTCTTTCCCAAAAGAAAATTTTTGACATTTTAAATATATCTATATGCATATATATAGTTGTCAAATGTTCCAATTTTTTGTTGCCACTACTTCCAAATATATATTTCCACCTAAGATTGACCGTATCTACTAACAGAATTTTGCGATTAAATAAGGTCAAGTTTGCTTACTCGGAAGTAGTGGTAACACAAAAAACAAATAGTTAGCAAGTATGCATATATATGATAAAACCTAATGGATGCACAAATAGTAAAAACACTTATGAGGGAAATTTTCAGAAAATTTTACTTGCCAAGGATTTTCTTTTTATTAACCAACAACATACAACATACAATGATGTTCTGATAGACTTCGGTGTGCAGCATTTTTAAGCTTTACTAAGCTCCGTCTGATATTTAAATTAAAGAAGTATCGGAGATGATCTCTGGAGCAAATTAAGCATTATATAATGTATACAAAAATTGAAAAAATAATTAAATATTTATTCATGAACCAAAAATTATACATAATAATATGGGTTATTCTTAACAAAATTTTATTCGTTCGTTATTCTTTCCTATTGTATTTTCAGCCCTAGGGGACAACTATTATTATGCTAATAAATTTAAAAAATGATTAAATATTTATTCATGAACTAAAATTTATGCATAATAATATGGGTTATTCTTAACAAAATTTTATTCGTTCGTTACTCTTTCCTATTGTATTTTCAGCCCTAGGGTACAGCTATTATTATGCTAATTTTAGGCTTATCTGTATGTGTATTTATTTCATTCTATAGATGTGGAAATGGTAATTCATTTAAAATCATGTAATTTTATTTTTAATTTCAATAAAGATTTTTTTACTTTATAGAAGGTCGTAGTTTACCTTATAGAAGTCTAATACGGAAAACAGTTTTTTGGTCAAACATGTTAAATGTAAACAAATCAAGTAAAAATAACGGTGGAAAAAAAAAGAAGGTTCCTGTTAAATCGATATTTTTTTCAAAAAGTGCGAATAAAAACGTAATTAGGTGTAATTTATTTTTATGATGTTTTCATTTTCTTTAACTTTAACAGACGTTTTTTAAATATGTTTACTTCAACTATTGAGTTTCGAATCACTTTTATTCCCTCCATAATAACGCTTAGAAAATCCACATGCAAAACGCACATCCTTAATAGGTTTCTTTCAGTAGTTTTCATAATTAAGGGTGTATTCGAAAAAATATTTTTCCACCCCCAACAGCTCGAAATTTTCTGAGACATTTTCAGACTCATTTTTAAAAGTAAAAACATGAAACTTGCTGGGGTGATTTTTGAAGAGTTGTATAAGGTGCCGTGTGATTTCATTTTTCGCTCAATTAATTAGAATTTGATTTTTAAGCAATTATTTTTTCAGTATGACCATCTTTTTCATCCCCAGATCACCCGCTTCCGGAAATTTCGGTTCAAAACGCCGATTTCGACAGCATTTTTTACAATATTTTCTGCATTTATCAAAAAATCGAGAAGCACGGCACATTATATAGTTTCTAAATAAGAGAATTTCCCAGTTTGATACGTTTGAGAGCAAAAATGAATTTAAAAATGAATCAGAAAATAAGCAGTTTGGATCGGAATACACCCTTAAGAGAAACTAAAATTGACTTTCTACTTGGAAAGTATGTACTTACTAGTAATCCCGGTGGTCCAATATCTCCTTTTGGTCCTGGTGGTCCATCTAATCCAGATGTTCCCTGAAGAAAAATAATAAATTTAATGGGCATTTTTGTATTTAAAATACGTATAAACTACACGTTACATAACGAAAGGTTTATTATATACAGTAGACAACCTGAAACTGCACAGCTTGGGACCAGAGGTTATGTGGATTTCAGAATTTTGTAGATTTTTGGTCATTGTTTTCTTTGCATTTTTTTAAACAGTAATTTGAATGTAATAATGCAATCGAAATTATAATGAAAGCTTGCAATACAGTAAAATATTAAAATAATTAAGTAAAGTAATGAACTAAAATAATAAAAAGTAAGATAATTAAAAAAATATATTCAATTATTAAAAGTAAAGGTCAAGTAAATAATTAATAATGTATAATTAAATATGCATAAGAAAGATGAGATAATTTTTTAAAAACAATGTTCAATGAAACTTTCCTCTACCCTATTAATTTGCACCCTATTAATTTGCATCAAAATCATAAAGTAAAGAAGTTTTACTTCAGGTTTAGCCAGTCTTAATAGCCAAAAAGCTTGATTAATCCATAATTATATTTGGTAAAAAGATTGTAATTACCAGTGATATCAGCAATATCTTAAAGTTTTTCAGAAATAAATGTATACTTCATGAAAAATCATAAGTTCAGTTATATTATCGAGAATAACATATTAAAATACACAGAATGATATAAAACTAAAAAATCTGCAATTTTGTCCTTACATCAGAATTAAAAGTTTCATTGCTTATATCTGTGATGATGTGTGGATTTTAGGCATTTGCGGATTTTAGAGATGCGGATTTGAGGGAGTCTACTGCATTTGTTTCTTTTCCAAATATTAAATTAATAAGAAAATTCTGACCAAAAACACCTAGATTCCAGCGATAATTTCACAAGAACTATTACATACAGAAGTATTTTAAATGGTGAATTATTAGAAAATACACAATATGAACTTTAAAAAGTTCACTGTTTTACTTAAAAGGCGACAAAAATAATAATAATATAGATGTTACAGATTAAAAAATAGACATTCAAAATTTCTTAGTACTTTCGGCCTGCAATTCATGCGGCCATCGCCAGAGAATATTTCTGTTATTAATTGCTGTTCCATTCATATAAATATGGTATCAATTAATAAGGTAGCTGAAAGTAAAAGTAGCGGTGCCTTGGATCGAACTTACAGTGCGAGTCAAAATTTTAAAGACAGCGAAAAAATTTAAAATTTTTGACAAATTTTAAATACGAAAGTTGAAATGGTAATTTCATGTTGATCACGAAGTGGAAATACTGATATAAAAGTCAACAAAATATATCTGTGAGCTTCTCTTATTAAAAAAAAAATAATAATAATGCAAACAAACTCTACTTTTGCCTGTGTAAAAACTTTGAGAACACAACTATTTTTCATAGAAATATTATGTGTAATTATTATTCAATTGAACAATAAAAACTCTTCCGTATAGTGATTTTTCTGATGTTTTCAATTAAGAGTTTTGTTAGTTTTATACCAATGCCAAAAGCAAGTAAAGTGATTGAATGTAAAAAAGGTGCTAGGAATTAGTTGTAGTTCAATTGCAAAAGAGATAGGAAGATCTAAAACCGTTATCAACAATTTTTTAAGGTTAAAAAATGAGTATAGGAAAAAAAAAAAACGCTGTAGGCAGACCCAAAGTCTTGTCACACAGAGATGGAAGGAGAGTTTTAAAGTTAGGATCAGCTGAAAAATACTCAAGTGCAGAAATTTTAGAAACGACTGGGCCCAAAATGTGCAAAAAAACAATCTGCAATACAGTTAATCGATTTCGAAATTGCCCATACACACCAAAATTGTGTAAAGCCTCTTTACTGACTAGCCACAAAGCCCATCGTTTACAGTTTGCAAGGAAAGTGATAACTTGGGACGACAAATCGCTGCAGGTTATTTTCGGCGATGAAAAGAAATCGAACTTAGATGATCCTGATGGCTGGAAATGTTATTGGCATGATTTGAGAAAATAAAAAGAAATTTTCTGAAAACGTCATTTAGGTGGCTGGTCCACTATGATATGGGGCTGCTTTTCGTTCAACGGCGTGGGGTTATTTGCATTTCTTTCAGGAAAAGTTAATTTAAAAGCATATCTAAAAACACTTTCTTACCATATTTCACCTGTTGCAACACTTCTGGTAGGAGAAAAACGAATTTATCAGCAAGATAACGCACCTATCTACACAAGCCGTGAGACAAAACTCTAGTTTCAGAAGAAAAATATTGAAGTTTTTCAATGGCCACCGAGAAATCCCGATCTAAACCCTATCGAGAACTTATGGGGAGATCT
The DNA here is from genome assembly GCA_963932465.1 of Maratus speciosus. Classification (NCBI taxonomy): domain Eukaryota; kingdom Metazoa; phylum Arthropoda; class Arachnida; order Araneae; family Salticidae; genus Maratus; species Maratus speciosus. The sequence goes on along the minus strand of OZ010788.1, from coordinate 52,911,651 downwards.
AGCAAGACGCGTTTATAGAAATGGAAGACATTTTTCCTCAGCTTCAGAACTCTGATTTACGATGGAAAAAAAAATGTACAAAACCAGTTTCGAACTGAGTCAAAAATCAATAATGTCCATGAAAAATGGAATATTTGCAGTCATTAAACTTAATGGTGATTGCATAATATATTAAGTATTTGTTTCTTCGTAACTGTATTGTTTTTATTTTGGTGTCCTTAAAGTTTTTACACTGGCAGAAACAGTGTTTTTTTTTAAAATACTTACAGATGAATTTTGTTGACTTTTTTATTAGTTTTTCACCTTTATGATACGCATTATAGTAAACTTTTTTCATCTGATCTGAAATTTATTTAAAAAAAATTATATTTTTTGCTGTCCTTAAAGTTTTTACACGCACTGTATGGAGAGAAAAATACATTTAACTGCCGTTACATTTATTTTAATACGTCTTATTATAATTATGTGATCAAAGTGACGCACTAAAATAAATGGAACGGTAGTTAAATATATTTTTCTCTACATAAGTTCGATCCAAGGCACTGCTACTTCCACTTTCAGCTACTTTAACAATTATAGACTCTCCCATCTCAAACGAAGTGACATATTTGTATGAACGGAACAGCAATTAATAATAAAAATATTCTCTGACGGTGGCCGCAGGAATTTCAGGCCGAAAATACTAAGAAATTTTAAATAAAATTCATACTTTTTAATTTGTATAACATCTATATGATTATTATTATTTTTATAGCCTTTTAAGCAAAACAGTGAGCTTTTTAAAGTTCATATTGTGTATTTTGCGATTGAATCAAGGTGAAATATTGCATTTCGTCTTATGATTTGATTTTATTAAGGCAAATTATTATTTTTCAGTTTTATAGCCATTTATAGAATACTGCTCAAAAAAACTAGGGAAGCAAGCAAAAAAGTGAAGAGAATAGTGAGAGACAGTCAGGTATGGACATAAAATTAAGAGTAGCATGTGTATCGATGCGGAATACAGAAAAAAAGACGCAAAAAAATTGTAAGATAGCTTTAGTTCTTTGAAACGATGGGTAGAACGGGAAAAGAGGGTTTAGGGCAACAATTTAGTGACATGTAAACGACAAAAAAAGTACTGTTTAGGAATGATGCAAGGTATTTAAAATGGCTTGTGGTCCCTTCGAATAATTACCTGTATAATATAATACCTGTTTTCCATGGATTCGATGACATTATCGATAAGATTTTTTCGAAGTACTGTTCCACTCCTCAAGAATTACAATCTCCAAGACACAGTTAATAGAAGGAGACCTCAAACTCGCTGCAATGCGTCTCCGAGTGTGTCCCAAACATGCTCGATCGGATTCAGGTCAGAAGAGCATGTTGGCTATTCTATATGCTGTATTGTTTCAACTTTAAGAATGTTCTCCACAAGATGAGCTGTATGCGGAGTGGCATCATCATGCATGGAAAAAAAGGGAATCCCCACAGAATTAGACTCCAACAACGTTGCCTCCTAACTCGATATTCAGTTACCCAACTTCTTTGTGCCGCACAATTGCTTGAGGTCAACGGAATACAGACCACTGGCTTACGTGCATAGAGACCACCCTGATGAAGACTATTTCGGACTGTTTGGCTGGACATCCTTCGTCCTGTGGCCAAGAAAGACTGTGTTTGCAGCTGAGTAGCATTGGCCGTTCCGTTTCGACGATCTGTTAACAGGATATATCGTTATCACATGGCCGACCTTGCCCTTGTCAATGTCTATCATTCCATGTGTTTTGAAATCGATTCCACAGCCTTGCATTGACACTTCTTGCGACTCCAGCAGCGCCCGCTACACTTCATTGTGTTTCCCCATATTCAACAGTTCCGATAACACGCCAAGCTATGGATTCCGGTAAATCACATTATTGTGATATTTTCAAGTCACCTTTTTTCAACAAAAAAAGAAAAAAATAATAACTGAGCAATTGGATTTTACAACTGAGACAGTGAAACAGACGTTTCTGCAAAATCCCGATTTCTACACTTATCTCCTTTTTCTAGTTTTTGACGTCATAAACTTTGACTTCCTTGTGAAATTTTCTTCATCTGTTTTCTACTACGCTTTAAATTATGGATGTTTTATTTTACATTACTTATCGGTGTAAATATTTGCGTAATTTTGTTAAAACCATGTGCTCCCCTAATTTTTTTAGCAGTGTATAAGCTCATAGGAACACTATTTCATAATACACGGGATCTTTCCATTACACCGTGTCTCACTCCGTCAATCCTCACTACATCATTCTTCCGGAAATATCCCTCTTTTTATTTGTCTTCCAATAAAGAATACTGAAAAAAAAATCCATAAGGTTACTAAGAATTTCCTAGGAAAATGGGATTACTAGAACATTTTATGTAACGGCAACTACAAAAATTCATGTAACAGATATACTTTTGCACCGTAAATCAAAAAATCTGTAAAGTTACTAAGAATTTTTTAGGAAACTGTGATGCCTAGAGCTTTTTGTGTAACTGCAACCCGGGTTACAGATGAACTGTTAGTAAGATTACTGAAATTTTAGTAGATTTTTTTGTAAAGTTACAGATTTCTGTAGCTTTTCAAAAAATAGTTTTGTAGATTTACATCTTTTTTGCACAGTGTACAGATAAAAATTTTAGTAAGCATACAGATTTCCGTAACTTTACACCTGCAAAATTACAGGTTTTTTTTTTTTTTTTTTTTTTTTTTTTTTTTTTTTTTTTTTTTTACAGTGAAGAATAAAATCTCCTATAACTTTTTTTCACTTTTGAAATCTACTAGATAACTCTGTTAATTTTATCAGAAAGTTATAATGTGCGTATTAAATAAAGATTACAGATAAATATAAAACATGCACATGTTGATTATCATGTATTTTCTTTATTTGTTTCAAATATCTCGATATAACGAAAGACTACTGTAATAATAAATTTTATAATAGTTTAATCAGACGTGATTACGAACATGAAGGGAAATTATTGTTCAAAATTCATTCCGGCACAATGTCTTAAGCATTTCGTACTTTGAGCAATGAGCAATAGTCGTGGTTTGTAACCATTATCTGGAGGGAAAAAAAGCAAATTTATATCTCGTTATATATTTTTCCTTTAAACTGTAAAAAAAAAAATCTGTAAAGTTACTAAAATTTTTCTAGGAAACTGGGATTCCCAGAACTTTTTATGTAACGGCAACAACAAAAATTCATGTAACAGACATAGCCATTTTGTAGATTTACATCTTTTTGTGTACAGATAAAATTTTAGTAAGCATACAGATTTCTATAGCTTTACATTTGTAGAAGTATAGATTTATTTTTACAGTGTAGGATAATTAACAATAAATATCATTCAGTCTAGAGCGATATTAATTTAAACAGCAAATAAAATTTGCTATTTAATAAATCTTTTTCTTATGGAAGTGATATGAAACGTATTTCGAAACTGCAAAAGGAAAAGCAAGTAAATTTTAATCCAGGTTTTGATTTAATATTTTTTTTCTATAAAATGGATGCTTTTTTGAAAACTGTTATACTTTTCTGGATTTTTTCTCATCAACAGATTTTATATAAAATGTTTATTATATTAAAGTTTGTGTGTTTGAAATATTTTCTACCAACAAAATACAGGGTGTCCAGCGAATAAGACCCTGATTTCAAAATTAAATATCTGAAAAACAAAAATCAATAGAATTATGCGGTAAACGGTTGTTGCGGTTAAGCTGCAAAAATATTATACAGAAGTTTCAAAATTTAGTTGCAAAAACCGTTAACCGATGGCGCTGTAATCGCAATGCCTATAAATTGTGCTTCGAAGTCCAGAGCAATAGCGTCTCATTCTTAGATGGTTCCCTATGGAAGAACCATAGACTTCTCATATACACCATATTTCTTATCTTTACTCTGAGGGAAGAACGAAAATTGGGAAAAGTCCACTTTTTCGTTGGGGTGATGTGCAGAAGTGGAGACATCTGGTCGCAGAATTATTGCACCAGCTTTATTTTTAGAGAATCTCAATTAATAGAATTTTCAATAAAATGTTTAGAAATCATTATGTAAGAACTTATTAAAATATTTAATTTAATTTAATTTTTAATGCCATATAATCATTTAAATCAAAACGTATACATTTAGAAAAATAATTTTGTACCTTTTTATTTATTTTTTATATTTTTAAATCACGGCATGATATAGATTAACTCGTTTATAGTCCGTTTAATTGACTGAAGCAGAAATTTAAGATGAAAATCAAAGTTTGTATAGTATTGAACTAATAATATTGAAGTATTAACATGTGTAACTACTTTTTGAAATTTTAAGATGTATAAGATAGAAGAAAGTTTTGGGATTGGCACATCCAACTAGTATTTTTTAAATCAGGCATAATATTTTGGTTTTAGCACAAAACATATATTTCTTATCTTTGTAAACAAAGTTTTAAGGACAGAAGTTATGCATCAAATTATTTCATTTTTAAAAGGAATTGATGATAAGTCATATCATCAACGTCGAAGCAAAAGTATTTTGGAGGCTGCACTCCTTTCCAAAATTTCGTATCATATCGATAGAAGCTGCAGCATACTTCTGTGCTCAATGATAAAAAAAAAAAAATGAAAATGAGTTTTAAAAATTAAAATGATTTTTTTTAACTTAATTAAGTTTTTAAAAATGGAAACTTTGTATTTTTTCATTCAAACTATTTTCTACAATTTAAAAAAATGATTTATGAATCATTATTATAAATGTTCAATGATTTAAAAAAAAAGGGGGGGGGGGGGTTCTTTTAGCTTAATTAAATTTTAAAACCAGAAACTTTAATTTTTTTATTCAAACTTTTTTACACAATTTAAATAAATATTAAAGTAAAGATTTCCAATTTTTTCAAATCCTCCTCTGCTTGGATTCGATTCCACGATCTACCAATTAGGTGAGAAAAGACATACCACAGAGATACTGGTATCCAGACCAAAATAGCTTATAACAAAATTTGAAACAAATCTCAATTCTGTCAAGACATGGCTCCGCTTCTGAACATCAACCCCAACTAAGGAGCGGACTTCTCACTTTTCGTCCTTCCACAGAGAAACATCTAGGAATGAGACGCTAGTGCTCTGGACTTCGAAGCAAAATTTATAGGCATTGCGATTATAGCGCCCTCTGTTAACGGTTTTTGCAACTTCTATGTAACATTTTTACAGCTTAGCTAATAAACAAACCGTTTACGGCATAATTCTATTGATCTTTGTTTTTGATATATTTAATTTTGAAATCAGGGTCTTATTCGCTGGACACCCTGTATAACAGTAAAACATCTGAAATATATTTTAGTAATACAAGTTTCGTACATTTTTTTTCAATGAAAAAACAATTTCCATAGCGATCATTCCAAACTCAAACTTTTTCTCCCAAAAAGGTCTCAAAAGGCCTTTTTACTGATGAAAAGGTAAACTACGTTTGATGCTGACTAATATGGCACAAAAACACGCCTACAAGAAAAAAAAAAGAAAACGTATATTTATTCCTAATGTATGCACAAATACTCTTATCTACTGGAAAAAAAAGCATTTCCATTAACGTCAGGAAATGAATCACATTAGCAACGGAGTATACATTTTCAAACTACTAATTCCAAATTGTTTTTCTCAGTTAAATCCATGAAAAAGTAGGTTCTTTCAAGACAGAAACAGATAATTTTCAAAACAGCACCAAAATAAAATTTAGACATTATTTTCTTTAAATAAAAGACATGCTGATAAAGATTACACAAAACTACATACAGAACCGTAGCAAGGTTGAGGTAGGCAGTGTCATCCCCCAGCCCCACGAGGCGCTATCAATTAAATTAGGCTCCTCTATGCTTCATCAGCGCCATCGCTATCAATTACTTGTAGAAAAACTAACAAGGTGTTTCGCACCAGGCGTGAAATAGAGTTGCAGCAGTAATAGTAACACCTAAGATTATCTCTTAGCTCAATACTTAGCTCAACAACAAACACATAGTTGAAAATCGCCGGTCTAGACGTCTAGAAAATCATTAATCTGTTAAAACTTTGGTACATAGAATTCTTTAAATATTATTTTTATATTAGAGACTCAAGGCTATCATCGTTTATAAAGTTATGATATGTACAAATAACTTAAAGTGGATTTCTGAACTTACTGGGTATCCTGGTCTTCCATCTCTGCCTGGTTCACCCTGAAATGGAGAACTGAAACGTTAGAAACAATTTATTCATTTGATGGGTTATGAATACAAAAGTTATTTTGAAAAGATGCATATAAGAAGAATCACCTTTTGTCCTTTCACGCCAGCTTGCCCATAAGAAGGATCTCCTTTGTCTCCTTTAGGTCCCGGAACACCCGGGTATCCATCAGGTCCTGGTCCTCCATCTCTGCCAAGGCGACCGGGAGCACCCTATTAATAATATAGAAAATCGAAAAAATTACTTCAAATGCTTTTATGTCATTGATGATGTAAGTTGAGTTGCTTATTATTTTTCAAGGGCTGCTTAAAATCCAGGTAAGCTTTCGAGTATTAATATAAATTGCATTACATATAAAGCTGGATCGAAAGGTTTTAGATTACAAGAACAATATTTTAATAGAGAAGAATAAAAGAGAATTTTAGTAGAGAAAAAACATTTACTGCACGCAACAATACAGGCACAAAAATTATAGTTTCAATTTTGAGTTTTCATTTAATATAAATACGTTAGACATGAACCTAGATCTATTGTTTTATAAAATACGGGAAGTAAATTTTATTTGATTACAATGTATTTTTGAATGCAATGTTTTTCATAATTTACTTATATATTCTTCTCCATTAAAATATTTTTCATATTATCTAAAACTTTAGGTTTAGGTTTATATATAATGTATTTACATTAATGAAAACTCAAAACTGAATTGCACGCAACAATTATATTATTATTATCATTTATTTTTTATATACTAGCAAAAGCCATGCTTTGTTTGGATTCGCGAAGCATTATTTAATAATACAAATATTTGAAAGTAACAATAATTTTTATATTATTTTTACATCTTTATTACGCAAAAATGTTATTTTATGTTTTGACGCATTTTAATTTTAGAAATGTAAATTCAACCAAATGACTAAGAATTGCCTCGGAATTTTTTATTTATGATATAACGAATTCAACAATTAATTTTATTTCTTTACAATTATTTTGTTGCAACTTTGAAAAAAAAAATCATAATATAATTCTTTTAAAATGCGTAAGTATCGTCTGCGTAAATGATTTCACATAAGAATAAATTGTGTATTGAAATACTTAACACTGAAAAATACTTTTATAATTGAATGTAAATAATTGAATTTTCACAATTTTTTTTAATTCATTAAAAATATGCTATAATTTTCATAACAGAAGGTATTTTAAAAATTTCATAAAAGAAATCGTGAAACTATTTATTTAATCATGATTCTATCTATAATGACTAACTCCATGACTTATTTTTTCTTTTGAAAATATACGTGTTTCCTTTTTTATTTGCAAAAATGCGTCCGTAATGGAAATCATTTAAAATAAATTAATTAAAATAATAATTTTTTAAGGTTATTCTGTAAAAAAATAATATTGGTCAAATCTACAGATCATAATTTATTTTTATGTTTAATTTCAAGTCAAAATACTGAATAGTTTTTTTGTAAAGTGTACGACAAAATGTAATTTGTGTAACCTAGTAGAGGATTCGTTTCGCTCATCCTAATAAATGGTGAATAAATCGGAAGAAAACTGTGATATATGAAAATAAGATAAAATAATCTTGCAATTAAATGTACTGTAAAACTAATGAACACCATTAACCCCTTCAAGGGCGGTGGTTAATTTTTGGACCCCTTAATTTTAATTCCTAAATGCCACATTGGCGCCAGAATATTTCGGTGAAAAGTTGCCTTTTATTAAGAACATGAACAAATGCTTTTGGTTATTTTGTAATACATTTGTTTGTAGATTGTGGTGTCATACACTCATTAAAGCATTTCCGAATAGAGCTACCTTGCCCCTGAAAGGGTTAAAGGGATTAAACTCCTCAAAAATTTCGAAATGAGATGAAAAAGATGATTTCTAAGAAAATTTTATAATTCTTAACTCTTAAAAGTTAATATTAAGTTATTAAATGCTTAAAAAACGAAGAATTTACCAGAAATTGTTTTTAAATAATTTTCCGCAGAAAAATGAAGACTACGAAAAGGGCAATTCGTAACAAATGTTTAAATAAATATTATTACTATTGTTGTTAGGAATCGGTAAATAATATTTTATTTATATGCACGACTTTTGGCAATGCCGCTGTGATATTTTATTTTATTTGTAAAATGCAGCTAATTGCTGTAGTTTTTTCTTTCCCTTTTTTTCTTTACATTTCTTTTATCACACAAGAAGAGGTCAAAATTTAGAAAATAAAAGTTATCATCTGTTTTTAACCGAGAAGTTAAGAAGAAGTTCTTTGAAAAGCGTTTATTTTATTTTATTTTTTATTTATTTTTTTATTTATTTATTTATTTTTTTTTTTTTTTGTGGTCTCTGGCTATGAAAATTTTTAGAAGAATTTCCGTTAATTTTCTGAATTAGTATGGCGAAGATTAAAGTAGACCAGAAAGTATATATATCTTAGGGTCATCTTTTGTTAAAATAGAGATCCATCTTCAAGGTAAGCTAAATTTATATTTTGTACATATGTATATATTGTCAATTCAATATATTTTGAAATGTCCCATGTCTACTCTTTTCGATGCATGTAAATAAATTCTGTGTTCAAGCAAAACAAGTTTAATCTACAGAATATTTAGAACTCAACATTGTGTTTGACAACAAACGAACAATTGTTATAGATATGATTATTATATTTTACTCAACATTTATATTTTTAATTCCTTGTTTTTATTTTTATATATATAATTAGTAGTAATAGGATAAAAAAAAATTACCTAAATTTTATCCTTAAATATGTGTGATATTATGTTCAAATGGAACAACGTTCAAACTGTTTTGTAAACAATAAAATGTTCAACAAACTAGCGCAATACACAAGTAAAGGCAAAAACTTCTTAATAACACCACAAAACTAATAAAAGTGTAAGGCCTTTCGAATTTGTCTTTTTTACGAGGTGCATAGAAGACGTGCTTACCACTTTGAAAGCAGGAGCGGGAATTTGCTTCATATTTTTCTCGTAAATCGATTGGAAATAATATAAATGTAGTAAAAAAAATGCTTTCATTAAAACTCGGTAAAATGTAGAAAATATAGTGTATATATTTTTAAAATGCACTACCAAGTTTCGCAATTTTTTGCCAAGTTGTCCAAAATTAGGGCTATTGTAGTAACCCTGCCATTCGTAATTCTCAACAAATACTCATTGTTGAAACTGATACTGATTTCTCCGTAGGAAATCAAACTATAGTTGAGAAACCATTAAGTTTAAGTAATGATAACCTCAGTAGTGTTAGTTTAACATGAAGAAGTATTTTTGCGATGCCTTTCGAAAACGGAGGACGCCTAGGGACACCCCCTGCCCCTTTTCTTATCTTAGGGGTCGAATTAAAAAAAACCGAAACACGTGTTTACTAATTTTAGTTATACTATAGGCAAGTCAAGTTTCGAGATTTTATTTTCCATTGGAATATGAGATATGGTGATTTCTTTTACCCCCCCCCCCCCCCTTAGCGACCGAATTTTAAAAAATCAATGTTTAACTCCTGTATTGTCCTCAGGAATACATTACATATATATTCCATATTTCAAAACTCAATGTCAACAGGAAGTGGATGAGAAATGAGTAACAAGATTTGACTGCCGCATACAAACAGAATTGTAAGTTAAAACAAAACATGTAAAAAATATGAATTGTAATCTATGATTTTTTTTTAAACAGAAAATTATTTCTAGTAGCTTCAAATACGCAAATTCAAACTTAGAGCTCATTCTGTCAAGTTGTTTTTAAGTTGTTGTCAAGCTTTTTAACTGTTTATACCCGCATTGCAATCTGTTTCGCAACGATTAAAAATGAATTCAACAATAGAGGTTCAGAACTTTAAATCATCATAATTCCTAAACTACTTGACGGGATAACTTCCCGTTTGGTATCCGAAGATCAATTTTATCGAAAATATGAAGTCAAAATTAGGTGTTAGTACTGAAAATGTAAAGCTTCTTACAATTTATATATGTAGACGACTTCTTAAGAAAAATGTATTTAATTAATCATTCCCCTTACAATATGTAACGCTGCTACTGGCCGCTATATTACTATTCTATTCACTCTACTTTTTCGAAAAATAAAAAGACACAAATGGCATGTAAAATAGATTTTTATTGTTTTTTACAAAATTTGTTTATTGGAAATAGTGGTATGAATGAAACATAAAAAAAAAGTCGCCAATACGAATATACGCATACAAAATAATGCGTTTTACTTTTTTAATTCATGCTATTATTAATGAGCTTTCCTTTATCAAAGAGTGCTTTATAGTTAAAATATTTTCAAGCATTCTATATTTTTATTTTCTTATTTTTTAAAGAAACATTTATATCGATGACACTTAAAAAAATCATAAAAATATGGTTAGCCGAAGATAATATACCAATAAAATGTACTTACATCTTTACCTTTACAACCGTCTAGACCAGGGTCTCCTCGAGGTCCCTGTTGACCCGGGTGGCCCTGTAAAAAAGATATATTAAATACTTTGTGCAAACTCGACAAACATTGCAGCATAAAATTATTTTTAAAAAAGGTTAAATTATTTTTCCTATGATATTTACTGATACTGATACATATACAGTGTGTCCAGGTATAACCTGACCGACCTTTATTTTCGCAACCGTTGCTCCTAGATGCATACTTCCAATTACAAAAATGGTTTAAATAAGGCAAAGCATTATTTTTAAAGCAATTTGGGTCAAGAAAAACATTTATTAAAAAATTACGAAATTTATATTTTTATACAGTCCCCCGATCATATAAGTGATATTTACTAAAAATTTACTGTGACACTAACAAGTAAGACAAAAAAAAGTTCCATTCATCTAACATTAAAATTGACCGAGTTATGAAACTTTGAAATGCATGACTTATACCACTTTTTTGCATATCAAAACAGATGATTTCGACCATGCTTTCAGGGGTCGTGTACAAAGTACTTAAACTTATTTCAAGGTACCTGCGCTTTGAAAGAAATCGTACAAATATTACGATTGATTAACTTTCATTAGTTAAGTTTCGGATTAGTTAAAATAATTGTATTTTAACATATGTTTTATTTGTAAGGATTTGAGGATATGATTTCTTTTAACTAAAATTATGTTATTTTCATAAGGTTTTATTTAACTTGCAATGATCGTCTTTACAGTTTAAAATTTGTACTCGAACTTTAATTTACTTTCAAATGTCTGATCGAAGTTAAATTTTATATACTGACTTAAATCCAATGACAATTCAATATTATTATGATTTTCGACACCATCATGTCAAGATTTTTCACAAATTGTAAATTTCAAGGTTAAAAAATAGCGAAAAATCTGATACTCTAAAATAGATATAAGACTTTTTTATTCAGTTTAATTTTATTTAATTCAATAATTTATTAGATTTTTTGGCTTATACTGTGTTTCTTACAGCTAAACAGCTCGGGTGTCCGATGAGGTTGGGAGGGGAGGGGGATCAATTTTGACTTTTAGCTTTTTAACTTTGAAATTTGCGATTTGAGAAAATTCTTGACGTGATGGTTTAAAATGAAGATCATTTTCGGATTCAGTGCTAAAAAATACATAGGAATCAATTTTCAAAAGCTAAAAAACATGCCACAACCCAAAATTTGAAAGCCAGTGTAATCTAACAGCATTTTAAAATATGTATCATTTTGTAAAGAATTGAGGCTGTTGTTTTTCATTCTTTTATTTAACAAAAAATCTGTTATTTTTATCCTCTTATAATGTTCAGTACAAATTGTACATTTTGCAGTAACATGTCAGAATGATTAAAGATTTCAAATTTATATTGCAAAGCTAGTTGCACTCTCATCCATTTCTTTAATATATCTGACGAAATTATATTTCTACTAAACTTGTGAATGACACCTAATATGCGGCAAAAAATATACTCCAACTTTAAACACCTATTACTCGGTCAATTTTAATCGTAGAATAACGGGACTTTCTTTGCCTTACTTGCCAGTGTAACAGGGGAATTGTACTAAATATAACTTATAGGACCGGGGGACCGTATAAAAATTTAGATTCTGAAATTCTTCACTAAATTGTTTTTTCGCTTCAAACTTTTTTTTATCTTAACCCTGCACCTAATTTTGACCATTTTTGTAATTGGAAGTATGCATCTAGGACAAACGGTTGCAAAAATAAAGGTCGGTCAGGTTATATGTGGACACACTGTATATATTACTGTGAAAAACCGAATTTGGAGATCAAAGGCGACATGCTACAGATCTCGGTCTTTCACAGAAACATTATACATATCATGCAGCAAAAATATTGAAAATAAAAACAATATTTGTTCGAATCAAGATAGGATGTCTCAAATGTTTAAAAATAATAATTATAACACAACAGATAATGTCAATTTTTATGTTAATGTTAGGCTGTTATCTTATGATGTTTGTTTGTAAAACTTGTTTGTTGAATATGAAAATGTTTATAAAAACTTTTTAAAATAACAGACATTACATTACATGACATTACATGACATTACATTAAAAGATAAAAACACTAAAAACAATTTAAGAGGACGTTTCGGATTCATTCTGAATCCCTCATCAGCTAATTCCTAACGTAAAAGTCATACTAGGTTTTAAAGTTCAACAAGTAGAAAAACATTCCATCAAGTTGCCAAAAAATTATAGTTAAAACAAAATTGAATATTCTATTGGTAGAGATGCAGCCTCGTTAATTGCTAAATCAGCAGTTCTCGTGTACCAAGCTTACAAACTTTAAAACCTAGTATGACTTTTACGTTAGCAATTAGCTGATGAGGGATTCAGAATGAATCCGAAACGTCCTTTTAAATTGTTTTTAGTGTTTTTATCCTTTAATGTAATGTCTGTTATTTTGAAAAGTTTTTATAATTATGAATGAATTCAGACGTAGTTCTTTTGTTTATCTCAATGAAAATGCTTACTTGAAAATTGATAGCATTCGAAAAAAACCTGTATTCCGGATCGAAAAAACTGGTTAATCCATTATAAAAACTACTTCAGAAACTTTTTCAAAAATCAGTAGCTGCAAAGGAAGCTTTGTTTTTATAGCTGTTTCTTTAAATCTTTCAAATCTGTTGGTTTCTAGAGATAAAGAACGCTTTTAGAAATCTTTAGTAACTTCGAAGAGGTTATTAGCCCCCGGTACGGTATGCTATTTCTTTCTCCCAGCTTATTTTGTGTATTCCAAAAAATGACGTTACCTTACAGAAGCCAGTCGTAAAACAAAGCAGTACGATTAAATACTCTATAGCAATTTTTTAAACTTCTAAGCATCGCAAATTTCAATTTTTATACCGTCGTATTGGGAAAAAAAGTTCTTTTAAATGCATTTTGTTTGAAAACTGTATCGCTATTTATTTTTGAAATATTCATTTTTTTTTTTTTTTTTTTTTTTTTTTTTTTTTACTTTTTAGAGCCATTTGCTTAATATTGGCAACGGAAGTACTCCATTTCTGTAGAAAGTAAAGGAAAAATAGTTCTAAAATAGTAATATATATTTTTGTTGCCATTTTCTCATAACAACCGAAAGAAAATGTAATTAAAATACGCGCTATTTTGAAAAAAATATATAAATGAATGATTTCTGTTAAAACAATGGAGTATAATGGAGTGTAAACAATGTTTAATTTTAAGTATCTATGAATCATTAGATAGCCGGGTTTTTTTTTTTTGTCGATTTTCTTGAATGACGGCATCTTTTTGCTGCATTTGTACATTATTTCGCAAATAGTGATTTACTATGCATGCTTTACTGTAGATGTTTAAGAGTAGATCGTAAATGTGGAATTCTTAAGCGGATGCGAATGACGTCATTTTACATAAAATAAAACGTGTGCTTTAAGTCTTAAAATTGAAATATGTTTTGTACTGCAGTAGAGTCCCGCTTAACCCTCATATTTTCTTCTGATGGACTGATGGCTTCTATTATTATGAAACAGCCATTATAAATGAAGCGTTAGATGAAGATGAAAGAGCAGTCGTAAAAAGTTAGAACTCTGATTTATGGTCAGAATGGGGAAAAAATGGCCATAATTTAAAAAAAAAAATTATGCCCTTTTTTTTTTTTTTTTTTTTTTTTTTTTTTTTATTCTGACCAGAAAATCAGAGTTCTAACTTTTTCAGCCATCAGTCCAGAAGAAAATGAAGTAATGGAAATGCCGGGGGCGACACTAAATTCTGAAAAGTAGAATTCCTGTTCTCTAGTATTTTATTATATATTTCCGTTCGTTGATTGTATTATATTCTCCTAGATATTAGGATCTCCTAGATCTCCTTACTATATATATATAGATATATATTTTTTAAACAGTGTATGACGTGAACGATTTGCCACAGTGAGGAAAACTTTAGATTTTAATGAAGAGCTTTTGAATTTTGTAATCCATATATGAAACACTACACTTTGAGTTTCAGATAATGGAGAAAATGGGTTAATATTTCTTTCTTTGCTATTCATCTAAAACAAATAAAAGTATCACAGCCAAATAATATTTGGCACATTTACATCAACTTAATACACATAGGCAAAGATAAGAACGTTTTACTGTAAAGCAGGAAAATCATTACAAACTCTCTTAATAAATTTTAATTAATCGATAATTTAAGATTTTTTTAAATGTGTGATTACTTTCATGATCTACTTAACTGTAATAATTTTTGCACGATAAAGTTATGTGCTTAGAAAGAATTTTGATAATCTTTATTTTTTTTTCTTATTGAGTAGAAATTAAAAATGAGAAATTGCTTTTCAATTGTTAAACAATTTTTCAAATTCAGGTCGACTCTATACTTATAATATTGCGTCTACAACAACAAAAAAAGATTAATTTCATTTTACAGATTTTTTTTTTTTTTTAATTTTTGTACGACTTAATTATCTTTTAGAAATATTTTTCCAAACTGTCCTAAAATACGTGGTCAGTAAACTTACATTTCTAATGTCCTTTATGAAACAACTGTTTTGTCATTATTATTATTATTATTATTTTAATAACATTATAGTTCCAGTGATAATTATAGCAATTAAAGTTATTGACTGTAACTATTATAATCATACAAACAAATTAAAACTAATTTGTCATTTCATATGTCAAAATTTAAAATAACAACAGTATGTTATATATATTTACTTACCGGTATACCATTAACTCCGGGAAATCCTGGCATTCCCATCTTTCCCTATAAACAAAGAAATACCAAATTAATGTAATCTAAGTACATACATAAATTTCAAATACAGTAGAACCTCTTTAAAGAATATTATGGAATACTTTTCTTGTTCTGATCATTTTATTTGTATTATGAGACGTGAACGAAAAAAAAGCACTAAAAATTTGCTATAAACTAATGAATAAAAATAATTAAAAAACAAGTGAAAAGACACAACTAACAAGGAAAGTGTTCTTAAAGTGCATGCAAATAATATTTTGAAAAAAAAAATGCTGATGATTCTCCATATGTTCTTACAGATCAGTGAAATTTATCTGCAGAATCTCAATAGAAAATTTATAAAATAACAATAATAATAAACTATTGAGTTTTTACGAGAACATCTCAGGTCCGGAATCGGGCTGAATCCGTCTCATCTATAATACTAACCTAACGAGAAATTTAAAATTGCTTCATCTGTCTTAATGTAGGCCAAATAGAATAAAAATTTAAATATTAATATGATAAAAATATGTGAAATTTGTGATGTAATGACGAAAATTTGGCTCACTTTTTTAAAATTTTGTATTACTATGTTTCAATAAAGATGAGATAAAAAAAAAAAAAATATTTTTTTTAAACGCATGATTTTTTAGATAAATAGGAGGCGCTGCCGCCTAACTAGTTGCTCTCGCTAACCCCCTTCAAACTCTATAAACATGCTAATTTGATCGACTTTAAAAAGATCACGGAAGATTGAATTATCTCTCTATTCTAAAAAAAAGTAACTACCGCTGTCACCGCCGCCGCCGGTTTTGATTTTTTTGTGACCGGAGGCCTTTCTTCGTTAATATTAACAAAAAAAATGCATACAAAAATATGAAAATCGGTGGTTTTATACAGAAATGTTTGATAAACACGCTGATGCAGACAGTTTTCAAATCGAAGAATTATTTTAAGAGCTATTTAATGCTAAAGTTGGACAAAATCGTTCCACTAAAAAAGTTTTATAGCAGCAAAAACTATACATGGCAGTGTAATCATTTTTAGATCATTTTATGCGTTAGAATTTACCGGAGTGCAGATTGCATTAATTTTTTTATTTTGACTCATTTTTTCAGGTTTTATTTCTATTTTAAATTCAAATTTTCAGCATTTCTAGAGATATTTTTTACAGATTTCAGAAAATTGTACTAATTTAAACTTTTGCCAACTGTATAAAAAGGGCAAGCAATAATGTTTGCTTCAAATTAAAAATTTATTTACACGTGACTATTATAAACAGGAAAAAAACTTTCAAATTAGAATTAAATAATTACGTATAAAAAGCAGGAACTTATTAAAAATTACGTCATTAAAAATATACACGTGAATTTTAAAAGAGAAAGGATATTGTAAAATAATAAATTCATTAACATGCGTTAGAAGTCTTAGGAGAAATTACGTCATATTTACATCACATTATAGTTATTACATAAAATGAACACAAAATAATATTGCAAAAAACTTTAAATTTAGAAATTGCGCTAGACATTTATTTGATATTTTGAGAATTAATTTAAAATGTCTCATTTAAAAGAACTTTCTTTTCGCTTTGTTAAAAAGTACCAGGAGGACAAAGACTCTTTTTACTTAATTCCTTTTATATTAGCTTATTTTGAAATGTTGTTACACGTGTCTACGTCATCAAGTTATTTTTATTTCGACGTTTTATTTGTGTTTTTATTAATGTTGTACGAATTTATTTGTTCTTTCGTTATTTAAAATAAAAATTATATCAATTTGTATAATTTGGCGAGTGGTTTGGCGATTTATATAATTTGGCGAAATTGGTCGACTGGATAATCAAGTAGTACCGCAGCGGATTTGGCGTTAAAATTTCCCAATCAAAGAGAAATGAATAGAAATTCGTTTATAGGGAGATCGTCACTGTTTTTTAAATTATAATTCAATCTTTCGAAATCTTTTTAAAACCGATCAAATTAGCGTGCATTTAGAGTCTGCGGTGCCTGGACGGGGGTTGGCGAGCGTAGCTCGTAGGGGGCCGAGCCCCCTAGTAAGTAAAAAAACAATAGCGGTCTCTCTCTAAACGGGTTTTCATTCATTTCCCTTTTATTGGGCGATTATAAGGCCGAATTAACTGCTGTTAATATCTGTTTGTATGTTTGATTCAATAAGATTAGTTAAACATTTGAAAATCAGCTAATACATGGATCGCAGCATTCCTAAAATTTTCTGCATTCCCACCGTTATTTCAAATAAAAAATATTTGTGGTAGTTTTTGTTAACATCTGCAATATACATAATAAATGAAAATTTTAGGAACGCTGAGAGTCCTGCAACACATTTTAATGAATTCATTATTTTTAAGATTTCTTTCTTTTTTAATATTCACGTGTAAATACAATTTTTATGAATAATTTAAATCTAAGCTAAAAGTTTTTTTTCTGTTTGTAATAGCTACGTGTAAATAATTTTTTTTATTTAAAGGAAATATTATTCTTCGTTCTGGTTTTACAATTGGTAACAATTTAAAATAGTAACTTTTTCTAAAATATGTAAAAAATATCTCTCGAAATGCTGAAAATTTGAGTTTCTCTCTATTCTAAAAAAAAGTAACTACCGCTGTCACCGCCGCCGCCGCCGCCGGTTTTGACTTTTTTGTGACCGGAGGCCTTTCTTCGTTAATATTAACAAAAATAATGCATACAAAAATATGAAAATCGGTGGTTTTA
The DNA here is from genome assembly GCA_963932465.1 of Maratus speciosus. Classification (NCBI taxonomy): domain Eukaryota; kingdom Metazoa; phylum Arthropoda; class Arachnida; order Araneae; family Salticidae; genus Maratus; species Maratus speciosus. The sequence continues at coordinate 52,893,516 of OZ010788.1, read as the reverse complement.
TACAGAAATGTTTGATAAACACGCTGATGCAGACAATTTTCAAATCGAAGAATTATTTTAAGAGTTATTTAATGCTAAAGTTGGACAAAATCGTTCCACTAAAAAAGTTTAATAGCAGCAAAAACTAGACATGGCAGTGTAATGATTTTTAGATCATTTTATGCGTTAGAATTTGCCGGAGTGCAGATTGCATTAATTTTTTTATTTTGACTCATTTTTTCAGGTTTTATTTCTATTTTAAATTCAAATTTTCAGCATTTCTAGAGATATTTTTTACAGATTTCAGAAAATTGCACTAATTTAAACTGTTGCCAACTGTATAAAAAGCGCAAGCAATAATGTTTGCTTGAAATTAAAAATTTATTTACACGTGACTATTATAAACAGGAAAAAAACTTTCAAATTAGAATTAAATAATTACGTATAAAAAGCAATAACTTATTAAAAATTACGTCATAATAAGTATACACGTGAATTTTAAAAGAGAAAGGATATTGTAAAATAATAAATTCATTAACATGCGTTAGAAGTCTTAGGAGAAATTACGTCATATTTACGTCCCATTATAGTTATTACATAAAATGAACACAAAATAATATTGCAAAAAAGTTTAAATTTAGAAATTGCGCTAGACATTTATTTGATATTTTGAGAATTAATTTAAAATGTCTCATTTAAAAGAACTTTCTTTTCGCTTTGTTAAAAAATACCAGAAGACAAAGACTCTCTTTACTTAATTCCTTTTATATTAGCTTATTTTGAAATGTTGTTACACGTGTATACGTCATCAAGTTATTTTTATTTCGACGTTTTATTTGTGTTTTTATTAATGTTGTACGAATTTATTTGTTCTTTCGTTATTTAAAATAAAAATTATATCAATTTGTATAATTTGGAGAGTGGTTTGACGATTTATATAATTTGGCGAAATTGGTCGAGAGGATAATCAAGTAGTACCGCAGCGGATTTGGCGTTAAAATTCCCCAATCAAAGAGAAATGAATAGAAATTCGTTTATAGGGATATCGCCACTGTTTTTTAAATTATAATTCAGTCTTTCGAAATCTTTTTAAAGCCGATCAAATTAGCGTGCATTTAGAGTCTGCGGTGTCTGGACGGGGGTTGGCGAGCATAGCTCGTAGGGGGCCGAGCCCCCTAGTAAAATAAAAAAAAACAACCTTAAATTAAAGAAATGAGTCAGATTAAAAAAATAAATACAGTCTGCACACCGCAAGCTTCTAATGTTTATCCTTAGAAAAAATATTTAAATTCCTATGTATAGATTTTGCTCCTATAAAACTTTTTTAATGGAACGATTTTGACCATCTTTAACGTTAAATATCTCTTAAAATAATTCTTCTATGTAAAAATTCTCTACTTCAACGTGTTTATCAAACATTTCTCTATAATACTACCCATTTGCATATTTTTGTACGCAGTAGTTAATATTCTTAATACTCGTATTATTGAAGAACGACACCCGGTCACGAAAATTTCATTTATGACGGCGGCGATAATAGCGTTAATTCTCTTTTTTTTTAGGATTACCGAGATATAAACTAAAGTAACATCAATTTCATTTTTTAATTAATTTGCTTTTTTGAAGTTTATTTTATATATGCGGTATCCTTTAAATTTTAGAATGAAATTTCGCTTAATTCGTATAATTTTAAGCTATTTTAAAAAGAACTAATAACAGCACATTCAATAAAAAGTAAAAAAAAAAAAAAATTATTTTACAAACATAGCTATAAAAAGAATTAAAATTCTAATATAATATTTGCCTTTATTATTGTTTTTAGTACTGTTTTCAGTGATTTTTGTACGGGCCGGGCCGGGCTCGGGCCGAACTTTCAATTTTTACACCGGTCCGGGCCGCGCCCGAGCCTGGGAATTCCGGCCCGTGCAGACCTCTATGACTATCCCTACTTGCAAAAAGGCTTTTTGCTTTTTCTTTTTTAAATCTTAGAATACCTGCACCGAATCAGGTGTAAATGCTCAAATTGCGATTTCTTTGAACTTGTTTCGACTAGAAACTTAAAACTTACGCTTACGGCGTAAATGATAACCAAGAATAATTTTTAAAAATTAGAAATTCAAAAGAGTCAAATGAGCGGAAAACGTTCTTAAATAACGATTACTCTGAAATTTCCAAGCTGATTTAAAAAACAAAATCTTTACTATAGGATAGGTCGTTCACGGAGTTCAGCAATAGAGAACATATTTTATCTATTTTTCGCAAGGTGGAGGCTATAAATGGTTTGGAACGAATATTTTGTTTTTTTTTTATTTGTAGTATAGCTATTTGTAGTAACAATATAATTTTCTATTCGTGTTAATGGACGCACAAAGTGTATTTTAATAATGTTTTCTTCAACAAGCGCGTGCTGCTTCCACGTGCGCAAAGTCGCGGGACTTGATATGTTAGTTATAGCCAAATAATCAACATTTTTAAACAGTGTAAAAAAAAATAAAAAAATCCGAACAGTATTCCTGTAGGAATCGGTTGGTTGGTAGTGTTTATGACGTCCAATTATCAACACGGGGGATATAGGCCCTAAGGGGGGAGTGCCCTCCGTGGGTATCTTTCTAAGGGAACCTAACCCGTATTTATGCTTGGAAAATCTAAGGTTCGAAGAAAACCACGAAAACCCCGAACGATTAGGCCGACGGGCGCGATTGGAATCCAACCCAGCACCTCCCGTCTACCAGCTTCGAGGGCAGAACCTCTCGGCCACTGGTAGGGCTGTAGGAATCGGAAAAATAGTTGCCCTTATCGTACCGGAAAAATTTCTGACCCAGCTCGGAATAAAATCCGTAAAAAAAAAAAAAGCAAACATTCATTAAAACGGTACTTTACGGATTTTATTCCGATTTTACTGATTTTATTCCGAGCTGGGTAGGAAATTTTTCCGGTACGATAAGGGCAACTATTTTTCCGATTCCTACAGGAAATCTGGTCCTTTTTTTTTTTTTTTTTTTTTTTACAGTGAAGAATACCATAAAACGGGAATAAAAAGACCTAGCTATTATTCTATACCAGGGATGGCGAACCTTTTTGAATATGCTTGCCATAATTTCAAAATTATTATGTACCAACATTCTAACGTACCAGAAACATTTTCACGTAGATAAAATCAATAATTAATATTTATAGAATTTTTACTTGAATATTTTTACGCTTATACTAAATTCGATTCCTAATTTATTTATTATGTTGCATTTACTCGACAATATAGTCATGTCGCATCGAATTTTGTATTAATTATCTATAAATGAGATTTTCTTTTATTGTATACTTCCAAATCAGATCATTTTTAGTTCTTCAGGTAGAAGCAGGTCCAGTCGATACATAATTGTGATATTTACGCTGACAATTAAAATTCAATTTTCAAAATTACAACCCAATTACAATAAAACCTAAAATAATTGAAAACCCTAAACCTAAATAAAATAAAACCTAATCTAATGTAGAAAGCGCGTCAATTAGTTATATTAATATGCAAACTATCTCTTAATATTCAATTTTCAAAAACCTTTGAAATTTGATAAAGAAGCCAAATGATTTGTAAAACTCTGTATGATGAAATGTTTGACGAGAAAATGACGTTACAGAGATCTTCCATTGAAATTTATAATATCTTAGATCATTCAAAAATAACGGATTATTCTAAAATAAGTTATATACCTGTTACACAAAACTGTACTTTAAAAAAAAAAAAAAAAAAAAAAAAAACCATAAAATGGATTCTTCTCCAAAAACTGAACATAATTTGTAACTTTTTTCGCGTGCCACAGAATATTTGTTATGTGCCAAATTCGGCACGTGCGCCATAGGTTTGCCATCTCTGTTCAATAAACTTTCATCTCAAGTTTTGAATGAGTATGACTTTGGACATTTCAATTTAAAATGGCTTTCATATAATTTATTACATCAGAATATTTTACTTTTAAAGAAAAATACTTACTCTGTCTCCTTTTGAACCCCTGGATCCTGGAATTCCTACTTCGCCTTTTTCTCCCTTTTCACCTGATAGGCCTTCCGGCCCTGGAAATCCTATTGGTCCATCTAATCCTTGATCACCTGGCCTGCCAGGTACGCCCTTAAAAGAATTATAAATTAAACATTTCCGAACCAAACTTATTGCTTTGTGATAATACATAGCCTGTTATAAAGAGATTATATATATATATATATATATATGTAACAATAAAATTAAACAATTTTTAGAAAAGATATTTAGGTAAGGTTTTTTCATTTAATGTTACTATGAAATAAATATATACATATATATTTAAAATATAATAATATTTTTACTTGCTCGACTGTACTCTACTCTATCGTACATTTAGTTTCATGATTATTTACACATTTAATATGAATCTAGCTGAAGGTACGGGTAAAACCATACAGTGATACCGAATATCTCAGTTTTGACACATTTGGGGGAGCTTTCTGGCCGTTAATTGTTGAAATACTTAGCTGTATATAAAAATAAGAAGCGACCATTAAGTTATCACCTTCCTGTGTTTCAATTTTATTTCTAATTTCTCTGTTTTAACATTTTTTAATTTTCAAAATTTTTAAATACGAACGTATTTAAAGATACAGAAACTTTTTATACTATTGTGTGCAGCATATTTAACCCCTTCGGGACGAGAGCCTTTTACGAAATTTTTAATCTTTTGTCACCGTTTTTTAAAAACAGAAATTTGTGTTTTCTTGAATCGAAAAAATGCGCTGATTAAATAAGGCAAAATTTACAGTAAAATTTTACTGGTGAGGAAAAAACCAGGATTCTGAGCGCTTCATGCGGCACGTATACGTGTCGCTCGTCCCCAAGGGGTTAATAAGGATTATTATTTCAAACAATGAAACTGTATTTATAGCGCATTTTTATGATTTGGTTCCCGATCATCATTCTGTTGGGGTAAGAATGCATCGGGTTGAGTTACTCGCACGCAATCCGACCGTTTTCGAGTCGGGTCGGGTTTATGCTATATTTTTCGTTTTGAATCGGGTACGGGTTGGGTTTGTGCTATATTTTTTCATTGCAGATCGGGTTCGGGTCGGGATCGGATTGGATTTTGAGTCTTGCGGGTAGGGGTCGGGTTAACCCGATTTCTCAAAAGAATGTCCAAGAATCTTTTTTAAGGTTCAAAAACTATTATAATAAGACTAAAACACTTATACCTTAGTACGCTTATACCTCTGAATTCCGGCTTCAAGAAGGAACTAGTAATGAGATATTCGATTTTACCCTACTTTTTACTACGTATTATTTATTACAATCGTCTACATTTTTATTATGCAATATCTTCAAAAGCTTTTATGTTTTTTCTTATTTTCAAGCTACATTTGCGCTAAAATTACCGGGGAATTCTGTTCTTTCAATCTTCATGATGTAAGTTAACTTTACTTTTATTTTTTAGACATCCATTTGTGACTGTTTATTACATTTTTTATTGCATCATATTTATTTCTTCTTATTTCGCAATAATGCTTTTTCTAATTTTTAACTATCTTTTTGTTTACAGATCTGTAACTTTTTCAAACTGCTTTATCTAATTTAATTTCACATATACATACATTCACAAGTATCAATCAAGTTATTATAGTATCAAATCAAATTTTAGCAGAAATATATACTTACTCGAGACCCCCTTTCGCCGATACATTTACAATTTTCGCCTGTACAGCCTGCGCAGATGACATTACTAGATCCATTTAAAAATTGCTACAAAAGAGAAAAAAATGATATTTTTATTACTATATAATCATTAAAAGGAAATAATATTTTGCAATAATTAATAATAATTATTAATCAGTAACTAACATTATGAAGTATAACATTAATGAAAAAAAATATGATAATGTTATTTGCCAAGACCATTTGCTTGAAGAGTGATATTTAATATATATGGGCTGTCGACAAGAAAAGCGATTGGTTTACAACTATAAGATATTATGAAGTAGCAGAAAGTATCTAGATTCTACAGGTCTGCACGGCACGAAATTTCCAGGCCCGGGCACGGCCCGATACAAAAATTAAAAGTTCGGCCCGATCCCGGTCCGGAAAAAAAGTTAAAATCAAGGCCCGAGCCCGGTCCGACTGAATTTCTACAAAACATTGATTTTTTACGTCTTTTTTGTTAAAAATTTGTCTCGCACGAGGAGTTCTGGCCAAAAATATTATCTTAACTTTTTTTTTCATGTTTATAATCTTCATTTTTATAGAAGTGCCGCAGATTGCGATATTTATTTATTTATTTTTTTTAATGAATCTCTATTTCTTGTATGTAAATGTTTCAGTTATCATTAATACTGTTAATCCATATTCCATGTATTGAAGTGTTAAAAATCTGAAAAATGCTATACAGTATAATCTTCTAATACGGAATTGCATAGAAAAGAAAAAAAAAATGCGTTATAGACAAGTTCCCTTCTTAGCAAGTGTAAATGTATTATATATTCTTTTCTTATGTATTAGTTTATTAATTTTGCATAGATCAACACGTTTTTCAGTTTGAAACAGGATTCCGTCATAGGCAGGTTCCTTTTACACGTTTTACTATATTTTAATTTAGCTAAGTTTTAATAAGCGTAGAAATCTACTATTCCTTTAAGAAGAATAAATTTTAATGTTTAAGTGTAGAATAATGGCGATTTAAAAATTATGCATTTGTTGCAAAAATTTTTGGTCCAGGCCCAATTTAACTGACCTTTGAATGGCCCAGGACATACTGAGAAAATGATTTTCATACGGGCGGGATCAAAACTAGGACTGAAAATTTTGGGCCGTGAAGACTAGGAATGAAACCAGTTCCGGCTCTGTACAGAAAAAATAAGTTAGGCCCGGCCCGAGCCCTCCGAAAATGTACGGCCCTGGACGGACTCAAGCTTCGGGCCACGGACCGGCCTGTGCAAATCTCTATTTAGATATAAAAATTCATTTATCATCTATATAACATAAGATATCATCTATGGTAAGATATTTCATGTCATTGGCGGCTCGTGGGTTATTTAAATAGAGGTTCACAATACATACATTGAGAAAATTATAATATATAAGTACGACTTAATGAACAGGTTAAAATTACATTTGTATTTTCAAAAGTTAAAAAAAAATAAACACGAGTTGTATTTTTCCAACTGGGTGAAAAAATGTCCAGGCCAGGATTCGAACGAGAAACCTTTCGTTGCCTGCCAATTCTCTGCCAACTGAGGTATCCTGGACAAATCTGGCGGGCGCACAATTCACTCAGCAAACCAGTTGTAAAATTACAACTCGTGTGATTTATTTACCAATTAGAATAATTGTATTAAAATTAATCAAGTGCAGAAGAAAATAATGCAATTAAAAGAAGTAATTAGAACTCATAGGTAGACAAATGTAATATGCTACTTTTTATGAAGGAAGATAGTGCAATGAAACAAATCAAAAGAATATAGCAAATCAAGATATATTATGAACAAGTAAATAAAAAATAGCCAATTATTGAAACTCCCGCTCACTGAAAGTTGTGCGAATGGAAGGGTATTATTGGTGCTTTTACCCCCACACTCCTCTCGCCTCTTGCGCCTGCATAATCTTGTTTCAAAGAGTATTTCTTCGATGGAACGTGCGATCCAGTAAAAACCGGGTGCTCTACGCTGATAATTTTCAAAATTTACATTATTAAAGTAATATTTCGCTCATCCTGGAAATTGACGAAAATCTGGAGATGTGTTTAATAATATTTCATTTAATTTGTTCATTTATATTTTCAATTTTCCATGGGAGTTCCCGTGCTCATGTGCACCAATAGATGAGCCGGCACTGTGTCATGTATATAACATAAAACACAGTCAAAATTGTATGTGTCTAAAACTCACTCTTTCAGTCTGTGGGAACAGATGATTTTTGCTATATTTTATCGAATAATTTTTTATTTCTTTTAAAACAGTTACAACACATTTAATTACTAAATCTTAAATGAAAATATTATACTCTATAAACAAACAACACCAGTAAGACACACACCGTAAAACTTAGCAACGAGAGTTCAATTTTATTACTCAAGGTCAAACTTTATGCTGTAAAGAAGTTCGTAAAAATACGGAAATTTTACTGGCAATCGTGTTTTTCAAGTGCAACTTTGTATTTTTTCGGGGAGGGGGGGGGGGGAAGAAAAAAATAAATTTCTTTATTGAATCTGTCAGATAGTAAGTAGCTAATATGGATTTGAGAATATCCTTGACGAATAACAGTACTAAAAGTCCAGGCAAACTGTCATTTTCACTAAGAAAATAATTCCATAAGAATGAGAAAATTGTACTGGTAGCCGTTTTCTGGTACAATTTCGGTATTTTTACGAACTTTTTTTCTTTTTACAGTGTACAGTGAAATACTAAGAAACTAGATGTGTAGTCTTCGAGCACTTTAATCAAATATTATAACTTTTAACCTTTTAAGTGTCCGGCATATTTTTTCCTTTATGTTTAATGATTCATAAAATAATAGCTATGAAAATTATTTGTATGGGGATTTGTTTATGATTACCTTACATATTTATTTATCATATGCACTGCAAAAAAATAGCATTAATATCAGTTTTGAGTTATATAAGCCCTTGAATTCAAAGATTACGTGACGGAAAAACCCGGTTAGGCCGCTTAAAGGGAGTTACAAGTTAAACTCACAAGGTGATCAAATCTACTCTAATCATACAGATTTATTCAATCTCTTTTAGCTATGAAATGCATAAAGTGTCACTGTATTATTATTATTATTATTATTATTATTATTATTATTTATTTTTATTTATTTATTTTATTTTATTTTATTTTTTGATAGCCTAAAAATAAAAAAAATAGCAAAATTGAAAGAGAAATCTCATGTACTTAATATTCACATTGTAAATAATAATAATAAATAAACAAAATGTAAATTTCACGGGAGAAGACCTGTCAGCTAGGATGGGAATATTTTACGAGGGGGAAAAAAATAGGCAGAAGAGTTCTGATTTTTGCTTTTTATCGCCGAAAAATACGTCATTCCATTTAAGATAAAAGCACTCCGATTGTGGAAAAATAATTTTTATAGTGACTGATGTGTAGTGTATTAGGATTCTGGAAGATTTGTAGAAAATAGTTAATTGAATATGCAATGTTTTTTAATCACAGGTGATGATTCACTTGAAAAATTGTGCCATTAAACCGATGTGTTTTTAACTGTTAACAAATTCTTTGAACATTATATAAATTGACATCGGGCAAAATGACAATTGTTAAAATAAAGGATATATTAAAATGAAAATTAATTATGATTAAATTCTTAAAATATTTGAACTGTGCTAAATTTAAGTTCTTAAAATTTAGCGTAAACATATTCTAACGGAAGTTTTTGTTAAATATTGTTTGACTTTACGAACATTTTCTATCTGCTCCTCATTATTCGATTCTTTGAATATTTATTTCTTTAATTTTAAGATACTAGGGGGCTCGGCCCCCTACGAGCTACGCTCGCCAACCCCCGTCCAGACACCACAGGCTCTAAATGCACACTAATTTGATCGGCTTTAAAAAGATTTCGAAAGATTGAATTATAATTTAAAAAACAGTGGCGATCTCCCTATAAACGAATTTCTATTCATTTCTCTTTGATTGGGGAATTTTAACGCCAAATCCGCTGCGGTACTACTTGATTATCCCGTCGACCCATTTCGCCAAATTATATAAATCGCCAAACCACTCGCCAAATTATACAAATTGACATAATTTTTATTTTAAATAACGAGAGTACAAATAAATTCGTACAGCATTAATAAAAATACAAATAAAACGTCGAAATAAAAATAACTTGATGACGTAGACACGTGTAACAACATTTCAAAATAAGCTAATATAAAAGGAATTAAGTAAACAGAGTCTTTGTCTCCTGGTATTTTTTAACAAAGCGAAAAGAAAGTTCTTTTAAATGAGACATTTTAAATTAATCGTTTTTAATCTGACGTAATTTTTACCAAGCTACTCTTTCTCTTTTAAATAATCGCGTGAAAGTACTTTTGTTAGCAATGAAATATTATTTGCGCTTTCCTAACAAAAATAGTTGAAAATATCCTCTCAAAATATTAAATAAATGTCTAGCGCAATTTCTAAATTTAAACTTTTTTGCAATATTATTTTGTGTTCATTTTATGTAATAACTATAATGTGACGTAAATATGACGTAATTTCTCCTAAGACTTCTAACGCATGTTAATGAATTTATTATTTTACAATATCCTTTCTCTTTTAAAATTCACGTGTATACTTTTTATGACGTAATTTTTAATAAGTTACTGCTTTTTATACGTAATTATTTAATTCTAATTTGAAAGTTTTTTTCCTGTTTATAATAGTCACGTGTAAATAAATTTTTAATTTGAAGCAAACATTATTGCTTGCGCTTTTTATACAGTTGGCAACAGTTTAAATTAGTACAATTTTCTGAAATCTGTAAAAAATATCTCTAGAAATGCTGAAAATTTGAATTTAAAATAGAAATTAAACCTGAAAAAATGAGTCAAAATAAAAAAATTAATGCAATCTGCACTCCGGCAAATTCTAACGCATAAAATGATCTAAAAATGATTACACTGCCATGTATAGTTTTTGCTGCTATAAAACTTTTTTAGTGGGACGATTTTGTCCAACTTTAGCATTAAATATCTCTTAAAATAATTCTTCGATTTGAAAACTGTCTGCATCAGCGTGTTCATCAAACATTTCTGTATAAAACCACTGATTTTCATATTTTTGTATGCATTATTTTTCTCAATATTAACGAAGAAAGACCTCCGGTCACAAAAAATTCAAAACCGGCGGCGGCGTCGGCTGTGACAGCGGTAGTTACTTTTTTTTAGAATAGAGAGATTAAATTTCAAAATAAAATGAGATTGGAAATTATTTACTCAATGCAAGGCAAAATATTAAATTAAATACTAAAGGAATCGTAATTTATCCCTTTGAATACTGAAGTCTAAAAACCCACTGGCATTCAAAATACGGCAAACGCCCGAAACTGAAATATTGCTGCGAGGTTTTTTCACCCAAGGTTATTAGACATATAGTCTAATAACCTTGTTTTTCACCCCCTTTCTTTTGCCTTCCTACCTGTCAGAAGCACAATAAGTAGGCAGCTATCTTCGAAAGTAGAACTTATTTTTCCCTACTATCCCTCGTAAGAGCACTCATACAAAAGGGTAATCCTGCTCAAGGGAAAGTTTTTATTGTACTAAAGCCCGAAATGTTTGTGCATGTTTTATGTTTCAGGATTTGTTTCCTGGCATGCTATTTCTGAGAGTTTCTCGAAATTAGCTTCTTACATGTTCGAGAGTAACTTTTGTCCAATAATGAAATTTGTCACAGGGTGAATACAATTTCTTGCTTTTCGTTTTACTGTATGTTTTTTCACGATAAATATTTGCAGTGAACTAAAAAAATCCCTTCAACAAATAACATAAAAAAAAAATCTTCTTCTGTTTACAAAGAAATTTATGAAAAAAATATCACAATATTTCCATTATACGAGTATTTCTAAATTGACTAACTGTATTTAACGGAGAATTTTTTTTTTTTTAAATGTTATAAGACAAGTCGTTAAAAGAGAAACATTAGATGTGAAATAAAAAATAATAACTAATGAATGTTCTGTTCGAAAATTATTTTACAAATGACTTCAAAAATAAAAATTCTACTTTTTGTATTATATTTGTAAATCCCAAGAAAGTACAAAATTTTTAGTGTCGAATTTTAAAAATTATTCAAGGAATGACATCATTGTTATTAAAAAATATATGTTATTGATTGATGGCGTAAAAAAAATGATAGCAAACGATTTGTTTTTGATTTTCAGCATTTTAAAAGTTCATATTGATTTTCTATTAATCACTAAACACATACTATTTATGAAAACATAGTAACTAAAATAACTGTATTTAGAAATGAATATCTCAAGAATACAAATTTATTTTTTCTTAACAAAATTTCAACCTTTTCCTAGAAGTTAAAGCTTTATAAATGTTAAATTTTAACGCTAAAAAAATAATAATGACTTGAATTAATAAATAATAATAACTTAATAGCTATTTGTCCCAAAATTTATTTAAATAGTATTAATACAGAAAATATGTATATATATATATATATTACTGTACATATTTTTTGATCTAGCAAACTTGTAATAAAAATAAAATAAACATTAATGGCAAATTAATTTTTTTTTTCTTTTTTTTAAGTTTCCAAACACATTGAAAATACATTAACCAAAAAAAGAAAAGCATATAGGAAACAAAGTTATCTACGGGAAAAAATTAAAATATCCTTTTTTTTTCCTTTTTTTTCTTCTGGAAAATGGACATCGTCAATTTTTTATAAATTTGTAATAAATGGATCTAAGGTTCGCTATTATAGATCCTAGGAAATATTTTTTTCCCTAATTCTGGAAAAGGGACATTATTTTCAGTTTTTACAAATTTGTGATAAAGGGATTCATGTGGTTAATATTCATGAAGTTAGCAGACTATCTTTTATTATTATTATTATTATTATTATTATTATTATTATGGAAAATGAACATTGTCAATTTTTATAAATTTGTAATAAATGGATCTAAGATTCGTTATCAGTGCCGAAACTACCTTTTTTGCGCCCGGGGCAAACATGAATTTTGCCCCCCCCCCCCCCCCCCCCATCCTGACGCACAATAAAAGTTATCGACTTCAGGTACCCTATGCGAAAAAGAAAATAATTAAAATGCAAGCTAGAAATATGTAAACAATGCTCCTATAGGATTAACATTAGCTTGAGCGTTAAGAGCCTAAACTAGTTACGCGAAGAAACTGGAACGCTAATGTTAAACCTATGGCAGAATTCTTTTACAAATTTCTCACTTGCATATATATTAATAATTTTATTTATTTATTCTTATTTAGAAGAGCTGAGGTTGAATTCTAAACAGGGTTAGTGTTTACTTTTCCGATTTTGGGTTACAGATATATATATATATATATTTTTGTAAAGTTACTTTCCTTTCAATACAGGTTCCGAAATTTCAAAGTATAGCAACGCTAAAGATCAACCCAAGCTATCAAAAAAGAAAAAAAGAAAAAAAATCATTTTAAAATATTAAAATGCAAGCGAAAATTTTGAAAAGAAAAGTCCCATAGGTTTAACATTTAACCTTAGCTTGCAAGCTTCTTTATATTTCATATATATATATATATATATATACACTTTTGTATGAAACAACAAACTAAATCTTAATCCCCCCTTAAGTCCCATAGGTTTAACATTAGCTTGCGAATTTCTTTATATTTCACACACATATATATATATATATATATATATATACTAGTATTAAAAAATGCTCTGACGAGCACCAAAAAAGGCCAATATGTTTTTAAGTATGAAAAAGGGTTTGACAAGTGATTCTAATTGAGCATGAAAAAGGACAAGGGGTACCTTCTTGGCTGCAGCTCACTGTCAATACCAACTTTGAAAAAATCATTTTTGCGTTTTATCCATACAAAATATATTCGCAGTACTTTAGTAAAACTTTCCGTCGTGCACTGTTGTTCTGCATAGTACATCTTACAGCCACAACCACTTGGATATAATTTCAACAATCAATGAATGCATTATACTGTTATGCGTGCACATGTGGAATTGTTCCTGTGCAGACTGCTGCAACAGTTTGCACTGCACTACAAATCAGTTTTCTGTACGGTTCTACACTGCAGGCATGCTTGGTGGCACTGCATGAGTGTAATACGCTGCAGGAACTAAGATTTTTGGTACTATGTCGCCTTACATTCATATTTAATCAGGCTGCGTCTTTACTGGCTGTGTTTTTACACTACACATTTTTATCGTAACTGTGGCTGATTTTTTTTTTTATATGGAAAAAGCGCAAATATGATTTTTTCAAAGTTGGCATTGACAGTGAGCTGCAGCCAAGAATGTACCCCTTGTCCTTTTTCATGCTCAATTAGAATCACTTGTCAAACCCTTTTTCATACTTAACATATTGGCCTTTTTTGGTGCTCGTCAGAGCATTTTTTAATACTAGTCATTTAAATTTTTTGATAATTTCATATTGAATATAAATAAACCTGAGTTGCTTTTAAATATTCCCAATACTTTTATCTTATTTCGCACAATAATGCACTATTTAACCAAGTGATACACACTGTTTTAAGAGGTTAAAAGTTTTTTAATCAAATTCCCGTTATTTTTATTCATAATTTAATTTACTTGGGCTCCCTTAAATATTATTAATATAATTCCTTAAACTTATATTAGTTTTTGTTGCATTAAAATATCTCAATTTTTTTATTCTCTCTAAACAAGTAAACCCTATTGGTTTACAATGGAAGTCTATAGGTATTTGGCGATATATCGCCAAGTTGGCGAAAAACTTGGCGACAGAACAGGTTCCAGCCTATGGCAACCCCCTTATAGGTATATAGAGATTCATTAAATGCTGTTCTATAAATAATGAGATGCGTTTTCATTCGAGCGTTGCCATTAAAAAATTAAAAAATAATCGCGATTTCTGTCACACATACGATAGCGTAATATATATATATAGATTATCGTGGAAATCGAAGGTTTAGGCCCCATTCGTATTGTTTAGCTAGACCGATTATACTAACATCGTTCTCATTTTTTGCTACAATTTCTTTTATTGAACAGTAATTCGCTTAAGCTTCTTACTACTGCTATCACTAAGCACTTTTTCATTGTTAGAAGCCATAATGAGAGCTAATATTAGCGCAAACCTGAGTAAAAGTAAAACAAAAAGTTAATTTTTTTACAGTAATAAAGGTACACAAAGCACTCTGATATGCACACCTTACTCCAAACTTGACTAATAACAACAGTTATGTGAGGGTTGCCAACTGAACTATTCGGCAGCCTTGGTCGTGAACCGAGTATTGCACGCCAACCGAGTCAAATTTTGATCATCGAAGTTGGACATAAACCGAACTGGTCGTAAACAGAGGTGGTCGTGAACCGAGGTTCCACTTATATTTTGACCCATAAGTTTACAAATATGGCATTATTTATATATTCAATGGCGATGATCATTAAGCATCTTGGCGATTTTGGCGATGAAACTCACCGATTTCAAAGTAACGTTCCGAAGTGTACTTGAACCGCCACAGATGTCATATGAACATCACGTTGACGCGATTTTTTTCTGACGCCAATGTCATATACGCATCGGGGTACTTAACTGGTGCCAAAGTTTTGTTATTTTGCTTGATATGGTAACCCGAATGTTGTTGTTTATTTATTAATAAATTGCTTATTTACTTTTATTTTCTTTTTTTAGATTATATAAATTGTTTAGTTCTATTGTTATTAATTAAACTTTTATAAATTTATTTTTAATCCCTTTTTAAAAATATATATGCAACTGGTATTCGAAAACGAGGTTTTCGCCAAATTGGCACCAGAAAAAATATCGCGCGACCGTGGTGCGTATATGACATCTGTACCATACTTGGTACAACTTGATTATCCTGTCGACCAAAAAATTATCGCCAAACTATAAGATTAAATGACAATAATGGATCATAGTAAATGTTACATTCACATGACATTAAACACGATACACGTGTTTGTTACGTCATCAAGTGATTTTTAATTCAAGTTTTGGAACAGATGTCATATCCGCCCCATATTGGCGCGATTTTTTTGACGCCGCCAATGTCATATACGCACCGGGTACTTAACAGGCGCCAAAGTGTCGTTCTTTTACTTGATATGGTAACCTGTAGATAGATGATATATTAACGAGGTTTTCGCCAAATTGGAAAAAAAACTCTCCAATATGGAGCGTATATGACATCTGTGCCCAAGTTTTTATTAGTATTTTTATTAATCTTTTAATTATTTATTTATTCTTCCGTTATTTAAAATAAAAATTATATCAGTTTGTATCATTTGGCGAATAGTTTGGCGAAATTGGTCGACGGGATAATCAAGTAGTACCGTATATTTTTGCTGTACATTTTCGACAATATCTCAAGCAAAAGTACCTAAAGTTAAATGAAACCCTAATTATGTAAGGCACAGATGTCATATACACAATGGGTTTGGCGCAGGGTTTTTTTCTGACGCCAATTTAACGAAAACCGCGTTTTTGAATAGCAGTTACACATATATTTTTTGATTACTTTCTATTATTTCAAAAAGGAAATAACAATAAACAAGGAAAAGTTTAATTAATAACTACAGAACAAAACAATTTATATAATTTTACAAAATAAAATAAAAGTAAATAAAAAAATAATTGATAAATAAACAACAATAGCTCAGTTACCGTATCAGACAAAATAACGCCATTATCGCGCCAGTTATGTACTCTGGTCTGGTGCGTATATGACATCTCTTCCTTATTAAAAATTGATGGAATGGTATTTTTTAAGGTATGCTTAGTATGTGAAGTATTTATATTACTGCATAACTATCGCTTGTGTAAGTCAGGATGTTATGATGATAATTAAAAAAACCCTTAGATTTAGCTCCTGAACAGAAGCTTGGGATTTACCCTGTTTTTCTTTTTCCTATCAGCTCGTTTGTGCTCCATTGTGTCTATTACTCCAGTTCAAAATATTAATCAAGAAAGTTTATATATTTATGAAAATTATGCATTATCTGCTTAGGTTGACGTCGATTTCAAAAATACAAAAATCTGTCAGTTGAATTTCAATTTTTATTGACTTATAAAAACAAAAGTACACGTGCTATCCTTTTTTTAAAATTATTGTACTGCTTTTTAGGGAGTGGCAACACGAAATAAATTATTGAATTAGAAAATTAGAAAATGAAAAGGAGAGATTTCTATAATTTTATGGGGACATTATAAAAGACGATTTCGATTTTCTCAGCGACCGTCAAACATACAAAGATGAAAAAATAACCTATTCTAAGTTTTAACAAGAGGATCAAAATAAAACAAAAACGAAGTTAATCTACCCACTGGAACGTTAGCTACACTTTGTTGAACTTTGTGTCTTCATTTTTTCGTTTAAGATTAAATAAAAAACTGCTGAAAGCTACAGTAATTTTTTAAATGCTATCAGTTTATTCGTCTCGTCGAGTTCTATCTTTCAAATGAAAAATCATTGTCGTATGTCAACTGGTTCGCCAGAAATTTAAGAAAGCCGTTTGCATTTTCTATTTCTTAATCATATTATAGCTTAACGCTACCGCGTTTGCTATGATATATACACTTTTGTGCGAAACAACAAACAAAATCTTAATCCCCCCACCCCTTCGCTTTTCGGTCTCGCGCACGGGGTACATTCCCCCTCTGCACGCCCCTTGTTTCGGCCCTGTTCAGTAATATGGATCCTAATGGATGTAATGGATTTTCTAAGTTTCTAAACATATAGAAAATACAGTAACTACAAAAGGAAAATCATATATAAAACAAAGTTATCTAGATGATTTTTTTTTTTTTTTAATTTTGGAAAATGGACAATATTTTCAATTTCTACAAATTTGTGATAAATGCATTCATTTTGTTAATATTCATGAAGTTAGCAGACTATTTTTTTTTTTATTCTGGAAAATGGATATTGTTAGTTTTTATGGATTTAATATTCATTATCAGGGCCGGAACTAGCTTTTTTCTTTTCTTTTTTTTTTTTTTTTTTTTTTTTTTGCGTCCGGGGCGGCAAACATGGATTTTGGCGCGCCCCTCCCCACATCCTGACGCACAATAAAAGTTATCAAGTTCAGGTACCCTATGCAAAAAAATCTCTTAAAAAATAAAAATAATTTAGTAATAATTAAAACGCGAGCTATATGTATCTGTATCCTCGTTAAAAATTATTGTTAACGCTTCTTCTTGCGTTAGACTTTTTCCTCTACGATACATTTTATGTACCGTATACATATAACTAAATAAAATGCAAATAACGAAGTTAAAATTAAAAAAATAATATTATTGTAAAATACAAATATCATTAACGCATAAAGTTTAGCAAACATATCATGTATCACAATAGTGAAAATGTTAAAAGTACTTTCCTTCTGAAATTCCCCATCCGTTCATTGCAATAATCCCTCATCAATCACTCCCCTCGCACTTACTCCAGGACAATAGCTGGATATTTCCAAGGGGGGTAGAAACGGAATACCTGTTTCTCAGGCGCTCGGGCGGTCTCGCGGTAGTTTCATTGTCCGGGCATTTGAGGCGGTTTCGTAGCGAAAGGGTTAAAGAATTTTGAGGTTTTTTATTAGAACAATTTTCTTTACAAATTTATCTTTAAAAATTTCAAAATAAATTGAAAGTGGAAATTACTTACTTAATGCGAAGCAAGATACTAAATTAGATACTAAAAAAATCGTAATTAAAAGAATTTTGTGATTTTTACTATAACGCTTTTCTTTACAAATTTATCTTTAAAAATTTCAAAATAAAATTAAATTAGAAATTACTTACTTAATGCAAAGCAAAATACTAAATTAAATACTAAGGGAATCGTAATTAAAAGAATTTTGAGGTTTTTTACTATAACAGTTTTCTTTACAAATTTATCTTTAAAAATTTCAAAATAAAATGAAATTGGAAATTATTTACTTAATGCAAAGCAAAAAAACTAAATTAAATACTAAAGGAATCATAATTAAAACGAATTTTGAAGTTTTTACTATAACAATTTTTGTTACAAATTTATCTTTAATTTTTTTTTTAAAGTAGTTTATGAAAACAACTTTATTTATTTTATTTTATTTTTATATGGAAGCAATAATTATCCAGAACTGAATTCACACACATGTGCTAGTTACTCCATGTAACACTAAGATAATTAAATAAATTTTGGAATAAAATGGGATTTAAACATTGCTCTCTTAATACAATCTAGATCTTCTGTCATTTTGCAGCTATAGTCTCTCTATTCTAAAAAAAAAGTAACTATCGCTGTCACCGCCGCCGCCGGTTTTAAATTTTTTGCAACCGGAGGTCTTTCTTCGTTAATATTAAGAAAAATAATGCATACAAAAATATGAAAATCGGTAGTATTATACAGAAATGTTTGATAAACACGCTGATGCAGACAGTTTTCAAATCGAAGAATTATTTTAAGAAATATTTAATGCTAAATTTGGACAAAATCGTTCCACTAAAAAAGTTTTATAGGAGCAAAAACTATTCATGGGAATTTAATCATTTTTAGATCATTTTATACGATTGAAGTTCCCGGTGTGCAGATTGTATTTCTTTTTTTAATTTGGCTAATTTTTTGAGGTTTTATTGCTATTTTAAATTCAAATTTTCAGCATTTCTACAGATATTTTTTACAGATTTTAGAAAGTGATATTAATTTAAACTGTTGCCAACTGTATAAACAGCGGAAACAATAATGTTTGCTTCGAAAAAAAAAAAAATAAAAATATATATATATATATATATATATATATATATATATATCAAGCAGGACGGTCGTTCTGCCAAGCCAAGCTATAAAAAAAATGCTAACCCCACCAAACAAACAAACGCCAAGAACCAAAAGCCAGAACCGCGTAACTGCTTATTATACTGAAGACAACTTCTCCATGTTAAATCGGCTAAACGTGGCATTTTAAAATTTCAGATATTTAAGAAAACAAGCATCGCAGAGAAATAAAATTAAGACTAGAAGAATCTAATGAAGAAAAGCTTCAAATTGAGACCAAACTCATCTCTATAAAATAATTATAAATACAGATACAGGATTTTTAAAAAAAACGTCGAGATACTGAAAATGATTAAAAAAATCTTCGTCAAACATATATTAATTCAATTAAGCTAGAGACTTAAATAATGGACAGAAAAAAGTATGGAATGCATTTTTGGACTGGTAATTACCCAATCTACGTGCTTTTATAAAATTTAGTTTAAAAAAATTGAAAATTATATTCTTAATAAACAAAAAACTGTTAATTCATTCTAAAATTATCAAACTATGCCAAACAGTGATAAATCCGCCAATGAGCGCGTACTATCCACATTATAATAGCACAAATCCACTTCAACTTCAATCTGGTAGACGAGTATTTTCCATCAAGATTATTTTTTCGATAAAAACTGCATAAAAGTTACATTTTTAGAAAGATTTTTAAAATAAAAATAATATTTTAGAGAAAAGGTACCTTTTAAGAAGTATGCATTGAAAGTTATCGGCATTTAAGGTATTCTATGTAAACAAAACTTTTGAAAATGAATTGAGGTCGCAAATCTCGACAATAGCATTTTTAGGTAGATTTCGTAAGAAATACTACCTATTGCAGTCGTTACCATGGTGCGACTTTTGAAAAATTCCTTTATAACTTTTCATTACATGACCCCAGGAACCCAAAACCACCCCCACCTAAAAAGTTTATATATATATATATATATATATATATATATATGTATGTATGTATGTACTAAATTTTGTCCGCACGATAAAAGTCGCAATTATGCACGGAACGTCTTCAAACTCGCCAACAACTTTAAGATAGCTAATTTCTCGGCGGGGATTGAAAATGAGCAAAATCGGTCCAAGGGAATGGGAATGGGGAAGGTTTAAATTTTTGAATACCGTCTTAACATGATTCTGATAAAACCAGCTTTTACACAACAATGGCAGGAAAAAATAATTATTTTTCCTTATAGCTGTTGCCAACAATTTAAAAAAAAAGCAATAAAATTCTCACCACAACAATTGCCTTTCTAATGCAGTGTTTTCACGTGAAAAATTAAATTAGATAAACAGTTTAACGAATTGAAAACAAATTGACTATTACGTCATAAGTTTCTAGAGCAAGATTTCTGCATGAAAATTCAAAATGAAATAAATAGTTTGACGAATTGAAAACAAATTGACTATTACGTCATAAGTTTTCTAGAGCAAGATTTCTGCATGAAAATTCAAAATGAAATAAATAGTTTGACGAATTAAAAAAAACAACAAAATATTGTCAAATTGAAAATATAATGGACCACAGCAGGTGAATATGTAACGTCATTGAGTTTGAAGAAACGTATTAAAACATGATAAAAACCCGACTATGGAAATATTAACATATTTTAACACTTTGAGGTTCTCTGAATTTTATTTAGCCATTTTTAAACCTATTCCATATACATGCGTGTGTGTATTTTAGAATTTTCACAAAATGTTTAGCTCCCTAGAGCTCATTCTTAGCGAAGGAACTTGGTTTATCTTTAATCTTGATTTAAGTTTTGTTGGTGAATTTAGTACTTAACTTCGAAATCTACCTCCGCCTGTAGGCCCGAGCCGGCAGGGATTTTTTTTTACCTGCAAACAGAAATTGTTTTTTTTGCGTGTGTAAGTTATAAACAATCCTTGGATACTGAAATAAATGTTTTTGTTTAAGATAATATTATTTATTTATTTATTTTGTGTTTTAAATGAAGTAAGTGAAATGGGTGTATTTTAAATGCCTATAATATATGTTTTTAAACTGAATGTAGTATTTGAAATGAAAGTTGTGTATTGTAAATGAAACGAATGCAATACGAATGATGTCAATGGGAACAATATTAAGCGACATATCACTTCTCCCGGTTAACATAAAATTACACGATCTTTTCTTTACGTTTAAAAGTAAATAAATCCTACCCATGTAAAAATATTTAATTAATCAAATTTTAAAACGAATCATCAATTAGTTTGGTTGTGCCTGGAAGATTGATCACCGAAAACTATTGTTGATCGTAATCATGTCTGCCATTCTCGATGGCCAGTGGCGTTCAAAACAATATTTTGATATGCTTTTATTAGGTGCATAACATCAGATTGACGAACTTTAGCTAAGATATTAGATTCTCTAATCTTTCTTAGTCGAGTCTATTGCCAAGGTTCGGGTGAAAAAAATATATATTTCAACTATATAAATGAATATAACTGTGATATTATTAAAGGCTTTCATAAAAACACTCCATTGTACCAAATTGTATTAGCTAAATAGGTCTATTGGCTATGGACCCAAATACGGAAGATGTTTAATTAGATTTAAAAATCTCCGGCACAAATGTTATGTACGCATATTGGCGCGATTTGTTTCTGACGCCAATGTCATATACGCAACGGGTATTCAACTGGCGCCAAAGTGTCGTTATTTTGCTTGATATGGTAACCCGAATGTTGTTGTTTATGCTGTTTTATGTTTTTGCCAAATTAGTGGGTGTCGGAAAAAAATCGCGCCAATATGGGGCATGACATCTGTGCCAAATCTCCGTATAATCGAACGCATTTCAACATATAAGCAAACGGAGACAAAGATGTCTCAGAAGCACCGGGGTATCCTTTTAGTACCAAAATGGCAATTTTATTCCCTAGCAACCCAGAAATTTTGACGATATTATCCTCCATATGACAATCCAATAGAAGAGATTGCGTGTGTTTTAAATTAAACTAGGGGGCTCGGCCCCCTACGAGCTACGCTCGCCAACCCCCGTTCAGACACTGCAGTCTCTAAAAGCACGCTAATTTGATCGGCTTTAAAAAGATTTTGGAAGATTGAATTATAATTAAAAAAACAAATGCGATCTCCCTATAAACGGGTTTCTATTCATTTCTCTTTGATTGGGGAATTTTACGGAAAAATCAGCTGCTGTTAAAAGATACAATGGCATTTCAAAATCATCTAATATAAAATGAATTAAGTAAACAGAGTCTTTGTCTCCCGGTATTTTTTAACAAAGCGAAAAGAAAGTCCTTTTAAATAAGACATTTTAAATATATCGTTTTTAATCTGACGTAATTTTCACCAAACTTTTCTTTCCCTTTTTAATATTCACGTGAAAATGCTTTTATTAGAAATGAAATATTATTTGCGCTGTCCATAAAAAAAAAAAAAAAAAAAAAAAAAAAAAAAAAAAAAAAAAAAGTTGAAAAATTCATCTCAAAATATCAAGTAAATGTCTCGTGCTATTTTTAAATTTATACTGTTTTGCAATATTATTTTGTGTTCATTTTATGTAGTAACTGTAATGTGACGTAAATGTGATGTAATTTCTCCTATTTAAGACTTCTAACGCATGTTAACAAATTTATTATTTTACAATATCCTTTCTCTGTTAAAATTCATGTGTAATTATAGATGAAGTAATTTTCAATAGGTTCCTGCTTTTTATAAGTAATTATTTAAATCTAATTTGAAAGTTTTTTTCTGTTTATAATAGTCACGTGTAAATAAATTTTTAATTTGAAGCAAACATTATTGTTTCCGTTGTTTATAAAGTTGGCAACAGGTTAAATTAGTACAATTTTCTTTAATAAGGAAAAAATATCTCTGGAAATGCTGAAAATTTGAATTTAAAATAGAAATGAAACCTCGAAAAATGAGTCAAATTAAAAAAATAAATTAATTCTGCACACCGGGAAATTATAACGTATAAAATGATCTAAAAATTATTAAATTCTGATGTATAGTTTTTGCTACTATAAAACTTTTTTAGTGGAACGATTTTGTCCAACTTTAGCGTTAAATATCTCTTAAAATAATTCTTCGATTTGAAAACTGTCTGCATCAGCGTGTTTATCAAACATTTTTGTATAATACTACCGATTTTCATATTTTTGTATGCATTATTTTTCTTAATATTAACGAAGAAAGACCTCCGGTCACAAAAAATTCAAAACCGGCGGCGGCGGTGACAGCGGTAGTTACTTTTTTTTAGAATAGAGAGATTAAACTCTGTGCATTTTATAATAAAATAATTAGTGTGTATTTCTAATAAAAGTTTTAGCACAGATGTCATATATGCCCCACAATGGCGCGATATTTTTCTGACGCCAATGTCATGTACGCAACGGGAATTCAATTGGCGCCAAAGTGTCGTTATTTTTCTTGATATGATAACCCGGATGTTGTTGTTTATGCTGTTGATGTTTTCGCCAAATTGGCGTCAGAAAAAATGGTACTTCTTAGTTATCCCGTCGACCAATTTCGCCAAATTATATATATCGCCAAACCACACGCCAAATTATACAAATTGACATAATTTCTATTTTAAATAACAAAAACAAAAGAATAAGTAAATTAGTATAACGTTAATAAAAATACAAATAAAACGTCGAAATAAAAATCACTTTATGACGTAAACACGTGTAAGTCAAGTGCATGTGACATTTACGATCAACCATTATTGGCATTTAATCTTACAATTTGGTGACAGTAATTTGGTCGACGGGATAACTAAGAAGTTACCAAAAAAATCACGCCAATATGACATCTGTGCCAATGATTTGTGTATTTTATAATAAAATTGTGTTTTTATACCAAATAAACAGTTTCATAATAAATAAAACCAACATGCTATTTTCGCCAGCTAGGTCTAACAGGTACCCGGAAACGTGGTTTTCTCCCAAATTGGCTCAAAAATAAACAAAAAAAAAGATATTGCGCCAACCGCGATGCGTTTAAGACAGCGCTGTGCTCAAACGAACATGAAGCATAAATGTCTACGTGAGTTAAGCGGTTTTCTCAAGAAAGATGAAATACATAACAACGAAAAAGCTACACAATGCTGACATGATCGGAAGAAGTTCTTGGTACTTTTATGTTAGCCAGGCTCAAAACTCGCCAGTGGTATTTTTTACCTCGCCAGTAGCAGTTTTTATTTTTTGCGTGGTAAATTAAAAACAATGCTTTGATAATGAAATTGGCATTTTTTTTTTCTTTTCTTTTTATTTTCTTTAAAATAAAAATTAAATAAGTGAAAGGCTTGTATCTTAAACGTTTGCATTTTAAATTAAAGTTATGATTTTATGTAAAATAAGTGAAAGGATTATAGTTTAAATAAAATTAAGGCAATACGAATGAATGGGAAGGGAACAATAATTGACGATTTATCACCTGCGCCCGCTAACATAAAAGTAACGAGTTCATGATTTCTCTATTAGAATCTTCCTAATTGGCGAAGGATTGAGACAGTTAATAAAAATTATGAATAAAAGTAAAATGATGTAATGCTTAGCATACATTTAACGGGGATCAAACTGCTAGCCAGAGCCGAAAATAATCTAATAAATTCGAAATTGAAAAGAGTACAAAAGAAAAGAATTTCCTAAAATTCAAATTTCTGTGATACCATTTGGAATAGAAACCGACAATTTGGCACATGGTGGTTATTTTAAATACTCGATAAGGATGATTTCTAAAAAAGGTAGAAATTAAATGTTCGAAACGACAGAAAAGCGTTCTATGAACGATCTAAATTATGACTTTTTTGCAATTGTTAATCTGGAACAATTGCTGAATCTGCAAATTGTTTGAAACATGAAATTTGATATGCTTTTTACTTATAAGACCTAAATGATATCACAGAAAAATTCCTAAAAAATTCGAAATTTGAATGGATGCAGGCCTAAAAAAAGTTCTAAAATTGCGATTTCTGTTATACCG
Organism: Maratus speciosus; assembly: GCA_963932465.1. Classification (NCBI taxonomy): domain Eukaryota; kingdom Metazoa; phylum Arthropoda; class Arachnida; order Araneae; family Salticidae; genus Maratus; species Maratus speciosus. The sequence goes on along the minus strand of OZ010788.1, from coordinate 52,868,076 downwards.
TTCGGGATAGAGGTCTGAATTTCGGCATGCCGGTTTGTTTAAAGTTGTAAATGCCCGCTAAGAACTGTTAGTAAAAAATCGAAATGTTAAGAGGTGAACCGAGCGGAAAACGTTTTAAGAACGGTTTGCATTATGATTTTAATGAGATTGTTTGGGCTAGGAACATGAAATTTGACACGGATTTTATTTTCTAATGCGTAAATGCTTTGCGTTTTCTAATAAATTAGAAATTTATAAGTGTACAAGAGCTAAAAAATTCTTTTATTTTTGAATCTGTGATACTGTTAGGGATAGAATCCTTAAATCTGGCATGGTGGTCACTTATAAGATGTAAAGCCTCTTTAAAATCTGTTTCTAAATAAATCGAATTTTAAAAGGGTGAAATGAGTGGAAAGCTTTTTAAAACGTTCTAAACTCCGGTTTGAATGGAATTGCTAGAGCGTGAACTTGAAATTTAACATGATTATTGATACTAAAACGAAAATGCTCGTCTTGAGCAATTTCTAAAAAATTCGAAATTTAAGAGGTTGCAAGAGCGAAAGTCATTCATGAATTAAGATTTCTGTGAAACTGTTGAGGTGAGAAACTTAAAATTTGATATGGTGGTTACTTTTAAGATGTCAGTGCTCGCTAAAACCTATTTCTAAAAAAAAATCGAAATTTAAAATGGTGAAACGAGTAAAAAAGCTTTCTAAAAATGCTCTAAATTATGATTTATTTGGAATTCTTAGCCCTAAGAAAATAGAAATTTGACATAGTTGTAACATTTAAGACGTAAATATTCACTATGAACAGTTCCTAAAAATATCGAAATTTTTAACGGCGCAGGAGCAAAAAAGTTCTAAAATTGGGTTTATCGTGATATCGTTAAAGATTGAAACCTGAATTTTGGCAAGCTGTTAATTTTAAGATCTAAGAGCTCGTTCAGAACTGTTTCGAAAAAAGAAGTCTCTCTTTAAAGAGATTAAGAAGAAAGCTCTTTAAAGAGAACTACCAGAAAACGTTCTAAATACGTTCTAAATTACGATTTAAATAGAATTGTCAAAGCATGACCTTGAAATTTAACATGGTTGTAACTTTTGAAACAGTAATGCTTACCGAAATCATTTCCTAATAAGTTTGAAGTTTAAAAGGGTTCAAAAAAAAAAAAAAAAAAAAAAAAAAAAAAAAAACGCTCTAAAATTCCAATTTTTGTGATACCGTTCGGGGTAGAAGCCTGGATATGGCATACTAATTATCTAAAATATCTAAAGGTTCATTAAGAACCGTTTCTAAAAATATCTGCTCTGTTTTGTATGTCATGCTTTATTCTCGGATTAGCCGTAGATATTTGATCTACAATTTTGCAAAAAATAAAACAGAAAGTTATCTTTAAACAAATATATGACTAAATATTAAACAATAAACAAATATCTAACTAAAAGACCAACTATAGGTCATATGTTATTTCGACTCTATCAATTTTTTTTACAAAATTTGCATTTTTCATAAAAATTAAAATACCATATAAATTGAAGAAGTCTGATACTTTGAGAAAATAAGTTGGCTTTCATTGCTTTTAAATCCTTAATTACTCTAAGAAATAAATGATATGTAAACAATATGTACACATATTGGGTTTTCTTTCTACTTACAACGGTTCTAATAGAACTCATTTTAATTTAAGTGAGTAGATTATTTAAATTATACATAATATCTTTAAAAAAAAAAGAAATGATATCCACTAAAAAACAACTTTTCAAAAGTAAAAAAAAGACAAGCTAAAAAAAAAAAAAAAAAAAAAAGATGAAACATGTGGCTAAAAAATGGTGTGATATCATATTTCCAAGCTTATATTATGGTACTTTTTTAACATTTTCCACTAAAACATTTACCATTTGTAAGTCGAGTGACTTCGTATATGTTGATAGAAATCCTCTTCTCCTGTACTAAATACATCATAACGTGTTTCTGAAAATTCAAATGTTTTAAAATTATGCATCATGGGCTTGGCGGCCATCTTTCCATATTTTACACAAATTTCTAAGCACCCAAGTCTGTAAAGGGTAATAAGTTTGCATTAATAACATTTTAGAACTTCTGATTTTAACTACGGACAAATAAATTTAAAAAGACTTTTATTTTGAGAAAAAAAGTTCATTGTTACTGCTGTTAAATGATTAATTACTCTAAAAAAGTAATCATAAAAGAATAGCTAAGATATGTCACCATTACCTTAACACACAAATTTCTAAGCACACAATTCCGTGAAGGAAAGGCATAAAATGTGTGCTGTGGTAACAATGTCGAACTTTGGTTTTCAACTGCAAACATCCGATAAATTGAAAAAGACTAATATTTTGAGAAAAGAAATAGATTTTTTTGCCTTTAAATGATTAATTACTTTATGAAATAAATCACTAGATGAATCCTTTAGATAAATCACTATTATTTTAAGACACAAAGTTCTCCGAATACAAGTCCGTAACGGAAAAGCTTAAAATGTCTGCTTAAGTAACAATTTTGAATTTCGGATTTTAACTATGGATTAGGGTAAATAGAAATTTATGTAAAATATGGAAAGATGGCCGCCAAGCCCATGATGCATAATTTTAAAACATTTGAATTTTCAGAAACACGTTATGATGTATTTAGTAGAGGAGAAGAGGATTTCTATAAACATATACGAAGTCACTCGACTTACAAATGGTAAATGTTTTAGTGGAAAATGTTAAAAAAGTACCATAATATAAGCTTGGAAATATGATATCACACCATTTTTTAGCCACAAGTTTCATCTTTTTTTTTTTTTTTTTTTTTTTTTTTTAGCTTGGCTTTTTTTTACTTTTGAAAAGTTGTTTTTTAGTAGATATATTTATACGTGTAATAAATTAAAAATGTATTTACACGTGACTATTACAAACAGAAAAAAACATTTGGAATTAGAATTAAATAATTGTGTACAAAAAGCAGAAACTTATTAAAAATTACGTCATAAAAACTATAATTACATGTGAATTTTAAGAGAGAAAGGAATTTGTAAAATAATAAATTTATTAACATGCGTTAGAAGTCTTAAATAGGAGAAATTACGTCATATTTACTCACATTACAGTTATTACATAAAATGAACACAAAATAATATTGCAAAACGGTTTAAAGGGCATAGCCGGATAAGCATTGGAAACATGCCTTTTAATCAAATTTCCTGATTTTTTTCCTAAACGTAGCTACGTATCTGACAATAAATTTCCCCTATTATCAACCTATAAATATTGATATTTAATGAGATAAAAATGGTTTTTCGATTTTTTAAAAAACAGATTTTTTCAAAAATTTCTGCACGGAATTTCATGCTATTGATTGAGGATATATAGATAAGAAAGATGCATAACTGGTAATTTTTTTTATAATTTTCTGTTTATAAAAACTGTGTGAAACAGCGAAATAAAAATTTAAAAATATAAAAATCATATCTTATGGTTATCCGAAAATTACCATTTTCTTGTAAAAAATTCTCCATGTGTGCCCGTATATTCTATATAAATGTCGAAAGTTTGCGTTGGGTACTACACATAAATATTTACAAAAATGTATATCAAAATTATAGAAATTCATTTTAAGGCGTTATTTGGGGCGGAGCTACTTCACTTCAACATCCGGAGAATTTTTGGAACAAAGTCAGCAGACAATATGTCAACTGGTGTATTTTAGATTCTATTAGCATATAAGCCATGCTTTTCAACATGATGTTCATTTTGATATCGACAGTGTTGAGAATGTTGCTCATGTGTTCATTAAAATTTAAAATACAGCAATTCTGTAACTGTTTATTCCAAAAATTCTTTGGGTGTGGATGTTGAGTAGCTCCGCCCAAAATAACGCCTTAAAATGAATTTCAATAATTTTGATATACATTTTTTTAAATATTTATATGTAGTACACAACGCAAACTTTCAGCATTTATATAGAATATACGGGCATACATGGGGAATTTTTTACAAGAAAATGGTAATTTTCGGATAACCATGAGATATGATTTTTATATTTTAAAATTTTTATTTTGCTATTTCACACAGTTTTTATAAACAGAAAATTATACAAAAATTACCAGTTATGCATCTTTGGTATCTATATATCCTCAATTAATAGCATGAAATTCCGTGCAGCAGTTTTTGAGAAAATCCGTTTTTTGTAAAATCGAAAAACCATTTTATCTCATTAAACATCAATATTTATAGGGTGATAATAGGGGAAATATATTGCCAGATATGTAGCTACGTCTAGGAAAAAAATCAGGAAATTTGATTAAAAGGCATGTTTCCAATGCTTATCCGGCTATGCCCTTTAGAAATTGCGCTAGACATTTATTTGATATTTTGAGAGGATACTTTTCAACTATTTTTCTTAGGAAAGCGCAAATAATATTTCATTTCTAACACAAGTATTTTTACGTGAATATTAAAAAGAGAAAGAATAGTTTGGTCAAAATTACGTCAGATTAGAATCGATTAATTTAAAATGTCTCATTTAAAAGAACTTTCTTTTCGCTTTGTTAAAAAATACCGGGAGACAAAGATTCTGTTTACTTAATTCTTTTATATTAGCTTATTTTGAAATGTTGTTACACGTGTCTACGTCATCAAGTTATTTTTATTTCGACGTTTCATTTGTATTTTTATTAATGTTGTACTAATTTATTTGTTCTTTCGTTATTTAAAATAAAAAAAAATCCCTGCCGGCCCGGCCTACAGGCAGAGGTAGATTTCGAAGTTAAGTATACTAATTTCACCAACAAAAACTAAATCATTATTAGATATAAATCCACTTTAACAGTTTTATCTGTCTGCTTTTGACGAGTTTTTATTTCTTTTTTATAAAATAGCTGGTTTTATCAGAATCATGTTAAGGCGACATTAAAAAAATATTTTTCCATACTCAACAACTCGAAATTTTCTGGCACATTTTCGGATTAATTTTTAATTAAAAAAAAAAATATATATATATATATATGAAACATGCTGACGTGATTTTTGAAAAGATTTATAAGCGACCTGTGTTTTTATTTTTCTTTCAATTAATTAAAACTTGATTAATAAACAATTATTTTCTCAGTAGGGCAATATTTTTCGTTTCTAACACAATCGCTTCGGAAAATTCTGTTAAAAATGCCTACTTTGACATCATTTTTTGAAATATATTCTGCCTCTATCAAAAAATCTATCATTACTGTACATTATATAGTTTCTGAATAAGAGAATCTTGCAATTGGATGCGTTTGAGAGCAAAAATGAATTAAAAAATGTCTATATAAATGTTGAAGACAATATTAAGAAGATATATGATAAATTCATGGAGATTTTATATCTTTCTTTCTTTCTTTCTAACCGATGACCAGGCCCCTACCTGCCGGGATGCCCCAGCTTAACGGGTTTAGTACCTGGCATCGGGGCGAAAGACCGCCTAACCGCCGCGAAGCGGCAATAAACCTGACATCATTGCCTCGATCGTCATCCTATTTGCAGTGCCTACTGCTCGTTTGTGTATACTATGTTTTGCCGGTTACTTAACGTTATAACCTGTTGTTCGGCCCCTGCACATTGCTACTCATGTTGGTCTCGTAATTTAGAACCTTGATCAGATGACGAGACCTTCACCTGGCCAGGCACCTCCAGAGGTATAATTCACAGGTAACTTGGAGGACTTTGCACCCACGACGGGTGAATTGACGGAGTTATGGAAATTTTTCTTCTTCAACCCCCTTTTTTGTTTTCCATTTTTTCTTTCTTTTTTTGGTACGAATTGGTCGTATCAAAAACTTGTGAATATAAATTTGTAGATAATATTAAGGAGATGTATAATAGAATTATTGGATTTGATATCTTGAGAATTGACGAAGTAAGGAATTTTTTTCTCCCAAAAACTATATTTTTTGCGCCCCTTGAGCCTATTTTAAATTTTATCAAAAATCTGTGATGCATGAATTTTTGGCGCTAATTTTAGAAGTAATAAAAACTTTAAACTGATTTGATATGTACAAAAATTAAGAAGTTATGGGATTTTTTCGGTTTTCACAAAACCCCTCCCTATTTCCATCCCCTTTGTTCGCTTTTGCCCATTAACGAACTTGACCGAGATTTTATGTACCTTGATTTTATGTATCAGTTTGGAAGAGATTTGGCAGAATTGCGGAAGTTATTGTGTCCAGAAGAAAGTGATAACACAATTGCTTCGGGAAATTCCGTTCAAAATGCCCACTTTGACATAATTTTTTGAAATATATTCTGACTCTATCAAAAAGTCGATCATTGCGGTACATTATATAGTTTCTGAATAAGCGAATCTACCAATTAAATGCGTTTGAGAGCAAAAATGAATTTAAAAATGAGTCAGAAAATAAGCAGTTTGGATTTGAGTGCATCCTTAATGCAATGATTTTTCCAACACAATCCGCTTCGGGAAATTCGGTTCAAAATGCCCACTTTAACAGCATTTTTTAAAATATATTCTGCCTCTATCAACAAATCGTACATTACGGTACATTATATAGTTTCTGAGTAAGAAAACGTACCAATTGGAAGCCTTTGAGAGCAAAAATGAATTGTAAAATGAGGCAGAAAATACGCAGTTTGGATTTGAATACACTCTTACTTAGATAATTTTTTTCTTCAACCGCTATGTATTTTTAATTTGTTTTTGCTGTAAGAATTGATCCTATCCAAAACTCTTCTATATAGATGTTGTAGACAATATTAAGAAGATATATGATAAATTCATGGGGATTTTATATCTTTTGAATTGACGGAGTTATGGATTTTTTACTTCTTCAAACCCTCTTTTTGTTTTCGTTTTTAAATTTTTTTTGCGGTACGAATTGGTCCTATCAAAAACTTGTGAATATAAAAGTTGTAGATAATATTAAGAAGATTTATAATAAAATTAATTGGATTTGATATCTTGAGAATTGACGAAGTTATGAATTTTTTTCTCCCAAAAACCCTATTTTTTGCGCCCCTTGAGTCCATTTTTAACTTTATCAAAAATCTGTGATACATAAAATTTTGCCCCTATTTTTAGAAGTAATAAAAACTTTAAACTGATTTAATATGTACAAAAATTAAGAAGTTATGGGGGGTTTTCGGTTTTCACAAAACCCCTCCCTATTTCCATCCCCTTGGTCCGATTTTGCCCATTAACGAACTTGACCGAGATTTTATGCCCTTTGATTTTATGTATCAGTTTGGAGGAGATTGGTGCAGAATTACGACAGTTATCGTGTCCAGAAGAAAGTGATATATATATATATATAGATAGATAGATAGATAGATAGATAGATAGATAGATAGATATATAAAGTTTTTTACTGAGGGTGGTTTTGGGCTCTAGGAGTCATGATCGGTGTAGATCTGCAAAAATTTTTCAGAAATTCCAACATAGGAACGATCCCAATAGGTAGTATTTCATACGAAATCTACCTAATTATGTCAATTTGTATAATTTGGCGAGTGGTTTGGCGATTTATATAATTTGGCGAAATTAGTCGACGGGATAATCAAGTAGTACCGCAGCGGATTTGGCGTTAAAATTTCCCCAATCAAAGAGAAATGAATAGAAATCCGTTTATAGGGAGATCGCCACTGTTTTTTAAATTATAATTCAATCTTTCGAAATCTTTTTAAAGCCGATCACATTAGCGTGCATTTAGAGTCTGCGGTGTCTGGACGGGGGTTGGCGAGCGTAGCTCGTAGGGGGCCGAGCCCCCTAGTTTGTTAAAAAAAGGCAATAGTAGGACGGGTTTTCAAGATTTTTTTAGTGCTATTTCCTTATGCCTTTGGTCGAAGTTTCTAAGAAACTGATGCCATATGTGGGATGACTTTTCAGCGAGTGGCGGTTTAACGAAACTTTACTGTTTGTATTTTAAAAATGCAAATCCTTTCTTATAAAATAACTAGCAAACGCCGCGCCCTTGCTCGCGTAATATTGAAATATGCCAACTGATATTTGTATGTCTAATTTTTATTAGAAGAAATTATACTTTTAGAAATAATTCAAAAATTACTACTTAAGCCACAGTTTGACTAAACTTCTTTACTACACTGCATTAGGCAGAAATGAGACTTGAAATAATAAGAAGAGCTAAAACTAATTCTAAATAAAGGATAATTCAGAAAGTACTTTGAAGCTTTTATGCTCATTTAATACACTCATTTCAGTATTTATTTGAAGTTTTGAATTTTTTAGAAATCTTCTTAAAACGCATTTATATCTTAAAAATAACTATCATGTCAACAACACCGACATAAAATAGAGCCTATCTTGGAGCAAGGGCTGTGACCATCAATTTAACAACCATTACTTTTGAAATTTGCTTGGTACTTCCTGAGATTGCGTAGAAATCGCAATTTAGAACGTTTTTAGAACGCTTTTCGGGCATTATCACCATAGGCGTAACTAGAGGAGGGCCGGGTGGGCCGGACCCACCCCAGGTAGTTCCAGTGCCCACCACAGAATTTGAAATTCAAGTGATAATATTATGCTTGCGATATAGTCAAAGTTTTAATTCCCAAATATTTGAAAGGTTGCACAAATAAATGTATTATTATATATTTCTGATTTAATGACTAATGTAATAAAAGCGGTGTATGTGAATGTGTGTGTGAGGGGAGGGGATGTCAAAGAAGCAACAGTTATGTGGCCCAGAACCCACCAAATCTGAGGGATAGTTTTCTTTTCTGTCTAGAGGTGATGAGGAAAAAATAATTTCTAATGAGTCCAGTTTAGTAATCTTTCAACGAGGTCATAAAATGTCATCTGCTGTAATCAGAGCCGGTGAGAGAGAGAGAAGGGGGGGGGGGGGGCACAGGGGCCAGAATCCAGCATTGCATGCAATTTTATGCAATAATGACAAGGCTTTTTATCTATTTTCTTCGAAACATTCCGGGTTAGGGAAATGACCACAGGTGACAATTCTAAGTGATAATTAACCCCACTTCTTTCGGGCAAACCAGGATATAGTTGTCAAATTGTTGTTCCATTAATTGTCCAAGAGGATCGATGAGAACACCTTGGCAGGGAGCTTCCTTTCCTTTGAGGATACGAAGGACGAATTTTTTGTTATTTTCCTGTTTTAAGCATGTGGGGTAACTTTCAGTTTCCCTGAAAAGTTATCAGTTCATAAACAAATTCTGTAGTTTAAAATACGGGAACCTTTTTCTTGTGTGTGCTATTGTCACGTGACACTTTGTTTCAAGTTTCAGAGTGTAATTTTGTGAGTAAAATTTCCTGATCAGATATTTAATATTGTGTATAAAAGTGCTTGATGGAAGAAGATGTTATATAACAAAAATGAAATTGCCTGAAAATTGCAACGAAAACTTTTTCTTGTAAATTTAATTTTTGTTTTTTTCTTCTTGGTAGCCTATGTTTAAAAGGTTAACATATATGCATGTATTAAACTTTCTTAGAAAAACTTATCAACATTTAATTTCCAAATATAAAAATTATTAAAAATATTTAAATTAATTGATATTAAAATATTAAACGTTAATAAATAATGTATCAAATCTTAAAGACTAATTAGAATCATGATTATTTTAGATTTACCATATGCTAAAATATCTCATAACATCTTCATCGAAAAAATAAAAGATATTTTAAGAAAATATAACATAACACCTTCTTCTACGAAACTCTTTAATTAATGTCATTTGTTATTAAAAAAATTGATAGTGATAAAAATTGGTCAAATTTCACACAATCTTTTTTATTTAAATTTATTTAGAATTTATTTTGTTGTAGTAGTTATCTTTGCGGAAAGAGCAGATGTTTCATAATGAACATAACATATTGAGTTAAATTTTCATAGAATCTCTCATTAGATATTTGAATTCCAATTCACCAACAATACCAATTCAGATACCATTTCAGCTCATGTCTCGGTCTGGTGAAATACAGATAATTTTGAACCGATCTGGGAATGACTTGTTTCTTTAGTTTTAATATCTTGTTCAAATTAAAAGAAATTTTCTGCGTCCAGCCTGATTTATTAACTATCTTGGAAGGGGTGAAATTGCTCAATCTATAAACGCATATTTCGTTTGCAAATCTTATTGGATTTTAAACTGACTGTTTTGAATATATGAATTTCTTTTAGCTGCATACTTCTAAAAGTAACATTTCTGAATTTTTGTAAACATTTAAAAAAAAAGGGGGGGGGGGGCAGTAGTATTTGTTTATAATAAACATCATAATATGTTTTAATGTCCACGTTTACTTGTATGCGTTTTTCATTCTTATACATTAAAAATTAGGAATGCAACAGATACTCTGTATTCGACCTATTTCATCACATTACCGAATATTCGGCCAGCCCGAAGATATTGAAACATTTTTAATAACTTCTTTTTCTTTCCTTGAAATATGATGACGTAACTAGAAATGCTGGAAATTGCAGAAATTCACATCCAAACAGTAAAATAGACATTTCATTATTCAAAATGCAACTCACGGTATATATGCTGTGTCACTGACCAAAATTCAGTCACTTCCAATGATTTCTTTATATTTCATACAAAGCAAAGTTAATATGATGAAAATCTCACTAAAATGTATTCATTATTGTTAAAGTATATGAACGAAAATTCGGGTTCAGCTTCGAGAATTCGAGTCCCCCTACATTTTTTATTTACTGTATTGTATTTTTAACGGAAAAGTGAATTGCGATGTAGGTTTACTGTACAAAAAATGTTTGTCTTAACCGCATTATATCACATGAAAGCTTTTTTCAAAATTTTAGGAACACTGTATGTTTACAACTTCTGACAATCATTGCCCACTCTAGGACATTTGAAACTTCATAGATAAATCAAAAGGAGCAATAAAAGATTTTTGGCTGAGTTGCCACACTTTGAATAGTTTTTTTTTTCTTAATTTAGTTCCTTTCTGTCAAATTAGCACTATATGATTGTAAAATTTTCCTTCAAGGTACTTAAAAATCTCTTTTCGACTATAAAATATTTTTTTCGAAAACAAGAAAGTTTTATTACTTTATTTTAATTCACTTAGGAAGCTATAGAGTTTTTAACGTTTTACTACTTAAAGAGGTTTTAAGACTTTTCTCTTCTTCAATAATAACTCAAAACATATATTTTTTATTGTGTAAAGCTTACTTGTAAAAAGCAATCAAGTTTATGGAAGTATTTGTGCTAAATGTGATGTGAAATTGCTTTAAATTTTTTTCAATACCTTTAAACACTGTAATATTGGAGTATTCGGTCAGCGTAATTTTTTGTGTTCGGTTTAGACATGTCGAATACTTGGTATTTGGCCAAAATCAGTAATCGGTGCATACCTATAAAAACCTTCGAATGCGATAGAAATAATTTTGATGAATGCAACTTTTTTTTTTTTTTCATTTCATAGAAAAAGAAAATAAAAGTTTAGCTTATTTATTTTGCGCGAAAATTATTTTATGTAAAAATATTTTCTATGCGAGTTTCCCTTAATCAAATCTCTTTCATACTGAATTCTGATAGAGATAATCAAATTTTAAATTAACACACAACTGCAGAAATCGTCATAATTTAATTAAAATTTAAGAATTGATTAAACAGAACTTAAATCATTTTTGATTTGTCTCTTTTTGAATATTTTATGAATTATTTTTTACGATATGTCCACTTTACGTCGACGATTATGTCAACATCGTGATTTAAAAGTTATGTTATTATTAAAGTATTACATGTAAACATTTGAGATTTGTTTGCATAAATAGAAATTTTCCAGTGTTGAGTAATCCAATGATTTTTTTAAATAAAGGGGGAAATGAACTATAGTTCATCTCCCAATTTCAGGCCTGAAATGTGTTATAACAGAGTAGGCTTTGCATTAAAAATATTTTATGGTGATGCAATAAACTTTTGTTACGCGTATGATATACTAATTTTTAAGCACTAAATCCTATACGTTTTCCCTTTCACTTAAACGATTGATGTGAATGCTAAATTAAAAGAGAGCCAATTAGAGGTCAAATTTGAATTTTTCCTGTAACAAATTCAGGCTGACGTACTCTTTTACTGCAACTAAATGAAACATGGATAGTCTTTTCAATATTTAAATGTATTTGGTGTTTTTCATTTGATATTTTCGAGGCAAAAAGTAAATGAAAAAAGCTCAAAATTTTATTTGGATACTTGCATTTCCCTTGAGTATGTACAAAATGCAATAATTTTCCTTAAATAAAGAAACATATAAGTAGTTGGGAGGGAAAGGGGCTCAAAATAAAATGTGCTTAGGGTTTCAAGAAATTTAAAATATAGTTGAATATTCGAAAAGTAGCAAAATTGCTATTTTGCCTTTTTCTAATGCCAGTGGGAATATTCATGAAAGATGAAAAACATAATGAAATAAATGCATGCGCCTTTTATTGCGTTTCTTATGATTAATAATATTATTAAAGTGCTCAAATGTCTTAAAATTTGATGCACGAAAAGGATAATTATTTTGTATATTTCTTTTACAAAACAGCAAAATAACAAATAAATATGATGATAAATTACCGGTAGCACATTGTTAGTAAAGAACAAGAACCAAACATCTTTTTCACTTTTATAATCTCTTACAGTTGAAATAAAACAATTATTAAGGTAGACAAAATTATAAAAATTATTCTAAGATTGACTAATGGATATTCAGGTATAAATTTCATTAGGTTGCTTCTACTTCCAATACAAAAAGTAAAATACTTCTTATTGCAGCCGTTCGGACAAAAGCATTTACAAAATTTGTTTTTATATTTTGATCGATCATGACTCCTATATACCTATAAACTAGTTCCTGTTTAAATGTTGATTTTTACATATATATCTGATTTTTGTGTTGCTGTAACATTTGTATTTATGGACCGATGCGGATGAAACGCAACATGTCGTGTACAAAAGATACCAAGATCTCAACCGAGTTCGTTGGTCAGCTTCGTCCGTCAGCTTGTTTAAAAATGGCGGCTCAAAATGACTCACACTGTTAAAATTTGCAGCATTCTGGAAGGTCATTTGACCATTTTTTCCGAAAACGGTTACACAACCGTAATTTTAACACTATTCTGACCATATTATTGGCCATTTTATAGATAGAATATAGTTAAATTATGGTTATGAAACCGTTTTTTTTCAAAAAATGGTCGAATGACCTGCTAGAATGCTGCAAAATTTTTAACAGTGCAAGAAGCAACAACAACAAACAAAAAATAAATAAAATAAATAAAATTCAAAAGGGTGGTCAAACGAATTTGAAATTCAAAAAGTTTTTCCTTTATATATTCCGACTTGATACAACGATTTAGGAGCATTTTTTGTTGTGCCTCTATTTTAAACTAGTCGGATGTGCCAATGCCAATCCTAAAACTTTCTTCTATATCATCCTATTTTTTTGTTAATACTTCAAAATTCGCTGCCACAGTGCCAAAATCTAATGACAGTCTATGTCCATCATGATGTTTCTAAAGGTATAGGTTCGTTGAATTGTTCACTTTTAAAATGGAGATAGAAGCATCGCATCTTTCAAACAAATAATTTAATTTCGGTACCTTACCCCCTTAGATGTTTGCATACAAAATTCCCAAACCAAAGAGTATAAAAGCAACAACTTCGCGCAGTATACATCCAAGCCTAATAAGGATCTATTTACGTGAACGTGTAACAGAATAAGAAGTTTGATTAAATTTCGCGTGTTAGTTTTTGAGATATATCTATCGAAAGAATTGTGAAAAATGCAGCATAGCAGCGCCACCTGTTTTATGATTTGCACGAAAACCTAATCAGCAATTATGTGTTTGATGAAATTCCATGCATTAGTTCTTTCGATATATGACAATTGCTAAAATCATGTACATCCGGGAAAAAATGCAGCATAGAAACGTCACCTGTTGGGCGATTTACAACAAAACCTAATCTGCAACAACTTATGTCAACGTCTAACTGAATTTGAAGTTTGATGAAAATCCGTGCATTAGTTCTTGAGATAGAGCTATTGCGAAAATTGTGAAAAATTCAGCATATCAGCGCTATCTGTCGGGCGATTTACACCAAATCAGCAACAACTTAGGTCAATGTCTAACTGAATCTAAAGTTTGATGAAAATCCGTCCATTAGTTCTTCAGATAAAGCTATTCCGGAAATTATAAAAAACGCAGCATAGCAGCGTCACCTTTTAGGTTAATTACGCCAAAAACTAATCAGCACAAATTTATAACAAGGTATAACTGAATCTGAAGTTTGATGAAAATCTGTGCATTAGTTCTTGAGATTGAGCTATTGCGGAAATCGTGAAAAATGCAGCATGGCAGCGCCACCTCTGGGACGATTTACACCAAAAAACTAATAAACACTAACTTATATCAAGGTATAACTGAATCTAAGGTTTTATTAAATTCCGTGCATTAGTTCTTGAGATAGATTGCCCGCAAAATTTGTGTCAGATACATAGACAGACATTTTCTAAAAACAGTCAAATCGTATTCAGGACCTTCTAAAACGTATAAATCCGTCGAAAACTGGAAGTCAATTGTTTTTACGAATCCAATATTTTCTTTTTTTAAAGATAGAAGAAAGTAAAAAGGCTGAAAAATAAAGTCGGTAAGGTATCCAACTTTCAGTGAACAAATGCCGCAACACAGAATGGAAATGTTGACTCACGTCTCCCTAATATAAAACTCTTCTTTCGTCCCTCAAAATGTTCTTTTTCACAATTTTAGAATTTTGAAAGAAATTTAGAATTTACATTAATAATTTCCAGAAACATTTTCGTCAAATTTCTCGCTTATTTATTCTTAAAATAAATAGATTCAGTTTACTTTGCATGTATAAAATCACAAGGGATCGGAAAACTTATCAGTTTAGACAGGTTTCAGTCTTTTAGCAGGTATGATTTGATTGTAATGGCATTCCTTCTGTCAGAACTACAAAAATTTTCTCAACATCGAATTCTGTTTAAAATAGGTTTTACTGCATTCGATTACACAGAATGAAGTGTTTCCACATTTTGTTAATAGAGAAGTGGAATTTGGTTCAAAACATTCATTTTTTTTAAAAAAAAGTTGAATTTTGGAAAATCGGTATGGTTCAAATACTCTCTTAAAAACCGAGACAATAAAGAAATGTGTTAGGACTCTCGGACATTAAGCAAAGAAAAGTAGTCTATTTGGACCTAACATGAAAAGTTACGACTAGAAGATAAGCAGTCTATTTGGGTCCAAACAGACTACTTTTATTCTCGTCGCAACGTTTGATGTGGTAAGGCGCTCCCTTTCATGTTTTATAATCTCCGTAGGATGTCATGAGATCAGAAGTTACCAGATGACTTCGTCGAAAAGTTCATTTCCGCCTCTTTATTTTGTTGATGATCACATAACGCTTGGAAAAGAAAGGCCTTGAAAGATTTATTACTTTTCGTCGAATAAAGAATATAAAGTTCGGTTTATTTACTTTATCCGACGAAACACTATAAAAATTTCAAATGATCTTTCTTTTTCAAGCGTTCTGTGGCCATCAACAAAACAAAGAAGCGGAGATGAACATGCCAACGACGTTCACTGGTGACATCTGACGAAAGCCATAAAACATGAAAAGTTCTATGGTCAAGAAAAGTAATCTATTTGGACCCTAAAAGTCCAAACAGACTTCATCTCTTGACATCGAAGCTTTTATGTGGCCAGGCAGTCCGTTTAATGTTTTATGACTTCTTATCGGAAGTCAAGAGGTCAGAGGGCACCAGTGAATGTCGTTGATATGTCCATCTTTGCCTCTTTCTTTTGTTGATGACCACACAGAACACTTGAAAAAGTAAAGCCAGTTTATGTATCGTCACTTTTTCGTAGGGTAAACCAAATAAAAGCAAATAAACCGACCTCAAACGCCGCTAAAGAACTTATGAGATTGGGGGCCTGTGCCCACCCCACAAAATAGTTCTAGTTACGCCTATGATTATCACCCCTTTTAAATTTCGAATTTTTTAAGAAATGTTCTTAGACGTCATTTATATCAAATTAGTAACTACCATGCCAAATTTCATGTTTCTAGGTCCTTCAGTAACACAAAAATTGCATTTTTAGAAAATTTTTTGTGTCCTGCACACCCCTTTGCGGTAATGACACCGATATAAAATATAGCCTATGTTGGAGCAAGTGCTATCACCATCATTTTGACGCCATTATTTTTAAAATACGTTCTGCACTTTCCGAGTTTGAGTAGAAATCGCCATTTAGAACGTTTTTAGAAAACTTTATGCGTATTTTCACTCCTTTTAAATTTCGAATTTTTTTATGAAATGTTCTTAGAGATAATTTATATCTCTTATAAGTATACCATTCCAAATTTCATGTTTCTAGACCTTTTAGTAACACAAAAATGGCATTTTTAGAACTTTTTTGCTCCTGCACCCCCTTTGGGGTAGTGTCATGGACATTAAATGGAGCCTAAGTTCGAATAGGGACTAACAACATCATTTTGATACCATTACTTTTGAAATCGGTTCGGTAGTTTCAGAGATTACCTCGAACAAACAAACAAACAAACTTTACTTCTTTATAATATTAGTACAGAATAGATTGAGAAAGAAATCATCACATATCTCAAAAGAAATCAACTTTGATGTGGATAAAAATAAGGCCTATTGCTCCCTTTTACTTTCTAGTAACTTACGTAAATTCTCTGTTAATAAAATTGTCAAAATTTACTGTACATATTACGCATAAACAAAACAAAATGAATGCTTAAATTATTTTTATTTACATAGATGAACCTGATTTTAGCTAGCATACCATTTCCATGGTAGAAGAAGAATTCTTAAGTATATGGATTTTCGTATCAAAAATCATTACCACACGTACTATAAATTTTTTATAACACTTAAAAAATGCTATGCAAAAATTGCTTAGAAACTATTTTTACTACTTATTAGAATTTTATCATATAATATATATATTAATACAATTTGTCGCAAATTTGATACAATATAAACAATACTTTATTAATTATGTCATTCGTTTTTTATCTGGGGACATGCATAGTTAGATTTTTTTTTCTCTTTATTTAATCTAAAGTCAGGAAGGATTTTTGTGAATGAAAAATGACCCGTTGTCGATAGGTTTATCTAAAGTTGCAATGACCTTAGACAATTTCAAAGAAATTTTTCTTATCTCAGTAACGACGCGTAGATTTTTCGGTTAACGAATCTTACTGAAAGAGATAAACCATGTATGTGAGAAAAATCTCTAAGTACTGCATTTATTGAATAACATTTTATTTAATTAGAATTTTTACTTTTTTATATATAGAGAAAAAAATATAAATTTATTTTTAACTGACATCCATAAGGAAGGAGAATACAATAATGCAATTATCAAGTAATAGTACAATTCATTTGTATCTTACTTTTTTCTTTTTTTTTTTTTTTTTTTTTTTTTTTTTTATCTGTGTATGTTGACAGATAACTTTTCAACGAAAAATCCTATTTTCATAGTTTTATTTTGGCTTTTTTTGCTGTTGGAAATGTTTCTTTCTGCAAGTGGTCCCGTGGCAATATGATTAGAATCTAAAAATGACATGTTTGACTGTCTGTCTTTTTTTATTTTATTAGCTAAAAATTTGGTAAAATTTCACTAATCGTTACAAAATTTTAATATAATATTAAGGTACCCCTTTGCGTTATTAAAATAGTCGTCGTATCGTATGTAGTTTCCTTGCAGCAACATCTCAAAAATTAAATATATCATTACAGTTGTAAATTTCCAAATGGGTGAAAAAAGTCCCGGCCAGGATTCGAACCAGGGATGTCTTGGCTAAAGCTGCCAATGCTCTACCAACTGAGCCATTCCGGGCGAATCTGAAGGACTAATACATCCAGCTAACCTGGAAATTTAAAACTATTATGATTTATTTATCAAATGGATTATTGTGTTAAAAATTAATCTAATAAATATATCATTCTCTATTGCACGTCGAATTATAATATCGATATTGGCAGGAATGAGATTTAAAATGAATGGGGATTTGACTCTGTATCTTTTCGGGTAACCCGATTTTACACGAACCCGACTCCAACCCGGTCTGCAGTTTTGGTATTGGATTGGATTAGTTTCGTTGCGGGGCGCGTCGACACGGTTTCGGGTTGGGTATTGATTATTTCGTGTCCGGTTTCGTACACTTTTATTTTGTTTTTTTAAAGAAAGTCCACAATATTGTTTAATATGAAAAACTAACTATATATTTGATATTAATAAGTATATATGACAGGATAAAAAAAATAACCTCGTTTTTTAATTCAATAAATCCTTTTTTAAAAAATTCAAAATGAACAACCCCTTTTTCTAACTTCAATTCTAATACTACGTAAAACTAATTTACCCATCATAAAAATCTTTAATATTGATTGATGTTTAAAAAACATTAAATTAGAACTTAAAATCATAAATCATAATAAACTTCATCATTATGACAATTTTTGAGCTTTTGAAATGAAACTAGTGTTTAGAAAACATTAAATGATTATTCAAAGCCATAAATAGCAATTAACACCTCCCACTATGACAGTTATTAGATTCAGGTGATAAATTAAAGTTAACTGTTTATATTTAGGATATAAATTTTAATTAATTTTCCTCATATTTGTCAGTTAGTAGATTCACGGCATATAATCAAATTAAATAATTATGTTTAGTAGATAAATTCAAATTAACGTAAAAAAAAATATTTGATGATTACATTTAAGTCATAAATCCTAATTAACTTTTATCTAACCAGCATTTATTATTAAATCGTAAATATCAATTAATGTAAAAGGTGGAAATTACCGTAAGTGATGCAATTTGGCGACGCCTCAGAAACCCGCCATTAAAAATAGATTAAACCAATCAGAGTTGAAGTGACCTCCCACTTGGATACTTGCGGCCCTCTGTTGGAAGAAGTTTGAGATAGATCAACAAAACCGAACTGCACAAGCCGGAGAAAGCTTTTTTCCTGTAAGTAATTGGCTAACCTAGTCCTCGAACCTTCGCCCGCCTTCTAATATAATGGAAAATTAAATAATTTTGATCTCTCAGGACATTGGACCTGATCTTAAAAAGAATCATAACGTAATGCAAAAAGAAATAAAGACCAGGTCCCAAAAAACTTTCTTCTATGTTATTACCTACCATGATTACAGATCACGAATATAGAAAATAATCATGTAAGAAGGAGAAAATAAAGAGAAACGAAGAAAAGCAGAAAAAATAGTGTTAGAAAATTGTGGAAGCAAATTTTCTTTCATATACAGTAAATTCTGTCTAAGGCAGACTCTGTGCAAGCCGGAAATCTGTCTACCGCGGAAAATTTTTTCAAGTCCCGGCGAACCCATAGAAAAGTACATTAATTCATGCTGCATAAGGCGGAATCTGTCTAACGCGGAAACGGAAAGGATTTTCAGGTTCCATCGAAACCAAAATTTTGCATAAGGCGGAAAAAAGTATAATTTAAAAATGAAAAGCATTTTGTTTGTCAAACTTTAAAACTGTCAAATACTCAATGTCAAGCATGTTAGTTAAATTGTGTAACACTTCGAAAAAATTAATTCAAAAGAAGAGAAATTGTTTAATTTTTAAGGAATTCTTGCTTATGCCGTTTTTTCCTATACAAAATTGCATTTAAAAGTTATTATTTCTAGTAGAATGCACATTTATCAAAATATATATTTTCTAAAGTACAATAATGTATTATACTTTAAAGGTTGTACTCAAATACAACATGATACTATTCTGTCTCATTCTCTAAGTTTATTGTTTTTTGTGTGTGCAAACATCCAATTCTCATGTATTATAGCAGTACTAAGAAATCGAATAGCGTTTCTCATTTATTTATAAAGACAAAGGATCTTTCAGAATTTCAGTTTTCAACCGACTTTCGTGTCAGGAAAATCAATGAAAGAACGTCATCGGCAAGGGATTTTTTTTTTTTGTGTGTGTGTGTGGGGGGGGGGGAGTTTTTTGCATAAGCCGGAATATTGTCTACCACGGAAAATTTTCTCAGTCCCGACCGATTCCGCCTTAGACAGAGTTTACTGTATAAGTTTATTTTTCTATATAAAAAGTAAAATTGATATTAGAACTGTAATCATAATTTATCTTTACACAATTGCATTAAAAAATGGATTAATTTTCTTTCATTTCGGGATTTTGGTCGGTTTCGAGTTTAAGTGTTTCGGTTTTGGGTTGGGTTGAGTCTGTTTTTGGGTTGACTTCAAATAGAATTCACGAGTTCGAGTTGGCAAGAACCGACCCGTGCAGAACGCTAATGTGGATGACAATGCAGAGCTGCCACAAAAAAGGCGAAAGTAAAAAACAATGTGCCGTTCATTTTTATGGGAAGAAAATGTAATTTCTTCAGGAATAACAAAGTCACATTTATGAATTTTCTCGTGAAAATACAATATTTTCAATTTAAATGAAATTTCGTTGCTCTACAAAGAAAGTCCAAGGTTTTATTTACTTTAAATCTAAAAATCCTTTCAATTATGAAAAATTAAACAGAAAGTGTAATGAATGTACAGTAAAAAAAAATATATCGATATTAGTTGTCCCTAGCCTCCCTTTAACTGTAAAAATTTTGTTGTTGTTGTTTAGAACACTCGTTACTATTATTTTGTAAAGCATTCTTTAATTTTACTAGCGTTTTCAGATTTCTATATAGTAAAACATTTAAATTGTACTAAAGTCCATTTGTATGATTCAGAAATTAAACTAAAAAATTTGGACATTTGGTGCTTTATTTATTGTCCTTACGATGAAAATGATGTTTTTTTCTAATAGAAATTTTTTAAATAATTCTTAACAACACACATCTCTAAAAAAGAAACTGTTTCTACTCTTAAATATATCAAATAAGTGATAATTAATTAATGAGCATATACATAAAAATATTAAATCAAACTAAAAAGGAAAAAAATAATTTGTTTGTAAATAAAAAAGTAATATGCCATAATCTTTAAATAAAACTTAAATTTTTGCACTCTTTTCAAAAACCAACGGTATGCGTTTTTGGCGAATAAATATCTGCCAATAACATAACCTGCAAAATTTGGGATTTGGATTATACATGTTGTTTAGCTTTTGATTACTGATTCTTATTCATTTTGTAGCGCTGAATTCGAAAATGACCTTCATTTTGTACCATCACGTAAGATTTTTTTTTGTAAATTGTAAATTTCAAAGTTAAAAAGTAAAAAAAAATATGAAAATCTGATACTAAAAAATGAATGTGATTGTCTTGTTTTTTAACTTTTGATAATTGGTTTTTATGTATTTTTTACCGCTGAATCCGAAAATGACTTTCAATTTTAACAATCACGTCATAAGAGTTTTCGTAAATCGTAAGTTAATAGCTCAAAGTTAAAATTGAACCTTCTTCCCCCACCTCATCGGGGCCCCTGAGATGTTTAGCTGCAAGAATCCCCAGTATAAAGCAATAATAATAATAATAATAATAATAATAATAAATTATTGTATAAAATTAAATTGAATAAAAAATGTTTTACATCTATTTTATGGTATCAGATTTTCGCGATTTTTTAACTTCGAAATTTGCGATTTGCGAAAATTTCTGACGTAATGGTTAAAAATGAAGGTCATTTTCGGAATCAGCGCTAAAAAGTACATAAAAATCAATTATCAAAAGTTTAAAAACACAACCATCTCCTCTATTTTTTAGTATCAGATTTTCACTGTTTTTTTTTACTTTTTACGTTTGAAATTTACGATTTGCGAAAACTTCTGACGTGATGGTTAAAAATAAAGGTCGTTTTCGGATTTAGCACTAAAAAATACATAAAAATCGATTTTTTAAAGTTAAACAACACAGCTATCGCAGGCCTGTTGTGTAATTTAAGACAAGTTTTCAGCATTAAAAGAATGTTTTATTTTTTCTAAAAAACAAAAAAAAAAAAAAGGGAATTACATTTTCAATGATTTAAAAATGATTTTTTTAAAGGAATTCTGCCAGTGAAAAAGAGAAGCAGGAAGTAGTCGGCTGCTTTGTAAAAGGACAGTCACAGTTATGTTGTTATTTTTTTTTTTCATACGTAAGTTGATGGGCGTAGGAAGAGTTACGAAATGAGATGAAAATAACTGTCATCTGTTCGGTTCAAGAAATAATATGGGATTATGTCGTGCGAACGAAATGCTGTAACAAAAAACCAACTTTTCTTTCTGAAGCTAAATGAGTCAACATAAATATTCGGAAAATGAAATATTGTAACCTTATGTATTAGAATAAGTAGTACTTTCTACGAAAGAACGCCGGCAAGTGAGAACAGGTTTGGGCCATTGTCCTTCGCTGGATTTTGAATTTAATAAATTAATTTTTTAAGTAAAATTTATTCTCCCTGTGTGGCTTAAAATACTTCAACACTAAAAGAAAACAAAATTACTAATTTTTTTTTCAGAGAAGCAAAGCACCTACCCATTTCCTTTTGCACCCATTCCCCTACCATGGAAGACAATTTTTTACATGGCTCTATCTATATAATTGCATATGCTGAAAACTATCTTTATTATTACCATTAAACAGGCCATTCTAAACGAATCAACTAAATTCATTTTTAATTAAACCCAAAATTTACTACAATAATTAGGACTATGTAGTGAAATAAAGTTATAGAGTCGCTATGAAAAGTAAGTTATATTGCTAAGGTATGGAATCATTTAGCAATTTTTAAATTCTGTTTAACGTTTTACGTTCTTGTGCTTAGAATTGGTCTTAAATGGGGGATTAAAGGGGGGTAGAGCCCAAGCCAACTTACGAAGAAAAAAAAAAAGAGAAGTACTCTTTCAATTCTCAAATTTGAAAAAAGTCGGTTTAAGATTACTTTTGGTATTTTTAGTAATTGTCACCTTTCTGTATTACTTTTTCATATTGATGCATTTAAAGATTGCCTTAGAAGAGTTCTGATAAAAAAAAAAATCTTAGTTCAGCTTATTTCATGTTTACATCATTCTCCATTTTTAATGAAAAAGAAAAAAAAAAAGCTCTAGATCGCAAATCACAAGCAGACTTTTCCAAAATTTTGCTTGTCCCCGGATTTCGTTCTGACGGCGCCATGTTTCAAGGATTTTTACTCTTATCACGAACAAAGATCTTTTTTGAAGCACTATTGCGAGATGAAATATCTTTGTTGCAAAGCTTCATATATTTTGCGATCAAACTAGTCCGTAGTAACAAAATAAAATCCAACCAATATTGTTTGTATCGGCTATCTTCACCAATCTTGACCAATTTATAGCTTGACCAGTGTTGGTAACATTGACTTGAAATATTGCTGCAACAATAAGGAATTCATATTTTAGGTAGATTTCGTATGAAATACTACCTATTACATTATCCCCTATGCTGGAATTTCGGAAACATTTTTGTAGATCTACACCGATCATGACCCTTAGAACCCAAAACCAACCCCAGTAAAAAAAATTATCTATCTATCTAGCTATTAACCTATCTATCTATCAACCTATCTATCTATCAATCTATCTATCTATCTATCTGTATCACTTTTTTATGGACACGATAACTTCCATAATTCTGCACAAATCTTTTCCAAACTGATACTACATAAAATCAAGGAGCATAAAATCTCGGTCAAGTTCGTTAATGGGCAAAATCGGAACAAGTGAGTGAAAATAGGGAGAGGTATTGTGAAAAACGAAAAACCCCCATAACTTCTTAATTATAATACATATCGACTCAGTTTAAAGTTTTTATTACTTCTACGAAAAGGCCAAAAATTTTTGTATGATAGATTTTTCATAAAATCAAAAATGGGCTCAAGGGGAGAAAAAAATTCAGAACTTCGTCAATTCTCAAGATTTCAAATCCAATTAATTTTATTATAAATCTCCTTAATATTATCTACAACTTTTATACTGACAAGTTTTTGATAGGGTTAATTCATACCGCAAAAAATAAATAAATAAAAACGAAAACAAAAAGGGGGGTTGAAGAAGAAAAAAATCCATAACTTCAACAATTCACAAGATATTCAATCCGTATAAATTTATTATACATCTTCTGAATATTATCTATAACTTTTATATTGACAAGTTTTTGATAGGACCAATTCTTACAGCAAAAGCAAATTAAAAATACATAGAGATTGAATAAAAAAATATCGTATTGCTCAAATACAAACAGCTTGTTTTCTGATTCATTTTTAAATTCATTTTTGCTTTCAAACGGTAGGTTCTTTTATTTGGTAGGTTCTTTTATTCAGAAACTATATAATGTACCGTAAAGGTCGATTTTTTGATAGAGGCAGAATATATTTCAAAAAATGATGTCAAAGTGGACATTTTGAATCCAATTTTTTTTAAGCGTTTGTGTTGGAAACTAAAAATATTGTTCTACTGAGAAAATAATTGTTTATAAATCAAGTTCTAATTAATTGAACGAAAAATAAAAACATAGGTCGCTTATAAATATCTTTAAAATCACGTCAGCAGGTTTCATGTTTTTCCTTTTAAAAATTAATCTGAAAATGTGTCAGAAAATTTCGTGTTGTTGAGCATGGAAAAATATTTTTTGAATACTGCCTTAACATGAGTTTGATAATACCAGCTCTTATATAAAAATAAAATTAAAAACTCGTCAAAAGCGGCCAGATAAAATTTTTAAAGTGGGTTTATCTCTAATCATGATTCAGTTTTTATTGGTGAAATTAGTACTTAACTTCGAAATCTACCTGCGCCTGTAGACCGAGTCGGCAGGGATTTTTTCCAATACAAGTGCAATAATGGTAAGAATTATTTTATTTCATTGTCAATATTTACAATTGAAAATCACTAGTTCCGCAATACTAGCATTTTGCTAGAAATATTTACAATGCAAATCCAATATGTCTGTTATGGTGCATTTCACTGTAAATATTTTCAATATAAAGCTAATATTAAACTATTAATGTTATTTCTTTAGAATTCTTTCCGACGAATGCAACATTGACACAAGAGCCTCAGTGTCAGTACAACAATACAACTAAAACTTTGCTTCTGCTACAGTTATTTTCTACAATTTTTTGCTTCGTGTATTTTCTACTAAAACTTTATATGTTTGAATGAATACTTCGCAGTATCGTTATACGATACTTGTGATGTAGAAAGTTCATTTTTACAGATACTAATAAGAATTACAATGTTTTTGTTGTAGCTTGGTGTCCATAATTAAACGACCCTATTTTAAAGTTTTCTACAGACGAAACTATTGTTCAGAATGTTGTAAAAATTTTTGGAGTATATAATAAAGGTATGAGAATTTGTTTGAGCGAGAATAAAATTATTTCAAAATTTTGGCGCCAGACGGCGTTTTTTAAGGAATTACACAGTTAACATGCATTTACTATAGTTTAACAAATTTTATTACAACCAAACATGTTCTACATGACGGCCATTATTTTCCGATATCATCTGGGATCGTAAGCTAGCATGCTTTACAGCTGACCACAGTGTGTTCTTGGAAATGTGAAATGTTGTCTTTAAGATCAGGTAAAAGTTAATAAATAAAATTTCTAAACTATCGTAAATGTATGCTAAATGTGTAATTCATTAAAAAATGCCCTCTGATTTGAAATTTTGATGCATTTAAATTTAAAATTTAGAAAAATTTTAAATCAATCATTGTAGTTGTTTACCTTGATTTTGCGTTGATTGTTGGTTGTAGAGTAAGTAACATTCTGTCTGAAAATATATAGGTCTTGATTTATTTACAAACATAATGATAATTTGCGTAAAAAAATATAACTAATTGTAATTTTTTTAAAAGTTCCAATCATTATATCTTCATCCTAGTATCGGGAAGAAAACACAGTGCATTTTGAAAAAGTATGATAAAGTTTTCTTTTTAATTATTTACAAAAATGAATATTGTGTAAAAGAATTATAGAAATATTTTAACAATAAACAAAATAAAAGATGATACCGAAGCGTTGAAAAGTTTTTGTTTATTCGACAGTAACAAAACATGCCATGTAATCAAAGAAGTAATTACTCATATTAATCTGTATTCATGATGGCAGCATGGGCGAGGCAGAACAAAATCCAGGAAGGGCCAATATTTTCGAACAGACATATACGTGAGGTCCGCAACCTAAGTCGTTTATTTAAAAATTAAGAATATAAAGAAAGAAGTTAAACTAAAAAATTTTATCAAAACCTCATACAAGATCATTTTTAAACATATCAATGTAACCAAGAAATACAGAAATGCAAAAAATTAGAAAAGATGATCTTCTACCGGCTTTTTTTCAAATTGGAGAATTGAAACACCTTTTTTTTTTGTCAAGCTAACTCTGCCATCTCGATTCCCACCCTCCTTCCTCCGTTTGACCCTTATGTTAATGATCGGGTAACTGGGTACCTTTTTGCTCTTTTCACAAAGATTTCAAGGTGTTAATATCAAAAGAAACTAAAATTAATTTGGCTCCACTTTCCCCACCTCCTCTTCTCCAAAGGCGGGCTGTTACTTTCTATGAAATAGGGTTTTTTTAAATAGAGTTTAGGGTTCAGGTATGTTAAAATCGTAGCAGATACCCGGGTACCTTGGTCATTGGAGACAAGGGTGAATTTTGGTCATTGACATAAAGGTTTTAAAATAAACATTAAACACATGAACGTAAAACAAAAAACAAAACAAAATATTGACTTCCACGGGGTGGCGGTGGGGGTCAGGAGGGCAGAGAACCCCTGACGAAAATTTCTTAATTTTTCCTTCTCTTAGTGTTTGTTTTAAGTGTCACTTGTGAAGAATAATTTTTGCTGTTTGTGTTTTTTCAAAAAAAAAAAAAAAAAAAAAAAAAAGAGAAAAAGGAGTTTTAGATAATTAAATTTTAAAATACATGGAGAAATCAACCTCCCCTGATCCTGAACCCCCTCCTCCTCTCCCCATGGCCTGACGGTGCTCATGAAAAGTGCCATTTTTTTCTCTTTCCGACAGATATAAAACATGCCATGTATTCAAAGCAGTCACGCTGATATTAATCTGAACATATGACGAAAAACTGAGCAAGAAAACGAAAAAATACTCAATAGATATCGGAAGGCAGACTCTTAGTGAAAAGATGAATAAAAATTTTGTTTGGACCTTGTAAAAGAGCAGCTTTTACATCCGGCGCTCCCAGCGTGGGTGTCGCAGTTGCTGCCCAGTCGTAGACTTGGCTGGTGGGCGAATGACTCAAGCACCCGTTTTGGAAACCGCTCTGGTTTTCGCTTGCCATCAAGAAATTTATGGGCGAGAGGGGGACCCGAGCGGCTGAGAAAGTTGTTGCTCCACAACTTACTCCGAAGAAAAAGAGAATTATCTGAGAAGCAACTCCGAGATGTATACATTGACCTCGTGCCTTTCTAAGCAAATTGTCATTCTTGTTTCTGGAGGAGTTCGTGTATCAATCATCGGCAGGGAACTTTAAAAGGGAAACCAGAACAACGATTTACTTTCTCTTCAAGTCTTTATTGTTAGTTTGTTTTTTCAAATTAGCTTTTAAATCTATAATCACTTTGTGACAAAGAAAATCTGAAACAGTGCTGATTTCAGAGAGTGGTCCGGGGAGGACATCCACGAAGAGTATCGATATATCTCCATCTCCCCTCCCAGTAAGACTGGGATTTTAAACCTACCAATGGTCTAATGAATGATTGCTCTTAATGAAGTTCAAATTTTGCATACGCGAATGGATTAAATGGATTATTTTTAATTTGATTTGTTTAATTATTGTTGTAATATACGAGGGAGTCTTATTTCATAATACATTTGATAGCTTTAATTTTGAATTTTTCTATGCAACTTGATATATTAAAGCAGATACTACGTCACAACAATTTATATCTATATCAATATGGAAAATGTTCATTCACATCCTTCTTAAGAATATGTTGAAGTATCTTGTGAACAAGTAAATAGTTAAATGAAAGTTATTTTTTAAATTTTGTTTTGTATTTTGAAATTTGCGAGCTCTTTAACATTTACTATAAGTGATATACGTATGTCCATTGGTTTTCATTTCTATTAAATTCCCCTTCATTTAAACTCTAGTATGATTTTAGCGAAAAATAGTCAAAGGGATTATCTGTTAGAGAGAGAAGTGTTTATATCTGTTAGTTCAATACGTACATACTACATACATAAAGTTGATACTTCTTTCAATCGTTTCTTTAAAATTTATCAGCGATAAACGGCAACATAATTGATAAAATAACAAAAAGATATATGTGAAAGCGTCCAAACACAATTTGAATGTATAGCTATTGTAATATTCTGTACATCTTAATAAAATTAAAATTACCTTATAAAAATTATAATGCGTTATTAAAGTAATAATAATAATAATAATTTCCTAACAATTTTCTTCTGATTCTTGAAATATCGAATGCAAGCTTTCTATTAAGAATTTTTTATTTAAAATAACACTTCACGTACTTTAAAATACAATATGCACTTACGCAAACTGACAGGCAAGGCTTATCAATATTTTATTAGCTGTCAGTGTTTGGAATTTCTATTCCTCATATTATCTGTTTTTATTTATTTATTTTTTTTTTTAAATATCAAATACAGTCATTTTAAAAACATTATATTTTCAACAAAAATATGATTAAATACGCCATTTAAATTTGAATTTCTTAACAGCTTTCAGAAAAACACTACTTAAAGAGCTGAAGAAGCTTTTTTAAACGTACAGTCGTGGGGAAAAAAAATATATACACCTTACTCTTGTAGATCGGGTATCCTCCGAACTCCTGTATTATAGTAGCTCTACCCTTAAATAATTATTTTGAAAAATCATCGTACACAAATATGATGAGTACCAACTATTAGTAATAACGTCTACTAATTAATGCTGTACTTAAATTATGCTTAGGGGGTCATCAACATATTGAAATTGTAACAAACATTAAAAATTTTAACATTAACTCAAATTTTAACATCATGTTTCAATTCTTCGGTAAATTTTACCTTAGGATATAAGGCGGGAAGTCATTCAGTCAAGTACAGTAGAACTCCACTTATCCGAATCCCGCTAATCTGGAATTCCGGTTAATTCGAATCTTATTTTCGAAAATTATACTTGAACAATATAATTTTAATTAACTGAAGAGATTAACTTGCGAAATTTTCCGTGTTACAGAACGAATGTCTGGAAAAACGTGTAGAAGTTAGAATTAAACAAAAAATGGGCAGTAAAATATGTTTTTTATTCTTTAAAAAGCTTGAAAAGAATTAAAAAAAATATTCAATAATGCAGAAGTACAACGTATGTACACGAATATGTACGTGCACTATAGACCTACGCGTAGAAGCTATCTTAAAAACATCTTGACCCTCACTTTGTTTGCCAGTCACTATAAAATTATTTTCTAAAATACAAGAAGTATTTAATTCAGATGATAAAAATTTATTTTTCCTTTCAACAGTTTGATTTCGCAAATTATCTAGAGAAATGTCTTTTCTTCCCTCCATTTCGACGAGGTGACACTTATCTATTTATAGATTCGCGATTTTGAACTGTTTATGTTAGGTTGCTAAGTAATTCCTCATTTTGAAGCCCCATTGGATTATTATAAATATCAGGAGTGATTAAAAAAGGAGTACAGTAGAGCGCCGATTAACCGAACAAGTCGGGACCGACCCTAGTTCGAATAAATGGACAGACAAGTTAAGGAATGTTTCTGACTATACTAAAACCTTCAGACATTATCTAAGCTTAGGATTGGCAGCACCAGTTAGTGCTGTCGTGTTTAATTTTTTTTCTTTTTGTCTTTTAAATTTTGTTTGTTTACATTTTTATCAATAAATTTCTTTTTCTCTTTTTTTATTATTTTCTGAACTTTAGAGATTATAATTTAAGCAAAAAAACTTTTGGTTGTTGCTTGCCTCAACAAAGACATTCTTTTCAATGCTGTCGTATCTTTAATTCTTCTTAAATACGTTAGTTAAATAGGATCAACGTTCTTCTGTCGTTCGAGCCATTTCATAGCTATTTCCAAACATTCAAAGACGTCGTTATGTGCAGGATATTGGTTGTTTCAGAGCATTCGTCTCCTTTTTCATCATGAATCTCATCCACAATCTCATCATCATTTAAAATATGATATCCAGGGTCTTGTACTTTTCACTAATTAACCACTCGTTAATTTCATTTTCTTCATAACTTAGGATTCTTCCCATCTCCTTTATTGTTTTACATTCCTCATTTTCTGATCCACTATCTGTTTTTTTTTTCTTTATTTAAAATTTTATTCCAAGCCAAAGGATAATTAGGAGTTCGGTTAAAAAATAATTTTTTGGGAGGAATAGACTGTTCGAATAACTGAGAGTTCGGTTTAAAAAAAAAAAAAAAAAGAGAGAAATAGGCTTTTCGGATAATTGGAAGTTCGGTTAATTGGAGTTCGGATAATAGGCGCTCTACTGTACTATTTTTTCCCGAAAGACGTGCCGGTTTATCTAGCATGCAGGACCTTAGGATGCCGGATTAGAAGATGTTTACTGTACCACTCAGTACTTATAACTTACTTTTTTTAGCACGCACCTTTTTCTTTTCTATTTTTATTGGAATTTCGAGTAATCCGAATTTTTTGCAATCCGAACAGGCACCGGTCCCAATTAGTTCGGATTAGCGGGGTTCTATTGTAGTTTAGTAATTAAGTAAGTGTAAAGCTTTCAACTCTTAATGTTAAATTCATAATTCATAATCGTTGCAAAGCAGATTGCAATGCGGGTATTTTTTAAGTTCAACTCAAAAACTACTTGGCGAAATGAGCTGTAGCTTTGGATTTGGATTCACATATTTCAAGCTTATAGAAATCGATTTATGTTAAAACCATCATTTTTTTATATTAAATTCAAAATACTATATTTTACAATTGCCCAATAAAAGTACTGAAATCTATAGAAGAATCAATAAGGGAGTATGCAGTTTCACAACAATTTTTAACAGATTTTTTCGCCTTATTTAACTAGCACAGAAAAAATTTAGAAATTAATTAATCAGGTGATTACAAATTCTAATATGGAAATATTATATAGAGAATTTCTAAACTGAAATACTGGTGCTATTTCCAAGGAGTATAGTCGGTTTGGTCAAGTGAACTTGTACAATTTATAACTGATAAATATATATATATATATATATATATATATTATACTTACAGCTTTAATTCATAATAATTGACGGTGGTAGGTTATGTTTAATTAATGGTTATATATATATATATATATATATATTGATTATTACTTCTATTTGCTTAACAAGGAAATTCGAGTGAATACTATATTTGCTTTTCAATTCTTTTAATACTTTTCAGAAAAAGGAATAGACTATTCCAGAAGCATTTTCGTATGACGATTTTTTGAAAATAGCAAAAACTGTCGGAAATTCAAAATTGTTCTCTATTGTAAAATGAAACAGAAAAAATCACTGCAAAAATTGTTGAAAATTTGGACGTCTGAATTTTTCTGAAAAATAACAGCTAAATGTACCTAAAAACTCTTATTTTTCACGTGTTTCAGAAAAAAAATTGGCTTTTCTCACGCCATATTTTACAGCAAAAGATGTGATTTTCTCCTTTTTTTTCCCCTTAAGGTTGGTTGGTTGTATTTATGTCGGCCAATTATCTGCACGTGGGATATGGGCCCTAAGGGGGGGGAGTGCCTTCCGTGGAGGTCTTTCTAAGGGAACCTAACCCGTATTAACGCTTGGAGAACCAAGGTTCGAAGAAAACCACGAAAACTCCGAACGATTAGGCCGACGGGCGCGATTGGGATCGAACCCAGCACCTCCCGTCTACCAGCTTCGAGAGCAGAACCTCTCGGCCACTGGTGGGGCCCTTTTCCCCTTAAGGCGAATTTTATTTATGTACTTTTTAACTGAAAAAAAAAAATCTTTAATTATTCTACCAAATTAGCAAGATGATTTCAGCATACACAGTAATTTTTGAATTCTTAGCATTTTTCAGTGAAAGAAAAATCTGATGAACTATTCGAAAGCCACTTTTCGAAGAAAATAGCTTAATTGTAATTCATCAATGAAAATGGCGAAAACTGCAGGAAAGTCAGCTGTACTTTTGAACTTCATAACTGACAAAAGGAATCGCATCAATTATTATCTCTATAAGCTTAACGAGATAATTTGAGGCTAACAAGACAGTTTCTAGTGACCTCTTGACAATGAGTTTGCTTCTGTGAAAGAAAAAAAAAGGGGGAGAAAAGAGCAAAATTATTTTTTTTTTGCCTTCCGCATAACTCAGATGAAATATAAAGGATTTTTTTAGTTTCCATCTTTCTTTATTAAAATTTATCTAATCAAATTACAAAAACAAGTCATCATGATAGAATTAACTAATTAATTCTGTAATTAATCGATTTTTATAATTAATGTGTCTTTTCTTTGAGGAATTGTTCTGACAAGGGAACCACTTTTGGTGTTGCTCGCACCTAGCATTGAGACCTGGTGCATTTTAAAGTCCTATATTACGAAATTTGAGAATCGGTAAAATTTTTCTGTTAAAATAATATTTCTTGATTTTAGAGCAGCATAACTTTCTGAAAATGTAATTTTCGAGACCACTTATCGGACTATTAACATCGAAGTTTTTTTAAAAAAAGCATTTACAGACAAAAATTAGTTAATAATAAGTATAAAATATTGAAAAAAGTTTAAAAATTCCTTCAAGAACCCACGAATTTGATTTTGAAAAATTGCAACATTATATTCACATTCTTGGCGGGGAAACAGTTGGCGCTTTTTTTCAAAAGTAAAGATTTCCGGCAATTTTTCCTAGCCAAATGTCATAGCTGTTTGTCTTGTGTGAGGAGTGGTTTGGACTTCAGTAGAAATTGTAATGTCCGATGTTACCTAATTAGTCACAGTAATTTTTCTAAATTATGTAAAAATATTAATTTACTTTATAATGACTTTTACCAAAGGACCATTTAATACAGCAACATTTCATTTTAAACATTCGAAACTTTATTCTATTCGATTTCAAAAATAGTTTGCTTATTCTGTATGTCTCTATTCTAAAAAAAAGTAACTACCGCTGTCACCGCCGCCGGTTTTGAATTTTTTGTGACCGGAGGTCTTTCTTCGTTAATATTAAGAAAAATAATGCATACAAAAATATGAAAATCGGTAGTATTATACAGAAATGTTTTATAAACACGCTGATGCAGACGGTTTTTAAATCGAAGAATTATTTTAAGAGATATTTAATGCTAAAGTTGGACAAAATCGTTCCACTAAAAAAGTTTTATAGGAGCAAGAACTATTTATGGGAATTTAATCATTTTTAGATCATTTTATACGTTTGAAGTTTCCGGT
Organism: Maratus speciosus; assembly: GCA_963932465.1. Taxonomy (NCBI): domain Eukaryota; kingdom Metazoa; phylum Arthropoda; class Arachnida; order Araneae; family Salticidae; genus Maratus; species Maratus speciosus. The sequence continues at coordinate 52,834,719 of OZ010788.1, read as the reverse complement.
GTGCAGACTATATTTCTTTTTTAAATTTGACTAATTTTTTGAGGTTTTATTTCTATTTTAAATTCAAATTTTCAGCATTTCTAGACATATTTTTGACAGATTTTAGAAAGTAATATTAATTTAAACTGTTGCCAACTGTATAAAAAGCGGAAACAATAATGTTTGCTTCAAAAAAAAAAAAAATATATATATATATATATACGTGTAAATAAATTAAAAAATTATTTACACGTGACTATTATAAACAGAAAAAAACATTTGGAATTAGAATTAAATAATTATGTACAAAAAGCAGGAACTTATTAAACATTACGTCATAAAAACTATAATTACACGTGAATTTTAAGAGAGAAAGGATTTTGTAAAATAATAAATTTATTAACATGCGTTAGAAGTCTTAAATAGGAGAAATTACGTCATATTTACGTCACATTACAGTTATTAAATAAAATGAACAAAAAATAATATTGCAAAATGGTTTAAATTTAGAAAATGCGCTAGATATTTATTTGATATTTTGAGAGTATACTTTTCAACTATTTTTGTTAGGAAAGCGCAAATAATATTTAATTTCTAACACAAGTATTTTCACGTGAATATTAAAAAGAGAGAGAATAGTTTGGTCAAAATTACGTCAGATTAAAAACGATTAATTTAAAATATCTTATTTAAAAGAACTTTCTTTTCGCTTTCTTAAAAAATACAGGGAGACAAAGATTCTGTTTACTTAATTCCTTTTATATTAGCTTATTTTGAAATGTTTAACTTATTTTACTTAATCAAAGACGAAAACAGCGATTGACATATGTATTTTTGGTACTACTTAGTTATCCCGTCGACCAAAAATCTATCATTCGCCAAACTATAAGATTAAATGCCAATAATGGTTGATCGTAAATGTCACATTAACTTGACTTTAAGCAAGTTACACGTGTCTACGTCATCAAGTTATTTTTATTTCAACGTTTTATTTCTATTTTTATTAATGTTGCACTAATTTATTTGTTCTTTCGTTATTTAAAATAAAAATGATGTCAATTTGTATAATTTGGCGAGTGCTTTGGCGATTTATATAATTTGGCGAAATTGGTCGACGCATTAATCAAGTAGTACCGCAGCGGATTTGGCCTTAAAATTCCCCAGTCAAAGAGAAATGAATAGAAATCCGTTTATAGGGAGATCGCCACTGTTTTTTAAATTGTAATTCAATCTTCCGAAATCTTTTTAAAGCCGATCAAATTAGCGTACTTTTAGAGTCTGCGGTGTCTGAACGGAGTTTGATGAGCGTAGCTCGTAGGGGGCAGAGCCCCCTAGTTTTACTAAAAAATAGTTTTCAATGATCTTGGAAGCTTTTATAGAATTATGTTTACTATTTAGTATTTATCGTCTGCATAGAAAAAAAAAAAGAAAAACTCAATATTTGCTTCTTATGATATCAATTATTTAAAAAATCGCAACATATGTACTATACATTTACTCATCGGATAAAGCTGGCGGAAAAATTGTACCGCCACATTTGGCGACTTAACTCACTTTTGGCGTGAAATAAACAAATAAAAATGTAATAATAAAAAAATTAAAGTATAAAAAAGTATATAAAATATTATTTTAACAGTGAAATTTTGTCGATTCTCTAACTTTTATGTATAGAACTACAAAATGCACCAGGTCTCGTTGCTAGGTGCGAGCAACACCAAAAGTGGTTCCCTTGTGAGTAATAAGCTTGAATATGAGTATTCGGAAAATACATATTAAAATATCCAGTACATATTACAGGAACGAGATACAACGGATCTTTAACGACCTGAGTTTTTGTTATATTTATTTGTTAAATACACTGAACAGGATATATGTAAGATATACTGAAAGAAGAAAAAATTTCGTTCGTTATATACATCCTAAATTTTACTATAACAATTTTTAACTGCACATCCAAAATTGAAAAAAAAAAAAAAAGAATAACCGAAATTTGTCTGCTACATTTTATTTTAAAATATAAAGGAATCTACAAAAATATTGCATTTTTTCGGAAGACCGTTTAAAGATATGCGTATTACCTGCGTATACTGATTGGGTAAGTGTAACATTTTTCAAGTTATTGGCATTTGAAAATTTGATGATCATGAGCACAATTGACTAACCCCTCACTTGTGTTTATTTTACTGTGTTTTGATTTCTTTTAGTACTCAAATTGACAATATATTAAGCAATAATTTCAGCGTTAAATCACATTGTCTAAGCCGAATTTATTCATTTTAGAAGGAGCTGGTTGTTTTCAGCTACAAAAGTAAAATTTTGCTCCTTTAAAGTTTTACAAGGAGAGGGCCAACCTTGTTAATCACAGATTTTGATTATTTTAATATATGTTGTAGGGTAGAGACTCCTCAGTGTCAGGTTCAAAGGATTTTATCCAACGCTCCTTAGTTCTTGAGAAACCGGGGGGGGGGGGGGGTCTAATAGTAGTACACAACTTAAATACTTACTTTGCAACAAAAACGATAGGTTGGTCGTAGCTCAGTTGGTATGGCGTTTGCCGGCTGATCCGCGGGCCCGGGTTCAAAACCTGAACGCGATACATTTGTTTTTCTCATTTTTTGTTTTATAAATATACTTGTAAGTATAACTTAATAATCTCATTGTCAATTAAAATTTATAACATTGTATATCAATTATAATTTTAACCTATTTAATTTTTTACTTTTAACTAAATAGTTGTATAAAACATCATAAAACTGTAAATTTTTTTTAAAATCAGTTTTAAAATGCATTTCATATATTCTTTATCGATGCAATTATATTGAGCAATTGTATCAATTCGTGATTTTAAAGAAACATCATTTACGCATTGCTTTAACAAAGGAAGTCAATGCGATAATATTATTATTATGTTTTTAAAGTAACAAGCATAAATATATTAAAAATTAGCATCAGAATTAAATTACAACCGATTTTTTGCATATCAAAGATTTTTAAATTTGTAATACGTATGCTTGCGCTTTCAATTATTTTGTTTTCCCCTTTATCTTCTTTCTGCTTTTATTTTTATTTTATTTGAATATTCTTTTATTTTATCATAACTAGATGGCGACACAACAGGTTTTGTCACGATTTTGGAATTTTTATCATTTAATAATAGATCCCATTTCTTTTTAAACCTCTTTAAAGCATGAGAAATAATAGTTTAGAAATAAAAAATGATAAATTTAAATTTGTTAACATTATATATAATGTATGATATTAAAATTTTTAATTAAAATTATTAAATTATAATTACAAGTACATTTATAAAACAAAAAATGAGAAAAACAAATGTAGCGCGTTCGGGTTCCGAACCCGGGCATCAGCCAGCAAACGCCGTACCAAGTGAGCTACGACCAACCTATGCTTTTTGCTACAAAGTAAGTATTTATAATTTGTACTACTATTAGACCCCCGGTTTCTCAAGAACTAAGGAGCGTTGGATAAAATCCGTTGAACCTGAGACTAAGGGGTCTCTACCCTACAGCACATATCAAAATAATCAAAATCTGTGATTAACAAGGTTGGCCCTCTCCTTGTTAGACTTTTGGCTGAGTAAATATATGAAACACGCGGTTTTATTTCAAATAAAATGTTTTGTAACATTTTCTTATTCCAAATATGCATGGGGTAGACTCGATCATTTCAAAATTATATTGATTTAATAGTGAAAGTTTCAATAGTGAAACAAACAGTTACAATAATATATCTCCTCTCCATTTACAATTAAAACTGCGGTTAAGAAAATGCTCTAGTATATTTTGTTGTGACATACAGTGGAACTTCCCTTTAGCGAAGTTTTCTACTTGACGAAATTTTCTGCTGAACCTCGACTTTGAAAACCAATAACATGTGAATTAATCTCCATATTACGAAAAATATATTCTATATAACGAAGTTTATTCCACTTTCGTGCGTATACAACATTCAAACGGAGAGGTTGCTGATGCGATGGACGTATGAATTTATTTCAGAGGATTGTATGAAAATGAAATTATATATTTATTTAATCATTTGCATTCAAAAGAAGAAATGCTAAAAGCCTTCGACATAATAAGAAGGGGATTCCAGTTTAACGAAAATGTTACAGATAAACTCTTCGGATACTTACAAAAGTGCGAAATTTTTTTTATGAATAGTGTATTTTTATAAGAAAGCTGTGCAAAGTAACATTACAGACTTTTTTAAAGTTAAGGATTTGAAATACTAAGAAAAAAGAGAAAAGGTACGCTACGCTTCAGCTTTTGTTTACCTCTCTTTATAATGTGTTTTTAGACAGTATTCCAATTAAATTTTTCCCTATATATCTATTGATTGCGTAAAAAAAATTTCTACTAGAATTAAAATACATTTTTTCAATATTTCCATTTTATGTGTATTTTTCATTTCATGTAAGTGTATTTTAGTATACAAATTTCATGAATTTCAGTTGATTTCTGTTTTACGAATTTTTTTGATAACGAAGTGTTAAGGTGTAACGATGAGACATTGTTAAATGGAAGTTTCACTGTATTTTAAAAATGTATTTTTTTATTTTATGCAGTTTTAATATCTTAAGAATTTATCTACTACTATTAATATTAAACTGAGAAATTTTTATTTAAAAGGTTAATTCTTTTCTTTTATGTTCCCGTTAGTGTTCTCCTTTTTAAAAGAATATAATAATTTTAATACTTAAACTAAACTATCTAAATCTAATTGTGTTTAATTTTATGTGACTAAAGTCATCAGGATGATGTTCACCACTGGGCAATTCCAAGCTAATGTTACATTTTTTCGTATTTTAATTTTTACATCAAATAGGTAATATACATATTTTCTGATAGTATTAAACTTATATTTTTTATATTTGCAATGTATTTTGTACACTATATGGCCAAAGGTGAGCGGTCACTTGCGATTTTAGACGTTTTGTTAAATATCTAGAAAAATACATTAGGAATTAACCTGAAACTGCAGGTGTGTAAACAGTATAGTATAGGTCATATATTTCCGCGAAGATTTTTTCACGAAGCCCTATAGGGACCGTCGACAAATTGAAAAAGAACGAATATCTTTTGGATAACTCTATAAAAACTAATGTAGCAAAAGCGTTCAAACTCGAGATTATTAAGAAGTGGCTTATTACAATATACTTTGTTCATATTTATGAGGATAGCATGTATACTCGTAGAGAAATTAAGGTTTTTATAAAAACAGTCCCAAATTTTGCCAAGTTTTTTGCTTATAATTTGCAATTTAATTATATATTATATATATATATATATATATTATTGCAATTTAATATAATTTTGAGTTCTTAATATTAAAAAGAAGTTCTTTTCAGAAAATGTGACAAACAACATAGTACAACTCTGCAACCAGAATTATAATAAAAATTGGATGAAAAATGAGCAGGTTTACTAAAAAATATTTCACTGCGCATTCGCGAATGCAATCAAAATATAATGTGCATAATGTATTAGCTAAGTATATAGAGCAACTTTTGTGAAAGTCTCAAAATCATAGCTTGAAAATTCTGAAAATTATCGCCGATAGAATACGCTAGAAATCCGTTGTTCCCAAAAGGAAGCAAAAATATGAGGGATTGTATCTAAATATAGTACGTGCAATATTGTGTACGCTATCTTGGCACTAATCAACATATACTTGATACAACCCCTTATCTTTTTGCTTCTTTTCGGGAACAACGGATTTCGAGCTTATTCTATCGACGATATTTTTCAGACTTTTCTAGCTATGATTTTGAGACTTTCACAAAAGTTGCTCTATATACTTAGCTAATACATTATGTATATTATATTTTGATTTCATTCGCGCATGCGCAGTGAAACTTTTATTAGTAAACCTGCTCATTTTTCATCCAATTTTTATTATTTTTTCATTCTGTTTGCAGGGTATTATGTACAATGTTGTTTGTCATATTTTCTGAAAAGAACTTTGTTTTATATTAAGAACTCTGCAAACTATAAGCAAAAAACTTGGCGAAATTTGGGACTGTTTTTATAAAAACCTTAATTTCTCTTCGAGTATACATGCTATCCTCATAAAAATTAACACAGTATATTACAATAAGCCACTTATTAATAATCTCGAGTTTGAACGCTTTTGGTACCTTAGTTTTTACAGAGTTATTCAAAAGATATTCGTTCTTTTTCAATTTGTTGACGGTCCCCTATGGGGTTTCGGGAAAAAATCTTCGCGGAAATATATGACCTATACTTTACTGTTTATACACCTGCAATTTCAGGTTAATTCCTCGCGTATTTTTCAATATATTTAACAAAACGTCTAAAATCACAAGTGACCGGTCACTTTTGGCCATATAGTGTATACGGCTGAATAGTCAAAATCAATACAATTCATTATAATCAGCATAGCTTCTTTTTAGGTACTTATTTGTTTAGATGTAAATTTCCAACTGGGCGAAAAATGTCCGGACCAGGATTCGAACCCGGGACCTCCTGGCTGAAGCCGCCAGTGCTCTGCCATCTGAGCTATCCGGACGATTCTGGTCGAACTTTTTTTTTCACCCAGCTAATCTTGATGATTACAGCATCTGGTCTGAAACCTGGTTCAGCTCAACAGAATAAATCTCAGGTAATGGAACTCCAGAGAACAGAAAGAGATCTAACTTATTTCTTTGTCTGTTACCTATTGGATGTTGGTCTGTTACAGGTAAAATTACAAATTTTTCATAACTATATTGTGGCAATAGTCAAATTTTGTGGAAGTCGAATGTTTCCGAACTGCCTTCTGTATGAAGATACATTTTTGTTACAATAAATTATATGTTATTTTATAAATAATATAGATAAACATTAAGGTGTCCGAAAAGCATGGTAATTCCTGTTTGTCTGTTACAATACCACTTTTTTAATAATCATTTACAATAAATAATTTATTCATAATAACTATTTTAATTTATCTTATAATATCATATACTAATTGTAGCCATCTTTTATTAATTACCTAATTATTATTTTAAAAATAAGGTGAAGTCATTTTTTCTCCATGACTGTTAATCTGTTACAATGGAATTGCCCCGCTGTACCCCAAATATGGAGTTCAAATCTTAAAAAAAAAAATTTTACCTATTCAGACGTATGCTTTGAGAAAATTAATAGATGAAGATAAACGTTATAGGACGACAACGTTATTCACGGGCATGTTTTTGCTTTATAATATAAATTTAAATTATAGTTTAACGTTTTTAAAATTTGAAAAAGCATATTATAACCCTACTATCTAACGATTTCGATTTTCATTATGTCCGTTGTCCCGTGAGGATTTGATAGTCGGGAGTTTGCTGTATATATTAGTACAGTCGAACACCGTTAATACGCTCCCTGCTTAATACGCGAAACCGCTTAATACGCGAATTTTCTCCAGTCCCTTGAAATACGCCTATCTTATGCATATAAAAAACCCCGCTTAATACGCGAACCCGTTTAATACGCGAAATTATATCAGTCCCTGGTAAGAAAATCCTATGTTTAATACGCGAATGAGGTTGGTTCTAATGGACGAGGTTTTACAGGGAATGTTTTCTGAAGCATTTTATATAATTTTTTTAACTATGAATGCTTTTTTCTGTCAAAATTTAATGCAACCATACATATATATACTAAAAATATCAATTTCAACCTCTCCCTGTTAAAAGATAATTCTTTCCCGGCCTCGATTATTTCGTATAGTTAAACAGGCCAGAAAGAGAGAACAGAAAATTTTACTGCTAACGAAAGTAATGTAAAATAAACAAAACTTCTGTTTTTTCCCCTGACCAGAAAAAGCCTGAAGAGGTCTCTTCCGAAAAGAAGAAAAAAGCGAACTTTTCCCAATACGAATGAGAAACTATGTGACGCCCCCTCTTAACTTAGAGAGGATGCGAACCGATAGACTGTACTGCATTCGCAGATTAAACACGTGAGTCTTCCCATTCGCTGCCTGGTCAGTGCTCTAATATCTTAAAAAGGAAGAGGGTCGATTGTCGCTATCGATAGAATCTAGTCTACGATATACACCTGTCCTTTTAAAATTATAACCTAGTCTATACTATGGCGGAAGAACATATTTAAACAAAGGCTCTCTCCATCACTGAGATACTACAAAATATAAATCAGTACGATGCCCAGGATGTTTCGAATAAGTCTGCGTTCGCCAAAGAAAAAGGCTTATCGGAGTCAACTTTAAGAACTTTGTTAAAGAAGAGGGATGCCATCGTTAACCAAGCTGTTTTTGGGGGAACAAAGAACAAGAAAATAAAAACCGCCAAGTTTGAGGATATGGAGAAGACCATCCACGAGTGGTTTGTTCACGCGCACTCTACGAATATCCCAATAAGCGGCCTGCTAATCCAAGATAAAGTTTCTGAAGTCGCTGCAAAAATGGGATTGCTGGATTTCAATGCCTCAAATGGATGGATGGATGGATGGATCGATTTAAAGCTCTCCAGGGAATAAAATTTAAGCAAGTGTGCGGTGCGTCAGCTGCTGCCAACAATGAAGGCGTCGATTTTTGGAAAACAAGTGTGCTTCCGTAGCTTTTAAAAAACTACAAAAGCCGCGATATTTACAGCGTGGACGAATTTGGGTTTTTTTTACAAAATGACACCCAAGAAAACTATGGTAATGAAAGGAGAAACATGTCATGGGGTAAACTAATGACAGTCTTACTCTTTTGCTCGGTGCCAACTCTGACGGATCATGAAAGTTAAAGCTACTGAGAAATCATGCAACACGCAATGCGGTAAAAATATCGAGAATCTTCCATTCCTGTACAGAAGTCAGCGCAGAGCGTACTTGACGGACAACCTTTTTCAACATGGGCTCGTAATTTTGTCCGGCGTATGGGAAAATAATCGCACCATATCTTATTGCTTGTGGACAACTGTCCTGCACATCCAAATGATAACGAAGACCTCAAGTAGAATTTCTACTTCTAAATTCGATCAGTGCCGCTCCGCCAATGAGCCAAGGAATAGCATAATTAACAGCGACAAAGTAAATTACAAGAGTTGCCTAGTACGACAATACCTTCACCAAACGTAACACGGTAGCAACCTTTCTTGGAATAAGTATCGTTCTATTACAGTCCTCGACGCTTTGCACATGTTTACCGCAGCATGGAAGAGTGTCACAGCAACGACGATTGCAAATTGTTTTTGCAAAGCGGGTTTTGGAAGTAGCGAGGACATAATTAATAAAGAGCCAACCTTACACCTTAATGTTGTAGAAGACTGGCTGGGCACACAAGAAACTGTAGGGGAAGATTTTGTCGATTTAGACACATTAATTAATATCGACAAAGATCTAATCACCTCCGAGCTCTGAAGTCTGGATGACATCATCGCCGATGTAACTGCGACTGATAAACCGGATGAGGAGGAAGAATATGATGAACCTGCGCGTCCGACCCCATCTCCATTCTCCAAAGTTATGGATACGTTCAGTTTTCTGAGACAGTATACATTGTCATGGGATGAAGGGCCCTTGACTTTACAATCACCTGAATAGGGCTGAAAACATCGTTACCGCTTATAAAACAGGCCAAAATTGATACAGGATCTGTCCAGGAAGTAATGAGACTGTTTTTTTTTTTTGTTTTTTTTGTGCCAAGCACAAGGCCAAAGGGCCGGAGTTTGCGGGCCGTACGTGCGGTGAGGAATGTAAGCTAAGTCTAGCGGAAGTCTGAGCCTTTGCAGCGCACGGAGACACGTGTTTGAAAGTTGCGTTAGTTTTTCAGAATTCAGCGGAGTGTCGAGCAGCAATACGATACGCATAAAGATATGCGTAAAGCTAAACAAATCGGCTACTGAGACGCTTGCCATGTTACAAGAAGCCTACAGGAAGGATTCTTTGTCCAAGGCTCAAGTGTTTAGGTGGCACAAAGGCTTCAAAGAAGGAATGACTTCCGACAATGGGACTAAAATTAAAGCGCTTTTGAACTCTGATCATCGGATGAGTGTCCGAATGATTGCGTAGACGTTCGGACTTACAAAATCGATTGTGCATCAAATCGTCAAGGCAGAAAGGAAAATTTGTGTCAAGCTCGTTCCTTCAAAGTGACTCAATTCCTGGCAAAACACAGCGTCGCAAAGCTGCCCCAACCACCGTACAGCCCCGATCTGTTACCGCCCGACTTTTTTCTATTCCTTCGGTAAAAATCCAGCTTAAAAGGTCACCGTTTTGACAATTTGGAAAACTTTCAGAAAAATGTAACGCATGTTCTGAACAGAATTCCAGTTGAAGACTTCCAGGCGGACATAAATGGGTGGCAGAGTGATTGGCAAAGGTGTATTAACGCAGGAGGAGGATAGTTTGAAGAATATTAACTGTCTGCAAAATTATCTTCATATAAACGAATTTTATGGAATCAGTCTGATTACTTCCTGAACAGATCCTGTAGCTATTTTGCCAAAATGTAATTTTTGTGTCATTATTGACTTTATTAAATTTTAACTTTTGTTTTTTATATTGATTTTTTATTATTATGAACATTGTTCCCCATTTGTTCCGTATGGCTAACAAGGATTTTAATTTTGTTAACATTAGTTTTAATTAACATGGTTAACAGAAATTTTGTGTTCGTTTTGTTCCATTTTATGTGTCATACATAATAAATCTAAATTTGAAAAGACTTCTTAGATTTTTACCAAAGACAATAACACTTACTTGAATTTCAAGCTTTCAAAAGTTCCTGCTTAATAAGCACATAATGATTAAAACAAATAAAATGTCATTTTATGTCTTAAAAACGCTAAAAATTGTCAAAAAGATGTGTTTTATCCGTATAGGTTGTTAGATGGACCACTGGACGAAAATTCGCGACCTTAGCTACGCGAACCCGTTTAATCCTTAATTCGCGTATTAACGGAGTTCGACTGTATTTGTAATAATTTACGATTAAAACATATAACCGACATATGTAAATTTTAGTCTCGCAATGATAATGAAATTGTTTGATATCAATTGCAAAAAATATCATTCAGAGTCAGAAAAAAAGATGTGTTTGTATTAGCGCTAAGTGCTGCTTGTTAACTACATGAATGAAAGTTCCTTGCCAATGAGAACAGGGTCAAAGAACGATTGTCTGAAATAAATTTACAAAAGTAAACATACAAAGCAGAAGAAGGCCGTGAGTCTACTATATTTTGGCTTACCTTCAAGAACTTACGAGATCTCATTAAAGAGGGTTTTTTTATATGATTATTAAATGATTTCAATTAGTACCTTTAAAACGATTTATAATTTTTTAATAAAGTTGGAATTGAAATCAATTTTCATAAAATTTATTTCCTAAAATTAATTCAAAATTTCAGAAAAAAATTACATTAAAAATAACTGTTTCTGCAATTTCAGAATACTTTAGAAATAGTTTACGCAATCAGATATTGAAAGCCTTATAAATTATAAAAGTTATCAAAACTTTAATAATATTGTTTAATACTTGTTAGTGCATGGCATATGTTCTTTGCCAATGAGCACAAAGTCAAGGAACGACTGTCTGAAATTAATTAAAAAAGAACGAGCGTTACAACGTAGAAATAAAAGGAATTTTCAGGATTTTTTACAAGGACATTCAAAAGTATTTCATTAAATTACGGCCTATGGGGGAAAATCGTTTGTGGTGTTTTTTAATCATGTTTCATAATTCCAAACACTTTGAAATTTATTTCCGTATCTATGAAGTGCACTACGAGATTATTGCTATAGAGTATGGTATGGGTAGTATTTATCCATCATTTACAGGGACACTAAAAGGAATTATGTTACATTACGGTCTATTGAAAAAATTGTTTGTGGTGTATTTTGTTCATGTTACACTTTTTCAAAAGTATTTAAATTGATATATATCTCCGAGGGGCTCTATAAGATGCTTACTATTGAATATGATGTGCCATTCATCTTTCATATACAGGGGCACACAAGATAAATCAGTTATATTTTTCTCTGTATGAACAATAATTGATGGAAGTGCGTTTTCAGTTGCGGAACACCTTTTTAAATTATAAAAATTGCATACTATTTAGTGTGTATAAATTCTATAAATCATATACAGGGCTGCACAAAACATCTGAAGTATATTCCCGCTTATTGCCGGAAATGGCTAACGAGGAATTTTCAACTGTGCTATGCGTTCTAAATTTTAGCATATTCTGAATTATATGATAAATCTATAGTTCATATACAGGGATGTACAAAATTTTCCGCTATTTTTTCGACTTTGGTTGTAATTGTGTTTTCAAACGTCTTATATGTTTTACAAATTATTACTTAGACATCGTTTTTCACGTTATTAAACTATGAAGTTTTATTATAGTAGTCCGAATGCGTTGAAAAATGTTCCATAATCTGATTGACGCATGATTTTGCGTTCTTCTTGATAATTTTAATGATACTTTCTTAACGGTATGGAAGCTAAAGTGATAAAACTATTTTTGTATTATTATAGCAAATCCTAAAATCTCTTTTTCTAAAATTTAAGGTACGAGGCAAACATTCGATAGCTTTAATGAAAATTGCTGTGTTGCATATTCTGTTGTATATTTATATTTATCTCTGCACAGAGGAACTTTATGAAAAGAATGGGAATCATAAGATATCATGAGAAAATGCCTACATTATGTTTTACATTGTATCAAATCTGAATTTAGAGAATTTGTATGGATCAGTTTTGTAATCACTCAAAATTTGCAGCAAATATATTTTAAATCATTTTGTCCTGATATATCTACATACAAATGGCAATTTTTGTCAAAATTTGGTCACAAATTTAAACGTTTCGCTCTTGCAAAACTTCATGTGCTCTTCATTGTAATTTTCCTTTATAAACAAAATATTTTCAACTAAATTCACATTTTCGTTAAATTTAAAATCTTGTTGCCGTTGCATAATGGTGCAAAAGTTTATTTATGTGACTAACTTAAATTCTGCTGTCTTTGATAAAAAGAAAATGGTACTTGAACTAAAATGTCAAAAAAGTGTATTTAGACTTAATAAGCTAAAAACAGTTCTAAAAACTGGGGAGCACCTAGGGGCAGACAAATTAAATTGGAACGAAGAGGTAATAATCTAAACTATTTAATCATATCAAAAATTGAGCTTAATCGTGCTTTATTATGTAACTTTTTCTATATTAAAACTGAAAAACTGTAAAAAATAATGCAGAGTTTTTTGCGACATTAACCCCTTCAGGACGGGAGCCTTTCACGAAATTTTTAATCTTTTGTCACCGTTTTTTTAAAACAGAGTTTTGTGTCTTCTTGTATTGAGAAAATGCGCTGATTAAATAAAGTAAATTTTACAGTAAAATTTTACTGGTGAGGAAAAATAAGGATTCTGAGCGCTTCATGCGGCACGAATACGTGTCGCTCGTCCCCAAGGGGTTAAATATGAAATAACAGCTGATATGTGCAAACTTTATGCACATAAATCCGATAAAATAAAGTCGTCCATAATCGAGCAGTATATTTTATTCCACTTCAAGTAACAGATTAAAGAACAATACTCAAACTGATTGATTCATTCCCAACTAAGAAGCACTAAACTTTGCACTAGTGTATGGACCATACAATTATAATTATATCAAAATCAATAGCAGTACAACGCCCTAACTATTGAGCTATAGCAGGGGAAAAATAAATTACGCTCAGATAAACTTTTAAAATCGACTTTCGGCGAACTAGAATCGGTAAATCATCCACCGTGGCATTGGATATGTTAATTTATAACAGGGAAGTATCCCCGATTGTGAAAAAGGGACAGCCATCCTGATTATGGAAAGTCAACGAGGAAATCATACAAAGAAATTACCACTTGAAAGCATTAAAAATCTGTCTCATCTGAAGATTGTCCTATTATTATTAAATGATTTCACCATTTTTACATAAAAATTAATTAGCTTACAACAATTGGATGCATTTCAGAAGATATGAAATTGAAACGAACAATAATTGAAGGGCACATTAAAAAAAAAAAAAAAAATAGGTCGAATGTCGACTGTTTCCACCTCGCATATTCTAATCTTTAAAAGCTTTTTGGTCAATAATTAAATTACAAACAGCAAACAAGCAAAAATCAACTTTGGAGGCAGTACAAAAAGAATGAAATCGCACTTTGGTACAATCTGAAATAAAAGGAGAAAATGAGAATAACTACACGATTACCTGAGATTAATTAGCTTAAAACAGTTGAATGCATTTCAGAAGATATGAAATTGAAACGAGCAACAATTGAAGAGGACATATTAAAAAAAAAAAAAAAAAAAAATGTTGAATTTTGAGAGTTTTTACCTCGCATATTCTAATCTTCAAAATCTTTTTGGTCAACAATTAAATTACAAACAGCAAACAAGCAAAAATCAACTTTGGAGGTAGTAAAAAAGAATGAAATCACACTTTGGTACAATCTGAAATGAAAGGAGAAAATGAGAATAAATACACGATTACCTGAGATTAATTAGCTTAAAACAATTGGATGCATTTCAGAAGATATGAAATTAAAACGAACAATAACCGCACATAAAAAAAAAAAAAAAAAAAAAAAAAAAAAAAAAAAAAAAAATCAAGTCGAATGTCAACGGTTTCCACCTCGCATATTCTAATCTTCAAAAACTCTTTTATCAACAATTAAATTACAAACAGCAAACAAGCAAAAATCAACTTTGGAGGTAGTAAAAAAGAATGAAATCACACTTTGATACAATCTGCGATGAAAGGAGAAAATGAGAATAACTACACGATTACCTGAGATTGATTAGCTTAAAACAATTGGATGCATTTCAGAAAATATGAAATTGAAACGAACAATAATTGAAGAGGACATATAAAAAAAAATTGTCGAATTTTGACGGTTTCCACCTCGCATATTCTAATCTTCAAAAACTTTTTGATTAACAATTAAATTACAAACAGAAAACAAACAAAAATCAACTTTGGAGGCAGTAAAAAGAAGGAAATCGCACTGTGGCACAATCTGAGATGAAAGGAGAAATTGAGAATAACTACACGATTATCTGAGATTAAATAGCTTAAAACAATTGGATGCATTTCAGAAGATATGAAGTTGAAACGAACAATAATTGAAGAGGACATTAAAAAAAAAAAAAATTGAGGTCGAATTTCAACGGTTTCAACCTCGGATATTCTAATCTTAAAAAGCTTTTTGGTCAACAATTAAATTGCAAACAGCAAACAAGCAAAAATCAACTTTGGAGCCATTAAAAAAGAATGAAATCGCGCTGTGGCACAATCTGAGATGAAAGGAGAAATTGAGAATAACTACATGATTATCTGAGTAGGTGAATGACGGAGAATGTTTGCTTTTTGCAAAGAAAAGAGTTAGGATTCTCTGAATCATCTTGAATCATCTAAACTATAAAAAGAAAAAAATAGCATAACCATCCCTGTGTATAAAAAAAATGATGGTTCTTTCAGGTCATAGAATCACATAATCTTTACTGTTGATAGATATGAAATTGTTAATTTAAAAATGATGATTGATGGTTTCTGTTATTTGTTTAACTTATCATTTTATCATTTATATTTTAAAAAAGTAATTCAACGTCTTTTTAAATGATTGATATGTAATTGCCAACTTATAGATCTCAACTTATGGCAAAGGGAAAACAGAAAAAAAAAATTAATAAATTACTGGAAGGAGAATTGAAATTTAGCTTAGTTGTATCATATATTTATATATGACAGATCGTATTAATATTATTTATTCTTGCAATGAGTAAAATTGAACACATATAAATGAATAAATCTTCATGAATTTATTTTTATTTTTGTTTATTTTTTATTTGCTTTTAACTTCTTTCTGTAAAAATATATTTATTCTCCAAGTTATCACTAGTATAATATCGAAGAAGAACAGTAAAAGCTCAAAATAAATTATGACATTGTTTATTGTTTAATATTATTAATTTTGAAGATATTTGAATCAATATGTAAATAACATTTTTCAATGCTTCATTTAAAAAATCATGAAGTTTAAAGATAATTTCATTGTTAGTACTTTTTTTATGAGTTCACAGTTTTTTCTATGTACTAACATATTCATGATTTGAATAGGTTAAAACAATTCGAAGAGCTTCTCTTTTATAGCCAGAAAAAGAAGATTAAAATAATGAAATTATGAGAAACGAAATAAAAGAGTATATTTAAGTTTCACCATTATTTTATTTGATTAGTTGCAACACATTTGAAACACTCGCACGGCACACCTCTTTATGGCGACATTTAAACATGGTTCTACTTTTACTGCTTGATCACATTAAAAAAAATTATATAATGAATCTGAGCTACTGATTATTTCGTACTGAAGGTTTTTCTAATCTAGCATTTATTTTTAAATTCAACATTCATATATGCATTATTGTGTTAAATAAAAACGTCGAATAATGAAAATTTTACTTTATTCCAAATGCGAAATAAAAACGATCGCACAATTTTAAAAATTTGAATTCAAATCTCGTTTTACACGATGTATGAATTGTACGTTTTCTGTTCACTCAACAAATTACGAGAAAGAAGTTGTGCAAACTTGGGACTCACGTTTCAATTTAGAATTTTAAAAAATACGAATATTATATATATATATATATTCTTTGTTTTGAAACATTGTAATACAGGGTCTGTCCAGAAAGTAATGAGACTGATTCCATAAAATTCGTTTACTTGAATGTAATTTTACAGACAGTAAATATTCTTAAAAATAGCCTCCTCCTGTATTAATACATGGTTGCCAACAACTCTGCCACCCATTTATGCCCGCCTGGAAGTCTTCAGCTTGACTGCTGTTCAGATCGCGCGCTTCGTTTTTCTGCAAGTTCTCCAGATTGTCAAAACGATGACCAATGAAGCTGCATTTTAACTGAGGGGATAGAAAATAGTCCGGCGGTGACAGATCGGGGCTGTTCAGTGTTTGGGGCAACAATGTGACGCTGTGTTTTTCCAGGAACTGAGTCACTTTGAAGGATGTGTTGGAACCAGCTCGGCACAAATTTTCCACATTTGAAGTTCTTCCGTGACGATTTGATGCACAATCGATTTTGTAAGTCCCAAAGTCTCCGCAAGCATTTGGACACTCATCAGACGACCTGAGTCCAAAGGCGCTTTAATTTTACCCACATTGCTTGAATTTCGAGAACTTGATGGACGCATAGCGCGTTGTTCGTCATCGATGTCCTCTACTCCGTCTTTGAAGGCTTTTTGCCATCTAAGCACTTGAGCCTTTAACAAAGAGTCCTTCCCATAGGCTTCTTGTAACATGACAAGCGTCTCAGTAGCCTATTTGTTTAGTTTTACACAATATGGCGTATCGCTGCTTGACACTTTGCTGCATTCTGAAAACCTAACGCCACTTCCAAACACGTGTCTGCTTCATGAGCGATCCTTGCGCTGGAAAGGCTCAAGGCCAACTGACTTCCACCAGACTCTGTGGCTGACAACCCCCACCCCCCATACCGCCTGCAAACTTCGGCCCTTTGGCCTTCTGCTTGACGGTAAAAATTCAGTCTCCGTTCAATTTATCCGTTCAAAATATATTTCAGTGTACCGGGAATGTACCCTGCATACAGATATAGTCGCGAAACTCACACAAAATAAATGTTTTGAAACTTTTTTTTTTTTTTACTTTACACGGTAGAAACCCAAAAGGAAACAAAAGCTCTCTTGTCAATTAAGGTGTGAGGTTTCCCGTCGTACTCAAATCTGTGATCAACACCGTAAAAAAAAAAAAACAATGTATTTTACAATAAAAGTTGCTGGCACCAAGGGTGTAGTGGAGGGTATAGTGTGGCATACGCCGTATACCTGCTGCACTTTCTTCAGAAGCTCCGTATACTCTCGGTTTCTAAATTGAAGCTATAGCGTATTTTTTACGCATGACCTTCATGACTTTAGCGTATACCCTCTGTTTTTTTTTTTTTTTTTTTACGATTGCAACACTAGCTGGCACCCCAGCTGCCAACGCGGTTGCTGTAAAAATTACAAGTTGTTGTCTTTAAGAGTGCTGTAAAATTTTTCAAGTCTGGGTAAAGTCGCGTTGCTATTGGCTGCGTGGTGCGCGTGGCAGAAAGAATTCGACTTTCACTTCACCCGTTGCTTGAATTCGATTTCACAGCATCAGTGCTTGAAAAATTATAACAGAAAGTTCAGGAAAAATCACAACTTTTTTTTTTCACAGTGAAATCAGAAGTGTTCCTTTTGCGACATAGGTTTCCGAAAATGGGCTTGAATTCACGAATTAAATTTTTGAGGAAATATCAAAGATAAATAAATTATTAAATATTTAAGGAGGCTAGAAACGATTTCAGCAACCCTAAATTGGTAAAGTGAAAATATTTCAAAATAATTTCTTTAGTAGTTAGATTTTGTAGACTTAGTTTAGTAGTTGTTAAATTATGGGTGAAATTAATCCAGACAGGCTGTAATGTTCTAGTTTAAGTCCAAGTGTTAATGCATGTATTGATTTCTGATCATACTGAAATTATCTTTTACAGCAGAAAAAATTGTAACAGATCTCACATTCTCAATATGTAAGGTTTTTTGGATCACGAGCTGTAAGATGGCAAACTTAGTGATTTGACTGTTTTTCCAGCGACAGTGAAATAGCGAACGTTACAGAAGAACCCCTGGCACCCCAACTATAAAACTTCTGACTCTGACTCTTTGCAGATATCCATCTCAGACCAATATGTACATCCTTTTGCTATGGCATCAAAATTGCAAAGGTTCGACCACATCCAAATTTAGACCACTCTTATTTGAATTCGAGTGAATTTTTATTTAGAAATACATATTTATTGAATTAAAAAATATACTATTTTCTGTAGTTTTTTTTTTTTTTTTAATTAATTTGTTTCTAATTTGTAGTTACTGCAAAAAATAATAAATTCAATCGACATATTTCCTTTTTACACCCGATTTTCAATAAATTAAATCACAGTGTAAATCAAAGTTTATGTACTAAAATTAAAAGTTTAAGATATATTGAAATTTATTTCAGTAATTTACTGAGAATTCTTCCTTTCTTTTTGTAAAGGGTCTCAGGACTCTTAAAGCTTCAAAATTTTCGAAATTTAAACTTTTTTTTTTATCTTTTCTGAACATTTTGATATAAATATTTCCTTAAAATTCCCATTCGAACAGAAGTTATGGCTTTTAGGATTACACCCGCTCAATAGCTGAAGCCGCGTTTTCGGAAGTTTGAAAACATTTTTCTCCAAATGACGTTTTTAGGCATAACGCGCTTGATATCTCAAAAACTTCTGAATATTTTTTCATGGAATTTTCGAAACGTTGCTTTCATGTTAGACTGTATAAATTGAACCGAAAATTTTCTTCTTATTGTCCAAAAAAATATTTTTTAGGTGATTATACTGTTGAAAATTTCAAAATTTTGCATTAGCTAAATGGAACTTTGTATTAAAAATATAAAAATTCTTTCAATACAAAATTATTTAGGTTCGGGGTCATTATTACAATCTGAAGTATAAGTAGGCACCAAAAATTTCATTCTAGTTGCAAAATTTATTTTGTAATCCTGTGCGTAATCTGTTATGTCAATTTTCTGCTCGTCAAATGTTTGACAGTTTGGAGTCCCCTGAAAATGCTAATTCTGAATCTTTTAATTTTTTAAATACATGAACTGAAAGAACATGCTTATATCTTCCATACTCCCAAAAAATTGTGTTTTAAAATCATACACATTTTAAGATATATTAAATGTTAAAAATGGTCTCTTTTCCTTCATTTTTGCCAAATTTAAGAGTCCTGAGACCCCTTAAGAAGAAGAAGATGATCATAGAATATTAGAATATTATAAACATTTGAAGGTCTAACGCCATTTTTTAAATATTATATTTAATTGTTCCCTTGGAAGACTTTTCTAATTACGATTTTAAAAGGAATTCGAAATAATTCACAAAAAATAAACAAAAAATAAAAAATCCCGTGCAGAATTTTTGAAAAAGCAGGAAAATTTAATTACCATTAAAATATTCCTAAATTAGCTATAGATTTTTTGTTTGTCTTGCTACTTGAAACTGATTAACTTCTATTTCATATATTTAGAATTAATATCATAGCATTAAAACTGTACACTGACAATTTTAATATAAGAGGGAAAAGCAATGTCTTAAGCTTATACTAGCTTATAAAAACGTTTTAGAAGATGTAAATGGCATTAAATTGATTAGCCTTTTATGTATATTGTCGTTATTTTCCTTTTACCATTGGGAAACTGCCACACATTTGTGCTGTATATAGGCATGACACATACATTGCGCGACAAGACTAATGCTCTTTTTTGAAGGACATTAGGAATCAATTTTACAAATATTAAGCCTATAACTGACGATTGTGTCTCTTTAAGTTAAAATAGCAAGCAATAATATATGACTTAAGTACATGCATGTGTAACGTTATCATATGTTTGTGTTATGTGCATATGTAACGTTATCATTTTAGGGGGAGAGGGGGTGGTCTGGCATATGATATCGTAAGATATCTCTGGGGGGAGGGGAGGGTTTGTCTTTTGATATCGTTATCATTTTTGTTCCAACCAAAATTTTCTCTTTTTATTTGAAACTTGCTCTGTACGTCAAAATAGTGTGTTATAATTTTTAGTCTGTTATCTATTTGTATGAAAATACAAAGTTATTATTAAAATCATTAAATGATTATAAAATTACTTCACTGCAAAATATAGAATACCCCAACGTTTGGCATTCCTATTCTTCTGTCATATGTGTATGTGTATATAATCCGCTGTTCGAAAAATCAAGTACGAAGTATGTTTGAAAGGATATTTTGTTTACTAGTAAATAAAAGAGAAAGAATTTTGTCCACATGTTTTTTCGATAAGAAGTTCTGTCTGCCCTCAACCCCCGTGAGGGTGCAAGTGCAAGTGGACATTATTACTGTTGAATGCATTATGTAACAAAAAGTTATTATTAAATACTTTTAAATAGAAACTCTTTCTTAAGTGTTATCTGATAGAAAGTTATTTCATATATAAAGTGATATTTTATTGACTTCTTTACCTGAATCAATAAATCCGAGATCAATATGCGAAAATAAAAAATTGTAACCATATTTGTATATCACTCCAAACAAAAGAATCAAAATTCCAAGAATCAAAAGAATTTTTAAACACTGATAAGTATATCATTCCCGAGGGAGTTCGAGGCAAGATAACATTTAAAACGTAAGGGGGGGGGGGGGGTAAAATTATTGAAAAGTTGTTAACGTTATATATGTACAGCCCCTAAAAATATCACCAAAAAATTCAGTCACACTTCTAAAGATAATGGAGTTTAAACATAAATATACATTTTAAAATAACAGCAAGAAAGCCGAAAATAAACATACGAATTTTACTGTAAACTACATTAACATATCACCACTGAACAAAATAGGTATATAATGTTCAATAAAAGTTTTAAAAAAATTAATATTACGTAGATTTAATGTTTGTATGTTTGTTTGTAGGAGGTAATCTCAAGATTTACTGAACCGATTTCAAAATAATGGTGGCAAATTGCTGGTGACCATTTTTTCCCCAACATAGGCTATACTTAATATCGGTACAATAAACCTAATGGAGTGCAGGAACAAAAAATGTTCTACAATTTCGATTACTGCGATATTGTCTGGACAAGAAACTTAAAATTTGGTATGGTGGTTACTTTTAAGATGTAAATACTCGCTATGAACTTTCTAAATTGCTATTCTTTTGAAACTGTTACTCTAGAAACTCAAAATTTGACATGGCTGTTGCTTTTAAGATGTAAATTCTTGCGCAAAACATTTTTTAAAAATTTCGAACTGAGAAAGGGTGCAGGAAAAATAATCGTCTAAAATTGCTATTTCTGTGATACTGTTGGGGTTGAAATTTTGTAGGGTAATTACTTTTAAGCTGTAAATTTTCCCTAAAAGTGATTTCTAGAATGTCCGAATTTTAAAAGGATTGAAATGAGCGAAAAATGTTCTATATTACGATTAATTTGGAACTGCTAAGACCAGAAACTTGAAATTACTGCTATTTTTAAGATATAAGTACCCACAACAGAACAATTTCTAAAAAATTCAAAATGTAAAAGGATGCAGGAACAAAAAACATTCTAAAATCGCGATTTTTGGGACTAAAAACGTGAAATTTCGCATGGTGGTTACTTTAAATATATAAATGCTGTCTAAGAACGGGTTCTATAAATTCAAAAATTAAAAAGGCGAAATGAGCTAAAAACGCTCTAAATTACAATTTATTTAGAATTGCTAGGGCTAGAAACTTGTACAAATCTAGATTCCTTTTCCCCTGAAACAATCGAAAGACTTCAATTTAAATGCAACACGACAGGTTGATACGCTGATACGCAGCTAGTCTGTAATAAGCAGCAAAAGAGTTAAGAAGAATGCATATAATATTTTTTCTCTTGCAGTTCTACCATGAGAAATCCATCTGTGTTTCATATGGTCACAGATTTCCGGCAAGTTAAAAGAGTCATGGAGTACGTTTCTTTCAACCCTTGAAGAGGCGAAAGCATTTTCAAGGAAAATTCGGTATTTTTAGAGTCACGATTCTTCTTCTATACAATATATACATATATTTAATAATGTGATGCATATTTTAAAAGCACATCAAAAGAATGAATATTTTAATAAATCAACTAATAAATTATAGCTGAAAAGGTAGATGCGAATTAAAACCTAATGTTGAGTATACAGTCTGTCTCGAAAGTTTAGGTACAACAACAAAATAC
The DNA here is from genome assembly GCA_963932465.1 of Maratus speciosus. NCBI lineage: Eukaryota > Metazoa > Arthropoda > Arachnida > Araneae > Salticidae > Maratus > Maratus speciosus. The sequence goes on along the minus strand of OZ010788.1, from coordinate 52,811,931 downwards.
CGTTTATTAAGGAGACCTTCTTATTAGGAGACCAAAAATAGCACTTTTTTATGATTTTTTTGTAAGAAAACTGCACGATGGATCTTTTTGAAATTTTAACAGTTTATTGTGCATACTTTAAGGTATACACAAGAATTTTTTTATTAGATTTTGTTGCTTCTACTCTAAGTTATAAACAAATATGTTCAACTGCTTTGGAAAATTTCGTCTGGACGGTGGGCATAATAGCGCCTTGTAGAATTATCTGAAACACAAAAATAATTTTTTTTCGTAAACTTCGTGAGTATAGCTTTTAGTTAAATTAAAGTAACCCATAAATTTATTTAAAAAAAGTTATGTAATGGCTGATTTAAAAAAAAAAAACTTTTTTTCGTTAAAAAAATTCGTTCTTATTTGTTAAAAACCTTTTTTTTAAAAATAATTTTAGTAAAAGCTTTAATTCATATCGAAGGCAACTAAATGAGCTTTAATTTTAAAAAAATCAAGATGATCCATTGAGTAGTTTTTTCTTTTTTTAATCTTGCCTAGCGTGTCAAAAAAAGTGGTTGAACATATTTGTTTATAACTTAGAGTAAAAGCAACAAAATCTAATAAAAAAAATTCTTCTGCATACCTTAAAATATGTACAATAAACTGTTAAAATTTCAAAAAGATCCATCATGCAGTTTTCTTACAAAAAAAAAAAAAACAATCATAAAAAAGTGTGTTTTTTTTTTTTTTTTGTCTCCTAATGTAGAAGGTCCCCTTAAATGAGAATTCAAAATTACACCAAAACATATTATTTAATTATTAGATTCTATAAAATTGTTCATATAAATCATATCAAAAGGAATATATTATCACAAATTTCATAAAAGTCTGTAACTATACAGTATCTCAAAAGTTTAAATAGAAGGGATAAAAACACATCATTTAACACTTTTACATGATGTTATTTATTAATAGAAATCCACTGGCTTCAGATAAATCGAGTTTTCATTGAATCAATTAGTCTTTGAAATATTACTGGTGGCAGAGATTACCATACTTTTTCAATAGTCACTTTATTTTTCGATTTTAACTTAAATATCTTCAAAATTTCCTCTTTTCTGAATTCTGTACTTTTTCGGTGTCTTAAATACCAATACAAATTGAATATTTGTTGCTATATTGCTCAGGGAAAACACATCATTGGTCGAAAGGGTTAGTTGGTTTAAAAAAATCTGACATTTGTTGACGTTTGTATAATGTGCCTAAAATTTCGATACAGTGGTTTTTTAATAAAAATTAAAAAAGGTTTTTTTAGACAAAATAAACAACGTGATGAAACCATTATAATCTCTCTACTATGGTGCTAAAATTATTATCTATTGGATTTAATATTTTAAGAAATTAAGTATTATACCATTTAATATATATTTTCATTTCTTAATTTAAAACTATGAGTTTTTTTTCAAGTGAATTCTTTCACTGTCAGTTTCTTCTGTTCACTAATACAGTAGAAGAGAATAACCATTTCGAAATTATTTTAAATAAATATAAAACACATGAGATAGATAATTTATATACATGTTACATTTTCAATTACATGTGCTTTCTTAAAAAGTCATAATTTAACATTTGTAAAGATATTATTCTAATAAATAAATATATACAGATATATAAAATGTACATATGTATGTTTTTAATAACAGAATATTTTTTGTTTAAACTTCGGTTATGTGGATGATTATTAAACAATCTTGGGAGCAAAAAAATTTGGTAAATCAAATCAATCAAAGTAAAAAACTTCCCCCGCTTTCTAAAGATATAACTTTAAACGATATTTTAATATACAAGATAAAATTAACGGTTAAAATTCATAGATTCAAGTTTGTAAGTGTAATGGGTTGATTTATTAAAAAAAAAAAAATACATAAAGCATACAAAAGAATTTTGTATTTCTATAAATATGTAAAAAAAAAAAAACCTGTACAAAAATAAAATAAATAAAAGTAAATATGAAACATATTTAAAAGTTTTCATATTATTAACCAAATAACACAGCGGGAAATTGTTAAACAATAGCAGATTTACTATACCTCCAAATTGCCTTACTTAGTTTATCAATATTTTTTTAATTTTTAAATAATTAACAAATAAATACATAATTGTAAAAATAGGTAAACGAATAGGTAATTAATAAATAAATAAAAACTCGATAATCTTTGAGTGGTGTAAAGAAAAAAGAAAAATATTTTTGAAGCATTTTGTCAATTTTTAAGTTGAAATTTTATAACGTATCGTTTATGGCATAAGTGGGAAAAAATAAAACTAATCTATTTAAAACAGTGTGACATATGGAGCATTCTCACAATCTTTTGACCTTTGGAGAAAATATCTGACAAAATTAAACTTGCTAAAATAACATTTTAATCTGATAGAATGCCTTAATGATTCAAAATAAAGAAAAAATGGTCAGCAGCGAAAATTTTTTTATTTAACTGAGGTTTAAGTTAAACTTGCGAGTTTAATTTTCCTTACAATTTTAGCCCTATAACATTTTATTTTCTTCTAAATTTTTACTTATAATGAATTTGCATAGTATTCACAGGACATTCAAATAATAAATAATAACAATGTATTACTTTTAATACAGAATTTTTGTATAACATTGTCTTAAACGGGTGTTAAAGAAGGGACGGTAAGGTAAACTAGTATGTTGTGGCCATCACAAAACTTTCTTCTATATAAATCACGTCAATTAAATCATTTAAATAGTACAAGAAATTACATCAATTTAGCACCAATTCATATCAAAGTGCATCTGAATTTGAAGTTTGATAAAAATTCGTGCCTTAGTTCTTGAGATAGAGGTATAGCGGAAATTCTGAAAAATGTAGCTTAGCAGCGCCACCAGTTGAGTGATTTACACCAATACATAAACAGGAATAATTGATATCCAAGTATACATGGATCTGAAGTTCGTTGAAAATCTAAGCATTAGTTCTTGAGATAGAGCTATTGCGGAAATCACAAAAAGCATAGAAGCGCCACCTATTGAGCGATTTACACCAAACTGTATAAAATGTCAATTCATGTCAAGGACTAACTAATTCTAAAATTTGGTGAAAATTCGTGCATTAGTTCTTGAGATACACCTATAGTGGAAATTATGAAAAATATAGCATAACACCGCCACCTGTTGAGAGATTTACACCAAAATGTACAATATGTCAATTCATGTCAAGGATTAACTGATTCTGAAGTTTGGTGAAAATTATTGCATTAGATCTTGAGATACAGCTATAATGGAAATTCTGAAAAGTGCAGCATAGCAGCGCCACCTGTTCAGCGATTTGCACCAAAACACAAGCTGCACTAATTCATATCAAAGTATACTTGAATCTGAAGTTTCATGAAAATCCAAGCATTAGTTGTTGAGATAGAGCTATTGCGAAAATCGTAAAAAATGCAGTATAGCAGCGCCACCTGTTGAGCGATTTACATCAAAATGTACAAAACTTCAATTCATGTCAAGGACTAACTGAATCTGAAGTTTTATGAAAATCTGTGCATTATTTGTGGAGATTGAGCTATTGCGGAAATCGTGAAAAAGGCTGCATAGCAGCGCCACCTGTTGAGCGATGTACACTAAAAACTAATCAGCACCAATTTATATCAGGGGCTAACTGAATATAATTTTTTATTAAAATGTCAATATTTCAAAATTCACTATCTCAGTGCCAAATTAAATGGCAATCTTTGCTCATCATGATAATTCTAAAACTATGAAATTCCGTGCATTAGTTCTCGAAGTATGACTGCCACTGAAATTGTGTAAATACAGCAAAATGCAGCATAGCACCGCCACCTATTGGGTTATTTACACCAGAACCTAATTATCACCAACTTATGTCAACGTCTAACTGGATATGAAGGTTGAGGAAAATTCGTGCATTAGTTCTTGAGATAGAGGTATTGCGCAATTATGACAAATGCAGCATAGAAGCGCCACCTGTTGAGCGATTTGCAACAATACATAATCAGCAGCAGTATTAATCAAGTTATACTTAAATCTGAAGTTTGATGAAAATTCGTGCATTAGTTCTTGAGATAGAGCTATTGAGGAAATAGTTCAAAATGCAGCACAGCAGCGCCACCTATTGGGTGATTAACACTAACACGTAGTCAGCATCATTTCATATGAAGGACTAACTAAATCCGAAGTTTGATGCAAATGTGTGCATTAGTTCTTGATATAGAGCTACTGCGAAAATAGTGTAAATCCTGCAAAATGCAGCATAGCAGCGCCACCTGTTAGGCGATTTACACCAAAACCTAAACAACATCTATTCATGTCAAGCACTAACAGAATCTGAAGTTTTATAAAAATCCGTGCATTAGTTCTTGAGATAGAGCTTTTGCGGAAATCCTGCAAAATGCTGCATAGCAGCGCCACCTTTTGAGCGATTTACACCAAAAACTAATCAGCACCAATTTATATCAGGGTCTAACTGAATATCATTTTTTATTAAATTCCGTGCATTAGTTCTTGAGATAGAGCGCCTACAAAATTTGTGTCACATACAGACAGACAGACGGACAGACAGACAGACAGACTCACAGACAGACATTTTGTAAAAACATGTTTTTCGGAATCTCTGACCCCTAAAACATGTAAATCCGTCGAAAACTGAATTCGAAAATTTTCACGAAACCAATACTTTCTTCTTGTAAAGATAGAAGAAAGTAAAAAAGGGGATGGTATTGGAAAAAAGAGACGAAATGGTAAAAAAAGGGGATGGTATTGGAAAAAAGGGACGAAATGGTAAAAAAAGGGACGGTAAGGATGGAACGGTAAGGAAAATTACCAGCTATTTTTAGGAAAATCATGTTAAGACTAAGTGATAGCCACAATGTTCATTGATTTTTAGAAACAGTTGTTAACATTGGATTAAATTATTTTTTTTTTATTTACCTTGAAAAGTGCAGGAATAAACCTTGGGGACGGTGAGACTACCAATAAAGCCACGATGCTTGAAATTGATATTTAAATGCTGATTTAAATTCTACAGTAAATTTTCTGCCAAAGAATTTTAGACATTATACATTTTAATTATTAATTATTAACATAATATTAATATAGAAATAATTTTAGACATTATTTCTCTAGCATACTTCTGCATGAGAAAAAACTTGAAAAAAAATCTGTGGCTGCATCTGAACTGATTTTCTGTACAATTTTAGAAGAGGGATGGTAAGGAATCTAAAACCCAGGGACAGAGTTTAAAAAATAATAACAACCCTAAAAATGTGTGCAGGTTAATTTTTAGCTACATATTTAAATAAAACAATAGTTCCAGTCTCAGAAAAAAATTACATCGAATTATTTTTATTGAAACAATTTTATCCAGACAGCTCCAAACTTAAAAATCAGCATCAGGGACACGGGACGGTATAGGAGTTTTCCAGGTGTTTGGACCCCCAACATCGTCCAAAACTTATTTATCTCGCTAATATTGTTGTGCAATCATGCAATGGAATGTTCCCCAGTATATGAAATTTAAAAAAAAACACAAGAAAATATATTAAAATAAAAATTATTATTCAGGGACATGGAAGTTAAAAGATTGTGAGAATGCCCATATATGACCCACTCAAAGTAAAATCTATTTAAAATAGTTGGCAAATATGGCCACCCAAATTAAAATCCATTAAAATAGTTTGACAGATATGGAGCCACTCAAATTACAATCTATTTAAAATAGTTTAACAGATATTGCCCACTGAAATTAAAATCTATTTAAATAGTTTGACAGATACCGCCCACCCAATTTAAAATATATTTCAACAGTTTGACAGATGCGGCCACTCAAATTAAAATCTATTTAAGATAGATTGACAGATATGGCCCACTCAAATTAAATTCTTTTTAAAATAGTTTTACAGATATGGCCCATTCAAATTAAAATCTATTTAAATAGGACAGATATAGCCACTCAAATTAAAATACATTTAAAATAGTTTGACAGTTATAACATACTCAAATTAAAATATATTTAAAATATTTTGACAGATATGGCCCACAGAAATCAAAATCTATTTAAATAGTTTGACAGATATGGCCACTCAAATTAAAATCTATTTAAAATAGTTGGACATATATAACCCACTCAAATTAAAATATATTTAAAATATTTTGACAGATATGGCCCACACAAATTAAAATCTACTTAAATAGTTTGACAGATATGACCACTCAAATTTAAATCTATTTAAATAGTTTGACAGATATGGACCACTCAACTTAAAATCCATTTAAAATAATTTGACAGATATGGCCTACTCAAATTAAAATATTATTTAAAATATTTTGATAGATAATAGTAGGAATTGAAAAAAAAATTGTTTCATATTGAGGAGAAATAATTAATTAGTTTGCTTTTTACGCAGTCGGGTTTTTTGATTTTTTAAATTTAATTGTTTATTTTTTTTGTGAATATGTTTTTTATACTCTTTCTCGTTACATTCTAATTTACAAAATTAGCCTTACAGATCCAAATTTGACCAGATCAGTGCATCTGACAACCTTCAAAACCAAAAACACTTAATTACTCATGCATTTTAAAATTCAAAATGTACATAGTAGTGTGCAAAGTTTTTTTTTTTCCAAATATATATTAATATTATTTTACATTGAATAAAAAAAATTTTTATGGCCAATGCCAAAGAATTTTATAATTAAATTATAATAAATAGTTAATATTTTACATGTTAAAACAAGCTTCTGTATATTTATGCTGGACTGGTAATAAATACCAACATGAAAATTGAAAACAAAATTTATCTTATTACAGTTTAATGTAAGAATTAAAATTTAAAATAATTAACTATTTACTTACTGCACTAGTAATTTCTAATATACATAATATACAAATTATCCTTAGTAGACTCCTGAAAAGAAACAATTAAAAATTAATTAAATATAGTAGCATGATGTCTAAATTTACATGAAATAAATTTATAACACTTATACATAAATCTTTTTTCTTTCTGTTTTTAGAATTAATCGCAATATTATTCTTTCGACTCCGAATTCGAATTAAAGTAACAGTTTTCTTTTGATAACTGTTTAGATTTTGTTGTTTGTTTATTTGTTTATTTTAAAAAAATTTTAATTTCGTGATAATTTATAAAAAGGATATTGCAACTTTCAAATTTAAAAAAAAGTAAAATTATCAAAACCATAAATCCCTTTTAAAAAACATGTATCCTATTTGAAATACATGTTTGGTTTTCAGTCACTTACAAAATTTAATCCAGCTGTCCAATGTTTAAGGGGACTTTCTTAAGATTTGACGGAAATAATTTTAAATTTACAAAAAAATTACATACACATATTGTTGATATTATATCATAAATACATTTATTTGAAAAACAAAAGCCTTGTTTAAAGTTCTAATACTAAAAACATTTTGTAATTAAGTAAATATTTCACTAAGTATGTTTTTTTCAATGAGGCTTTATCGTAATGTCCGTTGTTAGAGATGATTTTTTTTTCATTTATATTCTTTTCGAAATTTTTATTTTTATTTATTTATTCATTTATTTATTTATTTGTAAAAATTCCGTGTACTACACATTTAAAGAAATCAAATGACGATTTTTAGGAATAATATATTTTAATATATTTTTTAATTAAAATCCATCTTTTTTTTTTTTTTTTTTTTTTTTTTTTTGTAGGTTATCAATACCAAAATATTTATCTCTTGTGTTTATCAGGTTTGACAACTAGGGAAAAAAGAAAAAGTCTTCCAACTCTTTCTTTACTTTCGGTTCATTTCTGATATGTTCATCTACATATCATTTATTACTCGACTTTTTACTCAGAATGCTGGAGACTCTACAATCCATATTTTTTGCTTATGTTTTCAAAAAGTTTGAAAAACTGTAGAAACGAAAACTAGAATTAACAGAAAACATCATTTTATCAAATATCGTTCATCGAAATCATATGGGAAAAAAAAATTATAAAAAATTAGAGAAAATACAATGGTACCTCGCTTCTCAAAAACAATTTGTTCCAAAGAATTATTATTATTATTATTTTAAACAAAATCAAACTTTATAACAAGGAATAATGAAAATTCTACTAAAATACTATTAAGTGGTTCCCTCCTTCCAAGTTTCTCCGTGCATTTATCTGTTTCAAAAAGTTAACACTGTACGGTGCAATACATTAAAATATAAAAGCCTATTCACTACTGTATACATGGGGCAATGACAGTTTTATAACATTTTAATAAAATTTTAACAAAAACCATAACCATACGTCTACTGGTAAAAACTTGAATGACTTGAAATTGGGAAGAAGGGGAGAGTTTCTGTTATTATTATTATTATTATTATTATTATTATTATTATTATTATTATCATTATTAGGATCACTAGATAAACTCGTTGTTTTTTAATCTTAAAATACATGGTATTTGTTACAATCGGGATCACTATATACCATAAATGTTTGCTTCATAAAAACCAAAAAGAAATAATTCAACTTCGCTGTTCAGGAATATCAAAATGCATGAATTTCGCTGATACTTTGATCACTGTATCTCATGTATGTGTATTATAACATAAATTTAGTACAAGATCCTTTTAAAAGTAATCAAAAGGCTATAAAAATATTCTGGGTCGAAAGCATTTCTCCATCTTAATATTAAAATAACTTTTAGGATTAACAATGATCATAACAAAGTGCAATGAAAGTATTTTTTTTCTTTTTCAGTTTCAGTAGTTTGAAAATAGCCTCACAATATTTTAGTAGAAATAAGCTATAATTTAATACAGTTTTATAAATTGAATTTATAAATTTCATGTGCGAAAAAAAATTCGATTATCAGCAATACTCAAGACTCATCAAATTTCTATTGATTAATTTTAACATTGATTATAATAGATTATATAACATATTCCAAATCCTGAAAATTAGCGCGTCTCAAAATCACGAATCTTTCATTCAGTCACTGTCTGATTAGGCTGTCTGCCTAAGTTGAGCTCATGTATCGGGCTCAAAGTTTCTTTAAATGAAACTGAAATTATATATCCCAACAAACATCGCATTGCGAAACGTTATTTCATCTAGAGCAACTTTTTTTATCTTTGATTATGTAAGTTTAAGAAGGTCTTCGTCTCTCATTTTTTTTAAGATATCCAGAAACAACATTATTAAATAACAAAAGGGAAATCCCCTTAAATGAAAACTAAAATAGAGATTTAAATTTTTAATATCTAATTATCTTTGATGCATCACTTTCTAAAATATAAAGCAGAATATGTTAATGGTCGGAAAAACTACTTTTATTTTGCAGAAAACTACAAATACAATTATAAAAGCAAACATCAGGGTGTAGTGAAGGGTATACGAAGGTGTACGCCGTATACCTTCTGGATTTTCTAAAAAAGCTCCGTATACCCTCTGTTTCTCAAATAAAGCTATAGAGTGTACTCTAGGCATGACGTTCAGGGCATTAGCTATAGCGTATTCCTCTATATGCTATTAGCTATAGCTTTAATCTCTGCCTATAGCGTATGCTCTCTGTTTTTTTTTACGACTACAACACTGTAAACATCAAACAGCTTTATATAAAATGTAATTAACTACAGCTTTATCTAAAATGTACTTAACAACAGCTACAAATACTTGTTTTAAAAACTAGTGACTACAAACTATTTTTCAAAAGAAGTCACTACTTCGCTACTTTTGAGATTTTGTGAAAGAATTCAATCTACTCTGGAAATTGAAGACACAGATTAATTAATACAGAGGCTCCTCTGTACTCTTACCGAGTGTGCCTGTAATCAATAAAGTGTGAAATAACCAAGAGCATTCAAAAATTAAGAAATATAGCATGTAAGAAAATGTTTTGTGTTAGTCTCCAAAATACTCGTTTATACACATACATATTACAACTTTCTTAGCAAAATTGAAAGATACAATAAATATTTATATTTAGTTAAGAAGGGCCTAGGACCAAAAAATGTTTTTTTTCTAATGTTTTGATCGGCTTATTGGAGTCTTCATATAAGCCACTTGCTAAGGGTTGGGTTGATTTTTGACGGCCGAATTTCAACTCGAGGGATATAGGCCCTACAGGGAGTGCCCTCCGTGGGGTCTTTCTAAGGGAACCTAACCCGTATTTACGCATGGGAATCCACGGTTTCGAAGAAAACCACGAAAACTTCGAAACGGTTAGGCCGACGAGCGCGATTACCACTTGCTAAGATGTAAGATCTGTGATTACAAAGTTTTAGTCATAATGATAACCAAAATACTAGAAAAGGAAACTCACATTTATGTATAATTTCTCTAATTATTAGCTTGTAGATATTGAAATATTAGATAAAGTTCAATTTTTTTTATCTGAAAGAAAAAACATTAAGGAAATGTGTAACTCAAAATTTTCTCGTTTTTCCTAATGATGTCGAAAAGTTTTAGTTCATATATCTACCCCCCTAATTTATCTCAATATTGATTTTGCTGATTATCTATATTAAGGGGACAGTTTACCTTAAAATTGGTCAAAAAATCGATTTTTCTTTTTTAATATTAAATGAAAGCCCGTTTAATTGTGAATATTTTGACACCTCATTTATACCCATACGGTAATTATATCGCGAGATATTGTAAACTTTTGTTAATTCCACACAAATTAAAACTTTAAATGTTTTTTTTCTCCATGTTCATATTTTCTTCACTTTCACGTTTTAAAAATGCTAAGGCTTTTTTTCTATTTGAGATAGAGATTTAAAGTATTTTTTTTTATATGTTCTTTATTATATATGCGATAAATCTGCGCAAGGAATTAGCCCTCAGGTTTTTTGTTATTTAAAAAAAAATAAAGTGTATGAAATCTTGTTCACTTAATTTCTTACTAGAGATATACAGTGTTCAGTGAAAGATTATTAATAATAACGAATGTGACTTTAATTAAACGAAAATCATACTTATGTGAAAATACAACGAAAGACAAATATTTTTTTACTTTCCACCACAAAATCAAATTATCATAAAAAGGAAAATATAAATTTTACAGAAGTCAATTTTTAAAATCTTATTTATTATTGTTTAATTAATAATTAAAAAATTAACAATACTACGAATTAATCATTTTGTTAATAACAAAGGGGTTTATAAATTAAGTTTAAACGCCAATTAATAATCCGTGTTTTAAATTTGTTTCCTTATTATTTTCTATTTACGTAAAAAACTGTTTCAAAATTTTCAATATGTTTGTAAATTTACTATAATAACATTTGATAAAAAAAGGCCTCAAAAGAGCTCGATATTACATAGTTAGAAGATCATAACAGAATATTTATTTCTTCTTCTTTTTTCCTCCTTTTTTTATACATAACCATACAGATGGCCAATCACAATTATGTATTTTGTTGAATTTCTGTATTGGTTTTGAAAATAAACTCAAGTTAAGTAGTGTTTTAACTATTTTGAAATATTTACATCTTTCTTACTAAAAAGCCCTTTAAACTTTCTACACAAATAAAATATACTAAAAACACTACATATATATTATATTATTTCCTAGAATTTTTACCTTCACAAAATTTTTATTTAGCATCTGCTTGAACAACTATATTACTTCTACAAGTATTGTTTTAAAATCTTAATTATATAACGTTCTTCATGTTACAATTACAGTTATCCTTGTGATGCGAAATAAATATTTATAGAATGGAACAAAGGTGTAGTGTTCTGTATTTTAATTTTGCCTTAATCCTTGAAAAGGAGAAAAGTCTTTTCTGAAGAAGGAAATTGTTTAACTAGTAAACCTTCAGATCAGGGGCATCAACGTCAATTTTGCAGGACATTTTAAATTTCATTTCACTTCAGACAATATCTAACATCCCGAAATCTGCAATTAAATTGTGTTAGATTATATGTATATTTCTAAGCATATAAGATTTACCAAAGATTCAGAAAATATAACTTTTCAGAATTGTTATTAAACACGATTCTATTAAACACGATTCTTGAACTGCTTATTATTAAATATTTTAGAATAAAAACTACTTCTTTTTAGGGGGTTCTGTTCCCTTAAGCACTGCTATTGTCTCAAGGAATTTGTGTTTGCGATTTTCAATAATTGTGCTTTTTCAAGATTCTGGTACATCCACGAATATTTTTTAAAATGTATTTTATTGTGATAAACGTCACGCTGTACACGAGGTTTTATCCTATCCTAATGAAATACGTTTCAACCACTAAACATAAGCATTTCCTCCGAAATTTGGAAAAAATGTCATATAACAAAATATGTATGAAAACGAAACACAAACTCCCATTACGGGACGTATATCTAATTTAGAAATACGACATTTTTATAATTTTTGCTTGGAAAAAACACTTTTGTTGGTTATTCTAGATCTAGAGCAGTGGTTCCCAACCTTTTATTGACCATGCCCCACCAAAGCATCTGTAAAATCACCATGCCTGCCCCTCTCCCCTCTCATATATCTCTTCTTATTATTTAAAAACTGAACTCTATTCAAACGGTGGAAGCGAAGTGGAGCCTAAACAATAACTATTCATTTCACAATTTTTAACTTACAGAGATTAATCTTTTGTCACAAATGTGCTTTTAGCACAATTCAAAAATGTAATAACTATGTACAATTTCACCTTTGTGGCAAAAAGTGTTTTGTTGTACTATTCTAATATACCTCAATATTAAAGAAAGATGTTATACTGTCTGCATTTTTTTCTTCACAAATTATCTTGAAGAAAGACTTACATTTGACATTAAAATTTATAACATTCACATATTTTATAATTCATTTTTATAACTTATTAAAAGTGTTTGGAAAAGCTTTGGACACCAAATTTTCTTTCTGTAGATAACACAATACACAAGAAGCATTTCAAGATTATCATCTTTATCAATTTTAAAAGATCATTATTCGGCATCACAACAAATTTTCTTTGTTTTCCCTTTCCCAATATGTATTATGTGACTTTAAAACTTGAAATGTATACGTCATCATGCAAATTTATTTACTGTGTGGGATACATGGACTAGAGACATAGATATGTAATAACTTCCCATTTCCTTTTCTAATGTTATTTAAGATTTATAAATTTTATACAGATGGCAGTACCTCGTTTAGAGATTTCATGTAGTTTTTAAATTAAATATGTTCAAGGCAGTCAGTTTTTATTTTTAGTACTTTAACGTGTAAAAGATTGTTTGTGTGACATATAGCAGAGGGATGAAGTAGAAAGCTCATTCGATAAACAATCGGAAATGTTACAAAGAATTGTAAAATACAATAGCAATCAGAAAATTTATACAAATGTTAGTACAAAAAAATGTCTAATATACATTTTAAGAAATTATTCATACAATTATTCTGGTATTAAATCTATTTAACTTTTTACACTTTTCAATAGAAACATTTTTAAATTCAGTAAAAAAACAGATTTTTAAAATTTTGCTCAAATTTCATTTATTTTTAGTTTGCAACATTCCACAAAAAAGAGCGAAAAAAACTGATAGTGAATGGCTGAATAAAAAATTGGGAATTGCTTCATAAAAGGTCAAATTGCCCCCCTAAAAAGTCATATTCCCCCCCCCCCCCCCCCCCCAGTGGGGCGTACGCCCCACGTTGGGAATCACTGATCTAGAGTATTTCAAAAAAGATCTCTTGTCTGAATAAATCCATATTTATTTCGATACAAAAAGAATAAAAAAATCGCTCCCCAAAAATACTCTTTGGGAATTATTTTTTTTTAAGGTTAAATATCCTTTTGTGGTGACCAATTTGGTTACCATTTAAAATACACTATGCATTCACGTGATATTTTCACTATGCACCAAGTTCAGACGGTAGCAGATAGTTCAAGACGGGAGACGAGAGTCACATATTTTCTTTTATCTTTTGCAGATTTTTTTCCAACAAACGTTTATTTCGCTTTTATATTATGTTTAGCTGTTCATTACTCAATACAAAAACTTAAGATTATTATTAATAAAAATTAATAAAATGCATAAAGACGTTACAGGTAAATGATTGTTTGATTAATTAACACTTCAATTGTAAAATATTTTACCAGCAGATTAATTTCTGCCCCTGAAGTACCTGTCGCAGACAAGTGGAGAATTTTCTGTTCGTGGGATGCATTTTAACATGAATTTAGTTACTATACCATCCACCAAAAATATCCACCATGCTATCAGGACAGACGAATAGCGACAGGAAGTACTTTTTCCTCATGGGAACACTTTGTACATTTTTTATTGTTATGTACAGTCGTGGGAAAAAAAAAGTAAACACCCCTACTAACTTCTCAACAAATTATCGTAGAAGAAAGTTACGGGTACCGAACGATTGGAAATAAAGTCTACTTTTAATTGATGCATATAAAATTTGTTTAAGGGGCCATCTACATATTAAAACGGACCATAACTTTGTTTTTTTTTTTAATAGCAGTACACAATTCTGACAGCATAAATGAACTCTACACCTTCCAATTAGCCTATAAACAAATTTTTATGCAATACGTGCCATAAGTTTCCGAGAAATTAATTATTTTAAAACGAGCGTATTTTAAGGGTTGTATCCAAATTGAAGTTCCGAACTTGATTGTTAACCGAGAGAGCCGCCTTCTTGATCAAGGCACGTTTAAGTGTCAATGAAACCTGTTTGATTACAGGATAGCAGAATAAATTTCAAAAATTTACTTACTTCTATCATAGACGGCCCCTTAAACCATCATTTTGCCATTTTTTAAGCATAATTTGAAAACTACTTGGAAGAAAAATGTGAAATTTGGGATTTCCATAAAGCAGGACTTAATAAATCTAAATCCATCACAAAAATTGTAGGTTGCAATTCATAATTTTTTCGAATATTAATTTCATAATTCATAATTCATATCATAAAATTATAAAAATTGCAAATTCAACGTATTTATGTTTGAGTATATTAGTATTATTGCTATACAAAAAATTAGTTCAGTAGGAGCATAATTTCAGGAGATATAAATAAAAATATGAAAATGTAATTTAACATTAGAAGTACTAAATTTTGAATGTCTATAATTCAAAAACTTATTATTCGAATGACTTGAAATTTGGTTTCTAGGCATATTTTGAACCGAAGATTTGAAATATCTCGTTAAATTTGGGTACTGCCATTGAAAAAAAAAATGAAGTTTGAATTCGTTTTAATATGTATATGGCCCCCTAAGCAAATTTTATACACACCATTTAAAAGTAGACTTTATTTCCAATCGTCCGGTACCAGTAACTTTCGTCTACGATAATTTGTTGAGGAGTTAGTAGGGGGTGTTTACTTTTTTTTTTTTTGCCACGACTGTACTTCAGCTTTCCATTACAGAGCTTGACAAAACTATTTTCGTTATTCACTTCGTCAGTTATGCTCCAAAATGTTCAATTGCAATTCAGCTGAGTCATTCTACAAAAAGCGTTACTTTTTCGGTCCATGGTAATTAATTTTTGATAGTTTTTTATTATTTTTGTTTTAGACCTTTTACAAAATATATCACATTTAAAATATATGTTTGATAAAAGTTGATGATATTTGATTTTATTATTATTATTATTATTATTATTATTATTATTATTATTATTATCATTATTATGTGAACGGAGTATACGTATGTATCTCCGTTACGTGTTAAGTGTTACAAATAATTTCCTGTATTAATATCGTTACTTATGTGATAATTACTCATTCAATAATATATTTTTGATCACTGTTACAAACCTTTCGTGTATATTCCGTCACAAACACATTCTGTGCAATAATTTCCAAGATGTAGTAGCATTTGACGCCTAATAATAATATTCAGACGTAGAAGGCATCCCTTTTTAAGTTCAGTTGTCATCAATTTTGTGGTATTCTCACATAACCAGACATTCTCGCAAACTTTACATATCTGCTCTTCTTGATTTAAAAGGTAAGTGTCCTTTATTTAATAAAAATAATTTTTTAATTCATATACATAAAGATTCTTTTGAGATATTCACTTCAAGTTTCATATCCTACCTCAAATAAGCATGGCGATTTTTTTTTAAACGTGTATTTATAGCCTTCGTAGATGTATCTCTACTTCCAATTTTATTAAGAAAGTCACCCCCTAAATCTTTATAAAATATGTTCAGCATCAATACTTGAAAAAACTAAACTTTTAAAAGGTGAAAGATGAACTATGGCTAGTAATATTAAAAAAAAAAATCGTTTAAATTTTTTATTAATTTTTTTTCGCTGAGAAAGAAACGTTTTCTGTTAAATGATCCATACATATTACAATTTTTGTGTATGTATATTATTGCTTATTGTTGTTTCATATAAGTTATATTATGCTATTATTAGATATACCGGGTGTTCTGAAATGGATTGACTGATTTTAAAATTCAATAACTTGCAAATGGAGACAGCTATAATAAAAATTCTTGCAGAAGGGTTATGTAAGATGTCGGGAGTTTTCTACTGAGATCCTCGATTTTAGGTTAAATTAGCTACGATAGATGGCGCTACAAGCAATAATAGGCGCTAAATCGGGGCCCGATTTTTGGCCTCTCTCTTCTCTGAGTATTGTTGCGAAAGGAGGTTAAATATACGGAGCGGGCCCCTAAGAACAAAAATACATTGGCAACTGAACCATTCCATATATTTAACCTCCTTCTTTTGCACCAATACTGAGAAAAGAGAAAGGTCAAAATCCGGACCCCGATTTATCACCTGTTGCTTGTAGCGCCATCCATCGCTGCTATTTTAATCTAAATTCGAGAATCGCCGTAAAAAGAAAAAAAAGAAAAACTTCTGCCATCTTACATATCCTTCCTGCAAAATTTTTTTTAATAGTTGACACCAATTGCAAGTTATTGAATTTTAAAACCAGTCAGTCAATTTTAGGACACCCATTATATATGTATGCTGTGCGGTACAATTTGTCAAAAAAAAATTGATCCATGGTAACCCAAACCAAGAAATCTGCCTGTTTTTTTTTTTTTTTTTAATTATTATTATTATTTCTTCAAATCTATCGAGTTTTTTTTATGTTATTTGTTTTATTCCATTTCTTAAAAATTTGTTTTATATTGTTTTACTTTTATGTCGCAACGAAAAAGAAACCATTAAGATCATTTGGGATTATAAGCCGACATTCCTGAACTTAATACTCCGCTAGATTCTCATGGCTTCGAAAACCCCAGTAATGAATTACAACAAACTTTTTTTTTTCTTATGCACGGTGATTGTAAAGATCTCGTGTTACCAGATTAGAAGTCAGAAGGCTTCATACGGCGGTTATTTTTGCTAGTTTTTTCTTTGCTATGTCAGGAATAACAGACACACTTGTTTTTCTAAAATTTGTAAGTCTATCATATATCTTTTGCAACATCCTTTTTTAAACTTTTTTATCATTTTTTATTTATTTTATTTTATTTTTTACTGTTTCCGAAGGACAAAACGCTTTCAAATTTTTATTTTTCTACGGAATTATTTTCCGTTGATTTATTACTAGAGCAAAAAAAACTCTTAATTTTAAACCTTGGGGCTAAACTATAATTTTAAACCTTGAGACTAAAATAAAGCTCGATAGTTATGGTTAGCCTTTTTCTTATTTACATACAATGTAACCAAACATACATCGTGGTGGTAGATATTCTTGTTTATTTAACTCTTTATCTATTGACACTTATAAGTACCCTTAAAATAACTTGTTATGAAATTCATGTAATACATCGATTAGTTCTAATACAGTTTAGAATTAGTTATAGATAGACTACTTTATCTTATTCCAAAGGCATTATTGGTTACACAAAACAAAAATATTTTTAAATGGATGATTTCTTTTGCCTTTGCATCTTTTCAGCTTTCTTGGCGTTTGGGGGGGGGGGGGGGAGGAGGATTCTCAATTCTGAAATATTTCTATATTTCTATTGCAAGAACATTACATTTGTACATTTCCTAATTCTACAAAATACTAAGAAAAATATTTAAAATAAAAGATTTGAGTGGGGTTATAAATATTGCACAAAATCCCTATAAATTCAAATTTAATTAATCCTTCTAAATCCTTTTGTCCTTCTAAAATCCTTCTAAAATTTATGTAAATCTTCTAATGTAGTTTAAACAATACACCAAAAATGCTTTAGAAGATAAAATTTTCATGAATTCATAATTCAGTACATAAAGGGTTAACATGTGTTAAATCCACCTAAAATACCTTTCAATCTTTCACTTAGCAAAGAAAAAAAATGACAGTTCATATATCTCATTAAACAAAAACATAATTTGAAGAACAAATTAAAAAATAAAAAACCAATTTATTTCCTACATTGTTTAAGCCCGAGAAGTGACAGATATTAAGATATTTCATTCAATTAATTCTACATTTGATGTTAAATTTTTGTAACAAATCAGTTAAGCCAATTAAAGATTAAAAAATAAAAATAAAATTCATACAATATGATATTTAAAACACATTAAAAAATTCGATTCCGTTCAAATGAAATCGAAATAAATCTTAGGCTTCCATTTTTAATTGAAAATATTTGTTTTGCAGATTTTGTACTATGTTTGTGACAATTGTACATAAAATGATAAGATGCATGCAAAATACAAAACTTAAAAAAAAAGTCTAAGATTTATTTCGATTTCATTTGAACGGAATCTAATTTTTTATGGGTGTTTTAAGTATCATATTGTATGAATTTTATTTTTATTTTTTAATCTTTAATTGGGTTAACTGATTTGTTACAAAAATTTAACATCAAATGTAGAACTACTTGAATGAAATATCTTAATATCTGTCCCTTCTCGGTCTTAAACAATGTAGGAAATAAATTTGTTTTTTAAAATTTGTTCTTATAATTATGTTTTTGTTTAATATGTCAAGTTTTTTAATAACTACTGCATTCAGACGAACTCTTTTCAAAATTAATAGAGGGTATCATCATCAGGCTTTGATGTATGCTGTATTGAATCACAATGTGTGATGCAGTTTATCAATGTATAATTCAAAATATTTCACCACTGTAGTAATGCAGGTTGCTGTAGTTTTGACAAAAGCTTCCAATCTGGACGTAAAAAATTTATAATCAAAGCATAAAAAATTAACTTCACTTAAATTTAGATACCCTATTTCCCAATCAGGAACGCTATGAATGCAAAAATAAATTTTGTTGAATCCTTACTGCTACATTTGTACATACTGTTGTTGCTACATACTGTATTTAACAATATTATAGCTGTAATACAGTAAAAAATAAAAAAATAAAAGTTTTACTTACATTTTTTTCCCTTATTCTCTCCCAAGGGGGGTGGTGTAAACACATCAGAAAATTATTACCTAAGTTTAACGTGGGGTACAAAATAGTTCTCATCGCGGAAAAAAAATACATTTTAAAATTCAAGTTATGTAATTCCTCACTAAGTTCGCTACCTGCGTAAAAATAGCTATCATTTGAAACTTTTTACTAAACATAAGCTTGACCAAAACAAAAACTTATTCTGAAAATATCCTTTTTATTTCCACTATGACGCAATATTCACCTTTTTAATTCTTGAAAAATAAACTAATTCAATTTAATATTTCACTTGGAAAAATTTCAACTAAAAAGAAATAAATTATTATTACGGCTTTTGAAATTTTTCAACAATGAAGAAAAAATGTTACATTTTCTATGAAAAATGTCCGTTGATTCTCAATGTAAAAAGCGAAATTTGGAATTATTAAGAAAAATATTTGAATAATGTAAAAAAAATTGGCCCATGTTTCACTCTGGATTATAATTCACCCATATGCAAAGGCATTTTACCATTCGTTTTGACTATGACGTCAGGCAAACGTTTTTTCGCTTTAAATCTATAATATCATTAGAATTAGTAAAAAATAAAAAATGAGTGGCATCAGCGACAAAAAGGTGGGAAGAAAAAATGAAAAAGTTATGATCACCATAGGCTTTTCTATGTTAAATTAACATTGAGAAGTGACACTGGAAATAAATAAGTATTGCGCTGCCGCGCAATACTTAAATAACGTCCATATTATTTCATATTGTTTCATATTTTATTTCTACGGATTGTTTTAACTTTTTTTTTTCTTTGTTTGTTTAGTTTATTATTGAAGCAAAGTTACACTAATTCTGAACCTTGAAATTAAAAATTAAAACACAGTTGCAGTGGTCAACTTTCTTTCTAATTTGCATACAATGTATCAAATATGCAGTCTGTTGACACAGTTATTCAAATGAATCATATCATTAAAAGAAAAATTGTAACAGTAGTTAAATCACAGTGGGCGTCAAAGTATAAAAAAAGTGGGGAGGGGGATTAACGGTAAAATCCATCCAAGAGCACAGAACGAGCTTATAAATTATATATAAGACCTTAAGATCAATTATTTTTTATTTTATTTTAAGGGGTCTCGGGACTCTTAAAGCTTCAAATTTTCGATTTTTTTTTTTTTTTTAAGCTATTAAATTTTTATCTTTTCTGAAAATTTTGATATAATTGTTTTGCTTGAAATTCCTATTAGAAGATAAGTTATGGCTTTTAGCATTATACCCGCTCAATAGCTGAGGCGGTTCGCGTTTCCGAAACTTTGAAGTCATTTTTCTACAAATGACGTTTTTGGGCATAACGCGCAGAATATCTAAAAAACTTCTGACTATTTTTCAGTGAAATTTTCAAAACATATAATTCATGTTAGTCTGTATAAACTGAACCTAAAATTTCATTGTTAGGTTAACTCCGGGAGAGTCGCCGCATCCCTTATAATTCTTGTAATTATCGATAGATGGTCGTCACACGTGCAGTATAGGTGCGCAGTGAGCTTATTTTAACCAGTGTATAGCATGAATCCCACTTCGATGTTTACTTGTAGATGTACAATACTTATTTTAACGTAAGTGCATGATTTCACTGTCCAAACTTTTAAACACGTTATGCTTAAATACTTTTCATACGCTAATTACTAAATGGATGCATGATTTTGTAGTCAAAATTAAGTGTAGCGTTTGTATAGAGTACTGTGTGTAAGATTACGCCATTTTCCTTAGCGATGGCAGGCAACTGTGATGTGCGACGCCTGTTCCATGCAAAATGAGATACATGCCACTCTGCAATCCCGGTATACATGTCGCAGTTTCTTTTGTACGGTATGACTAAGTGTTGATAAATTTTCCTTTTCTTTTTGAACAGACTAACCAAGATAGGCATGTTATCAAGTTTACTAAAACAAAAGGATAAAAACGAAAAAAATAAAAAGTAATAAGGGCAAGAAAGTTGCAAGTCAAGATGATAATAATGAAAAAATGGATTACGGGCAATGCAGACGTTCTTCACAATTCATGTTTAGAAAACTACTCCAGAAAAGAGGAAGTGTATTTGGCTTTGTTGCATCATGTATCAAATGTAGTTACATAAAGACTGTACTTTTTCGACACTTTTTGTGTAGATTGTGGTGGAAAAAAAACAGGTCTATTAATCCATTCGGGACAATGGGTGCATATAAGCACCTTCAAAAAGAGCATACAGGCTTTGTTTCTGGTAACAGTAAAAAAGAAAAGTAATATTTGTGTTCTTTAATTAGAGCATTTTCATGATTATTTAAGTAAAGGTAACTTCTTTTAAAAAAGTGGTGCCAACCGAATAAAATTTGTGTAAAAGCCGCTGGTCCCGAAAGGGTTAACAAATAAATTATATAAACAGAATTTTAATTTTATTCTTTTCCCTCTTAAATACATTGATGTTACGTTGTTGCTGAAATAACGATTAAAATTTAACGTAAAAAAATAAGTCGATAATTTTAATAGTGAAAGAGGCAAATAATTTTCAATTTGAGTCCACTAATACGTTTCACTGTACTCATTTAGTTTCATTTTGTTAGTACAACGTTAATTATAGTCCAGATATGAATATTTTTTAAAATATTTTTATTTATAATTTCATTGTGTTCTTATTAAAAGCACGGCATAACTACCGAACAAATGCGGCGTTTCAGCCTGAATGTACTGGTGACGCGCCGCAATGTAATGTTTTAGAAAAAAATTTTTTAAAAATATTAATTATTTGTTTTGAATTTTTTTGTTGCAGTACACGTGTTGTATATTTAACACTAAATAGCACGGCATAATTTTTTTTTATTTTATGTCCACCATGGGACTTTATACACAAATTCAAAAAAATATGCGGCATAAATCCCGGAATTACCCTATTGTTAAAAGAAATATTTTTTTAAGTGATTATACTGTTGAAATTTTCAAAATTTTGTACTAGCTAAATACAACTTTGTATTAAAAATATAAAAGTGCTTTAAATACAAATTTGTTTAGGTTCAGGGTAATTACTACAGTATGAGGTATAATTAGGCACGAAAAATTTCCTTTTAGACCAAAATTTATTTTGTAATCCTGCGCGTAAGCTGTTATATCAATTTTCTGCTCGACAAATGTCTGACAGTTTGGAGCGTCCTATAAATACTAATTCTGCATCTTGCAATTTTTTAAATACATGAAAAGAAAGAACACACTTATATCTTTCATCCCAATAAAAATTGTGTTTTTAAATCATATAGATTTTAAGATATTAAATGTTGTAAATTATCTTTTTTTTTTCTTTTTTTTTTCAATTTTAAGAGTCCCGAGACCCCTTAATACGTAACAAGGATTCCAAACTTCTCCTAAACGAAGATTTTGGCTGAACGAGTCTGTATCGAATTACAAAATTTATCTTACTTGTGACCATAATGAATAATTACTATTAAAATCTATATTTAGACACTAAGATCATGATACTGGATGTTGAAGACTATATAAACACAAGGTATAAAAATAAAGTTCGATGATTGTGTTCATAGTAAGCAAATGGTTCTTAATAAATCAAGAAAAACACTTTAAAAATTTTCAAAGGAATGTCTATCGTTTGCTATGTACTTTTGACAAAGACTATGTTTTGGTATCACAAGGAGAATACTCGTCACATAAGACTCTGAATGCCTGTATCCAAAAATCTTACTCCTTTTAAGGATTTCTCAAATACAAACTGGTTACTTTCAGACACATTTTTTAATTAATTTTTGTTAAAAAACATATCAGACTGGCAGACGCTGGTTCTAGGAAACTATGTAATCGAACTGGTTTTTTTCCGTTTTCGGTACAGGAGAAGGTTTTCTTAGAAAAGTCTGTCAAAGTTGGCGTTTCGAACCAAATTTCCAGACGCAATACCGCAGAAAGGAAAAAAACATCCCGAGACAACAATCGCTTATAACTCAAGAATGTAATAATTTATTGGAAGAAAAAAAAACCGTTCGATTACAAATCACTTCAATAATCATACAGGGATCATGATTTTATAAACTATGTATGAAATCACTTGAAGTTTGATGATTCAAGTTACCAGTTTTCAATTTAAAATTTTTTATGAAAATATTTGTATCATTAACTTAAGAATGTTGCCGTCAGAGCAATGAAACATGTCGATCTGAATATATAAAGGTATTTATTTGCCTTTTAAATGGATTTTTATTACTTTTAGCATAAATAAGTTTGATCATGCTTTTATATTTTATATTTAAAAATAAGTCAGTAAATGCGTCAGAAAGTTTAGAGTTATTCAGCGGGGAAGAATATTTTTTCGAAAACCATCTTAAGTCTTGTTTCAGGTGCTCGAAAAAAATAAAGGTCTGCCGTAACAAGATCAGGAGAGTATGGTGGATGCTAGAAGGGCACAACTCTTTTACTTGCCACCGTTTCACGACGACAACCGGGTGTGGTTGGACGAATTCAAAGCCATGTGACGAATGTTGGCTTTGCGACATTAGAAAAGAAGTTTTCCGTAACTTTGATGTACGATCGGTGTCAAAAGTTCATTGCAAACGTCAGAAATTACTTCGAAGGAATATAAAGCTTTTTTCCTGATTTAGGTAAGTCTTTTGTTTAAGAATGCATTATACTTATGCTTTATAAATTTAGTATTGAATTATGGTAATAGCAATAATAATAAGGAAAAAATTAGAAGAAAGTGAAACGAACTAAGTCCCCGATAATTTTGAAAAACAAACTTGAGTGAAAAATAAAATAAAATGAAATAATTATTTGACAGTAACATTAAAACTTGGCCAGTTTTTTTTCTATTTGATATAAAATATTAATCAAGAATGCAGGCTATTATCCTATTAACCCTTTCGAGGGTAGTGGTACGTTTATGAAACCACTTAATTTTAATTCCCAAATGCGACAATGGCACCTGAATTTTGATTTTAAAAAAAATCGGTTTATTACGTAAGTAAAATATAACTTTTTCTTATTTCTAAATACATTTGTTTGCAAATTCCAGTGTTATTCATTCATTTCAAGATCTTAGGAATGGAAGTACTTTACCCTAGAAAGGCCCTTGCAAATGAAAAACACAATTACTAAAATGAAAAATTTTATACTTTTTATATAGAACTAATGGTCAGATTTTCTTGTAAATTAGAATAATTGAAACTAAAAATGTATGAAATGTAAGGTTATAAATAAGTTTAAAGAAAAGAAAGAAAAATATATAAACAAAAGATAGCTTACCATTAAGGTAACTATTATTTAAACGGCCGTTTTCGTTAAAATTTTAGACTTTTTTTTCTTTTGAAAGAGCAATTTTTTACGATTCCAAATCTGTTTGAATTTTATTCCTATGATTACTAGAAAAGGAGTTATGACCAAGTTAATAAACAGGAAGTAACAAGTCAAATACTGGAAACGGGCGTAGGAAGGACAGGAGAGATGTAAATAATGTTTTTATGCATTATTTTCTTATTTGTTTACATAAAAACACTATTAAATTTTATTGACACTTCTAGATTATTTTTGCATGTATCTGAAAGATATAAAAGAAATCTTTAAATGCGATTTTTGAAAAAATCAAATTTTCCATTATTTTAGTAAACTTCATTACATAAAATGTTTTAAACATATTTCAGTGAAATTTTGTCAGGATACTTTCCATATTATTCACTATTTTCTGAACTAGAATCTAAGCTCTATGTGATAATGTAAATATTTTATAGGTACCTGAATATTAAAAAAAAATGGTAATTTTTAAGATAAAATATATATTTTTTGACATATTTTGAAATATTTCAGTTAATTTTGAAGATTGTAAAACTCCTAGGTCAGTACACAAGTAAGTGTAATAGTAGTATGTAGTACAAAAGAAATTGCAATATATTTAGTTGAATTGAGTATACACTGTCTGGCGTAAAAATGAAAATTTGCTTTAAAAAATGGCAAAATCCCCAATTTTTTAAAAGGTTCCGAAGATATTGTTAGGATTTTATGTTTTTTCATCATTCTGTATTACAATTGAACTAAAAATATGTGTATTTATTCAATTTTTTTTTTTTTTTTTTTTTTTGAAAGCCCAACATAATACCTTAATTTTAAAAAAACTTAATTTTAACGCAAAATTAAGTAAAAAAAAATATTTTGTTAAAATAACAACAACAATTCTACTTAGAATTAGAACACACACGCACACACACAAAAAAAAAAGACAGAAAAGGTAACAGAGAGGCGCTCTTCGGCAGGGTTCTTATGCGAAAAATGATATAATGTGATGCAATATTTTAATAGAAATGTGTTTACTAAATATGGAAATACTTACCGGTTTTTACGTACGCTTAACGTTTTACACCAATGTTCCCAATTGGGAACATTGCTCACTCTTTATTATCATTTTTCACTACTTTAAAAAAAAAAAAGGAATGTAGTGATGAGTAGATTAAATAATAAATTGAAAAGTGCCCAATTAAACTGATGGCATTGAGCTCACAGGCTATCCACACTAATTGTATATTATACTCTTATTTCAAGGAACAAATGCCCTCGAAAAATAAATTAAAGGAGGATTAGCCCCCACCCCTCTGTTTCCCATCTTTATACTTAACAAATGAGCCTCCAAATCTCATCAGGGAAGCGCCTTATCAGAATAAACCGGTATACTAAATTTAAAGCAAATCGGACAGAAAAACCCATTTTATCTAAATTAAGGGGGAGATTAGCCAGCCGTTCCTCCTTTATACTTAACCAATGAACCCCCCAAAACTTGTAAAAGTACCTTATCAGAAGGAACCTATTTGCAAAATTTGAGGCAAATCGGATAATTCTGCCGAAAAAACCCATTTATCTAAATTAAGGGGGTATTAGCACCCCTCCCGAGCCCTCCTTTATACGTAACCAATGAACACCCAAAAGTAATCAGGGAACAGCCTTATCAGAATTAACCTATTTAGAAATTTTGATGCAAATCGGAAAATTTTGCCTGAAAAACCCATTTATCTAAATTAAGGTGGGGGGGGGGCTTAGATCCCCGCCCCCCCCCCCCTTTATACTTAACCAATGAACCCCCCAAAAGTAATCAAAGAAGAGCCTTATCAGAATGAACCTATTTACAAAGTTTGATGCAAATCGGAAAATTCTGCCTCAAAAACCCATTTATCTAAATAAAGGAGGGGGGACCCCCGTTTCCCCCTTTATACTTAACCAATGAACCCCCAAAACTAATCAGGGAAGCGCCTTATCAGAATGAACCTAGAAAAAAAATTGAAGCAAATCGGACATTTCTATCAAGAGCTATCACGTTACGTACGTACATACAGAACCTGCGGGCACATTAGCTCTCAGGCTTTGACAGTTGACAGTCTGTGAGCTAAAAAGCAAATTAGTACGAATTAATGAAAGGTTTATATTTAAATTGAAGAACTGATATGAATTAAATTGAAAAGTTATAAATTTAATCGAAAACATTTTCTATGAAAAATGGTAAAAGGGATGGTTTTTAAATTTTTCTGTTTATTTTCCCTTTTTATATTGAAGTGTAGTTTCTGTTACATCTGCTCGTTTTTTCATATCAAATTTGATGAAATTTAATTTTTAAATGAATTATCAATTCAAAGATCCCGATTGGAAACGTTGACATCTCAAATGTTAATTAGAAATTTATATTTATTTACAAGCATAGTGTTCAAACGTTTCAAAACAAAGTTGAGATTTATAAAAAAAAAAAAAAAAAAAAAAAAAAAAAAAAAAAAAAAAAAAAAAAAATCATTATTTTTCTCAGATATGCAATATTGAGGCACTTTATTAAAAAAATTACATTGTGTAACCATATAAATTCAAAATATAATGCATGTCAAGAACCTGCATCCAGAAAATCTATGCTTTTAATATTATTTTACAATGAATACTTTTTAACACTTTCAAACATAGTCCCAACATTATAGATAAACCCCCCCCCCTCCCCCCGCCACCATTACCCTCCCCACACACACGCACACCGAAAAAGAAAAACTATTTAAAGAAATAGAACATAAATATACAAAATTAATTTTTCCGCCGAAAAAATATAACAAATACACATACTATATGTACATAATAGAGACACATTTTCTCAAATTATTTGTTTGTTTTATTTTTAAAAACATCAATGTAAACAACATATTAATAAACAACATGATGTTACATTTTTTCAAAGTGTATACATGGTTGCTATTGCTAATTGCTACGGACCAGGGAATTTTCCAGGAAAAATACCTGTTTTTTCATATAGAAAAACTTGCCTTATTACGCACGATTAAATTAGGCGAATTTTTCCATGAGAAAATACTGGTAGTTTCTCTAACAAATCTCTTGACCCTTAACATTCCTGTATATAATCAATTTGTAAGAAACAGGCTACATTGCTTAAACATACTAATTTCAATAGCGCTATTTAAAAAGGTACTGATATAATGCTGGATTACTATTATTATTATGATTAATAACACTAACATTTATTAGAACCTCTCACCACTACTGTTAATTGTGCCTAAAGTTTAAGAAATGTATAAAAATTAATTTCATATAAATCCAATTTCGATCGCTGTAAAACTTTTAATTAAAGAAAACTAAAAACACCGCAGTTTTTGGTCGACCCCTTAGCAGAAAAACTCCATTTATTCAAAACCTTCTTATCCGACGATAAACAGTATTAGTAGAGAAAATAAAACTAGTCAGAAAATATGCCGAAATATTGGCCCAGAAATAAAGGATAAGATATCACAATATAAATGCTATGCATTTATTTTAACATATACGAAGGAAAAATGAAAGTGTTACAAGTTTCACTACCACTAACACTTGTGATTGAAAATGAATAAAAATTGTTTTAAATATAACTGATTTTGACCGCTGTAAAAGTTTTTAATTAAAAAAAAAAAATAACAACGTCGCAATTTTTGGTCGACCCCTTAGTAGAAAAAACTCCATTCATTCAACACCTTATCCGCCGATAAACAGTTTTAGTAGAGAGAAAAAAAAACTAGTCAGAAAATATTCCGAAATATTTCCCCAGAAATAAATGATAAGCTATCACGCTATAATACTATATATCTATTTTATCATATGTGAAGAAAAAAAATGAAAGAATCATTAAGTTCACTACCACTGATACTTCCGATTAAAAATTAACAAAAATTGTTTTATATATAATATATTTTGACTGCAGTAAAATTTTTTCATTAAAAAGAATAACAACAGTGTAGTTTTTGGTTAACTCCTTATAGTAGGAAAACTCCTATTCATTCAACACTTTCTTATCTGATGATAAACAGTTTTAGTAGAGAAAAAAAAAATTCAGTCACAAAATACGCCGAAAAATCGACTCAGAGAAAAACAACAATATACTATGCAACATCTCTTTTAATAGGAGTGAAGAAAAAAATGAAAATATCAGAAATATCATTACCACTGACACTTGTGGTTATTCTAATATAAAACATGCAATAACATTTATTTATCAGTTTTAGTAGAGAAAACATCCAATCACACTAAATCCTGCATTTTTTTCCCAATATGGGGGAAGAAAATTTTTTCCTTCCTTTTTTTCTTTTTAATTTCAGACGATATGTTAAAGTATCAGTTTTGTTAAATTGAAAAACTTTTTGAAAATACATTATCACGTATTTCTTAAAATTTTAAGTATGAACATCTATTTATTAAATAAGTTACTTTAATTCAAAATTAATATAACACATAAATTTAATAAATATTATAAATTTCTAAGTCACTAAAAATGAAATAAAAATGTTTCAATGTCCAGTTCTAATGTGGCGTTTTCAATTACTTACCAAGAATATAATTTTGTACACCAATTAATTTTAAACATCCGGCCTTCTCCTCCCCCTCACCATAAATAAATAAACTATTATTAAAAAAATTACATTTCCCATTGTAACAAAACTCTTAAATAAAAACGAACAATTTTTCTCGTAAGAAATGAAATTAAAGAAAGGTATAAATTTTCTAGATGATAGTTGCATATTTAAAATTTTTGTTTTAATTTATAAATTTATTGAATTTTAAAATTTTTATATATTAAAAGAAGAATAGGGAAGGCGGTGAAAAAGAGATAAAGGGAAAGGGTTAATGAAAGAAAGATCTTGAAACGAAAAATAGGTAGAGAAATCATAATAACTCACAAATTCTTAATTCATATCATACAAATACTCTTAAAATTATAAAAAAAATTCCATCCGAGATGCCCAAAACGGAATTATGTAAACATAAAAATGTAATTAATTTTAGAAGAAAATAAACAAATTTGTACAAAATAAATCAAAGTAATATTATTATTATGTTTATTTATTTATTTCATTATACTGGGAACAGTTGTGCAATAACTTTTCTGAGCTATTATTATTAATTGTGTTGTTAATTTTTCGTTAAATAATTAATTATTTATCGCAGAAGTCATTTTTTATCTCTATTATTGAAAATTGTATCACGAAATATAAATATATGCAGCATATTAATTAAATCAAGTACACAATATCAGAACACAGATTTTTAATATAGTAAATTTTCGATAATAAACTAATATATAAAGTTTTCAATGATATATTACTTTTAAACGTGCTTATTAAATATAACATTGAAGAAATGTGTTAGTTAAAAATAAAATATTATAAAAAATTACTTATAATATCAAAAACATTAATAACATTTTTCATAAAAAAATTAATAAATTAAAATGAAAGAGTTAATTTCTTATAATTTAAAAAATTAAATATTTAACTAAAATTTGAATTATATTTAAATCCAATAAAGTTCTAAATTACCTCATATTTATTTTTGTACAAACAATTCCACATAATTAATTAACAATTACTTTTTTTTAAATTACTATTTAAATATGCAAAGCAGTACAACGAACAAATTTTAATAACCAAATTTTCGAAAATATTATGTTACATTTCTTTTTGCTAATTAGCATTCATATTTGCTTAAATGTATTTATTATTTACTTTATTAGAAAAAAAAAGACCATAAATCATTATAACGAACAAGCCTTTCATAGAAATTTATTTTCCAAAAAGTAACATGCGACAGAAAATTACAATTCAAATCTTACATAATTTTCTGCATGTTTTCTGATAAATATGATATTCAAAATGTCAGTTTTCTCATTAATTGCGACAGTAAAATTATAATTTATATAAATAAATATAATATTTAAAAAGTCAGTTTCTTCAATATTGCAGAACTAAAATTTTATGTAATTTTCTTCAAATTTTCTAATGAATGTACTATTTTAAAAGTCGGTTTCTCCAATATTGCGACAGTAAAATTATAATTCAAGCTTTACATAAATTCTTTCGTATTTCTAATAAATACTTTAAAACTTATTGTTTTTAATACTGTGACAATAAATTTTTAATTAAAGCTTTACACAAGTTCTTTCATGTTTTCTAATAAATATATTATTTAAAAGACAGTTTTTAAATATAGTGATAATAAAATTACAAATCAAACATTAAAAGATTTTCTTCGTGTTTTATAATGAATATAGGAATTTAAAAGTTATTTTTAACAATATTAGGACAATAAAATTGTAAATCTAGTTTTATATAAATTCCGGGATGTTTTCTAATAAATATAACACTACTTTAAAAATTAGTTTCTTCACTATTATGACTAAAATTACAATTCAAACTTTACACAATTTACTTCATGTTTTTTAGTAAATACATATATTAAAAGAAAGTTAGCTTCTTCAATGTTACAGCAATAAAACTAAAATTCAAACTCTAAAAATTTTCTTCATCTATTCTTATAAATATAATATTCAAAATGTTAGTTTTCTCATTAATTGTGACAGTAAAATTATAATTATAGCTTTGCATAAACGTCATTCTATTTTCCAATAAATTTAATATTAAAAAACTTAGTTTCTTTAGTATTATGGGAAAATAATTATAATTCAAACTTTAAATAAACTTTACACAATTTTCTTCAAGTTTTCTAATAAAAATAAAATTTTAAAAGTTACCTCCTTCGATATTGAGACAGTAAAATTACAATTTCAGCATTACATAATTTCCGTCATGTTTCAAATAAATATAACAGCTTCAAAAAGTTATTTTCTTCAATATGCAACAGTAAAATTCTAATTCAGGCTCTTCATAAATTCCCTCTCCACTTTCAGATGCTCTGAGGAGGGGGATCAACGGGAAACATTCCTTAGGTAAACACCCAGCTGGGGAGAAGAGGGGTAGTAAACAAATTTACAAACTCACCTGTCCGGTCCGAAGCGTCCGGCCACACCTTCCGGCCGGAATGCCAACCTTTTCATGACTGTTATAACATGCGGCCTCCCTTTAAATTCTACTTTTCCATTACTCTAAAAACTCTCCGATTTCAAGAAAAATCAGGCAGCGCGCAGAACGATTTCGCTAGACTGTCTCATCACCCGGAAATGTAGGTCCGAGGCCGCATCACGCACTTTCTCTCCGCGCTGTATCCTTGAGCGACGGAGGAGATACAGTTTCAGATGGGGGCATTTTTTAGCGACTTTTTTTGCTTTCTTTTCGGAGAATTTTTTCTTTTCTTCTTTCAGAATATCGGTAAGCGGTGGGTTTGTTGTTGTGTCATATGAAGATTTTGTTTTATTTTTGTTTTTCTGCTGTGCGGATTTGCTTGATGAACTTTTTGATTGTGGGATACATAGACATAATTTGTTATTTTATTTAACCCTCCTCAGAGCCTCTGAAAGTGGAGAGAGAATTTTTAGAGAGCTTGAATTATGGTTTTACTCTAGCATATCGACAAAATGACTAATTAAAATTGTTAAATTAATTCGAAAACATGTCGAAATTTATGTAAAGCTTTAAGGGAACAAAAGACCAACAAAATCAATAAAATCGCTCAAATTCTCGAAAAATGTTTTTTGTCCCCAAAAAATTAAGCTCCATGTAAGCGTTCATCTCGAAGTCGAATTCTAGCAATCGGACGATTTTTTAGAATTTTAATTTCATTTTTAGAGTTCCGTACTTAAAAAGTAAAAATGGAACCATTATAAGATCACCCCTGTGTCATTCTGTCTGTCTGTCACAGCTATTTTATACGTAAACTACAGAACGTGGAAAGTTCAAATTGAGGGAAGTAATAAAGACTATTGACTCACATATTTACATATTATTAAACATTTACAAATATTTATAGGAAAGATTTACAGGGGCTATTTAAGTTGCTCGAAAAAAAAAATTCTTCGTATATCGTGTGGGGTATCTTGCGTGAAAGTTTTCATAACACTGATCTCAAAAATACATTTCTTTTAATTTTAGGTATTATATTTTCAGAGATATCGTCAAAAATGTAGTGCAAAAATATGTTACCCCGTATCTATTTCCCAATCTGCTGAAATTAAAATTATGAAAAAATTAGACGTGGTAGACGTTATTTTAAACCTTGCAGGAAAATTATAACGATTACCCTATGTCACATAATTTTTGAGAAAGCGCATTTTTCCGTTACACACAAATTTCGATTTGCGGGATTTCGGCAAAGCGCTGGATGTACCTATTGTATCAGAAGTATAAAAACATTGTTGATAATGATTTTCGAAAAAAAATCGTCGGTAATTAGCAGCGATATTAACCCTTAAAGACACGGACGCTTTGGACATACATAATGACAGGGGCGGCGTACTATATGTACCATCGGCTTTTAAAGGTTATAGATAACAACTTTTAATGATACATTTGTGTAATACAATGTCCGGTAGCAGTTTAAATGCAATAAACGTCAAATTGTCAAAAACAGACTAATTTAATTAGAATTAATCACATAAATACTATGGGATTCGCGACTAGTTTGCATTGAGTAGATCTCTCAATACACCTCCCGTGTCTTTAAAAGTTAATTTAAAACCTATCTGGAAAAACGCGGCATGGACCGAGGTGACGTTGCTACTTTGGGACCTCCTTTCTAAGCGCCCTTCGCAAAATGCCAAGCTTAAACTTTGAACAAGTGTTTTGTTTTAGCAACACTGTAAAAAGAAAATATTATTACGGCGCTGAATTTAGTTTTATGAAATGCCAAATGAAGTGTAAATATGTACTACTTTTATTGTCAGTGCCGGATTAAGTTCATCATAAACAGATTAGGATAAGATTTAAATAAGAGTTATACAGAATAGTAATATTTGATATTATTTAGGCTTCATATCGCTTTGAACTTTTATGGCATATCCATTCATACTTTTCTAGTATATATACAGCTATACCAAACTCTACTTTGTCAATTTTTTTTTCAAAGTCTTATTTTTCTTTTAGTAACGATTTTTTAATAATACAGTTAATAATTCATATATTTATTGTACGGAAACCTCTGAGCGCGATTAATACTCGCACTTGACCGTTTATTATAAATAATAAAAGGGCCTTCGTGATCAGCTGATCTTTGTTTACAAATGTTTGCAACTGTATTTCTTTAAAATGCTTCGTCTGAAAGCCTTTAAAATTTCTATAGCTGTTTGTCATTATATATACTGTGCATGTTTTTTTTTAAACTAAATATAATTGCAAAAGATAAAGGTAGCTAATTGCAACAATATGATGAAAAAATGCTGAAAATTTCACTTAGAATATACATATTTTTTACCTCTACATTCAGATATAAAAAATTCGATGTACCGTTTTATTTGTAGATTACCAATCTTGCATAAAAATTGTTAGGGATTTTAATTAATACTAGCCGCCCTTGGCGACCAGTTTGGTCTCCTTTAAATCTATGCTAAGAATTGTATCATGTTACTTTTATTCACAATTTAATTTACTTGCTCAATCCTTCGCCAAATCGGAAGATTCTGATACAGAAATCATGAACTCGGTATTTTTATGTTAGCCGAGTGCAGGTGATAAATTGCCAAACATTGTGCCTGTCGTAATTTTTCTTATTTCATTAATTTCATTTAAAATATAATACTTTCACTCATTTTATTTAAAATACATAATTTTAATTTAAAACTGAAATGATTAAAATTTATGACTGTCAATTTTCTCTTATTTCTTAAAAAAAAAAAAAAGAAAAAAAAAAAAAAAAAAAGAAAGAAAAAGAAAAGAAAAAAAAGTAATAAATAATACTATAAACTATGACATTTAATTTCAATATCAAAGCTTTATTTTAATTTACCTCCCGAAAAATTGTTTATGACAGTCGCATGCGATGGACTATTATAATACTGATGATACGATGTCAATGGAACAAAATTTGGCTATTTATCACCCGCGCCCGCCTAACATTAAATTACCAAATTGGCTGTTTGGCATATAAAAAGTGAAGTGGTCAACCCGGAACTATTGATGACAGTCACATGACTTAGGCTATTATTATAGAGATGGTAGGGTATGCGCATGGGTCATTTTGAAAAGTGCTTCATAACGTTTAAGGGGACAAGGTACCTTCAAACTCATTATTATTATTTTTTTTTAATTGCACCTTAAATATTATCCAAGGACGCACTATATGAAAAATGGCATATATTTATCACGCAACAAATTGAAAAAAAAAAAAAAAATGGGGGGAAAAAATAAGGAATTTTCAAGGCTCCGCTGCACTCAAACTCCCCGATTGAGAAATCCCATGTTAGCCTATGGGAAAATTTTGAAGCGCGATTATTCGTTACCTAATATAATAATTAAAATACCGTTTTTACCATCAGCAAGTAGACGTCAGATGCCGATGATGTGCATTTTTAAAAATTATCTCCGTAAATTTTAAGTACATAAAAAATCCCTATAAATTTTGAAATTTTCATTTGATTAAATTTTATTATCTTCTTAAAAATACTTAAAATTTACGTAGGCAATTTTAAAAAATGCACATCATCGGCACCTGACGTGTACTTTCTGATTGTGAAAACGGCATTTTAATAATTATATTAGGTAATGAGTAATCGCACTTCAAAGTTTTCCCATAGGCTATGGCTAACATGGAATTTTGCGATCTGGGAGTTTCAGTGCAGCGGCCTTTTAAGCGTTATCAAGAACTTTCAAAATGTCCCAACCTCACTCCATATCAGTTAAAATCCCCAATATTTTTAATACCAGTTTGGTTTACATATAAAAATAAAACTGTGCATAGTTTTTTTTTTTTAAACTAAATATAATTGGAAAACTTAAAGGTAGTTAAGTGCAGAAATAGGATGCAAAAATGCTGAAAATTCCATAAAATTTAGAAAATATTTTTTTTCTCTCACCTTTATAGTTAAATATGTAAAATTCCATGCACAGTTTTATTTGTATAAGTAAACAAAACTGGCAAAAAAATATTGGGGATTTTAAATGACATGGAGCGAGGTTGGGATATTTCAAAACTTCTTGATAAACTTAAAATATTCATGAAAATTTCGTATTTATCTCAATTTTTTTTAATTTCTTGTTTTATAAATACTAGGGGATCAAACCCGAGCTCCTCGGGTTACAGATTATAGATGAAAACCATTTTTTTTTTACTCTAATTATTTTTTTACGTGTAATATATATTTTAGATTGCCCACTAACATCAAAAAGAATTTTTACATAAAAAATATCAATTATGCAATCAAATAAAGTTTTAAAATTTATTAAAAGCGATAGTTTCATATGTCGCCGCATGCCAGGATTAATTAATCCAAGATTTTGTGACTTACGTCAGTCTTCCTGATCATTTCGGGGCTTTTAGCGCGTGGTTCAATCACGTGTCTGTTAAATTTGTTTCTTATTTACATTATTTTATTCATTTTCTATAGAGGAAGTTTTAATTCTTTTATGGAATATTAGACGGAAACAAATGCTGGACTTTTTACATTGTTTTAATGGCAAGCGGATTAACCTTTCGTAATCGAGCTGCACGTGATAGAGATAAATTTAAAGATAATTTATGCTTGAAAATCTATATATATTACGCTATTGTGCATGGCACAGAAATCGCGATTATTTGTTAATTGTTTAATGGCAAAGCCCGAATGAAACGAATTTAATTGGTTATTATGTTATATTTTTAAAAGTGGAATAACAATAAATAAATAAAAAGTTTAATTAATAACTATAGAACAAAACAATTTATATAATTAAAAAAAAGTAAATAAACAATTCATTAATAAATAAAAAACAACATCCGGGTTACCGTATCAAGCAAAATAACGGCACTTTGGCGCCAGTTAAGTACCCCGGTGCGTATATGACATTGGCGTCAGAAAAAAAATCGCGCCAACGTGGTGCGTATATGACACCTGTGCCATCTTTTATTCATCTCATTTAAAATGCAATAAATAAGTGAATAAATGAAAGTACTTTTTCAGTAT
Source organism: Maratus speciosus (assembly GCA_963932465.1). NCBI lineage: Eukaryota > Metazoa > Arthropoda > Arachnida > Araneae > Salticidae > Maratus > Maratus speciosus. The sequence continues at coordinate 52,775,277 of OZ010788.1, read as the reverse complement.
AGGTACTTGGCGAAATAGAGATAAGGAACATGGCGAGAAAAAAAAATTGGCAACGCATTTTCTGACAACCTATTTAATCAAATTATTTTTTTCGATTAAACTAAATAAAAGTTGCCTTGATCGCAATGAGTTCGTACTTTTATGTTAGCTGGGCGCAATTCTCGCCAATAGCATTTTTTAACTCGCCAGCAGCATTTTTTATTTTTCGAGGGGTAAATTAAAACAATGCTTTGATGTTGAAATTAAATGGTTTATGGTATTATTTATTATTTTCCTTTTCTTTTTCTTTTTTTAAAGAATTTTTTTTTCCTTTTAAGTGAAAGTCATGAATATGGGTATAATGTTTGGCGATTTATCACCTGTGCCCGAGTTCTCGATTTCTCTATTAGAATCTTCCAATTTGGCGAAAGATTGAGCAAGTAAATTAAATTATGAATAAAAGTAATATGATACAATGCCTAGCATACATTTAAGGGAGACCAAACTGGTCGCCACGGGCGGCTAGTTATTTTAAAAACCTTAATAACTCAGTCAATTAAAATACAATTTTCAAACAGATTGCGTTTGAAAGTAGAATTTTTTCTCTATTTGACGGTTTAAAAATTGAAAATGTGCGCTATTTAGAATTTTAAAAAATCGCTGACATAGCACGCATTTTAATTTCAATTTTTTTTTTCGGTTTTTATGAGAAAATGGCAACAAAAAGGTACATATATTATTTTCTTTCCTCCGTGATTATTTCCCTTTACTTTTAACCCTCCACGACTTTCAATTGAAATGGAGTTCTTCAGTTGCCACAATTACAAAAAATGTATTAATAACTACAAAAAAATTAATATCTCAAAATTAAATTGAGATACAGCTTTCAAACAAATTGCATTTAAAAGAGCATTTTTTTCTTTATACGACGATGCAAAAATTTAAAATGTGCGATGTTTAGAAGTTTAAAAATTTGCATTAGAGAAAATTGCAAAACCAAAATTTTATTTCAAATTTCAAACTGTTGCCATTCGCAAAATGACGTATGCGTTACGCACAGATATGTTTGTCCTTTATAATATAGATATGCCATAATTCATATAGTGTGCCCTTAAATAGTATTTAAGGCGGAAATAAGAAAAAAAAAATGAGTTTGAAGGTCCCTTGTCCCTTTAAAATATTCTTTATTTCTCTAAAAAAAAAAAAAAAAAAAAAAAAAAAAATATATTTATTTTCTGATAAATATATGCCATGCTGCTTATAGTGTGCCCTAGAATAGTATTTAAAGTGAAATTAAAGAAAAAAAATGTGATCTCTTAGTTCTAATAAGCGGCCAAGTGCAAGTATTACTAGCGCTCAGAGGGTTCCGTACAATAAATATATGAATTAATAATTGCATTCTTAAAAAAAAATCGTTGCAAAAGAATAATAAGACTTTGTAAAAAAACTGTACAACGTAGGGTTGGGTATAGCTATATATATTAAAAAAGTATGAATAGGTATATCATAAACGTTCAAAGAGATATAAAGACTAAATAATATCAAATACTGCTATTCTTTATAATTTTTTTAAAAATCTTATCCTAATCTGTTTTTGATGAACTTATTTCCGTACTGACAATAAAAGTAGTGCATATTTAAACTTCATTTGGCATTTCATAAAACTAAATTCAGCGTACTATTAATCGCTTCTTTTTACAGCGTACCTAAACAAACTCTTGTTCAAAGTTTAAAATTGACATTGTGCTAAGCGTGTTTCGAAAGCAGGTGGCAAAGTTGCAACGCCACCTTGGTCCGTGCACGTTTTTCCAGGTACGTTTCTAATTAACTTTTAAAGACATGGGAGGAGTATTGGTAGGTCCACTCAATGCAAACTAATCACGAATCCCATAGTATTTATGTGATTAATTCTAATTAAATTAGTCTGTTTTTAACAATTTTACGTTTATTGCTTTTATACTGCTACTGGGCATTGCATTACACAAATATATCATTAAAAGTTGTTATCTAGGCTTTAAAAGACGATAGTAGATAGAGTATGCCGCCCTTGTCATTATGTATGTACAAACCGTCCGTGTCTTTAAGGGTTAATATCTCGGCTAATTACCGACAATTTTTTTCGAAAATCAATATCAACAATGCTTGTATACTTCTGTTACGACAGGTACCTCCAGTGCTCTTCAACACCTTTGCTGAACGCCCGTAAATCGAAATTTGTGTGTAACGGAAAAATGCGCTTTTCTCAAAAACTATGCGACATAGGGTAATCGCTATAATTTTCCTGCAAGGTATAATTAACGTCTACTACCTCTAATTTTTTCATAATTTTAGTTTCAGTAGATTCGGAAATAGATGGGGGAAAACATTTTTGCACTACAGTTTTGACGATATCTCTTAAAATATAATACCTAAAATTAAAAGAAATGTATTTTTGAGTTCACCTTTGTGAAACATTTCACACGATACCACCACACGATATACAAAGAAAAGATTTTTTTTTCAAGTAACTTAATTAGCCCCTGTACATTTTTCCTAAATATATTTGTGAATGTTTAATAATCTGTAAATATGTCGGTCAGTAGTCTTTATTACATCCCCCAATTTGAACTTTCCCCGTTCCATACACTGTAAAAAAACCACTGTAAATTTGCCAGCACAAACTCGATCACAGTTGAATGTACTGTATCTTCTTTGGTTTCCTGACTATTTAAACGTGAAAAATACAGTAGTTGCGTAAAATTAACAGTACAATGCACTGGCAATTTGGACGCATTTGGACGACAGCACAAACTACTAGCGTCCAAATTGCCAGTACATTGTGCTGTTAATTTTACGCAACTACTGTATTTTTCATGTTTAAATAGTCAGGAAACCAAAGAAAGATACAGTACATTCAACTGTGATCGAGTTTGTGCGCGAGATGAACAGTACTTTGTACTGTAAAAATGTCGTTTTTTTTATTTTTTTTCAATGTAGTTTGTCGAGTAAAATGACTGTGACAGACAGACACAGGAGTGATCCTATAATGGTTCCGTTTTTACTTTTTAAGTACGGAACCCTAAAAATGAATTTGAAGGTCACTTGTCTCCTTAAACTGCAATTTCAATGCCGCAATTTAGAAAAGGCAAATTTTTAAAATATTATATTTAATAGAAAACATGAAGGGCATTATCTAAAATTTGAATTTCACTTTTACTGCCCCAATATTAATTTTTTAAATATTAAATTTATTGTAAAAGATAAAGGTATTTATGTGAAGTTTTAATTATAATGTTATTGTAGCAATAGTGACTTAACTGACTTTTAGAAAATTATATTTATTAGAAAAACGTGAAAGAAATAATGTGAAATGTTATTGCTACAATATTGAAGAAACTCATTTTTAAAATAAAATCTTGGCTGTATCCTTGAGCGACGGAGCAGGAGATACAGTTTCAATGGAGGGTATTTTTTAGCGATTTTTTTTCTTTTCGAATGTATGTAAGCGATGAGTCTTGTTGTGTCACGTGAAGGTTTTATTTTATTTTTATTTTTATAGTTTTACTTCTTGAATTTTCTGATCTTGAGATATATATATATAACGCTGACGTTTTTCGTAAGTGTTTGTCAACATGAAAAATGACTGATTTCTGAAAAAAAAAATTTTGGAGAAAAATCAATATGTTTTTTCATAATAATGTTTAAGTCAAAAATGAACAATAATATATATTTTTTAATTATTTGCACTTTTAGCATATTTTTTCATTCATTTCATCCAATTTACAAATTTTAAACATATGATACAGCAACAAGCGTACATAATTCTAAAAAGAAAAAGGAAAACAAAAACATTATGATAAAAATTATAATAAAACTACCTGTGTAATACGTACAACAACGTCATGATCACATAAAATATTTTTTGTTGTAAAAATACCGCACGCAGATGTAAAAAGGTTCGTCGTTCTTGTTTTATGTGCACTAACTACAACTCATGGAATGAAAAGTGTCCCCAGCTGAAACACTTCCCAATGTGCCCCATCCTCATCTCTGTCTAAAATTTCATTTTAGCAGGATCATATCAATTGTTGCCTGAGAAAATATTTCAGCATTTGAAACTATTTTTTAAAATATTTACAAATCTCGTAAAATAATTTTACTCATAAAATTGCTAAACATTTTATCTGCACTTTTAAATATTTATTGATTTCAAAATTTGTTAAATTTAATTTTTGAAAAAAATTATTAAATATATATTTGTATAAAGAAAGACAATTTCGTACAAAAAATATATAGGGTGATTCAGAATAGAGGTTATGACCAGTAGCGCCAACTTTTGAAAAATATTTCGGTGGGCTCAAAAAAAGTTTGTGTATTACACGTACATACAAGTTGTGTTTTCACATACAATTTTTTTCTCAGTGCGTATGTGTGGGCAGAGGGGCAAGGAAGGAGCGAGTGACTAAAGATTATAATTTGAAGCCAAATTATGGTTTTTTTAAGTAAAATATAAAACTATCATATTTTAATTATAATTTAACAAATAATTTATTATATTATATTCTTGGAACTTCTTTTTTATAAATACACTAATATTTATTATAAATAACATAAAAATCACTAACTATTGAAGCTATTTAACTACATTTCGTTCCTACACTAACTATTAAGACAATTTCATACAAAAAATATATAGGGTGATTCAAAATAGAGGTTATGAGATGACAATTACGAGTATTTCTTAAATCACGGATGATAAAAACCTTCTTCTACTTACAAACATTACACGAGTTAAATGCAGATTTTAGATTTAAACATGGCATTAGTTTTACAGGAGACTGTGCATGCATTCCAATACGTAATTTAAATTTGTTTATATGGTACTCTTTTTTTATAACTTATACTTTAAAAAGTGACCTGCGTCTATAAGAATGATATATATATATATTTAAATCAAGTTAATTTACAGCAAAAACTTACCGAATTATGATATTTTATACTAGGACTTCCCTCAGAGGGATTAGTCTGAGCGATGTTAGTGAGAACATAGATTTAGTAATAACTCGTGACAAGAATAGAAAAATAAGATGTTATCTTTAATTGACAATATGTGGCCTGTCTGAAAAATATTTAACCTTTGAACGAAAAAAATGCATAAGTTACCTGACAGGGTTGGTACCCTTATTCATTTCGAGGTAGGCCCCTTGCGCCTCCACACATTCAGCCCACCGTTATTTCCACTGCAGAAAATACTTCTGGCAGGCTTTTTTTGGAATGGTGTTCAACTCCGTCGTCGCATTCTATATATCTCATCTCTACTCTCAAAACGGGATCCTTTTAATGGCACTTTCAATTTCAGAAGCAACCAGGAGTAGCAAGAAGTCATGTCTTAAGAGTATGGAATTTGGCGAACACTGGAATTCCACATTTTGCCAAGAAAGTCTGAATCAGGTGCGATGAATGAGCTGGAGAATTGATGAATCTTACGAATTGTTTCGTTTTCAGGATCACCCAGCTTTGACAAAATTTGATGCAGTACCCTTTTTTCAACCCGTTCAGTCATCTTGAGAGAAATCAAAATCCGACGCACACATATAACAGCACCTCACTCAGTGGAAGCAGGCAATGACTGGCTCACTCGAATTCCTGGAAAAAACTGAGACATGCGCATTAAGTTGTCTCTTTTCAATGTACACAGTGCGCCGCCTTCGAATTACTATTGCGCGCAGGAAAAATAAAAGTCTGATACTTATCAAACAGAATTGCCACAAATTCAGATGATTAAAATGAGCAAATTGAATGGTAGAATTATAAAATACTGTAATAATATAACATACACTGTATACACTATATATATAATATACACTGTTTTAAAAAAATGGCAAAGCAAACCCATAAGACAGCCGTGCATGGGTATACAATTGGAAGTGCGCAATATATTAAAAATAATAGAGAAAATAAAACACTAAAATATCTTATATCGGAATTTTTATTTTTTGAAATTATATTAAAAACATAAACAGACGTTTCGCGCCAATTTGACTACCTCTAAATGACAAAAAAGAAGTTTGAAGAGATGAAGGACTTTTATATGGTGTGTGGCCCACTCGAATAGTTAATACTCTTGAATATCTGTTTTCATGTATTCGATGAGGTTGTCGATAAGAGTTTAGGGAATTGTCTGTTTAAAAAGTGATACATCAAAGTCCTGAACACGTCAACAGAGGCATGCATGTGTCGTTCGTGTGTGTTACAGATATACTCAATCGGATTTAAATGATGAGTGCATGCTAGCCACTACATACGCTGTATTGTTTTGTTTTCAAACATATTCTCGACAAGGGGAGCTGTATTACGTATTAGCATCATTAAATAAAACAAATCGGCATTGACTGCAGCGCAATTTATGACACGTCTGGAATATTTCATCTGCATAACCTTTGAGCTGTGAAAATCTCATTTCGAGTAATTTACAAATACGTACGTATTTTTCTAACAAATCGTGCAAGCTATACGTCAATATTAGTCCGATTAAAAAAAATTACCTGAATAAGTTACTATATAAAAAAATCGTATAATGGCAATTGAGAAAATGACCTTATGATTAAATCTCTTGATTAGTGAAGCTGAAAAAAAATTACAGACACTTTCCTCTATTAAAGGCTTTCTCGAGAGAGAGAAAAGCCCAGAGAAGTAACATATTGACAAGTACTTCCGTGCAAAGTATTCACTGTTTCATACCGACATTTATTCAAGGTTTACACAGCTTATTCAATGCTAGATAAGTAGCTAACCGTTTTGTTGGATTTAAGTTGCATGTTTGGGGGGGGGGGGGGGGTGATGTAGTTTTATTAAATATTTAAATTTTCTATACCTAACAATGCAAATGAATGGTAATTTAGAACGGTTTTCATTCATTTCATCTTTTTAAATTTTGTATTTTTTAGAAGCCATTCTTAGCCATTTTACCATTTACATCTTAAAAGTATCCCGACCAAAAATTTCAACCCGATAAAAAGTTTTTAGGTCAGCAGTAGCACAGAAAAGAAAAATCGAAAGTTTTTCGGTCCTGCATCATTTTACATAGCGAAATTTTTAGAAATTGTTCTGTTGCGAGTATTTATATCTAAAAAGCAGCATTCATGCAAAATTTTAATCTTTATATTCCTAGTAATTCCATGAACTTCGTTATTTAGATCACCTTTTGAACTTTGTCCGCTTTATTTAGTCTTCTTAATTTCGATTTTTTTTTTTTTAGAATTCGTTCTAATGCGTGCATTCCAGTTTGAATTCTTTCTATAACGAGCTTTTACATCTTATAAGTTACTACCATGCCAAATTTTAAGATTCTAGACCCAACAGTATCACAGAAATTGCAGATTAGATCTTTTTTTATGGTGCACCCTTTTAATTTTTTCTTTTTTTAACTGACCGACATTTACGTAATAGCCATGTGAAATTTCGAAATTTCTTTCTCTAACAATTCCAAATAAATCGTGATTTAGAAACTTTTTAGAACTTTTTACGTTTATTTCTAACTTTAAAATTTTGAACCTTGCGTTCGTAAAATTTTGAACCTTGCGTTTGAAAGCGTTCGTAACGAGTATTTACATCTTAAAAGTAACCACCACACAAAATTTCAAATTTTTAGCCTAAGCAGTATCTCGGAACTCGCAATTTTAGAACTTTTGTGCTCCTGCACCCATGGAGGTTGTTGTACCGACATAAAATACAGTCTTTGTTGGAGCAGAAATGGTCACCAGCATTTTGAAACCATTATTTATTAAATCAGCTAGGTAGTTTCAGAGATTACACTGTAAAAAAAAAAATTCCGTTAAAAAAACGGAAATAGTACTGGCAATCCAGACGCCAGTACTATTTCCTTGTTTTAACGGAAAAAAAATTTTCCGTAAATTCCAGAAAATTTTCCGTTTTTTCACAAAATTTTTCCGTTTTTTTTTTTTTTTTTTTTTTTTTTTTTTTTCTCTCATATATCCGTATTTAAAATTTTTTGTTTCAAAGGCAAAAAAAAAAAAAAAAAAAAAAAAAATCATATAACTTTTCGAGAAACTTACACCTTTATCAAGGTAGCGTATCTCTAATTTATTCAAATAACAGTAATGAAACAACACTTACCTAGGGTGGAATCGAACTGGAGAACCGGCCTCTACCAGATTAGCGCTCTTATCCATCATGCCATTGGGGACTCGAGTTACCTTTCCAAATATCGTTACTTATTTCAGATGCTTTTTATGAAGTAAAGGCACGATGTTAAACAAGGAACGTATTTTCGTTGGAGATATTTTTCAATTGAATGTACAATTCTGAATATTTCCATAATTTTGAAAATTTAGCTTTTTAATTTCATGCTTTATAAAAAGAAAAAAATTAGTCTTTAAAATATTACGTGCATGAAAGAATGTATTATAAATAATAATTGCTTCTCTTTTGCAAGATTTTAAAAATTTTATTGTACTATTATTTTTATTTATTTATTTGTATATACATCTATAATTTCGTTTTTATGTTTCAGATATGTTTTAAGTTTTATGTGCGAATCCGTTAAAGTGAATAGATTAAAAAATATTAAAATTAAAAATACAGTTTTTCAATTTTTTCTTTAAATAATAATAAGTATTATTTTAAAATCATTATGGAAAATAAATTAACATTTCCTTCTCAACTGTCTAAAACTTAAAAAGAATTAATAAAATTTATTTAAATATCAGATTATTTTTTTAAAATATTGTAAAAAAAAAATTAAAAAAAAATTAAAAAACTTTTTATTTAAAAAGAAAGAAAGAAAGAAAAAATACTACAGTGTTAAAATACTATATAGTTTAAATGTGCATGCATAGATGGCGCCAATTAGCGGTTTTACTTGAAAACCCACGTAAAACCGACACATTGGGAAATCATTGGATATATTTTCAATATAGAGCCACATTTAGCAAATATTGGAGTTTCGTTGAAAATAATATCACTGTAAGACAAGTACATACAACCAGTGGCGGATCCAAGGGTCATGACCGCCCCCCCCCCCCCCACCCAATCCCCGTTCAACAATCTGAATCTATCTGGCTCTTTAAAGCTCTACTCAAATCAAAATTAGGTAATTTCTGATACATTCGTGAAAATATTTTTAATCTCAAGAAATTTGCAAGTGCACTTATTCTGAAGCTATGTGATTAAAAAGTGTTTTCTATTTTTCAATAAAAGCAAAGGATCTTTCCAAAAATTCCATAAAATTTGGCATTTTTAACAAAATTTACGAACGCGAATGCTAATTGCTCCCTCATGACGACATTTCTGTGGCTCTCAAGTCCTAAAAATTGGCTTAAAATGCTAACTTGACAACATTTCTGAATCATTCTTTGCATTTATAAGAAAATGGGAAATGCTTCAATTTCTTGGTATCTGAATGAAATATATATATATATATATATATATATATATTTACGAATACTAATGCAAATTTTTTATATTTATGAATAAAAATGAATTCACGAAAGTATCAGAAAAATCGTCAGTTTTAATTTGTGAATAGCCTTCAATAAAAAAAAATGGATCATGAAATGGTGTGACCCCCACCATTCCCCCCCCCCAAAAAAAGGAGGCATACCCCCCCCCCCCCTCCCTCTAAATTAAGGGCTGGATCCGTCCTTGCATACAACAATTAATTCCTTTACTTTCCAAACATGTCAGTTATTTCTAAACATCATTTACGGAAATTGTACTGTTTTGAAAGCGATACAGAAACATTCCGTAAAATTTACGGAAAACTTACTGTATTTACACGGATTTATAATCTCATAATGTCAATTACGGAAATTGCACTGTTTCATTAGAAAGATGAAACTATTCCGTAAAATTTTACGGAAAAGTTTGTGTATATTGACGGATTTTTTTTACAGTGTACATTCCACAAACACACAGACGTTACTGCTTTATAATATTAGCATAAACGTAGATAAAGGAGCCGTTTAACTTTTATTATATAAAAACATAAATAGTTTATTTAATGCGTGTTAGTAGATGTATTTATTAAATTACATACATAAACCAGTTTAATACTTCTTCAATTTTATTTTCATAGTCGTTTATATCATTTGGCAATTATTTGATTTATTTTGTTTATTTGATACATAGCTGCATTTTCTTCAATTCAGAGAAATTTAAATCACAACTAACCGTCCTTGGCGACCAATTTGGTCTCCCTTAAAATTTTTGTTTGGAAAAGCATGCTAAGTATTGTATAATGTTACTTTTATTAATAATTTAATTTACTTGGACTCCCTTAAATATAATAAATAGAATCCCTTAAGCTAATATTAGTTTTTGTTGCATTAAAATATCTCAATTGGTTGATTTTCTGTAAGCAAGTAAACCCTATTAGTTTACAATGGAAGTCTATGGGAATTTGGCAAAATATTAGAGATATCGCCAAGCTGGCGTCATTTTTGGCGATATAGTTAGCGACAAACTTGACGGCATTTGGCGACAGAACAGGGTCTCCCTATGGTAACCCCCCTTATAGGTATGCAGATGCATTAAATGCTGTTCAATAACCTATGAGGTGCGTTTTATCAAGGCATTCGGGAGTTGCCATTAAACAATTAACAAATAATCGCAATTTCTGTGCCACGTACGATAGCGTAATATATATACAGATTTCATTTACCAACACTATGCTAAAAAAATTCATGCATGATTGTCGCTGTCTGACTTCGGAGCATGTGTGCTTTTCCACCTACCGAAATGATCATGATTTTAGCAAATTCAGATTTTTATTATCCTATTTAGAACAATTCCTACTTATTTGAATTTTTCCCAAGAATTATTCTCTAAAACTTTCTGACATTTTAAAGTTGCCATGAAGTTTTTTTGGTACTGCTTAGTTATGCCGTAGGCCAATTTCGCCAAATTATATAAATCACCAAACCACTCGTCAAATTATACAAATTGACATAATTTTTCATTTTAATAACGAAAGAACAAATAAATTAATATAACATTAATAAAAATACAAATAAAACGTCGAAATAAAAATCACTTGATGACGTAAACACGTGTAACTTGCTTAAAGTCAGGTGAATGTGCCACTTATGATCAACCATTATTGACGTTTAATATAATAGTTTGGCGATAGATTTTTGGACGACGGGATAATCAAGTAGTACCGTTTTTAGGTGCGTTCGTAATTATATAAATACGTAGCACCTATAGTCGTCGTTCAGTCCGTCCGTCCGTCCGTCTGTCCGCATGTAACAGAGCAAAAACTACCCAACCGAATGGTCTGAAATTTCAAATATAAGATTGTTGCAAAATTTTGTCGAGCCATTTTGAATTTTGTGAAAATCGGATGTATAGTTTAATTACAGGGACAGTCAAAAGTTTTCTTTACATTACGGCCAATGGGAAAAATTATTGAAAGTGCATTTTAATGTTATTAGAGCCTTCCGAATGATCTGAAATTTTAAAGATATAACTGTTGCAAAATTTTGTCGAGCCATTTCAAATTTTAGGAAAATCGGATGTATAGTTTAATTACAGGGACAGTCAAAAGTTTTTCTTTACATTACGGCCAATGGGAAAAATTATTGCAAGTGCATTTTAATGATATTACAGCCTTCCGAATGATCTGAAATTTTAAAGATATAACTGTTGCAAAATTTTGTCGAGCCATTTCAAATTTTAGGAAAATCGGATATATAGTTTAATTACAGGGACAGTCAAAAGTTTTTCTTTACATTACGGCCAATGGGAAAAATTATTGCAAGTGCATTTTAATGATATTAGAGCCTTCCGAATGATCTGAAATTTTAAAGATATAACTGTTGCAAAATTTTGTCGAGCCATTTCAAATTTTAGGAAAATCGGATGCATAGTTTAATTACAGGGACAGTCAAAAGTTTTTCTTTACATTACGGCCAATGGGAAAAATTATTGCAAGTGCATTTTAATGATATTACAGCCTTCCGAATGGTCTGAAATTTTAAAGATATAATTGTTGCAAAGTTTTGTTGAGCTATTTCAAATTTTAGGAAAATCGGATGTATAGTTTAATTACAGGGACAGTCGAAAGTGTTCCGTTACATTACGGGGAATGGGAAAAATTATTGCAAGTGCATTTTAATGATATTACAGACTTCCGAATGGTCTGAAATTTTAAAGATATAATTGTTGCAAAGTTTTGTTGAGCTATTTCAAATTTTAGGAAAATCGGATCTATAGTTTAATTACAGGGACAGTCAAAAGTGTTCCGTTACATTACGGGGAATGGGAAAAAATTATTGGAAGTGCATTTTAATGATGTATCAGACTATGCGCTTTATGAAGTGCAAAAAAGTATACATTCAGTACAATATGGGGTGCAAAAAATAATTATAAAACTAGTTATAGTACGAACGCACCTCATTTGCCACGTTTGACGAGCAATTTCCAACTTGTTTAAATATGTTAGTATCAAGTTGTTTGCCATCAAGATTTGATGGGTTCCATCTAGTTTCATTTAAAATACTAAAAAAAAAAAGGGGAAGAAGAAATTATGCCATAATCAAAAAGTTTTATTTTATCATCACAGAACTGTTTCTAATTTGCACACGCTAAATATAAAAGACGCTATTGGTGACCGAAAAATTATGTTACAAAGATTATTGCAAAATATCAAATACTAAGATATTTTAGTTTTTTTTCTTTTAAATAGAAAAAAATCCATATTTATTTTCCTGTTTAAATAGGTTTTATTATAATGTAATATTAGTGCGTGCATATTTTCTTTGCTCCATGTGCTGTAATCCGATTTTCTACGAAAACATCCAGCCAGTGAAAATGACGTACACTAAATTTCCGTGACGTATGTAGATAAATTGTGCTTTTTTATCAGTTTTTTTAAACATAATTTTTAAGCGGTGTGGAGCTTATTTTTGATAGTAGGTGCATTCAGTAGATTACCCTCATAGGTACCTTCTGATGCAATCAGAAACGAAATCCGACAAATATTTCGTGAGTTATGCTTGACGAAAGGTTTTTATTATAGGCATTCTTTTAGTAGGCCATGTCGTTAATATCCATCGTACCTGTATGTGGCCGGAAAGTAATATTGCGCTGTGTATTAGCCTTCGCTTCGTTCAGACAATTATAGGGATTTCTTGTGTCCACTGACACTAACGAAAAAGCCGAAGACAAAAATGCCTGGCCTTTAGTGCCAGAAAGTAAGGGAAATTCATAAAGTATCATAACTCGGCAATGTTTAGCCACAAAACGACGGGATTTTTTAAAATGTCACTCTTAGACGCTGGCAATATTTTTTTTTTATAATATAAGTCATTTGATAAAGGGACGGTATAAAAAAATATATAAAATATATTTATATTAAAATATTTGTAACATTCAGACGAAAACTGAGGTCATAACAATAAACATCGCTTTATCTAACTTTTTTATTGGCCCACTGGCCCGTTTAATATTTTTGTATGCCCGGCCCGTTAAAAAAAGTCCTAATTCTGCCGGCCCGGGACCGTGCAGACCTACCTAGTTTGAAGACTCAACTTATCTTCCACATCACCCTTAAATTACAATGATCTCTTCTTGACGAATAACAACACTTTTTTTTATCGCTGAAGATGGCCATGTGAATTTGGCCGAAAAAGTTTTAGGATTTTAATTTTAATTTTAATGTATTTTTAAGGTATTTTAATGTATTTAAAATAATTTTATATTATATATATATGCACCTAAAAGTAATTTTAGTACGTTTTATTTGTACATTATACAAATTTTAATTATTTACTCAAGATAAATTTAGCACTAGAATTTTAAAAATCCTTTTTCGAAAAGTTTTCTTGTTAATTAAAATGTCTTCTTTCCAGTTGTACTAATGATAATCAAATCAGAAGTGTCCTTTTTCAGATATGGATTTGTGGAAATGGAGTTGTATTTACGAATTTATTTTTTAGAGATTTCAAAAGATGAATAAATTATTAAATCTTTAGTGGGAAGGAAGCGACTTCAGCATCTCTATGCCATGTCCATAGATAATTTATTGAAAAAGTAACAGATTTTTAAAGATATTCGTTCTGTAGATAGAGCCAGTTAAATTAATTGTCAAATTCATCGTGGCACGCTGTAAGACCTACCGGGTCTGTTCAGTAAGTAATGAGACTGATTCCATAAAATTTGTTTATTTGAAGTTAATTTTACAGACACTTAATATTCTTCAAAATAGCCTCCTCCTGTATTAATACATCATTTCCAACAACTCTGCCACCCATTTATGCTTACCTGGAAGCCTTCAACTGGAATGCTGTTCAGAACGCGCGTTACATTTTTCTGAAAACTCTCCAGATTGTCAAAACGATGTCCTGCTAAGCTGGATTTTAACCGAGGGAATAGAAAAAAGCCTAGCAGTGACAGATTTTGGCTATACGGTGGTATGCTGTATTTTGCCAGGAACTGGGTCTTTTTGAAGGATGTGCTAGAACCAGCTTGTCACAAATTTTCCGCATTTGAAGTTCTTCCGTTACAATTTGATGAACAATTGATTTCGCAAGTCACAATGTTTCCACAATCATTCGGGCACTCATCCGACTATCAGAGACCAAAAAACACTTTCATTTTAGCCACATTGTCTGAAGTTAGAGAACTTGATGGACGCGCAGCGCGTTGTTCGTCATCGATGTCCTCTCTTCCGTCTTTGAAGGCTTTGTGCCACCTAAACACTTGAGCCTTGAACAAAAATCCTTCCGCTAGGCTTCTTGCAGTATGGGAAGCCTCTCAGTAGCCGATTTGTGTAGTTTTACACAAAACTTTATGGGGTATCTCTGCTCGACATTCCACGTCATTCTGAAAAACTAACGCCCCAGACCCCATTCAAACACGTATCTGCTTCACGAGCGATCTGTGCACTGCAAAGGCTTAAGACCAACTTACTTACGCTAGAATCTGTAGCTGACAATCCCCACCGCACGTATCGCTCGCAAACTCCGTCCCTTTGGCCTTCTGCTTGGCGTGAAAAATTCTGTGTCATTTCTTAATGGACAGACCATGTGGTTTGAAGCCGTGTAAAAATAATTGTTTTGATTTCTGATCTTTAATACTTGCAATCATGGTTTTCAGCACAAACAGTTGTACTAAATCATATATTTTCAAGGTGCTTTGTATCAGGAGTAGTAAGATGACAAACTTGGTGGTTTGATTGTTTTTCCTGCAAAAGTGATATAGTGACTTTTGCAGAAACACTCCTGGTGCCTCAATACACTACATTTGGCTTTGACAGTTTGCATATGTCCATTTTAGACACATGTATGTCCTGAGTAGCATGTGTAATATTCCATAAAGAAAGTACCAAACGAAGTTAAAATTTTACAAATTAATAAATTAATTAAACATGGATTTAAATGATATGCAATAAAACTACGCGTTTAAATACTAAAATAATCAGAATCTCAAAGGTTGCAATAAACAATGAAATACAAATTGAATTTTTCAAACTGAGCGAAGAAATGCCCAAGCCGGGACTCGGACCCAGGATTTTGACTTAGATTGCCAATGTTCAACTATTTCAGTGTTTAAAAGCGTAGTTCGATTGCATATCAGTTAAATCTATGTTTTATAAATTAATTTATATATTTATTTGTAAAATTTTAACTTCATTTGGTACTTTCTTTATGGAATATTACACATGCTACGCAGGACATGCATGTGTCTAAAATGGACTAATGCAAACTGTCAAAGCAGAAGTAGTGTATTGGGGAACCAGAAGTGTTTCTGCAAAGGTCACTATTTCACTTTTGCAGGAAAACCAATCAAACCACCAAGTTTGTCATCTGTTAAATCCGTGTTTTATTTATAATCATCAGAATCACAAACATTTCAATAAACAACGAAATACGAATTGAATTTTTCCAACTGAGCAAAAAAATGCCCAAGCCGGGATTCGAACCCAGAACCTTGACTTAAACTGCCAGTGTTCTACCGTTTGAGCTACCTGGGCCGACAACCGGCGGTCATGTTTCGCTCAGATAAGAGATAACCTTATTGGGAATATCATCTGGTCTGCCATGTATACTGCTCAACAGAACACACGACAGGTAATGTAACTAAATTAAACAATGGATACGTAGATATACTATTATTTGTTTATCAATCATATTGATACATTTTTTACATTTTTTTTAAAGTTTTTGTTAAGTTCTAACTTAATATATTTATTAAAAAAATTATTTTTACTGAGGAATTAATTTATAAACTTTATCCCTGGCCAAAATAGCCTGCCTCCGTGGACACTGAAAATAAATTTTTAAGAAAATGCCATAGATGACAGTACATGCCAAATCGTCATTAAGTAGTTTGGGAGAAAGAAAGTCATTTTGATTTTTCGATAAAAACTCTTTGCTCTGCTATGAAGTTATTGAATCTTTTCCAATTTATTACTTCTATTTGGAGTTTGGCGAAATTCCCAGTGATATTCCCTGGTCAACATAAATAAAATAAAAAACTAGTTTATAATTGAAGAGCTCAGATAATAAAGGTGGTAAGTGACACAATCATCATTTTGAATCAGTTTTATCAAATGATTCAAAAGGAGTCAAATGACTCCTTTATCAATTAAAATCTCTGTGAGTATTTTTGAAATAGTAATTTAACAGATGCTAGAGGATCATTGATTATCTTCAATAATAATGATTAACTCAATTTATTTTATTTTATCACATACCATCTTTATCATCTGAGCACTTCAATTATAATACAAATTTTAGACGGGTTTAACATAGCATTTAATAAAAAGAAATGCACCATTTTAGCAACTTGAAAACCAAAGCAGTAAAAATTCAAAACTTAATTTTTGCTTCCTCCGTGGACCTAGTTTGTCGGTTATTTATCAGACATTGTGGGCAGTATAAGGAGGTCTTAAATACACGGAGAAAATTGAAAAGTAATGGAATCCTGGCGTGCATTATTTTTCAGAAAATTACAGTCTGTAAATTCAAAACAGATTGTTTAGCCAATTTTGCCTTTTCTGTGTGTATGACCTTTAACAATTTAACTATCTATATAAATAAAAATGTAAATGTTCGTTTGTTCAAAATCGCTAATCTCCGAAAGTTCTTCACCGATTGCTTTGAATATCACGGGTTGAGTTGCATTCGAATACGGAAGTATTGTTATATTCTTATAATGAACCTCACTCTCCTACCCCCCCCCCCATTTGCCACCACCCCCACCAGGGGGCGCTTTTTAAATTTTTTTCCAAACCCATCATGTGATATATCATTAGAAAGTCCTTGGACTACTGTTTCATATTATGCACCTCGCATCTCGCTCCCCTCACTTTCCCCACTTGGGGGCACATTTTTATATAAATTAAAATATAAATGTTCGTTTGTACAAAATCTTAAACCTCCGAAAGTTCTTCACCGATTGCTTTGAAATTCACGGATTGCGTTGCATTCGAATACGCGCGTGTTTTTATATACCTATCACGAACCTCGCTCCACCCTCTTCCAACTTCCTCGCCTCCACCAGGGGGCACTTTTAAAATTTTTTTAGACACACACATCATGTGACATATCATTAGAAAGCCCTTTGACTACTCTTTCATATTATGCACCTACCATCCCCTCATCCCACTTTCCCCCCGTGGGGCACAGTTTTATATAAAAAAATGTAAATGTTCCCTTGTACGAAATCTTAAACCTCCGAAAGATTTTCACCGATTTCTTTGAAATTCACCGATTGCGTTGCATTTGAATGCGCGCGTGTTTTTATATTAGTATTATGAACATCGCATCTCCCTCCCCCAATTTCATCTCCCGGGGCACTTTTTTAATATTTTTCGACACCCATTATGTGGTATATCATTAGAAAACCCTTTGACCAATCTTTTATATTATGCATCTCCCCTCACTATGCCCTCCGGAGGGACACATTACTGAAATATTTCGTCAATATTTTTTATAATATTTGTTATTTCTTTGTTTTTTTTTTGTTTTTTTTTTTTTTTAGCTCACAGGCTATTAAAGCCTGAGAGCTAATGTGCCCGCAGGTTCTGGATGTGTGCATGTATGTAACGCGATAACTCTTGATACAAATATCCGATTCGCTTCAAATTTTGTAAATAGTTTCATTCTGATAAGACGCTTCCCTAATTAGTTTTGGGAGTTCATTGGTTAAGTATAAAAGGGGAACGGGGGCTAATCCTCCCTTAATTTAGATAAATGGGTTTTTCATGCGGAATTTTCCGATTTGCTTCAAATTTCGTAAATATGTTCATTCTTAAAAGGCGCTGCCCTGATTAGTTTTGGGAGTTCATTGGTTAAGCATAAAAGGGGCAACAGGGGCTAATCTCCCCTTAATTTAGATAAATGGGTTTTTCATGCAGAATTGTCTGATTTGCTTCAAATTTTTTAAATAGGTTCATTCTGTTAAAGTACTTCCCTGATTAGTTTTGGTGTTTTATTGGTTGTGCAACAAGGAGCTAACCCCCCCCCCCCCCTCCCTTAATTTAGATAACTTGGTTTTTCATGTAAGATTATTCGATTTGCTTCAAATTTTGTGAATAGGTTCTTTCTGATAAGGCGCTTCCCTGATTTGTTTTAGGGGTTCATTGATTAAGTATAAAGGGGTGAACGGGGCTAATGCCCCCTTAATTTAGATAAATGGGTTTTTCATGCAGAATTTTCCGATTTGCTTCAAAATTGGTATACTGGTTTATTCTGATAAGGCGTTTCCCTGATTAGATTTGGAGGTTCATTGGTTAAGTATAAAGGGGGGGGGAAGAGTGGAGGGCAATCCCTTTAATTTATTTTTCAATGGGCATTATTCTTTGAAATAAGAGCATAATATACAATTATTGTGAATAGCCTGTGAGCTCAATGCCATAAGTTTAACTCGGCACATATATTTTTAATTCCCTCGATCTGTCAGGGATGCCACCGCCCGTACTGTAATTGACAATCGGCCTGCCAATTATGATGTTGCGAAATATTCACAAGCGAAATCGTAGCAACGGCACGCGGCTTGCAGCAAAAAAGTAATGAGCAACTTCGTAGAAGCAATAATCTTTACAGGAGTTTTCAAAGGTGAAGATATCCTCATTCCTTGCATTCCTTTGATTCCAATGGATGTGCAATTTCAATTTAAGAGATTGCAATTACCTATTTGATTGGCGTTTGTAATCTCCATGAACAAAGTTTAGGGCCAAGCTTTAAAATTCTGCGTTTTAGATCTAGACATGAATTGCTTATCACACGGGCAATTATATGTTTCGTGTTCTAGAATCGGCAAATCAGACAATCTCTATATCTGCAGAGACAATGTAACAAAAAAAATATTGTATGCCCACAAGTATTGTGAAATTAAACATATTAGAAATGTGCACTTTCACTTTTCTTTCTTTTCCATTTAGCCAGACTGAGCCACAGCAACGCGTGGCCGGGTGCAGCTAGTAAAAAATAAATATATAACAACTAAATCCAATTAATACTCATTTATTTCTCCATTTAAATTTTTGAAAAGTAAATTTCCTTTCCTACGTGGCCATGAAAGAATTTTTAAAAATCAGAAACTTGTTAAAAATAAAATAAAAAATTTGATCACTAAGGTTATTTATTAAGCATAAATGAAAACATCCACGCAGTCTTTCAGATTTTTTACGTACTTTTATAAAATAGATTTTTCCCCTCTTTGTTATTTTGTGCCTTTTCGTGAGAATGACCCATATATCAAGTCATCAAGTATGAAACTTGCGATTACAAAAGGTCCAGATTGCCAAGGGGGCAAGCTTCCACCAGTAAAAAAAATAGAAATTTTTATGCTATTCATGGCAGTAATTTTGTCATGAATATGGCGTTTATATAAGATGAAAATGTATAATAAAATTTACTGATAGAAGATTGCACCATTGGTAATCTGGCCCTTTTATAAAAGAAAATTGAAAAGCAATGAAATCCTGGTGCACATTTGTTTTACAGAAAATTACATTCTCTAAATTCAAAAGCTTGTAACATATTTTTTTAGCCAATTTTACCAATACCAAGACAATCACAAGTTCCATACTTGATGATCTAATAGTAATTTTTTCCAAGCTCCATTGCTTTGGAAGAGGAAAAAAATCCTTGTTATTTTAAGGAAACTAATTTTACCCTGCACATTACAAATTATGCTGCGTAATATGAGCTCTACTAAATATATTTTCGGACAAAACTTTATCTCTCTTGGTAAGATCGTCTTTTTTCTCAATTCCAGTTTGTTCACCCCTGTCTAAGCTTCCGAGATTGAAATTGTATCAGTATGATGGTGGGCAAAAAAAGAAAGAAAAAGAGGCTCTTTTATCATAGGCACTTGACGCGGACTCTACGCACCCTCTATATAATTTAGATAAAAGATTAAAATGATGCTTTAGATCATTTTTTATCACACATATCATTCATACATTGTACGAGTTTATTTACATTTGCGTTGTGATCTTTATCGGAAGAAAATGTTTCAACCGAAAACTTTACCATGAATATCAAAGAAGTTTAAATCCGACTTCAAACCTTTATTTAAAGAATTGTTTTATTTTCGTAGAGAGAACAAATTCATAACTGCACTATCTATATTCAGTTATTATGGAATGAATTCCAAAAATTTTTAATGATTTTATATTTTCGATTATTTTTTTCGATATAAGTTTATGGTTAAAACAAATTCTTCTTTACTCTTTCAAATTGTAATTAAATGCAAGAATTAAAAGATTGCCTTACAAGCATATTTAATTTATACACAACAATTGTTAAAATTAATAAATATTTTTAAGCAGTTCTTTTATTTTCGTAGTGAGAACAAATTCATAACTATACTATCTATATATTCAAATATTAAGGAATGAATTCCAAAAATTTTTAATGATTTTATATTTTTGATGATTTTTCTTTTCGATATAAGTTTATAATTAAAATAAATTCTTTTTTACTCTTTCAAATTGTAATTAAATGCAAGAATAAAAAGATTACCTTACAAGCAGATTTTATTTATACACAGCAATTGTTAAAATTAATAAATGTTTTTAAACATATCTTTTATTTTCGTAGAGAGAACAAATTTATAACGATACTAAATATATTCAAATATTAAAGAATGATTTCAAAAAAAAAAAATTAATGATTTTATACTTTTATGATTTTTCCCCCAATATAAGTTAATGGTTAAAACAAATTCTTCTTTACTCTAGAATAAAAAGATTGCCTTACAAGCAAATTTTATTTAAACACAAAAATCGTCAAAGTTAATAAATATTTTTTTTTACCTCCATTCTCAAAATTTCTCACATAATACACGGTTAAAAAGGGCAAATGTTTTTTAATCTACGAAAATATAATAAAGGTACAGACGAAAATATAAAATAACATCTTCCGAAATATCCAAGATTTAGAAAACCGTTCTTTATCTTTAGAAATCTCAGAAAGCAATATATTTTCCAGATTTAACAAGTTGAATGCCACGGTGACTGACACTGAAGCGCTGAAAAATTTACAATGTTTTAAGTAATTTTTAAGAAAGTATAATCCTGTAATAAATAAAAGGTAAGTAAATTTTTAATAAATTTTCAGTAATTACTTAAAACAATATATATATTTTTAGTTTTATATCATATTTTAGACGTTAGTCGTCGGTGAATGACGCGTTTTAAACGGAAAGTTCAGTGTCAGTCATCGGTGACTGACGTGCCGCTTAACGTGTTAAAGAAGCATCTATAAAAACAAAGTTTCTTTTGCTGTCACCGATTTTCAGAAACGTTTCCGGGTAGTTTTTATCTAGTGTATTCAACAGTTTTCTCACTTTCTGAAAACCAAAGTAACTTAAAAATTCGAAACTTAGTTTTTGTATCCTCCATGGCATTCCCCTCCGTGGAATCCATATCCATTTTTATTGTCATTTTTCAAACACTGTGTGCAAATACCAAATAAGGAAAGTATAATATGAATTTTTAAGCTCATTTAAAGATGGCCTTCAAGAAATATGCGTTTACATAGAATATGTCAACAAACGACAGTTGTTTGAATAAAATTAGAGATATTTTAACTTTCGTAACTAGCATTGAAACATTAAAAATTTCTACAATAAAACCTTTCGTAAATTTTATTTATCCAAAATTATTTATCCACATCGTAGGAAATTTTCAAGTATATGGGTAAATAAGTTGAAAACACTTACATACACATTTTATCTTCCTGTTGTATTCATTACTCAATCTTTTTTAACACTTTCCAACAAACTTGAAAAGTGTTTATGGATTGCGTTTGTCTGTTCGTGCTCTAACTGGCGTAAATATAGTAAGATT
Organism: Maratus speciosus; assembly: GCA_963932465.1. Lineage (NCBI taxonomy): Eukaryota > Metazoa > Arthropoda > Arachnida > Araneae > Salticidae > Maratus > Maratus speciosus. Next base: position 52,752,995 of record OZ010788.1, on the reverse strand, counting down.
ACCATGAAATTGATATATGGTATTGGAGTCTACTATGGTATGATCGGTATTGAAAATGAAGTGTGTAGCACGTACGGTTCATTTACAGGGACACTCAAAAGAATTAAATTACATTACTGTCTATGGGAGGGGAGGGGAGGAATCGTTTACGGTGTATTTTAAAGATGTTACGCTGTTTTAAATATATTGAAAATTACATATACATCCCTGAGGTGTACTACAAGCGCTTACTGTAGAATCTGGTGTGCATATAATTTTTCGTTCATTTACAGGGACACACAAAAGCATTTTTCTACAGTACTGCCTATGAAGTATAATTGCTGGCAGTGCTTTTCAGTTGTGGTACGCGTTTTAAAATTTAGCCATTTTTTTGCATATTACTTGGTGTGTATGAATTTTATAGATCATATACAAGAATACACAAAGGATATAGAGTACATTCCCGTTTAGTGACAGAAATAGTTAAATGGCAATTTTAAATTGCATTATGAGTTTAATTGAACTAACTTTTAGCATAGAATGTAGTATAAATATCACTCTATAGATCATATACAGGTATGAATAATAAAATTCTAATTTTTCAACTTTTGATATACAATATTCTGAATGTGTTGGAAAGTGTTTCGGACGCATGTCCGAAACATTTCTAGTTGGACGCATGATTTTTCGTTCTTGTTGATTTAGCCATTGACATAGAACGAACACAATAAATAAAAATGTGTCTAAAGCTGATTTGTTCAAAATTTTTAACTGATTATTTCATTACCTTTTTAAATCCTTAATCAAAAAGGGGTGTAGCACAGAAATACAGCGCGTCAGTCACTGGCACCCAGGCCAAGATTTTCATTGCATACCCTTTAAGTGGAATATTTACAAACAGACTTCTAGATAGCAAATTTCGAAAACTGTCCCTAACGAGATATTAAAGATTGCTTTAGAGAGAGGCGGAGCCGATCATAAGTGCACTCTGGCTCTGTTTTTATACAAACCCCTACGAGATTAAGATATGTTTTTTTTTCCTTTATATATGAAAAAAAATTTGCTGCTAAATTTTCTGTTTGTTTCCCAAAAATTTTTGCTCCTAATCATTACATTTTATAGAAGTTTCCAATTTGACTAAAATACCTTCTTTTTAACACTCTCCAATATAGTTGAAAAGTGTTTATGAATTCGGTTTTCTGTCTGTCTGCCTATCTGTGCTCTAACTCGCTTAAATATACTCGGATTGCCATGCAGTTGGGGTTTAATATGATATAGTCGCCCATGGCGACCAGTTTGGTCTCCCTTATAATTTATGTTTGGGAAAGCATGCTAAGCATTGTATCATGTTACTTTTATTCATAATTTAATTTACTTGGACTCCCTTAAATATAATTAATATAATCCCTTAAGCTAATATTACTTTTTGTTGCATTAAAATATCTCAGTTTGTTTATTTTCTGTAAGCAAGTAAGTCCTATTGGTTTACAATGGAAGTCTATGGGAATTTGGCGGAATATGAGAGATATCGCCAAGCTGGCGTCACTTTTGGCGACTTATTTTGGTCGCCAAATTTGGCGATATGTCGCCAAGTTGGCGACAAACGTGGCGGTATTTGGCGACAGAACAGAACCCTCCTATGGTAACCTCCCTTATAGGTATGGCGAGGCATTAAATGTTGTTCGATAACCAATGAGGTGCGTTTCATCAAGGCATTCGAGCGTTGCCATTAAACAATTAACAAATAATCGCGATTTCTGTGCCACGTATAGTGTAATATATGCACACATATATATAAATGTTCGGTATTGAAAATGAAGTGTGTAGCATTTATAGTTCGTTTACAGAGACACTCAGAATTCTATTATATTACAGTCTATGAGATGAAATCGTTTGAGGTATATTTGGATGATGTTACACTGTTTCAAATATATTGATACTGATATATGTATCCCTGAGATGCACTACAAGAGGTTTATTATAAAATATGGCGTGCGTAGTACATTTGTAGCGACACACAAAAGAATTCGGTTACAGTACAGTCTATGAACAATTATTGTTGGAAGTGCGTTTTGAATTGAAGAGCTTGATGGAAGAACATGTTATGTAAAAAAAATTAAATTTGGAAAAAACTGAAATAAAAGGTCTTTGTTCTAAATTTTATTGATTTATATTCTTTCTGATTCCATGTGTTCGATATTTTAACAAGTGGTACTAAACACTCTCGGGAATAGATATTCACATTTAATTTTTAAATATTGAGAATTATAAATATTATTTAAATTATTAAATATTAAAGAATCAAATGTCAATGGATAATGTCTCAGATCTTCAAGAATAATGAGAATCGGAGTAGTTTAGTTTTGCAATATGACAGAATACCTCAAAACGCTTTAATGCATAAAATAAAATAATTTTTGAGATAGTGTAACATAACATGTTCTTCTACTAAGCTATTCAATTGTGGTACGCGTTTTTAAATTGCATTAAGTTTTTGCATATTACTTAGTGAGATTAAATTCTATAGATCATATACAGGGCAGCACAAAAAATCTCGATTACATTTCCGTTTATTGACGGAAATTGCTCAAGGGGAATTTTCAACTGAGGTATGCGCTTCTTAACTGAACTAAATTTTAGCATACTATGGCGTATATATACAAATATAGATCATATACAGGGCAGCACAAAAAATCTCGATTACATTTCCGTTTATTGACGGAAATTGCTCAAGGGAAATTTTCAACTGTGGTATACGTTTCCTAACTGAACTAAATTTTAGTATACTATGACGTATATATACAAATCTATAGATCATATACAGGGCAGCACAAAAAATCTCGATTATATTTCGTTTATTAACGGAAATTGCTCAAGGGGAGTTTTCAACTGAGGTTTACGTTCCCTAACTGAACTAAATTTTAGCATACTATGGCATATACAAATATAGATCATATACAGGGCAGCACAAAAAATCTCGATTACATTTCCGTTTATTGACGGAAATTGCTCAAGGGGAATTTTCAACTGTGGTATACGTTTCCTAACTGAACTAAATTTTAGCATACTATGGCGTATATATACAAATCTATAGATCATATACAGGGCTGGCTCAAGAGAATTCGGATATTTTCCCGACTATTGTTGGTAATTCCTGAAATTAGGTCTTCAAATGTGTTATGTGCTTGCTTAATTGTTTACTTAGACATCATCTTTCACCTAATAAAATGGTGAAGTTTTATTAAAGTATTCTGGAAGTGTTGGAAAGAGTTTCATAATCTATGCGTGACGCAGGATTTTCTTTCTTCTTTAACGAAAACAATTTAAGTACTCAAAATTTTCTTGCAGCCGTCGCTCGGCGGAGGGAGATGGGCAGTATTTTCTGAAGGGTAATGAAAAAATGTCTCGTTTAGGCAGAGGCGTTACGATGGGGGGTTATGGGGGAGAGCCTCCCCCTCCAATATATGTGAACTTGAGAAATTTGAGCTTGGTAAATTCTAGATTTTTGAAAGACTTTATTTTTTAATAAAAATTTTAAAAAATAAGAATTTCTTATTGTTTTTCTGACTATTTTTCTGAGTTCTGTAACAGTAAACTAGTTAAATTTTCAAAAGAAATACAAAAAGCAGCTAGACTCAATTTGTCATTGTTTTTTTCTGAGCTAGGAAAATATCATACATCTACCAGACCTGAATTTTCCTACTTTTGTACATCAACAGTGTCTCTAATCTATTTCCTCCAAAAAAATTGTTCCTTGCTCAAAAATCTCAAAATATCATGAGGCTATTTACGATTATGACTCGTACACAATTGAAGACAAAAACTTTCATTAAATGAACCAATAATTATAGTTTTTATGTTTTTAGTTTCAGTTTTTCTTTGGAAAGAATTTTTTTTTACGTATATTAAACACACATTGCACATATCATTTTAGTTGGAAAATAGAGTAATTTGTTTCAAGTTGGGGAAATTTTTGAATTATAAGTTGGGAAATTGCTTAATTCCCCCCCCCCCCCCCCCGAAATAATATTTATAGCTACTCCCCCGCGTTTAGGACGACATAACTCCAGAAACACCATGCGATTGTTACCAGGTGCTGAGCAGTGACGGTTTTAGTAGTCACAGCGCCCTGGCGAAAATTTTTCATCGTCGCTAAAATATTATCTTATAAAGAAACTACTAAGTTTAACCAAGTATTTTGCGTATTTTCCGCCCTTTCCTTTTTAAAGTCCCGTGCAATAGCTCGAACTCTCCCCCACCCCCACCCCCTCATCTCCTCTAAACTCCAAAGCCGTTCCTGGTAGTCACTGGGCATGAAAGAAATTTATTATAGATTCATGAAATTTCCGCTACTTGCCCTTGCCTCTCTTAGACGTTCGTTTAGGGGCAATGGTTGATGTGTAATATAATTCAACCACTTATAGTTCAATTTGATGAACTAATATTTGCGGTTATTTCATTCAGAGTTAAAACATTACTGAGGAATGAAAAAATAAATAATAGGATTACAGAAAAATTTATCAAATAAAACCAAAATAGTAGCGCAATAATTGCGCCTGCGTATGTGAAGAAAATAATATAATAACAATATAGTTTAACTTCTTTTTACTCCATGTCTGCCGAAATGTACTACTTCATGCAACTAACAGTTAATATTGATGTCTTTCTCCACTGTCCTAGATGGCAGCACTAGGCATGTTTACACAATCCAAGGACCGAGGACGATTGGAAACTCGAATACTGGTAAACAAAACAATCTCATCCAGAGCATTATAAAAAGATTGCGTTTACAGTAGATGCCGTTTCAGACCTTCAGATTAGAGTCCTGCATCGATTCGAGTACGCCAATTTTACTCGAAATCGACCCGACCCGAACGGGGCAGGTTGATGCTAATTTGTTCAGTTGTACTTGCGAGTCGGGTAGACTTGAAATGTTCCGGTTTCGCGTTACGTTTTGACTCTTTCGGGTCGGTTTTGAATTCACTCGATTTTTCAAAAGAAAGTTCAGAAAATGTTTCAAATGAAAAACACTATATATTTGAATATTAGTTTGTGTGTATGTGTTCATTTTTATACAAGAAAGATAAAATTTATATTAGAGATGCATGTTTAGACATATTTTTCCATAATTGTCTTCAAATATGCAAATTGTCTTCAAATATGCAAATTGTCTTCAAATATGCATTAATTTTCTTCCATTTCTGGTCGGTCCGGATATCGGTTGGATTTGAATATCTCACGTTCAGGTTTAAGTGTAACGGGTTTCGGGTTGACAAAATTTTTTTTGGCGGGTTCAGGTCGTGTTTCGTTTGAACTTTAAGGAGAAATTTCGGTCTCGGTTAAAATACAATCCGACTCGTGAAGGTCTCTTTCTCAAATGCGGGTAGTTCTGATTGCCTCTAAAAATAAAATAATAATAATAATAATAACAACAATCAAATGTTTCCGCGTCAATGTGGTGCTTACTGTAAGATATATAAGACTTCGATGTAAAAATTTATTCCATATAAGAATTTAAAATGAACAATTCTTCCGAAGAAAAAAAATTTCGCAACATCATTTTACTGTACACAACGTATATACTGCTAGCATCTGTATCAATTATCTCAAGCGAATTTTGAACTAAAATAACCAAAACTGCAAAAACAAACGAACTTCGTATCTTTTCTTTTCTATAAGCAATAATCAGTTTTTCCGGTACTGTCGCTACAATAGTGTATATGGGGCATTCTCACAATCTTTTGACTTTTGGGGGAAAAAAATCTGACAAAATTAAACTTGCTAAAATAACATTTTAATCTGATAGACGAATGCCTATATGATTCAAAAGAAAGAAAAAATGGTCAGCAGCGAAAATTTTTTTTATTTAACTGAGGTTTAAGTTAAACTTGCGAGTTTAATTTTTCTTACCATTTTACCCCTATAACATTTTATTTTCTTCTAAATTTTTACTTAAAATGAATTTGAATAGTACCCACAGGACATTCAAATAAGAAATAATAACAATGTAGTATTTTTAATACAGAATTTTGGTATACAATTGTCTTAAAGGGGTTTTAAAGAAGGGACAGTAAGTTAAAAAAAGGGGATGGTATTGGAAAAATGGGACGAAATGATAACAAAAGGGACGGTAAGGAAAATTACCACCTATCTTTAGGAAAATCATGTTAAGACTCAGGGGCGCGCCGACCCAGTGTGCAAAGTGTGCACCGCACACAGGAGCCAGAAAAATAAAGGCGCCAAATAGTTTAGGCGAAGCTGAAAAATTTTAAAAGCTTTTATCCAATTTAAATTTATTAAAGCGGTATTTAAAATCGAACGTGCGTCATTTCTGATGACACATTTATGAGTTTATTTTTACTTTTAAGATACATGAAATTTGCAGACGTTCGTCAACGGCGTAGCTTTAGGGTAGGGAGAGGAGAATCAAACCGAAAAGGCGCCACGGTATCGAAGGGTCACATTCGTAAGGATTAAGGGCGCCGTCATGTGCCTAAAATAAATTTTAAAAAGGCGCTAGAAACATAAAAAAATTCGGAAGGGCGACCGCGAATACCCCTTTTGACATCCCTGCTCTAGATCAGACCTGTCCAACTTTTCAGAAAGCAGGGGCGCAATACAGCCTGGGGGCAAACATGGAAGACTCCATTATTCAAATAATTGAAAATATACAACACTTCTATCTTACTGTAGTATTGGTAGTGATACACATACTGACGACATAAAAACGAGTAGTATATTAAATGGCACGATGGTAAAGCAGTATAAGCCCCCAGGTTATGCACGGTTCCCATGTAAAAGTAAATTGCCGAAAAAAGCACAAATCAATCACAGCAATCGGCTACATTATAACAAAAACAATAAATAAATAAAACAGGATGAAACTCAAAATGCAATGCATTTAAAAAAAAAAGAAATGAAAAACGCCATTCGATTCCAACCCAATTTAATAGCCATGCCTAACATTGTATGCTTTTACGCATAAAACGAGCCCATGAGCATGTAAGAAAGTTTCATGTCATTAACAGCAGGGAAACGTGTTTTTGAGAGCAACCTCAAAATGAATTACGTTTTATTGAAATTTTAATTAAATATTTTATAGATTTGCTTCAAACAAATTATAATCGATCAAGCGCTAGTTTCACTCGCGTACAGAGAGTTCATGCAATAAATTTATCAATTTCTAACTACAATGTTAAAAATATAATTGTTAAACGAATAATAAGACTTTGCAAATAACTTGGAATTATTTTATTAAATATTTTTCAATAATTGCCTTCAATAATTGAATTAAATTGGAATGAAGAACGCTGACTATTTATCATTGTGATTCGTCTTACCTAAAACAAAGGCCTTGTACAAAGATTAATATTGCCACTGTGCCAAGTACGCTTCGAAAGGAGGTCACAAAGTTGCATGGCCACTTCGGTCTGTGCCACGTTTTTTTAGATAGGTTTTTAATTAATATCTCGGCTAACCGACAATTCTTTTAGAAAATTAATATCGACAGTCCTTGGATGATTTCGTGTCGATAGGTAGCTCGAACTCTCCTCAACTTCCCTGCTGAGCGCCAGCAAGATAAAGTTTATGTATAACGGAAAACTGTAAGTTTCTGAAAAATTGTATGACCTAGAACAGTGGTTCCCAAACTTTTGGGTTCCCGGAGCCCTTTTTGCGAAAAATTTTCTAAGGCGGAGCCCCTTAACCACACGGTACTCTATGGTTTACAAATTGATGTTTTTTATGCCTATGGAGCAGAAAAAAATCTGCTGAATAAGAGCGAGTCTGAACCAGTAGTTTCCAACATGGGGTCAAGGTTTTCCGTTTGGCCCTTTTCTTGATACAGAAATTCTGAAATCATACTAGAAATTTTGAAAATCAAATTTTCTATTATTTAACCCCTTAAAAGCTTTATTTAATATTACTATTATTGGACACAATAAATTACAAATAAGGACTAAAAATCACTTTTTTTTGTATTGAATTATCTGCCTTCTAAATCCGCCAAGTACAGCGAAAATTATAGTTAAAAATTTGTGGTTTTTGAAAGGTGTTAGTAACGAAGAAAAAAAAAAACTCTGCTTACCCGAGCGACGTTCGAGCAGTATTGTTAACCCTTTCAGAGTTTCACGGGTACTTGTATTCGTAAAATGTTGAATAATTGAATGACATCAGTATTTACAAGAAAATTTATTTGTAAATCATTAAAATTTTATTTTCGCGTATTTAAGAAGGGTCAAATTTTCATTAATAAATTCGGGTGCCAATGTGGCAATTAGGGATTAAAATTATGTGATGCCATAGCGGCATCACAGCCCTTTAAGGGGTTAATGACATCCATTTTTAAAATAAAAAATATTATTTCGGGATTTTCAATATGAACTCGGAATTAAAGATAAAAATAGTAACCACATACACACAGAAAAAAAAGGTAAGTTATACAGCTTTCGTTTACAAAGAGAGACTTCTGTATAATCCCAGTAGCAGGGATCGTACTTGCCCTGAAATTTCACGACCAGGAAATTCTTCGGTACCAGTATTTTCTTATGGAAAAATCTCTTCTTAAATAAGGTGAAATTTCGAGCGTTTAATCTAGATTTATTTTTCCATAAACAAATAGTGATATTTCACCTAAAAAAAACACCTTAAGCGTACGATCCCTGCAGTAGGATACTAGCGAAAGGAAAGAAAATCCGGAGGCCCAGTCGCTCAAGAGTAATAATATAATATGAATTGCCTCTGAGCTTCTTCTTTAGAACCATTTTTTAAAAATACATTTAGAAGGAGATCATCGTTTTAGTGTTTAAGTGGGCGGGGCAAAATCTATAACCTGTATTGTTAGGTGTAGCATCATTCACTTTTTTTTTATGTTTTATTTGAGGTATTTAGCTATTAATTATAGTTTTGAAAGTATCTTTCACCATTGTTTTTTCCTCAAAATAGACGTACGGTTAAAAACTAAACATGTTAAAAGAACAGCAACTAGTAGAAAAACTTTACTAACAAAACGGGATATATGGGTGGGATTAAATTTATATCTGGGCGGGTACACACTGACGAAAAGTCTAAGCAAGGGGTGGAGCTGAGCAAAAGTTTAGATTTTTAGTGTGATGACAAATGTAAAGAACCAATATGTATTTTAAAAATTCCTACAGTCTTATTTCTGATAGGGAATGTGGCATCATAACATAAGAATCTTAGCCAATACCGAGACCAATTAAAGCAAAATTTAAAAGAGGGGTTGTTAAATGATACAAGATGTTAAAAACAATGCGTTTTCAGCATCATACATGGCTTTAAAAATTAAGTACAATTATGTAAAACGGCATAGAAAATTTAAATAAGAATTAATAAAAATAAAATAAATAGATTAAAGGAATTAAAGTTGCAAAAAGGCAAAAGAAAGCTACTTACACAACGCATACAAATATTAAATTAATCTAATGAGAGTTTATTAAATGATACAAGATGTTACAAAAAAGAGGTTTTAATCAACAAACATTGCAGTACTATGAAAAACAGTATATACAAATAACATAAACAGATTAAAGAAATTAAAGTTAGGTAAAAAAAAAAGAAGTATATATACACAAATGAAATTCCCACAGAATATAATATATAAATAGGCGGAGCTCGAACGAACAAAACTGTTCTCCCTTTTGTTCGGCAAGCAAAGATAACAGCACTGGACCGTCTTTGCTCTTTCATTTCACATTGTGCATTCGATTCAGAATACTATTTCTTGTAGCTTATTTTGAATCGAATTTTTAAGACACATTAAATGCAGAAACATAAAATAAAGTAATTCAAACCAAAAATATTATATAGAAAATAGATACATCTATAATGCAAAAGATTACTTTTCAAAATATAGTATTTTTCAACCCGGTGATGTATTTCTTTTTTACACACACACGTAAATTGCTACATACTTTCGGAAAAATTTCCCTTGCAATATGCTAATTTCTTTCATGTTTCGTTTATTTTCCTGAAATGCCGCGGAGCACACTTTGGGAACCTCTGACCTAGAATAATCTCTATAGTTTTTCTGAAAGGTTTAAATAAATTCCTACTACTTCTAATTTTTTTGTAATTTTATTTTCACTAGATTTGGAAAAAGTAGGGGGACATAATTTTGCCATACATTTTCGACGAATTTCTGAAAATATAACTGTATCTATTATTGTATATATTTTTGAGTTCTGTGTTACGAGGTTTTTCGAACGATCCCCCCACCCCCATTTTGTCTTAATTACGTACCCGTTCACTGTGTGAAAATGGGGGAGAAGCTGCTAATTGTTGAGATTTGTTATGTAAATGTTTTTCTTGATTTTTGGAAAATTGTATGGGGTAGTAATGAACAAATTAAACTTTAAAATGATCTCTACTGATGAAAAAATGAGTTAAGAGGAGAGGAGTGAGTGCTTAGTAATATCCAGGCCAAAATCTTTAAAACAATATGTCACATGAAAAAATTCATCCCCCCCCCCACACACACACGAGGGGGATGCCACCTGATAGTCTGGGGTAGAGTTCTGCATCGGGTCGGGTTACCCGCTTTTACCCGAACCCGACCCGCATTCAGCGCAATATTTCCGCGTTGCGGGTCGGGTCGGGTTGACCCGATTTTTTAAAAGAATGTGGAAAATGTTTTTTCACGTTAAAAGCCTATATAAAAACGCAGATCAAAGTTTCACAAAAGCAAAATGCGTGCCTGTCTGTTTTGTCTTTAGTCGTCCTTTCACGAGTCTTCGAAATAACAAATTGCATTATATTTTTATCGTATTTTAAAAATACAATGCGCAGCAACACGCTAAATGGTCCTTCCTGTCTATCACGCAGTAGTTGTCAAAGTTATAAGTATCAAGACTTATAGAACATTAGCAATCGCAATCTGTTGTGCAATGATTAAAAATGAATTTAACATTTGGAGATTCAGATTTTAAACCTCCACAATTCCTAAACTACTTGACTAAATGCCTTTCTGTTTAGTTTCCTTAAGTAAAATTTAATGACAAAGCCAAATATGATGTAAAAATTATTGCGTTTGTATTGAAAATTTCAGAGTTCGGTACAATTTTAGAAGTATGAAGATGAGCCTTAAAATTTTTTTTATATAACTTGAAAGAATACATAATTTCCTATCGAATGTTTATTTAATTGTTTTCAGGAAAAAATTTGTGAGTAAAATTTATGGGGTCATTATTTCATTAATTATTTCATTTGACCGACTGCACCTTAAAACCGTCAGATACAAATGATATTTATGCATGAAATTTGCCATCATATGAAATTAGAGAGAACTCATCTTAGATTGATGTAGTTATTTGCAGAGAGAAAGAGTATCGGGGAAAGAAAAGTCTTCTGAGGAAAATTAGAGAATGTGTCCCCTTTATTGGAGAACTGCCACCGTAATATAGTATTACCGTGGTAGTGCTTGAAGTGACTTTTGTAGTAGCAATATACATTAGCTGAATCAGTATTGCACATATATTAGGTGCACCTGTTACACAAATTTAATTAAAATTGTTTTTTTTAATAAAATTCTTCTGAATTAATACATTATTTTTTTTTACACTCTTCATTGTAATAAAAAAAAGACATTTAAATTCAATATTTCAATGTAAAATGTTCAGGTTCTTTAAAATTTAAGAGTTGTAGGAAGTCTAAAGTTCTAAATTTTCATTCTTCTTCAGTAATCCATTATAATTTTTTCACAGCTATATTTAACTGAAAAATAAATACCAAGAAAAATACTCAAAGTGGGTATTTTACATGGCTGGGTGCACCAGGACAGGCTTTCGACTATCCTCACAAAAATTTTGATCCTCGTACAACAACGCGTAGATTCTGTTAGCCATCGCACACAAACAGGGCAAAACTTTGTTTTATTAGTATTTTTAATTTAGAACTTGGATTCATTGCACGAAAATTGGAAATTCGAAAAATAAAAAAATCTGACAGAGAAGGAAGGATTAAGAGTGTGACAAGGTAAAGATACACTTTAGCTTCTTAGCAATGTAAATGTCGAAATGAATATGCATTTTTCATAACAATTGTTAGACAGCCAGCATAGGAGTTCTGTATTTGCTGATATAAAATCAAATGTTCCGGGGCTGGAACATTCTTGAATGCACCCCTGATTATAATCTACGTGTGGTAATTGTTTAAGGTGCATCTTAATTGATGTTACATTATTTTAAAAGAAATAAAAGTACTATAACAAGCTCCGATGTAATACGGACACCATTAATTTGAGAAAATATTTTTCTACTTTTATGTGTATTTACCGTACTACGAGCATTCCTTTCTTTGTGTCATAGTACTACCATTGATTAATTCAACACCCAACACCCACACCAACATTCAATTATTTCCAAATTGAAGTTTATTTGAACTTTAAGTTTTAAGTATAAACATAAATAAAGATCAGATCTTAAAAATTGCGTGAGTAATGTGGGTAAAAGAAGCTGATTTATGTAGGAGGTATGCCATTTGTGGGGGAGGGGGAGCAAACAGCTGAAGCAGCCACTTTTTAGGGATGTCCGTTATCTGCATAGCTGCCAACATTCCTTATTTTTAATGTCAAACAACAATATTTTAAACCAGAAATTTAATTTAATAAATGGAATTAAAAAACCCTGTAGAAACAAGACACATTTCATTAAATAAATTTTCTGGTTCAAATTCTTTTATTTGATCTGGGGAAAACCACCGGAAGGTTGGCTTGGCAGCTATGCATTTATACTCATTGGATAAAAAAATTACATTTTTTTTTTTTGGGGGGGGGGGGGGGGAGGGAGAGGGGGTGTTTAGAAATATGGGGCGCCAATTAAAGTTCTGCACACAGGCGCCGGATACTTCTGGCGCGCCCCTGTTAAGACTAAGTGATAGCCACAATGTTCATTGATTTTTAGAAACAGTTGTTAACATTGGATTAAATTAAACTTTTTTTTTAAATTTACCTCGAAAAGTGCAGGAATAAACCTTGGGGACGGTGAGACTACCAATAAAGCCACGATGCTTGAAATTGATATTTAAGTGCTGATTTAAATTCTACAGTAAATTTCCTGCCAAAGAATTTTAGACATTATTTCTCTAGTATACTTCTGCATGAGAAAAAACTTGAAAAAAAAATCTGTGGCTGCATCTGAAATGATTTTCTGTATAATTTTAGAAGAGGGATGGTAAGAAATCTAAAACCCAGGGACAGAGTTTAAAAAATAATAACAACCCTAAAAATGTATGCAGGTTAATTTTTAGCTACATATTTATATAAAAAAATAGTTTCAGTTTCAGAAAAAAATTACATCGAATTATTTTTATTGAAACAATTTTATCCAGACAGCTCCAAACTTAAAAATCAGTATCTGGGACACGGGACGGTATAGGAGTTTTCCAGGTGTTTGGGCCCCCCAACATCGTTCAAAACTTATTTAGCTCGTTAATATTGTTGTGCAATCATGCAATGGGATGTTCCCCAGTATATGAAATAATAATAATAAAATAAAAAAACACAAAAAAGTGTATTAAAATAAAAATTATTATTCAGGGACATGAAAGTCAAAAGATTGTGAGAATGCCCCATATAGGTTAGATAAATAAAAGTAAATACCTATTTTTTCCGTGTTTAATGCTTTAATGTTGACATATATATTATTGGCATATAATATAAAATAATAATGCAGGTAGTTCTTTAGTAAAAGTTTAACTTCTTGTGTACATTAAGCCGAAAGAGAATTAAGAAGAAATAATTTAAACCAAAAGTATAAATTTGTACGCATAAAAGCTAGTAAACAACGAATGTGAATTTAAAAAAAAACGGACAAAGTAAATTATTTTCTTGAAATTATATTTGATCTGCTTTTCATTTGCATTGTAACGCCTTCTTTAACCTTTTACTTATGTATTTCTACAGATTTTTTTAATTATAACAGGCGGGATTTTAGGCCATTCTTCCATTCTAGTTTTCTACAACTCTTTTTCGTTTGAGGTAATTCTTTGAATTTGAAGCAGTGGCGCGGTGAAACGGGAGAGAGGAGCTTTCTAAAATTGCGATTACTGTGTTACCATTTCGGATAAACCTGAAATTTGGCATGGTGGTTAGTTTTAAGATGTAAATGCCTCGCTAAGAACTGTTACTAAAATAAATCTAAATTTAAAATGGCGAATCGAGAGAAATACGTTTTAAAATTACGATTAATTTGGAATTGTTAGAGCTAGAACCTTTATTTCTGTCATTTCACCAAGGTTGTTACTTGTAAGATGTAAATGCTCGTGGAGAATAGTTTCTAAAAAAATTCAAAATCTAACGAGCATAGAAATCTAACGAGATTCGGCAGCACGAGCAAAAAAGTTCTAAAATGCCTATTTCTGTGATACCGTTCGTGATAGAAACCAGAAATTTGGCATTGTCGTGACTTATAAGATGTAAATGCTCATTAAGAACTGTTTCTGAGAGAATAAGCAGAAAAGATTGTAAAAAAAAAAAAAAAAAAAAAAAAAAAAAAAAAAAAAAAATTAAATTACAATTTACAGTCGAACTCGGTTAACGCTTTCAGAGGCAAAGTGCTTCTAGTCATAAACTGCTGAAAAGGTTGAATAACACCAGAATTCGCAAACAAATTTAGTTGAAAATAAGTACAGTATTTTCTTCATGTACTTAATAAAAGTAAGATTTCCATTCCAAAATTCAGGTGTTAATGTGGCATTTAGGTATTAAAATTAAGTAGTCTAAAAATGAACCAACGCCCTTCAAGGGGTTAATAGGAGAAACAAACGAACTGCAAACGGCCTCGTGCTAACCCTTACTTGTAATGCCCGTGAATATAATAAAAATATTTGAAAAAATGCATGGCGTACAAAAAAAAAAAAAAAAAAAAAAAAAAAAAAAAAAAAAAAAAATTGTAAATTTATAAAATGGCACAGCAAAACCCTAAATTTTACTTGGAATAATCCTTATGAACAATTATGCCTGTAATTATGCATTATTACAAAAAGGTTTCTGTGAATATTAAAATAAGTCAAAAAATATTGAAATTATGCCTATTAAAAAAGTAATATGTGATTTTGGCAAATATTTTCATTTCACTTTTAGGCATGAAAAATTTAAATACGGGAAAATTTGTAAAAAAACATAATCACAATTTTTTTTATAAGCCAGATAAAACATACTGCTAGACTGTTTTATCCAACATTTCATCTTTCGATATTACAAATTAAATAACCTTTGTAGACGAATATATGCATGGGTATCGCTAACAGAAAATTGAATACGTCTAAATACTCCATAAAATAATACCCCCTAAAAAAAAAAGGAGAAATCATGCATAATCAGGGTAGAAAAAACAAAAATTTTAAATTAAAATTAAAAATTAAAATTAAAAAACAATGATAGACACAGGGTGTTTCTAAAGAGATGGGGCAAACTTTAAAAAGTGATAGTGCACGCTGAAATTAATAATAGGAAATTAGCCGAATAGATAGCCGAAATCTATTTTCGTCTGCCAAAAATACAGGGTCACACTCGGATATTTATTCAGGAGTTTAACGATAATGAATATATTCCTGAAAGGGCAGGGTAATTCAGTTAATGGATACGTATGTAATCTCAACTTTCCGCAAGATGAAAACCTCCTATGAAATGATGAAGATCCACCTAAACAAAATTCCACAAGTTCTCGTGATATTGTTACATTTGACACAATGCAAGTAAGTCTATTGAAAATTTCATTAACCTATTTATGCCTGAATTTTTGTTTTCTCAAATTTGTTGCTAAAATCACTTTCAAATGTTGCAAAAGGAATTGGAAAAATACTAAAAAAAAGTACGCAAAATTTTTTTTGTATTCATTTGAAATAATGTAAACGTACTAAATATGGTAATATGCATAATATTTATAGTAGTATAATATGTATAATTATATGTTTTGTCTAAATTGATCTAAAATAAGCTTTTAAATTATGTATTATATACTATAATTAGTATTTTTATGCACTACTTAAAAAAATATATTCAGTTCCTTGCAGAGAATAATAACATTATAAGTATTATTAATAATAAGCTAAGAATAATCGTATTTGAGGCTTAAAAACAATTTATTTCGTAATAATCTTGAAAAGGACTTTACATAAATAACTGTCCTCTAAATGGCTAATAAAAATATGCACCCATTTATGCCTAGCGCCCTATATTTTGTATTTTACAAACATGCATAAAAAATAGGCTTGAACATATAATTTCTCAATTTAAAAAAATACGTATTTCAAAGAAATCTACAAGCTAAGATTATGACTTATTTATTTGGATCCTTGATAGAAAATATACAAATAAACTTGCTTTTAAATTTTGCCATCTTGAAAAATGAAAAATCAATAAACACCGAAAAAAGCCTTCATTTAAGTAAATAAATATCCATCTTATGCTGTCATCTCTCGGTAACAGATAAAGACATTTATAGATAATTATTTCATATAATTTTCATGCTATAAAGAAGAAGAAAATTATACAAATTTATTAAAATTCGAAGCGTCCCAAAAATGGAACGCTAGGCGTAAATAGGTTTAAGTAACTTCGTCATTGTTAAAGACAGAAATAAGAATTCGGGCTTGACTTAAAGTGAAACACCTATATTTCGACTGAAAAAATGGATTTCTGTCCTGTTTTCCTATAAAAAATTTTTTTTTGCCGTAGTGTACTTTTCCATCTCTTAAGGAGGCACATGATCTTTAAACTTTCAAAAAATCAGTTTTCGGTTTTTGCATTATTCTGAAAGTTTTAAAATTTCTCAACAATATGCGAAAAAACCCAAACAAAAATTTGCATTATTTCTTGAGTTATAATCATTTATAGACGATGAGTATAATTGAAGGTCCATAGATATTGAAACTTTAAAAAGCGTTTTCTCAGGTTAGTACATTTGGAGTTTGCGCGCACGGTTACTTTTAAACTATGTAAGCTACAGATTAAAACAAATTAACCAAATATGTGTTTCTTTATAGTCGACATGCTAAAACAAACAAACAAAAAAATTAACATATTTTGGTTATTTATTTTTTTGCACTTGAAAAACTTGAAAACATTTTTGAACTTTTTTTTTGTGCTAAAATTAAATTTTAAACAAAACTTTTTGCATATATTTTGGTTTTAAGTTATAAGTAGGTGTATTATGATTCTATTTCGTTCAAAAATTCTTTCCTATATGGATAATTTAGAGTTTTAACATGCGCGCAGCACTTAATCACGCATTAGTGAGATGAATTTTTAAATTTAATATTTAAATATTAATTTTGTACATAAAACATTTATTTTTCTGGATAATGTAGTTAAAGATATATACCTTAGGCAGGAATGGAGAAAATATCTTAATTGCATAGGGTTTGTGTTTTGGTACTTTGAAAAAGGCAATGTTTTTTATTGTTTCAACAAACTCAAAGGTCCTGTGCGCCCTTAAAGTTTTCTCCTCCTTTTTGAAACACTTTGTAAATCTAACATAGTTTTATGTTATTTTATTAGTGCATTTTACGTTTTGCAACTTTAATACAGTAAACGCTGTTTAAACGAATCACGTCAAACATAACTTTTGATTTTAATATCTAGAAAAAATAACATTATGCATTCATTAGAAAGATTGATTCGATTAAACAGTGATTCAAATAAGTGGCGAGTACTTGAGTAAATATCAACATCTGATACCTCCATCCTCTTAGAACAGAATTCTGACTGCGCCGCTATGTCTGAATCAATTATTTCTCGAAATGTGCCACAAATATTCGCTGGTGCTGCTTTGGGGACTATTGAGAACATAGAAGTAGAAATAATAAATGCTACAATATAATAGTAAATTATTACTCTACTTCCATGGTTGAGAATGATTCGAAGGTATATTCGATTAAATTAACATTTCTTCATTATTTTAAATGAGCTCTTAGGATCGTTGTCGTTTTGGAGGGTCCAGTTTCTTGACAAACCCAACTTCTCAACAATTGGGATAACATTTTCTCTCATGATGTTATGTAATCCATTTTATGCATTGTTGGCTATATGAAAACCATATTTGCGTCATCAGTTGTTGTCTTATATCTCCATATCAAAATCCAGACACTATGATCTGAATTACACACTTGTCACTCTTTTCTTTATTTTTTTTTATCGGCGTATTTTTTGCGACTTCTTTGTATCAAATAATTTAATTTTTTTTTTCTATAACTTAAGAGAATGTTTTTCCATAAAATTAAGTTCTTATTTTGAACTTTTCTGTCCAAGCGTACACCCATTTCTTATCTCCTATAGATATCTATAATACCTTACGATGCATTCTTCCAGGTAAGCAACGTTTGTGAAGAGCTATCTTTATATACTTTTTACTTACTGCCTTTCTGATGTTTGCGTGATATCTTGAAACTATTTGAGGGCAAGTGAAGTTAGATTCGTTTTAAACTCTGTAGCATATATGCCTGACTACTCTCTTGTAAAGGTAGTCTAGTGTTAAATGGATTGTTGATTTTTGTGCGTGAACGTGTCCTCCAGATGTTAACATTTGTGCGATGACAATTACGTATCTGTCTGTAGTCATCCATCTGTTATAAGCCAGGCAGTAAAAGTGAGTATCATCTGGTATTGTTGGATCTCGTCCTCCGTGGAAAATCAAGACTAGGGTTTCATCAAGCCATCGACATGCTGTTAAAAAGGACGTTCCCTTTTGATTGCGTTTGGAATGAGATTCTTCAGCTGGGAGTTTACCTACTTAGTAAGGTGTTGCGTTTAATACTACAAATAAAAGTATATTAGGATCCACGGGGTTGCCTTCAATTAGTGAAATTGTCGTATTTTCTATTGATATTATTGATATTATGTATAGTGCTATTTCACAGTTACTAGTGACATTTTCCTAGCGAGCTGAAGTGAACCTTTCTTAGGTTTCGAAATACAATCAGCGTAGTAATCTTGCTTGGAGATTATTGTTTGAATTTAGAGAATTTATTGAGGTTAGCATTCCCTTTTTGATTATTTTAGAACTTGAGTTTGTAATTTTACTTACCGTTAATTTAACTGCCCTGCTCCCTTGTCAAAGCCCTTAAGGAATTAGACTTTATTTTGAATAACTAATTAAAAGTATATCATTGCTTTATATCATTGATCAGTAATATATTTACAATGAAATATTTAATGTATGAAAAATAGATGTTTACTTTCTCTCGTTATATTTTTATTTTAACTTTTAGTGACGAGTTAATTTGGAATAAACATGATCGATCTTCAAATTACCGCATCCTATAAATGCAGTATTTAATATTACTTAGTTAAAAAGTCTCGGTAGTAGCTCACTTGTTCCATCAATTAGATCACTATTACATTTTAACTGATTAGTATCAGACCTAAAGGACAACGATCTGTCTATGTTTCGTTCGAGCTTTGTCGTAATTTAAAAAAAATATATATATATTCCATGAATGTAACATAGGTACAATATTGGAAACAAAAAGTAATCACCCTTTTTTAATTCTACTTTAAATCATTGTATGAAAACAGTCGATTAGTACTAACATCTACTAATTAATGCTATACTGAAATTTTGCTTAGAGAGTCACTTACATATAAAAATTATAACAAACTTTAGAGTTTTCAATACTAACACTTAATTTTGAAAACATATTTAGAGTCTTTCGTAAATTTTATCTTCGAATATCAAAGGAAATAGCATTCGGTCAAGTGGGTTCTATGCTATTCTTTTGGGTATACGTTTTCTTTTTTGTTTTATGACAAATGGAAACACATGTAAACGTAGCTACATTCATTATAAATAGCTCCGATTTTCAGCTTCATATCTGAGGAGTTTTAATATATACCCTCTTAAAAGAAAAAGAAAACTATCCTTAATTTACCACAAACAACAATATGCTCCCGCTTACCCTACATAAATGATTAAAAAAATGCATCAAGCAAACATAGTGTAAAAATGCACCTTTGTTCGTAAAATATTCTGCATTCTTATTATTTTTAAACAGTAAAAAATTACCATCTACAACTTCAGCTGATGGCATACAAATGATAGAATTATTTTGTACTTTTCAACGTATGTAAATGGCACTGGGGGAGAAAACAACAGGTGTCAAATTTATAATTTGAATATTTTAATGACGCATGTTTCATTGAAATCGCAATTCATTGTGTACTAGGGCATAGAGTTACTTCAGTGGGTCAGACTGGATATATGAGTCAATGACATCAAGGTTATTCATGGCTACTTCCAACTCAACTTGAACCTTAAAGTATTCACGTTCATAAGGAAGTAGAAATGTACTGATACTATTCTAAACTGTGTAGGTGGAAAGAGAAGAAGTTTCACGCTGCGTTCATTAAAGCTGAAGAGAGAGAAAAAAAAATGTCATCAGTCTATTTTACTTGTAAATGACAATGGTTTCACGTTCAGACTTTTTCTGTTCTGTTTTCTCCCAAAGTATCGGAAGTTCAGAATGTAACGCAATCGATAGACAGGAGACGATTTTTAGGAGGAAAAAAAAGCAAAAGAATAAAACAGCTGATTGACAAACAATGCAAATAAGGAACGAAATTTTTGAATGCGAATTAGGAAAATGCCTGCAAGTACTTTTGTTATAATTTCTAATAATTATAAAGAAATAACCTGCTTCATTAGTTAAATGCATGATATGTTATTCGACTACCAGAAAGGTCACAGAGAAAACATAGGCCTCGGCAGAGTCTCTTATCCAAATATGAACTAGTTGGATGTACCAATCCCAAAATTTTCTTCTATATCATACATGTTAATACTTCAAAATTCGCTATCACACTGCCAAAATTAAATGGCAATCAATGCTCATCATGAGGATTCTGAAGATATGAAATTCCATACATTAATTCTTGAGATAGAACTACCGCTGAAATCGGGTAAATCCATCAAAATGCAGCCTAGCAGTACCACCTATTGGGTGCTTTACATCAAAACCTGTGTTACACCAAAACCACCAAGCAACAACATATGTCAATGTCTAACTGAATCTGAAGTTTGGGGGAAATCCGTACATTTGTTTTTGAGATAGAGCTATTGCAAAAATCCCGAAAATTTTAGCATAGCAGCGCCACCTATTGGGCGATTAACACCAGAACCTAATCTAACAACTTGTGTCAACGTCTAACTAAATCTGAAGTTAGATAAAAATTCGTGCATTAGTTCTTGAGATAGAGCTATTGCGGGAATCGAGAAAAATGCAGCACAGCAGCGCCACCTGTTGGGCGATTTACACCTACACATAATCAGCACCAGGTCATATCAAGTACTAACTGAATCTGAAGTTTGATGAAAATCCGTACATTAGTTCTGAAAGTTCAGCTATTGTGGAAATTGTGAAAAATGCTGCATAGGAGCACCACCTGTTGAGCGATTTACACCAAAAACTAATCAGCACCAATTTATATCAGGGACTAACTGAATATAAATTTTTATTAAATTCCGTTCATTAGTTCTTGAGATAGAGCGCCCACAAAATTTGTGTAACACACAGACAGACAGACATTTTTTAAAAACATGTTTTTATGGTTCTCTGACCCCTAAAACGTGTAAATCCGTCGAAAACCGAAATTCGAAAATTTTCATGAATCCAATACTTTCTTCTTGTAAAGATAGAAGAAAGTAAAAAAAAAAAAATGCTTGAACCTTAAGGCAAATGTCAGACGGACGTCTTTTTGCACGCTTTTTTACTTACGTATTATCCCTACACAATGCCGCTAGCACATTATGTAGGGATTATACGTCAGTAAAAGAGCGTGCAAAAAGACGTCCGTTTGGAATAATACGTAAGTAAAAAAGCGTGCAAAAAGACGTCCGTCTGGGATAATATGTAAGTAAAAAAGCGTGTAAAAAGACGTCCGTCTGACATTAGCCTAAATATCAAAGTTTTAGAATGATCTTTTTGTCTCATTAGAGGCTCCCTGTAAAAGGTAAGACCAAGTCGAGCAGTTGTGGCAACAATTTTATGCGTCTACTCTTTTGTTTCAAAGATTTGAAAAAAAGACATTTTAGTCTTGTAAATAAAGGGCCTCAGTAAAGGTGAACATTGCTTGCATTGAGGACAGCCATGGGTTGCATTGAGGACAGCCATGGATTGCATTGAGGACAGCCGTGGGTAAGGACTTTTAGAAGCTATCTACAGGGTGACCTGAATTCAGGAACCAAATTTTAAGGGTTGATAGAGAATACTGTAACAATCATTTATTGTATAGAAATATATGGGCACAAAAAACAGGTGTGAAATTTATGATTTGAATATTTTAATGACGCATGTTTCATTAAAATTGCAATTCATTGTGTATTAGGGCATAGAATTACTTTAGTGGGTCAGGCTGAATATTTGAGTCAATGACATCAAGGTTATTCATGGCTATTTCCAACTCAACTTGAACCTTAAAGTAATCACGTTCATAAGTAAATAAGAATGTACTGATAATATTCTAAAATGTGTAGGTGGAAAGCGAAGAAGTTTCACACTGCGTTTTTTAAAGCTGAAGAGAGAGAGAAAAAATGTCAGCAGTCTATTTTACTTGTAAATGACAATGGTTTCATGTTCAGACTTTTTCTATTCTGTTTTCTCCTAAAGTATCAGAAGTTCAGAATGTAAAGCAATCGATAAATAGGAGACCAATTTTAAACAGAAAAAAAGGAATAGAATAAAAAGTAAAAATATATTCTTTAAATACTCTTTTATAAGCATCCTATATTTATCCTGAAAACCTCGCATAATTTCAAGACTGAAACTCATTTTGTCAAAATATTTCCTTTGTAATACATTAATTTGGTGTGGGCACCAAACCCGATTGTGGAAAATTCACCGCTTTTTTACGCTTTGTGGAAAGCGTGAGCTAGTGAATTTATCTAAACAAAATTATAATTCTTATGTTTTTTCAAAACACTGTTTTAAACACTAGTGTCGTGAAGGAAATTTTCAGCTTGTTATTAATAAACTTTATAATATACTTATAACTACTTAAAAGGTGACAAAAACATATAAAAATATTATTTAATGTAACCCGAGATCTTTCGAACACACACGCGTCACCCCTTTTCAACCCTCTGCAAAGAAATGGACTGAACTCCGCTTGCGCATGCATACTATTTTTGAATTTGTTTTAAAAATGTATTTCTATTCAGTCAATCATCTTTTATCCCTTTGAAAATGAACGCGTGTGTGTTGGAAAGATCTCGAGTTACATTAAATAATATTTTTATATGTTTTTATATGTTTTTGTCACCTTTTAAGTAGTTATAAGTATATTATAAAGCTTATCTTTTTTTGTGATAAAGCAACAGGAAAGAAAACAAAAGCATCATTTGAACCAAGACCTCACTTATCTTAACCCCCTTATCATAATAGTCAATATGATATCCAGGGCTTGATTTAACCCTTTATGTACTGAATTATGAATTCATGAAAATTTTATCTTCTAAAGCATTTTTCGCGAATCGTTTAAAACCCTCCGACTGTCTTGGAAAAGGGCAAAATTGTAATGTTGTTTTCTCAGCATTTTGTTTTAAATGCTAAAAAAGAATGATTTTTTGAACATTTTATAAAAAAACTTAATAACGAATATGAATGCAATCCTTGGAAGTATTAATCATTGTTCAATGTATTAAAAATACATTAAATCAATAGAATTATATTACTTTAAATATTGCTTGTATTGCAGTGAAACCTGGAGCTTAGTGAACGTATTAACACGGGCTTGTCAGTGAGGGGGTTAAAGTACATTAGAAGGTTTACATAATCATTTAATAAATTTTAGAAGGATTTTAGAAGGATTGAAGGATTTAGAAGGATTAATAAAATTTGAATGTATAGGGATTTTGTGCAATATTTATAACCCCACTCAAATCCTTTATTTTAAATCTTTTTCTTAGTATTTTGTAGAATTAGGAAATGTGCAAATATAATGTTCTTACAATAGAAATATTTCCGAACTGAATCTTTTCAGTGCCAATCTTTCAACGTCAAGAAAGCTGAAAAGATGAAAAGGCAAAAGAAATCATTCTTTTAAAAATATTTTTGTTTTGTGTAAGCAATAATGCTTTTGGAATAAGATAAAGTAATGTATCTATAACTCATTCTAAACTGTATTACAACTAATCCATGTGTTAAATGAATTTTATAACAAGTTATTTTAATGATACTTACAAGTACCGTCAGTAAATAAAGGGTTAAACTGTTCATTGTTTTCTTAACGTATAATAATGATTTAATTAATATTAAAAAGTTAATTGAAAAAAGTGTGGGTTTTTTGTTAATTATTATAATTTTGTTTTTTTTTTACCTTTATTTAATTTTTTACTTTAAAGAACTAGGGGGGGGCTCTGCCTAACTGCTCGCTACGCTCACCAACCCCCCGCATAATCGCTTCGCGATTCCATTCGGTATCGCTAAGCAATCCCTATTTTTAGCCAACCCCAAATTATTGTCTGTACTTAAAAATAATGTAAATAGCTCAATTAAGCTCTATTCATAAGCTAATATTAGTTTTTGTTGCATTGAACTATCTCAGTTTGTTGATTTTCTGCAAGCAAGTAAACCCTATTGTTTTTCAATGGGAGTCTATGGAAATTTGGCGAAATAGTGGAAATAGCGCCAAGTTGACGACTAATTTTGGTCGCCAAATTTGACGATATACCGCCATGTTGGCGACAAACTTGGCGACGTTCGGCAACAGAGCCGGGTCCCGCTCCCCCTTCGTAACCCCCTTATAACGTCAGAAAGCTCTGACCAATCAGATTCGTTTTGTGGTATCTACGCAGATTTTCATTGGTCCATTTCTAAAGCGTTACTTTTTTTATATATACTAGGGGGCCCTGCCCCCTACGAGCTACGCTCGTCAACCCCCGTTCAGACACCGCAGACTCTAACAGCACGCTAATTTGATCGGCTTTAACCCTTTGAGCTCTGCCGGGTGAATTTTCACCCACATAAAATCAAAATCTTTTAATTTCCTTCAAAAACTCTCCATTTTAAAAGCAAAAACTGGGTTTTGTAGATTTTACTTGTCTTCATGAAATCTAGATGGCAGCACTATTCTCTGCAAATATCTAGTAGGTTTTTAATGCGACCTTAAAAACACTCCAATTTTGAAGGTTTAGAAATTTTGTATTTTTCAAGCATTATAAAGAAATATTTTTCAAAGGAGATAACATTTTTTTTCTCTTGGACACATCAAACATTTAATAATAATTACATGCAAATCACTAAACTGAAAATTTAAATAATTACAGGGGATAGAAATAAGTAATGGTAGAATTTTCTACCAGCAGAGCTCTAAGGACTACAAAAATGTGCTTTGTCACTAGATGGCAGCACTAAAATTACATACCAGACAGTGTTTCAGAACCAAAATTGAGATGCTTATAATTTAATTCCAAGGAATTTAAATTTGTGTTTAATTCAGCAGATTGACGAGTTTATTATGTTTTAAATATTTCTAAACAAAAATTAAATATTTTTAACATCTGTTTCATCTATAAATTTGATTAGTTTATATTTTTATATTATGATTTAAAAAAATTTAAATTTTGAATTTTCTCATTTAATAAATTTTTAAAATATTTTAATAGTCTTAGAATTTGTTTAAACAATGTAACTGCTTAAAATATGTTAAAATTTCAGCAATTATAGTAATTTTAGAATAACTTTGCGGTGTCATTTCTTGTATTAGCGTGTTGAAATGAATGCTCTAGAGCTCTGATGGTGGAAAAACTTCCCACGTCCCCCAGCCTAAAGGGGGTATTTAAAAAAAATTTTAATCACATGGTTCAATTTCAGACAGTCCCCTAATCACATTTTAAGTGTTTTTCTAGCATATTTTTAAAATTTTAATAACCCGGAGCTCAAAGGGTTAAAAAGATTTCGGAAGATTGAATTATAATCTGACGTAATTTTCACCAAACTTTTCTTTCTCTTTTTGATATTCACGTAAAAATACTTTTGTTAGAAATGAAATATTATGATCATCTTAAAATATCAAATAAATGTCTCGTTCAATTTTTAAATTTTAACTGTTTTGCAATATTATTTTTTGTTCATTTTACGTAATAAGTGTAATGTGACGTAAATGTGACGTAAATTCTCCTATTTAAGACTTCTAACGCATGTTAATGAACTTATTATTTTACAATATTCTTTCTCTTTTAAAATTCACGTTCAAATATAGTTTTTATGACGTAATTTTCAATGAGTTCCTGCTTTTTATATTTTCTGTTTATAATAGTCACGTGTAAAATAAATTTTTAATTTGAAGCAAACATTATTGTTTGCGCTGTTTATACAGTTGGCAACAGTTTAAATTAATACAATTTTCTAAAATATGTAAAAAATATCCCTCGAAATGCTGAAAATTTGAATTTAAAATATAAATAAAACCTCAAAAAATGAGTCAAATTAAAAAACTAAATGCTGTCTGTACACAGGGAAATTCTGACGCATAAAATGATCTAAAAATGATTAAATTCCTATGTACAGTTTTTGCTCCTATAAAACTTTTTTAATGGAACGATTTTGTCCAATTTTGGCATTAAATATCTCTTAAAATAATTCTTCGATTTGAAAACTGTCTGCATCAGCGTGTTTATCAAACATTTCTGTATAATTCTACCGATTTTCATATTTTTGTATGCAACAGTTTTTTTAATATTAACAAATAAAGGCCATGCTTAAGCATTCAAATTGGATGCCGATCTGCGGGGAATATCTACGCAGATTTTCATTGGTCCATTTCCAAATCAAAACTTTTTTTTTATATATAGAAGGATGTATATAGAAGGATTTAAAATATTGCATTGTTGCAATGTCACAGTCAGTTATCGTTTTTTGGCGAGCATAGTTTGGCGCATCATTGAATCTATTGTTGTTATAAACATGGAACTATTAATAAAAAGGAACTGACATATTCTTAAAATAGTGAAAAGCTTCAACTGTAACCGCTTTCGCAAGGGCTCAGGTGAAATCTTCCACTAGTAAATGGATATAGAAATTTTCTCCGTGAGGCCTTATTAATGCAAAATTTCAGTCGTAAATAATAGCAGAAATATATTTTCAATTTTGCTGATGTAAGTGTACTTTTGCGGTAGTCCGTTTCCGCCATATTGTGACAACCGGTGAAATAAACTTACTGTTTTACCAGTCAAACTGATGCCAGTAAAAACGAATAGAAGTTTTTACGATATTTGCGAGAAAATATTTCCATGAATAAGAAGCTTAAATAAGGCAAAATTTTTTATTCAATTTTACTGGAGAGAGATACCCCGCCGGTACTCAGAAACTGTAGATCCGATTTAGAAAAAGCAGCCGCCATCTTGTGACAACCTCTTCAGTTACTTCACTCGCAACTGGTAGACAGTACACTATATGTCTCCTCATCTTTATTCATAACTCCATTGTTATAAATAGCTTACAGTTGTATTAACGAACAATATTTGGCGATTTATTACCTGTGGCGGTCTAATGGAAAAAATCTGTATCATTAAGGGGTCTCAGGACTCTTAAATTTGGAAAAAAACGAAAAAAAAGATCGTATTCAACATTTAATATCTTAAAATATATTTGATTTTCAGGCACAATTTTTATTGGGATAAAAGATATACGTATATTCTTTCATTTCATGCATTTTAAAAAATTCCAAGGTTAAAAATTAACATTTACAGGAGGCTCCAAACTGTCAGACATTTTACAAACAGAAAATTGACATAACCGATTACGCGCAGGATTACAAAATAAATTTTGCAACTAGGTAAAAATTTTAATGCCTACTTATACTTCAGATTGTAAAATTACCCTGAACCTAAATAAATTTGTATTTAAAAGCATTTTTATATTTTTAATACAAAGTTGTATTTATCTAATGCAAAATTTAGAAAAATTCAACAGTGTAATAAAAAAAATAAAAATTGAACAATAAAAAGGAAATTTTAGGTTAAGTTTATACAGACTAACATTAAACATATTTGCAGAAGTTTTTGAGATATCGTGCGCGTTATTCCCATAAACGACATTTGGAGAAAAATGACTTCAAAGTTTCGGAAACGCCGCTTCAGCTATTGAGCGGGTATAATTCTAAAAGCCATAACTTCTGTTCTAATGGGAATTTGAAGGAAAAAAATTATATCAAAATGTTCAGAAAAGATTATTAAATTATATCAAAATGTTTAGAGAAGTTTAGCATCTAGAAAAATTTTTAATTTCGAGAAAAATGTTGAAGCTTTAAGAGTCCTGAGACCCCTTAAATGATTATAATTTACAATTAATTTCTAAAAATATAAAAAAAAAAATTATTGCAATCGGAAGCACACTTTTGTACGTAATTTTTATAATTTTAGCATACCAAGAAGCGAGTTAAAAATTGATTAAAAAATCCATCTTTACACGCAAAAATAAAGTTGAGTTGTGCTAAAAAAATTCCTGAATGCGAATTATGAAAATGTAGGCAAATACTCTTGTTACAATTTCTATCTATCTATCTGTATTATAAAGGACAAACGTGTCTGTGCGTATCACTGACGTCATGTTGACGGTGGCAAGAGCAGACGATTAAATTTAACTTTTACTGCATATTTTTTCAGGGCTGCAGAGTCGGACCTATTTTTGAGCAAAAGAGCCGGGAGTCGTCAAAAAACAAGCCGACTCCGTCTCAGACTGCAGATTATTCGTTAGACATCTTAAAGTGAAATTAAACTAACTAGTAAATCTGCAGATCAGGAGCCTCAACGTCAGCTCTACAATTCATTGTGTTTAGCACCCTTTGAGTAATATTAATCTTTCTACAAAAAACGAAATTTAAAGTTTTGAAATTACATAAACATTTATAAAACGAAAAAATATTTCGAAGGTTTCTGACATTAGAAGCGTTAAATTAAACCCCTTGTTATGTAAACGTATTCTGAAAATCTCATGAGCTACTTATTCTGGTAATTTTTAGATAATAGAGTAGATTTCTTCGAAGGACAGAGCCCCCCTGAACCCCTTCGTAGTGTAATTTAATTTACATTTGTAATTATCAATTAATTGTGTTAATGTCCTTTAGTAAATTCTACCAATAGGCGGAAACGTACATGAATTCTTTTCTACAGCCCTGTATATTACGTGAAGATTTTTACGCGTCGTCTATAACATTTAAATTTAATGCAGACAAAAAACCCTCTTAAAACTGCTCATATCACATTTCCGGGGATTAGTATGCATAGTGTGCACCATATATCCAGTTTCTGCGGAGTCCTGTATATGGTTCTATTTAAATTCTGCAAACATTTGTTAGTATACTAAATGTAATTGGGCTGAGAAATACATAACTCAAATAAAAAAAAACACACTGAAGCAATTCGCGCTCATTTTCATTTATACTTACAAATTCATTTGTGTATCCCTGTACATGGTCTATACAATATTTAAGCACTACTTATTAAGCACAAATTTACTTAACGTTAAAACGCACCACCATAATCGAAAATGCTCTTCAGCAATCATCCCTAATAGACCAGAACTGTATCCGAAATTTTTTATGTGACCCTATAAATGAACGATAAATACGATACAAATCATATTCAAGCTTCTTGTAGTCAATCACAGTAATGTAATTTAATTTCATAATGTTTGAATTAGTGCAACACAATTAACACACTGACGACAGGCAATTTAATTAAATCTGGGTTTAAAAACAGTAGAAGCTCCTCCCTCTTCTGAAAGTGTCTGGGAAATTGGTTTCTGAGATATGTTTTTCATGTTTATGCAGCAGTAAATATCTTTCAATGTACGGATGTAATATATAATGTCTTACAATCTATAAAAAATATGGACAACACAATATAAATGTCTTTTCTGTAAGGTAGAAGTCACTCCCTTAGCCAATGATGTATTCTGAATAAAAACGAGAATTCTCGTTTCCCGTCGCGAAATGTGTTAAAATAAGCTGTGAAGAGTTTTTTTCCCCCGTAGACCACATTTTAATCGACCACTTTTGTGTGACCCTGAAAAAAACATATACTTTGCACACCATATACTACAAAAATGTTTCAAAAATACATATCAATTTTATTATTTTGTAACAGAGTAACATCATTAAAAAACGCCACAAAAGGATTTTCTTCAAAGATTGTAATATTATGAATACTTTTGAGTTCCCTGTACGCATGCTGTAAGTGCTACACATAACATATTTTATAGTAACCAGGTTCTAGTGCACCTTAATAAAGTATATAAATTTCATTACGTTTAAAATTGTGTAACATTATTAAAATACACCGCAGACGATTTTTCCCAAAGACTATAATGTAACGGAATAGTTTTGAGTGCCCCTGTAATTAAGCTATGAATGCTACACTCTTCATTTTTAATACCAAACATACTTTGGCAAACCTCAATAACATATATCAATTACATGTAATCCCGACTATATTTACGCGAGTTAGAGCACGTAGAGAAACACGACAGGCGACAGATAGAAAAACTGAAGTCATAAATACTTTTCATCCATGTTGGAAAGTGTTAAAAAGGATTTACATGACTTTAACTGTACTTTTTTTTCACTTATAGCATGGTTAAACATTAAAATTTCAGTCTAAACATCCGTCTAAACATTCAGTCTAAACATCAGTTTAAACATCCTAATCCATGCGATAGCAATAACATATTAAAAGCCCCCCAAAATATGCATATCTGGAGATCTATAAATCTACTGGAAAATAATTCATTATCGCGCCCACTGTTAATTGCATAAATTGCATCGATTTGGCGCGATAAAATATTTTTTGTGATAGCCTTTAATAGTACCTGCAACAAAGTTAACGTAATTTACTAACTTCATTCATATTTGACGGAATGATAGGCTACGAATAACAGTCGCTAGGCAACGAAGAAAAGGAAAAAAAAAAAAGAAATATGTATCATGTAAAACAAGAAAATTAATTTAAAAATTCTTTATATTATTCGAATACATCTATAAATGTCCTCAAAACATTATACACGTAAATAAAAAAATCTGATAGATATATTGATAAAACTTCAATATAATAGGAATAATTTAAAACCCTTATTTGGAATTTTAGTATCCATAATTTGACATTTAAATCCATTAATCAAACGTGCCATTTTCTTTCAACAAATGGAAATTTGAAAATCGTCTGACTTGCCGTAGAAAAGCATTATAAAGAAAAATAAAATCTTCCATATTTTCCGAACGAATGAACCAAATTTAACCAAAAACTATACAGCTACGTCCGGGTATCTCACGAATATGCCCAATTAATTTCAAGCTGATCGGGTGCTTTTTGCGGCAGTTATCGCGGAACAGACAGACAGACAGACAGACAAACGGAAATCAAAACTTTTCGTGTCTCCACAGTAAGCCTACACTGACGTTTCGGCAAAAAACTTTTCGTGTCTCCACAGTAAGCCTTCACTGACGTTTCGGCAATTATATATAATTTTAAATCTATAAAATGAATTATTATCGTTATTTATGGACTATATCAGGCTACTCAAGTTAAAGATGACCAATTTACTTCAGTGTACTAAGTATATATAAGAGTAGGTACAGAGTAAGTACAGAGTACTACCCGTGTACAGGTTAGATGAAAATTGTTTTAATTCATAACTATAGTAGATATTTTATATTTAGTATATAAGTACTTCCCCTTACATTTTTGGTGTTTGTGAATAGAAAGAACCCTAGGTACAAAGGTCTGCAAAGACCCAAGGACCGCAAAAGGAAGGCAACTTTTCAAACAGGCCGTGTAAGTAGAATTAAGACAATTTATATTAATGGACCGGATCAGACTGATTAAAAAAATTGAGCAGGCTGACAAACCCAATATAACAAATTTGAAAGAATCAAACTACGCCGATAAAATAGGAACAATTTAGAATTGGCATGATTGGGGTGATAATGAGAATAAAAACAAAGGGACGATCGAACTTTTTAGGAGGACGGGCCTTAAAATTTCGGCTGTGGGGGTAATGCAAAAGTTATAAATTTGAGCTATTTTTGGAGGCAAAAGAACTAAGAAATGGGCATAGCATTGTAGTAGAAGCCTTTTCCCCTCCCCACATCAAATTTTTTCGGTCTGTATAACCAAAAGTCAAAATTCTAAAATACCTTTCTTTTATTTACTTATTTTTGTGCACAGGATTCAAAATAAGATGAAATTGTTTTTCTGAATCGGCGATACCCTAAATAGTGATAAAATAGTGAAATTTCGTTATCTTTCACGTTTTGAACTTCAGATTTTTCAGCTCTGCAGAACCCGAAATAAAGTAAAAAATCTAAAATTAATTTAAAAAATGTAATATTTTTTTTCTCATTGGGTTGGGTTGGGTTGGGTTGATTTTTGACGGCCAATTATCTACACGAGGGATATAGGCCCGGGGGGAGTGCCCTCCGTGGGGGTCTTTCTAAGGGAACCTAATCCGTATTAACGCATGGAAGATCCACGGCTCGAAGAAAACCACGAAAACTCCGAACGATTAGGCCGACGGGCGCGATTGGGATCGAACCCAGCACCTCCCGTCTACCAGCTTCGAGAGCAGAACCTCTCGGCCACTGGTGGGGCCTTTTCTCATTGGAATCCACAGTTTCTGAATTATTTCCGAAATAATAAAATTTTCAACCTTATTTTTCCTCCTTTCCATACAAATTTTTCCATTCTGAAGGACACAGCAAAATAAACAACTAAATCGTATGGATTTCGCTTTTTCTTCTCACTCCGCAAGTCCAAAGTATTAAAATTTCCATTTTGTGTTTGTTCTTTAGACTTCGATAGTTGAATTCTTCGAGTTTGCGGGCGCGAAATTGTAAAATTAATAAAGCGGAGTTTTTTTTTAATGCCCTAAAAAGGGAATCAATGCGAAAATAGTGGGATTTTAGCTTTAATTTTCGTATATTTCATCATTATTTAAACCAACAAGCAACACTATTAGCCAGCCCGGAGTCGGAGTCAGAGTCGGCCATTTTTCTCACCGACTCCGCAGTCCCGATTTTTTTTAACCCTTTGTGCACTGACGGTAATTTTAAGTACCATTGACTAAAATTTAATATAGCAGACTCCCTAAAATCCGCAAACGTCTGAAATCCGCACATCACCGCAGATGTAAACAATGAAACTTTCAATTCAGATGTAGGGACGAAATTACAGAATTTTTTTTGTTTTATATCATTCCGTTTGTATTTTAATATGTAATTAATTCTCTATAATATAACTGAACTGATGTTTTTTTTTTTTTTTTTTTTTTTTTTTTTTTCATGAAAGAGGTACAATTTATTTCTGAAAAAAATATATAGATATTGCTGATATCTTTGGTAATCACAATCTTTTTACCGAATCTTTTAGTATTAATCGAGATTTCTTGGTTATTAAGACTGGCTAAATCTGAAATAAAACTTCCCTACTTTATGATTTTTATGCGAATTAATATGGTACCATTATGAGGCAAGTTTCATTCAATAATTCAAGGAAAATGTATCTTATCTTTATTATGCAGATCTAATTATACACTATTAATTATTTACTTAACCTTTTACTTTTAATAATTTAATCACTTTTAAAATTATCTTACTTATCATTTTAGCTTATTACTTAAGTATTTTAATATTTTACTATATTGCAAGGATTCTTTATAATTTTGATTGCATTATTTCATTCAAATTACTGTTTAAAAAGTGTCAACAAAGCAATGACCAGAAATCAGCAAAATTCTAAAATCCGCACAACCTCTGGTCCCAAGCTGTGCGGATTTGAGGGAGTTTAATGTATAAAATTTATTTACTCTGTCTATTAATAAAAGTTTGTTTTCCTTTCCACACTACTCTGCTTGGTCAAATTTAGATAGCGTAGAGAAGCAGTCGAAGCTAAATATTTTCAAAAAGGGGTAATTTTCTTAATCATTTTCATGGGTATAACTTTTCTTTTTTTTATATAAACTTATATGAAACATTTTCAACTGCAAAAGACTTTCCATTTACAGAGAGGAACATAAAACATTTAAATACATTGCTTTTATAAGAATTGCGATATTTCCATACGAGTATTTTTGGTTAATTAATCTGATTATTTTTGTAAATATTTTACAAAAATAAGTTATAACTACCGATATATATACAGTAGACTCCCTCAAATCCGCACAGCTTCGGACCAGAGGTTTTGCGGATTTCTGGTCATTGCTTTGTTTACACTTTTTAGACAGTAATTTGAATGAAATAATGCAATCAGAATTATAAAGAATCCTTGCAATATAGTAAAATATTAAAATAATTAAGTAATAAGCTAAAATGATAAGTAAAATAATTTTAAAAGTGATTAAATTATTAAAAGTAAAGGTCAAGCAAATAATTAATAGTGTATAATTAAATCTGCATAATAAAGATAAGATACATTTTCCTTGAATTATTGAATGAAACTGGCCTCATAATGGTACCCTATTAATTCACATAAAAATAATAAAGTAAGGAAGTTTTATTTCAGATTTAGCCAGAGAAATCTTTTTACCAAATCTTTTAGTATTATAATACTAAAAGATTTGGTAAAAAGATTGTGATTACCAAAGATATCAGCAATATCTTTCATTTTTTTTTCAGAAATAAATTGTACTTCCTTCTCATGAAAAAAACCATGAGTTCAGTTATGTTATAGAGAATTAATTACATATTAAAATACAAACGGAATGATATAAAACAAAAAAAAATCTGTAATTTTGTCCCTACATCTGAATTGAAAGTTTTATTGTTTACATCTGCGATGATGTGCGGATTTCAGGCGTTTGCTGATTTTAGGGTTGCGGATTTGAGGGAGCCTACAGTAATCAGTTTTAATGAAAATACATACCTAAATTCCACTTTATTATTATTTAAAAATTCCAGTGTATCTTCAGATATTAAAGAAAATAATTATAGAGGTGAAGCAATTTCTTGATAAATAATTCCGCAATAAAGGGTTAAACTTTCAAATATTGCGCATTTTCAATTCGAATAGGAAAAAATTTACCTTAAAATGCAATTTGCCTGAGAACTGTATCGCTATTTACTCATTTTTTATTGTTTTTAAAATAACTTTTAAACATTTTTAAATCTATCCCTATCGCTTGCAGTCGACTACGAAAGATAAATCCGTTTGCACTTAAAACTAGTATGTTGTGGCCATCACAAAACTTTCTTCTATATAAATCACGTCAATTAAATCATTTAAATAGTATAAGAAATTACATCAATTTAGAACCAATTCGTATCAAAGTATACCTGAATTCGAAGTTTGATGAAAATTCGTGCATTAGTTATTGAGATAGAGCTGTAGGGGAAATTCTGAAAAATTCAGCATAGCAGCGCCACCTGTTGAGCGATTTGCACCAAAACACAAACAGCACTAATTCATATTAAGGTATACCGGAATCTGAAGTTTGATGAAAATCGGTGCATTAGTTCTGGAGCTAGAGCTATTGTGGAAATCACAAAAAATGCAGCACAGCAACGCCACCTGTTGAGCGATTTACACGAAAAGGTACAAAACATCATTTCATGTCAAGGACTAACTGAATCTGAAGTTTGATGGAAATCCGTGCATTAGTTCTGGACATTGAGCTATTGTGGAAATCGTGAAAAATGCTACATAGCAGCGCCACCTGTTGAGCGATTTACACCAAAACATAAACAGCACTAATTCATATCCAGGTATACCTGAATCTGAAGTTTGTTGAAAACCCAAGTATTAGTTCTTGAGATAGAGCTATTGCGGAAATCTCAAAAAATGCAGCATAGCAGCGCCACCTGTTGAGCGATTTGCACCACAAGGGGCAAAACATCAATTCATGTCAAGCACTAACTGAATCTGAAGTTTGATGAAAATCCGTGCATTATTTCTTGAGATTGAGCTATTACGAAAATCGTGTAAATGCTTCAAAATGCAGCATAGCAGCGCCATCTGTTGGGCGATTTGCACCAAAACGGTACCAGCACCAATTCATATCAAGGATTAACGGAATCTGAAGTTTTATAAAAATCCGTGCATTAGTTCTTGAGATAGAGCTTTTGTAGAAATCCTGAAAAATGTAGCACAGCAGCGCCACCTGCAGGGCGGTTTACACCAAAAACTAATCAGCACCAATCTATATTGGGGACTACCTGAATATAAATTTTTATTAAATTCCGTCCATTAGTTCTTGAGATAGAGCGCCCACAAAATTTGTGTCACATACAGACAGACAGACAGACAGACAGACTCACCGACAGACATTTTGTAAAAACATGTTTTTTGGAATCTCTGACCCATAAAACGTATAAATCCGTCGAAAACTGGAATTCGAAAATTTTCATGAAACCAATACTTTCTTCTTGTCAAGATAGAAGAAAGTAATAATATAAATAGCTCAGCATTTGTTTTCAGCTTATATTAACGAAATTAAAATATTCATCCATCAATAAAGAAAACAATAAAATATAAATAAAACACAAATTTAAGACTAGTAGTCAAACTTAAAAAAAAAAAAAAAAAAAAAAAAAAAACTAGTGTGTGGTGGCCATCACAAAACTTTCTTCTATATAAATCACGTCAATTAAATCATTTAAATAGTACAAGAAATCACACCAATTCATACCAAAGTATATCTGAATTTCAAATTTGATAAAAATTCGTGCTTTACTTCTTGAGATAGAGCTATAGCGGAAGTTCTGAAAAATGTAGCATAGCAGCATTACCTGTTGAGCGATTTACACCAAAACATAAACAGCACTAATTCATATCAAGGTATACCTGAATCTGAAGTTTGTTGAAAATCCAAGAGAGTTCTTGAGATAGAGCTATTGCGGAGATCGCGAAAAATGTAACACAGCAGCGCCACCTGTTGGGCGATTTACACCAAAAACTAATCAGCACCAATTTATATTTGGGACTACTGGAATATAAATTTTTATTAAATTCGGTTCATTAGTTCTTGAGATAGAGCGCCCACAAAATTTGTGTCACACACAGACAGACATTTTCTAAAAACGTGTTTTTCGGAATTCTGACCCGTAAAACGTGTAAATCCGTCGAAATTTTTCATGGATCCAATACTTTCTTCTTGTAAAGATAGAAGAAAGTAAAAAAAAAGGCTGAAGCAAAGCAATAAAAAAGGCTGATTGTAAATAGTGATGTTTGGCGATTTCCTCGGTTGTTAACTCTTGGCGTGACTTCAGTTCGAAAATATCGCCTTTAAAAATTTTCAAAATTTTATTCGAATGGATTATTGCTATGTTTCATATAAATATGATATCTGGTATTCTTAGAAGGCATTTTAAAAAATATATTAAATGTAAGAAATCTATTAGTTATTAGTAAAAGAAAAAAAAAGTGGTTTTCACTTATATTCCGTAACTCCAGGAAGCCCAGGTTTATTCCCTTGTATTTATAAAGAAATAGCCTGTTTCATTATTTAATTGCATATGTTATTTAACTACCAGAAAGCTGATAGCGAAAACATAGGCCCCAGCTTTTCTCTTATCGGGATATAGAAAAGGTTTTGGAGACCTTAAATTATTATTAAAGTTAAAGAATGATCATTTAGTCTCATTTGAGGCTCCCTATAAAATTTAATGTCGAACCTTTGTGCAAAACTTTATGCGAATCTAATCTTCTCTTTCAAAGGTAGAAGAAAACGTTATTTTAGTCTCATAAAAGACTTCTACATACGCAAGCATCGAGTGCATTATATTGGCCAGCGCCCAGGGCCGAAATTAGTTTTTATTTCTCTTTTCACATGGGGCAAGTCTGAATTTCGGCACCCCTCCCCACTTTGCAAATAAATTTATAAACACAAGTTTTAGATTCATTGCATTTATATTTTATCGATACTATTATAATACAGAGGCTGGTTACTACTCCTGGCTGACTGACTTAGTGACTCGTCAAAGCAGAGCTGAAACGACTAAAGTTAGGATCACGAAATTTGGACAATAGGTTGCTGTTATGACCTAGACAGGTAATAAAAAAGGCATTTTTGAAAATTATCCTAAGAGGGTTAAAAAGCGGTCGGAAATTTTAGAACATTTGGTCGTATCTTAGCGGCCATTTTAGGTAGGAGCGTGAAATTCCAGAAAATAAATCTGCTAACAAAATACTTAAACATATGTTTTATCGGTTTTAGAAATTCCTCACTAAGGGGATTAAAGGGGGGAGGGGTTGAAAATTTTAAAACATCTGTCCATATCTTAGCTGTCGTTTTAAGTAGGAGGGTGAAATATCAGAAAAGAAATCTGCTAAAAAAATAATTAAACATGTATTTCAGAAATCAATAGAAATTCCCCACCTAAGAGGGTTAAAAGGGGGGGGGGGGTGTCTAAAATTTTAGAACATTTGGCCAAATCTCAGTACCCGTTTTAGGTAGGAGCGTGAAAGCCCAGAAAATATATCTACTAAAAATAATTAAACCCGTATTTCAGCGATTTTAGAAATTCCCCCCTTATATCAATTTTATTTTTTCTGTAGAAAAAAAAAAACATATATGTACTCATTTACAAGTATATTACAAGTCTGTATATTTAAATATATAGTTTTTCCTCTTAAACAATACTGTGAACATTCTTTAAAAAAATTGATTACCAGGTCCAATCTGCAAGAGTCAAAACCGACCGTACCACTTAAAATCATCCCGACCGAAAAAAAAAAAAAAGTTTTTACCGACTCGATCTTGCAGAAACGCCAATCAGGTCGAATTCGCGTTAAATTGGTCCTTCCAACCAAGAATGTAAACAACATCATTTTAAATCTCATTGTTAGAAATATCGCTCATTTTGACATGTACTACAGGACGACATATTAATTTTTTTAGGTATCTTTGTAAAAGAAAATGTACACGAGCGGAGGACTGTTTTTAAATTTAAAGCAGTAATGTTAACACCATATTAAAATTTCGTGACTATTGGTCAAATTTTTATGAAAATTAAAGTTTGTGAAGTAAAAAAATACCATCACAAAAACAGAGAGGTAGACAAATGTATCATTTTTAGATCCCAATGATATTGAAACGGGGACATTTGCAGGAAGAGACTTTCCCAACAACAACAACAAATATGTGAAATACAAGACGCCCCACAGTGGGGCAGAATACCTAAAAACCTGGCAAAAAATCAAAAATCAAAAATCTGAATTCCTTTATTCTTTTCGGTGGAAACGATAAAGAACTATTTTTCACGTCATAAAACAACGTTGTTCTCTACTTCATTCCTCCACCCGCGGTTAAAGTTACGCTTAGTTGCGTAGAGTTTTTCGTCGAGATAATATGTACGATTTGCAGGCAAAATTTGAAAGTTGTCGTACGTCATCATTATTTCAATAAATTTTAATTTTGTGATGACATTTTGAAGTTGGTGTGCGTAGATATATTTTAAGAGTTTTGGATTAATAAAAGAGTGTGTTAATAATATTGAAATCGTTTTCAGTGTGAAAGACTTAAATATTTACTCTATGTTCAGAATCACTGAGATTTTTAATTATGTTCCAAGGCTGTCCAAGCTTTGGTTTTTACAGTTTGGGAAAGCTTATTTATTGCTTAATTTAGGATCACAAAAAAATGTTGCCCATATTGGGCCTTTTTTTTGTTTCAGGACAATTTCTGATATAATGTGTTGCGTTTATCACAGCTTCTATGGTCTCAATTGTAATTGGTTTTGATTTGCGTTTCGCGCAGACGATAATTTTTGTTTTGTTTACAAACGAATTTGTTTTTAGAATGTTTATGGATGTTTACGTCGCTAACATATGTAATTGATTTATACTTATTACGATCATATAATGATGAAACGCGCTAACGTTAGTTGTTGTGCGTTGTAAAAATATGTTTCCGTGTCTCCATTTTCCTGTGATTTTTAAATAAGTAGTAAGAACATTCAACAGAAGGATTTTTAAATGGATCACTGATATAAGAAGATTTTAGGTAAGCCTAATCTAATCTCCTGAATTAATATTAAAAACTTTTTTTTATGCTGAATGAATATTGATAATAAGACTATCAGTATATTAATATTGAACATATTTTTTTTTAGATTAAAGAACATATTTATAATGTTTATCAAAAGAAAAGAACTTATTAACATAATGAGAAGTTGTGGAAGTAGTGAAATGGAAAAACAGTTTCAGCACTTGTATGATGAAATTAAAAGGCGTAGTAAATGTGATTCAAAACAACAGAAAGAAACGCTAAAAAAACTTTCGTATTTCAAGACACAGTATAAGACACGTTACACCAAAGCAAGGCGAATGGAAGAAAGGTTTAAAAGCAACAATCAGGAATGGCTAGAAGGATCAATTTTGTTTCCTAATGAAATAGTAAATAAGCGTGGTCGCCCTGAACTTAGCTTTAATGATAGCTCAGAGAGAACAAAACGATTAAAAACTAAGGAACTAAGGAATACTACACCTGCACCTGTGTTGTCATACACAACGCGAATGAGTTTAAGGTCAGAAGGCCAAGTACAAGCGTCGAAACTTCTCAGTGAAATAACTACGTCCCCACATCGTGCCACTAAATATATAAAATCCTACGCAGCTTCTTTGGACTCAAAGCCGAAATCTTTATCTGGAGAAGATGCTCTAGCTGTTTTGATTACAGCAAAATTGTCTCGATATCAATATGAGATTGTGAGGAATGCTCCACAAACATTCCCCTCTTACAAAACCATACAATCCGCAAAGAAATTCTGCTACCCAAACAATATACATATTACAGATACCTCCGCTAGCGTTCCCCTACAGGATTTGCTTGATCACACAGCGCAACGTTTGATTTTATCAATTGAACCTGTTATTAGAACTCTTCGAGAATCAGAACTAACCAAACTATGTCTATTCACAAAATGGGGTTTTGATGGCTCTTCAGGCCATAGCTCGTACAAACAAGCGTTTCATGGAACTGAAGCCAGTGATTCCGCAGTTTTCATCACGTGCGTTGTTCCTGTTCGTCTAGTTTCTGATAATAAGATTATTTGGCAAAACCCAAGTCCAGCATCTACGGCATATTGCAGACCACTTAAAATTCAGTTTATCAAAAAATCTAAGGAAACTTCAATTGTAGAAAAGAATAGAGTAGATCACGAAATAGAAAAGTTGCGGGACACTACAATAACATTGCAGGACAGACAAGTACACGTAAATCATAAATTGATCTTCACCATGGTAGATGGAAAAGTGTGCAATGCGCTCACTGAAACGACATCAACACAGAAATGTTTTATTTGTGGTGCTACTTCTAAAATGTTTAACAATATAGAAGTAATGATTGCTAGACCAATAAACACTGACAACTTGGGCTTTGGTTTGTCTGTCTTACACGGATGGATTCGTATGTTCGAGTGTGTCTTGCATCTGGCTTATAAATTACCAATAATGAAATGGCAAGTTCGAGGAGCTGACAAACAAATAGTAGAGGAAAACAAAGCTCGTATACAAAAAGAGTTCAGAGAAAAATGTGGTTTAATCGTAGATAAGCCAAAACCGGGATTCGGGAGCACCAACGATGACAACACTGCAAGAAGATTTTTTAAAAATGCAGAATTGTCAGCAGAAATCACGAAGATTGATCTTGAGCTTATAAAAAAATTACACACAGTTATGAGAGTAGTTGCCAGCGGGTACGAAATCGAAGTCGAAAAATTCAGAATTTTCACTCATCATACCGCAATGTACTTTACTGAAAAATATCCATGGTACAACATGTCACCAACTGTACATAAATACCTCATACATGGTCCAGAAATAGTATCAGCGGCATTACTTCCTATCGGCCAATTAAGTGAGGAGGCTCAAGAAGCTCGTAATAAAGATTTTAAAAGATATAGGGAACACAATTCGAGAAAGTGTAGCAGGGTCAAGACAAATGAAGATGTTTTTAATTTATTTCTAATCAGTAGTGATCCTCTAATTTCAAGTAAACGCAAAATAAAAAGGAAAAACCTAAGACAACTTCCCACTGAAGTGATACCTATGTTGAAAGCTCCAACCGTAGCAGAATCTGATAATAGCGATACGGAAACTGAAGAAGTAAATATCGCGGACTCCTCAGACGATTCCAGTGATTCTGATGTATCAGATTTTTGAATTTATTATGAAGGTAAAATGTTTTTAAAATGTACAAATTGCAATATTTAAAAGATTTTTCAATATAAATATGCGTAAAAAGATTTAAAATGTATTTTATTTACATGTAACAACATAATCATTAACAAATATAAAGCATTTTAATATTTAAAAACTCTCAGGTATTTAATGCCAGTTATTTGTGTACCCTGCCCCACTGTGCGCCCGTTCAAAAGTTATGGGAAGGTATGCGTTAGTATTAAAAAAAAAAGAAAAAGTAATTATATAACTGTTTATATGAAAGTTGGTTAAAAATAGTTATGTTTCTCATAAAAAAGAAATTGGCTGTGGATATTTCCATAACATTTGCTTCTACCACATCCGACTGTAGCTATAGGCCACATCACAGGGATGGCGAACCTTTTCACGCCTACGTGCCAAATTTTTCCAAAAATATATTTTACGTGATCATGACGTGCTAACAATAAAAAAATTAATAGATCAAATAACGATGAATCAAAATTGCTTAAAATTTTCTTTTTAGCATTAAAAATGTATTTGTAATATTTGATGCTATACTTTCGAAATTTATTTTAAAAATGTTATTTCTGTTGTCTCGTCTCAGATGCCAAATAATTTATATCAGCTTCGTACTTAGTTATTTTCAAGAGAATGCAAGTTGAATTGGACTCATTTGACTACACGTTTTTGCTTGAATTTTTCATATTATTTATTTCCGAAAAAAAATGTCTCGCAGAAAAAATTGCCAAATAGCAAGAGCCAGAACCTACAGCTTTTAGTGTCTGGAATTGAATTCCAAGTTTTACCACTGGCATTTTTGCTTATAATGCATTTTAATCTTTCTTTTGCGATATTCTTCCAATTCTATCTTATTCATAAAATTTTCTGAGCCAATATTGAGCTAGATTGGGGCACATTAAGTTATATTTCAATTTCTTCAATCTGTATAACAATGACAACCAACCGAACTAATCGAATTCAGGTAACAGAGACAACATCTAGATTAATTAATGTATTTTGTGAAATTCTACTATATTTTGATGTAGAACCTGAATTTATGCAAAAATAATCTACAGCGTGCCACTTATGGCACGCGTGCCATAGGTTCGCCGTCCCTGCCATATAGGCTTGCGTTAAATTAAACTCCCCGGAACTGGAGGGGAAATTATGCGTCATGTTTAGGAAACGCCTTTCAAACCATTACGAGAATATTTTTTTCGAAACCTTTCGTCATACTTGAAAGATAATTTGTAACTAAACTTGCAAGTTTCGAAACGAAGAATCCTTTAACCCTTTATCTACTGACGGTACTTACCAGTGCCATTAAAATAACTTGTTATAAAATTCATTTAATGCATCGATTATTAGTAATACAGTTTAGAATAAGTTATAGATGCATTACTTTATCTTGTTCCCAAAACAGTATTTGTTACACAAAACAAAAATATTTTTAAAATGATGATTTCTTTTGCCTTTGCATCTTTTCAGCTTTCTTCGCGTTGGGGGGGGGGGGGGGGGATTTTCAATTGGTAAATATTTCTATGTTTCTATTGTAAGAACATTATTCTTGTACATTTCCTAATTCTGCAAAATACTAAGAAAAATATTTAAAAAAAAAAAAAAGATTTGAGCGGCGTTATAAATATTGCACAAAATCCCTATAAATTAAAATTTAATTAATCCTTCTAAATCCACCAATCCATCTGAAACCCTTCTAAAATTTATTAAATGATCTTCTAATGTAGTTTCAAAAATTCACGAAAAATGCTTTAGAAGATAAAATTTTCACGAATTCATAATTCAGTACATAAAGGGTTAAGCAGCGAATATTTGTTACTCAAGACACACCAGTCATAAATCATATCACAAAACAGAAAACAATAGGAAAATAGATTATTACAATTACCAGAACATTAAAATAACTTGTTATAAAATTCATTTAATGCATCAATTATTAGTAATACAGTTTAGAATAAGTTATAGATGCATTACTTTATCTTGTTCCCAAAACAGTATTTGTTACACAAAACAAAAATATTTTTAAAATGATGATTTCTTTTGCCTTTGCATCTTTTCAGCTTTCTTCGCGTTGGGGGGGGGGGGGGGGATTTTCAATTGGTAAATATTTCTATGTTTCTATTGTAAGAACATTATTCTTGTACATTTCCTAATTCTGCAAAATACTAAGAAAAATATTAAAAAAAAAAAAAAGATTTGAGCGGCGTTATAAATATTGCACAAAATCCCTATAAATTAAAATTTAATTAATCCTTCTAAATCCACCAATCCATCTGAAACCCTTCTAAAATTTATTAAATGATCTTCTAATGTAGTTTCAAAAATTCACGAAAAATGCTTTAGAAGATAAAATTTTCACGAATTCATAATTCAGTACATAAAGGGTTAAGCAGCGAATATTTGTTACTCAAGACACACCAGTCATAAATCATATCACAAAACAGAAAACAATAGGAAAATAGATTATTACAATTACCAGAACGCAGAGAATCTAAAATACTCAAAGCTCAGTCTCTAAACCTGTAAGCAGTCAGTTAAGGTAGTTCTCAGAATTAAAAAAAAAATCCGCTCTCAACAACGCGAAACTTTCTGACATGTTTTCCGACTCATTTTTAAATACAAAATTCTGATACTTGAATAAGATCATTATTGAACTTATTTGTAATCGAACAGATTTTTTTTAATTTTTTCGATAAATTAATTACCTCTTGAGTTATAAACAATTGTTGTCTGAAAATGGCAGTTTTTTCCCGTTTCCTCCACTGTCACG
This sequence comes from Maratus speciosus, assembly GCA_963932465.1. Lineage (NCBI taxonomy): Eukaryota > Metazoa > Arthropoda > Arachnida > Araneae > Salticidae > Maratus > Maratus speciosus. The sequence goes on along the minus strand of OZ010788.1, from coordinate 52,708,130 downwards.
CCAGAGAATTTGGTTTAAAACACCAATTTTGACAGCATTTTCTGACTACTTTTACCGACAATTGGAGAAAACATTCCGATTACATAGTTTCTTAATAAAAGCATCTACCAATTTGATACTTTTGCGAACAAAATTGAATTAAAAATTGTGTCTGAAAGTAGCCAGTTTGGATTTGAGACTGCCTTAAGAACAATTCTATTTCTACCTCGAGTTCAATAACGGATACATTTTAGTGCCTTGAAATAAGAATTTAACAGAAATGTGGTTATAACTCGTATATTATAGCTCATATAAATCTACGGGTGCTCATATTCGTTTTCTCTTGAAAAAATGCATTGGAAACAGAAACTAATTTCTTAAAAGGTGGTATGATTTGTGGAATTTTTCCCGGAAAGAAAGGATTTGTCCCGCTGTGTGGTATGCCACATCATTCAATAACTGTCCAACAAACAATCCTTTATATCTTTGCTGTGATGTGAAAAGTTAATACGTTATCACAGGTAATCTGGAATATTTTCTACAATTCAACTTCTATATATCGTTAGCTAATATAGCTAATTAAGTGCTAATAAGTTTTTAGTTCAAAACTCTGTCTCCAGGTTTGCGCCAAATACGTCTTCTATACTGGCCATGAATTATTATGGCCATGAAAATTAAAATTTCAAAATTATCTGTAAAACTACTTTCACAGCAACAACATTGCGTTGAAGGGGAAAATATGTATCAATAATGAAAAATTAAATATATATATATTTTTTTTTCCCAGGTATATTGGAAATGGTAAGAATAAAAGATGGCATTATATTATTACCATCTTAATGGTAAAATACATATTCGCGTAATATTTTTTTTTTTATATGTGTGAATGTAAATAAATAATATATGACTTTGTTAAAACATTACGTGCAAAAACTGAAACAATTTCTTTTATTATTTTAAATCTTCATTACGTTTTTCAAAATTCTCACATAAACAAAATAAATGTGTCTTTATTTGTGGCTCTATTAAAAGGAGCAGCTTCTCATTCTGAACATCTCATTCATTTCATAATTTAAATCGAACTTGAAAAATAAACAAAAAATATTCAGCTATACAAGCGGGAATGTTACTGTTTATACAAATTGATGTTTTTATTTAGCATCTTCTCATTCAAATTATTTTCTTAAAGTTAAATATGAGAAAGAAATAAAATGAATGTTCAATAACATTGCGCAATGTTATCAACAAATTCTCGATTTGTAATTTAATAGATGAAATCGGGATTTTCAAACAATAGAAGCCTTGTCCTTTTCTCTAAGTTTTAGATGCATTGGCTGCTTAAAGGGTGTTTTTAAGTTAATGAATCGGTAAGTATTTTGGAATATATGGATATAATATAAACTTTCTTACAATCTAATAAAATATTCCTAAAGTATGATAGAATACATATTTCTCGATAAAAAAAATTATGAACCTTTTATGCAACAGAGATATGGGCACTGGTGGAGCTAATAAATTTAAAATAAACAGAGCTCGATTACCACAGGAGTAGATGTATATAGATGTACATATTCAGATATGGATGAGTAGTTATAGATGTGTTGATGTAGATAATCAGATATAGATGATTAGTTGTAAATATGTAGATGCTATAGATAGAGATTAACGCAAATGCATAGACGTGTATACATACGTAAGTGTAGACGTACAGATATTATATACAGAATGTATCTGGAAAAGTGCACAAAACTTTACAGGACAGGGCCGAAACTAGCCTTTTTTGCACCCGGGGCAAAGATGGATTTTGGCGCCCCCCCCCCCCTCTTTCACAAAGTATATTTACAAAGACAATTTTACTAATTTTATAATAGACGACTTATTTTAAAATTTAAAATATGTAATACTGAACTACGTAATCTACAGTGGCGGATCCAAGGGGGGGGGGGGGAGGTCCCTCTGAACATCAACAAAAATATTCTAAAGATCATTTTTTAAATGACATATTCAGTAGTGTCCCGATTATCCGAGTCCCGCCTAACCGAGTTTCCGCTTTCACCGAGTTATTTTCTTCCTATGGACTGATGGCTTCCATTATTATGAAACAGCCATTATAAATGAAGGGGGAAAAAAATGGCCATAATTTTTTTTTGCAAAAAAAAAATTATGGCCATTTTTTTTTCCATTCGGACCAGAAAATCAGAGTTCTAGCTTTTTACGGCTGCTCTTTCATTTTCACATAACACTTCATTTATAATGGCTGTTTCATAATAATGGAAGCCATCAGTCCATCAGAAGAAAATGATCCTTTCCAAAGGTATAATCTTCATTTGGCGCCCCTTTGTTCTGGCGCCCGGGGCACATGCCCCCTCTGCCCCCCCTTAGTTTCGGCCCTGGGGTGATAGAACGCAGCTATACGAGCAAATTTCGTCATGGAATGTAAGGTCCGAACGCAAGCGGTGAGAAGTTAAAAGGTAGTTTTCCACTGTCCCAGGGCGATGGATTGGTCGAGATGGTCCCATAGCTTGGCCACCAAGATCGCCGGGTCTCTCGTCTCTGGACTTTTTCCTGTGGCGCCATATGAAAAGCCTAATCTAGGAGTGCCTCATTGAAACCGATATGGATCTAGTCACCAAGATTTCCGTTGTTGCCTGCGATAAACGTGAAATGCCTGGTGTCTTCGCAAATGTGCGCCAGTCCCTGTCCTGCAGGTCGGAAGCGTTCATTACAGCTGGCGAAAGATCTTTTGAGCAATTTCTTTGAGCACGTACATTAAATATATTCCTGTTAATAAAATGTTTTCTAAAGTATCTTCTCTCATTCTTGGGTTAATTCTTTTACTGCGACAGTGGAAACTACCTTTTAACTTCTCACCGCTTGCGTTCGGACAATACACGAATATGACGAAATTTGCTCGTATACCTGCGTTCTATCACCCCGTTGGAGTGCCGCAAGGGTCATGCTCAGTGTTGATTTCAGGGGGTGGTCCGGGGGGGACATTCCCCCCCCCGGAGCAATGAGATGTCCCCCCCGGAAGATTTGAGATTTTGTGTTTTCAATGGTCAAAAAGTGCAATTTCCCCCCGTAACTCTACAATGTCCCCCCCCGGAGCCACAGAAATCCCTCCCGGAGAAAAGTGTCTGAATTCAACAATGGTCATGCTTGGGCCGGTTCTCTGGCTGGTGTTGAGTAACAGCCAGCTGAAACGTCTAGGATTAGATGAGGCATGGACCATCCTGGTCTTTGCTGGCTACATCTTTATCCTATCACGTAGCACAGCTGTGTACAGATTTGCGGATATTGTAAGGTGGCTTCTCGTAGAGATTCATGCCTGGGCAAGTGAAAGCAGTCTGGAATTCAGCTATGATAAGTGCATGTGCAGGTCATACCGCCGAAGGGAAAGATGGAGTACGATCCCTCGAGGGCCATTTTACTAAATGGACGTAGGGTGAAGTTCTCTCATCAAGTCAAGTACCTTGGTGTGGTATTTGACTGGGACCATAGCTGGATGCCGCACTTGGACCCAGTCCAGGAGAAGGCAACCAAGGTTCAGTACAAACTTAGTAGGCTGACTAGGGCAAGATGGGGCCTGAAGTCGGAAGTCCACAAAACTATATACTTGGTCGTAGCCGAGAGAATAGTTTTATATACGGCCCGAATCTGGTACTCTAGCAAAGTAACTCTTCGTCGGAGACTTCTTAGCACCCAGAGTGGTCTCCGTCTCTGTGTCACCAAGTACTACAGCACGACGTCGACAGACGCTCTGAACGTGTTGGCGGGAGTCATTCCTCTCGACTTCCGTGCTGGGATTGAAAGCGACTTCGGGGCCCTCACCCAATGGGGAGAGAGCATTGATAACCTCGATCTCAGGCTCAGGCCCGATACGGTAGAGATCTGGAAGTACCCAACCCGAAGAGACCACCACAGTAGAATACCGTGGACTCTTGACCTTGGTCGAAGGACACCTTTCACATACTACACAGATGGGTCCATAGGCGTAGCGTGACCAGAAATTTTCGGGGGCACCAAGGGCGTGAGAAGTGCGCCCTTAGCGAATTTTCAATTTTGCGCCCCCCCCCCCTCCCAAAAAAAAATCTTTCTCTTTGTTGTAATAAAATTGATAAAGTGCAGAAACATAAATAAATTCTATAATATTTATAATATGAATAAATATTTCGCGTTTATTTTGGAACTTTAAAATGTTTAATTTTAATTTAGAAATTCAGAACAACTAAATAACATAAGAGAAAATTGCACTTATTTGTTAGAGAGTTCATGATGTTTTGCGACAGGAAAAAAAGAATGATTAAGAAAGTAAAAAGAAATTCCCCGGAAAATGATCGGCAGCCAAAAACTGAATAAATAAACAAATAAAACAGTGGTTCGCAGCATAAATTTTGCACCCGGGGCGACCGCTCCTTTAGCCCCCTCTTTGCACGGCCATGGGGGCAAAATTAGAGGTCTGCACAGGCCGCAGTTTCCAGGCCGGCGTGAAAATTAAAAGTTCCATCCGAGCCCGGCTCGTTTATATTTTCACAGTTTACGGCCAGGCCTGGTTCTTAAAAAAATCAATGTAAACAAGCCCGGCCCATAAAAAATCAATTAAATCACTCCGGGTCCGGCCCGACTCAATTTCTCAAAAATTCCGATTTTTCTTAACATGCAATTGCAGGGCTGCCACTTGCTACTAAAATGCTACTAAAAGCGACTATATTCAGCATCCGGCGACTATGGCGACTATTTTAGGCTGAAAACTGTTAAAAATGACTATTTCAAGAAAGCAGTGGGCGACTTTTTTCGGATTTAAGCGAATATTTTTACTGAAAATATTCGGTCTTTTTCTTCAAAGCGCCTGTAAAGTCATCTTCCCAAACGCACTTTTTCAACGGTTGTTTGAGGAGATTCGCGATTTTTTCCGCGACGAATTCCAAAATTCGGGATTTTTCCCCACAAACAATTGACGAAAATACCTATTTATTTCCGAGATCTTTTTATACTATCGTTGAAGAAGATTTTGCGATTTTTCCGCGTTCCTTTGCCAAATTTTGCAGATTTTTCTACTACAGATTGATGAAATTGATTTTTTTTTCCTCCACCACGTCTCCAAATTCGCGATGTATATTTTCTGCGACCGATTGATGGTAGTTACTATTTGTTTCAGAGATCTTTTGACGAAATTCCGGATTCTTTTCCAGATCGTTTGTCAAAATTCGTGATTTTCTTTTCACGACCGATTTCTTTTCGACCGATTCGTGATTTTTTGCGCGATTATTTGGTTAAATTCCCCCCCCCCCTTTTTTTTTTTTTTTTTTTTTTAATAACAAATTTGCGTTTTTTTGTCCGCGACCATTTGACGAAATTTGCAATTTTTTTCTCTTCATCGTTTAACGAAATTCGTAATATTTTGTACATTCTTTTAACGAAATTCGGGATGATTTGTCCGTGACCGAATGACGAAAATCGCCATTTGTTTCCACAACCTTTGATAAAATTCAAGATTTTTTTCCACGGGCCTTTAAGGAGATTCGCGATTTTTTTCCCCGACGAATTACCAAAATTCGCATTTTTTTCCGCCAATCGTTTCGTGGAATTCACGATTTTCTTTACACGATCCTTTGCCAAATTTCGTGAATTTTTCTACGATCGGTTGACGAAAATGATATTCGGTATTTGTTTCAGGGATTTTTGACGAAATTCGCGATTCTTTTAAACGATCTTTTCGTTTGTCAACTGACTGAGGAAGTTCTTGATTTTTTGCTCGCTTTTTTGCGCGACTGTTTAACCAAATTCACGGGTGTAATTTTTTTCTATTCGCGACAGTTTGACAATTTTCTTTCCGTAATCTTTAGGCGAAATTTACAAGTTTTCTTTTCGCGACCGATGGAAAACTTCTTTTTTTCTAAGGCCAATTGTTGATATCTGCGATTTTGTTTTTCGTTAACGAATGGCAAAATTCGCGACTGTTTGATGAATTGATTTTGTGGAATTCTCGAAGAAAAGAAAATCGTGGCTTTCACGGGAAAAAAAAAAGAATCGCGTACAAATCATATGCTTGTGCAAGAAATAAATTTGGAAGATTCCATCCAAACAAATATTTTTATTATGCGGAATTTTCCTCTTTTGTGTGGGATTTACGATATCCCATACGATTTCTAACCCTGCCCCTCAAATAAAACTTTTCTTCCTTCTCTCCAAGAAACTCACTTTGCAAAAGAGGGAAACACAAGTTCAGAGGTCAAAGAAGTTCTTTATGTGACCATGTTCTGCAGTTGGGGAAAATTTTCCTTCTACCGATCAAGCTAGAACTACTGACCAAATATCAATGATTGACCAGCATCGTATTAATGGTTGTGAAGTAAAGCGTTTTTGTTTTTGGGGAAGACAGAGTGGGTGAAATGTTATATACTAAAAAGTTTCAAATTTGATTGCATCTTAAAAAAGAAAAAAAAAAACAATTGAAGAAACCAATTTGCTTAGAAAATCTGAGGTTAAATTCTAACCGGGTTAGTGTTTACTTTTTCGATTTTGGTTGCAGATTATTTTTATAAAGTTACCTTCACTTTCAGTACCGGTTTCGAAACCTAAAAGTATAGCAACGCTAAAAATCAATCTAAACTATCCTAAGAAAAAAAAATAAATTTGAAATATTAAAATGCTTGCATATTAAAAGTTTTAAATGATTTTTTTTGCTTAAAAAAGCTGAGATTGCATTCTAACCGAGTTAGTCTTTACTTTTTCGATTTTGCTTGCAGATTATTTTTATAAAGTTACATTGACTTTCAGTAGTGGTTTCAAAACCTAAAAGTATAGCAACGCTAAAGATCAATCTAAGCTATCCTAAAAAAAAATAAAATAAAATAAAATAAATATTAAAATCCAAACGAGAAATTTCAAAAGAATGCTCCGATAGGTTTAACATTAGCTTGCGAGTTTCTTTGTATTTCATATATATATATTTGTATGAATCGACAAACAAAATCTTCATTTGGTGCCCCTTCGCCTTTGTTCTAGCGCCTGGGGCACATGCACCCTCTGCACCCCCCCCCCCCCCTTAGTTTCGGCCCGGGCTATATTCATAAAAAACATTAAAAAAGGGGGTTACTATTCTATGTTGCATATATTTCAACCCTTAGTTTTTACTCATAGACAGTTGTTCGACCACGCGCCCTTTGAGACCGGATCTACTTGTAAAGAAAGTAATTTTAGTAAAAGGCATGGGCGACATTTTTCAGTTGTCACCTACCTAGAAATGGCAAAAGGACGGTAAATGTAATTTGGGAAGGTAAAAACAGGGGCGGTTGATGGCGGCCTGGGTGAGTTTTTTTTTAATCACGGGCAGTCGCCCAAGCTCTCCTTTTCTGCCTAGGGTGGCAAAAGCCTAGAAATGGCAAAAAGAAGAGAAAAAATCATTTAGGGAGATAAAGGAAGGGGCGCTTTTATTAGCCATGACGCCCTGTGCGATATTTTTTACTTTACCTCTGCAAATGCTATACTCTGTATTGTCTTTTAAAGTGTTTTACTAAGACATTTTACTTTGTGCACTCCTTCCAAGGCCGAAACTAGCTATATTTTCACCCGGGGAAAGTATGGATTTTGGCGTGCCCCCCCTCCCTCTGCAAAGTAAATTTACGAAAGTTTCTATTAGCGGACTTATTTTAAAATTTAAAATGTGTAACAGTAAAATACGTAATATTGAAATATATAACCAGCTTTGACAAACATTTATTCATTAAAACCTGGGGAAAAAATCGAAAGGAAGCAGAAATAATTCCGCTTTATACAGGTTTCCATCTTAGCAGGTATAACTGTTGGTATTCTTTCTGTTGGTACCGTGTAGTTCTTTTATTTAAGACACGATTCCGTTATAGACGGATTTCATTTTTCCCGATTTTAATATTGTTGTAGCATTACAAATTATTACAATTGGGGCACTTTAATGTCATAGTGATATGAGTAACATTGTTGTTCTAGGAACAGGGGCGCCATTTGAGGGGGGCTGAGGTGGGGCCCCCCCCCCTCCCCCCCCAAGGAATTTGATATTTCAGAAAATTTATCTGTCATTAGGGATGCACCGAATAGTGATTTTGGCCGAATACCGAATATTCGGCCTACAGGTAAACTGAATACCGAATATTCGGCCTACAGGTAAACCGAATACCGAATATTTGGGTAGAATACCGAATATTCGGCTGGCCGAATTCAAAGTTAAAGATATTAAAAAAAAAACAATTTTTCATAATACTTAACACAGATACTTCCATTTTGATAAACAAGACCTTTTTACAAGTAATCTTTGCACACACCCAATTTCCGGCACTTCTTCTCATGATATCATATGTCACAGAAATCAAAGTGACTCTTTTGAAAATATAGTTACGATATCTTCATTATTGTTAAAGTAACAAATGAAAATCTAAGTTTGACCTGAAGTGAGATGAGATACACTGTATTTTTGATTTTGACTGATTAAGCGGATTGCGATACTGTATTCTTGGGCAAAAATGGTCTTTCTTGATGTCTATTATCACATCGGAAAGTTTTTCCCATTTTCTTTAAAAACACTCTTTCTGCGAAAAAGCAAAAGACTGATTATTTACAAGACATTGTTCAGAAACTTCCATTTGTGCATCATTTATTTCTATGCAGGTCATCGTTAATGGTTAATTTTTATTTTCTTCTATCTTTACAAGAAAAAAGTATTGGATTCATGAAAATTTTCGAATTCCGGTTTTCGACGGATTTACACGTTTTAGGGGTCAGAGATTCCAAAAAGCATGTTTTTACAAAATGTCTGTCTGTGACTCTATGAGTCTGTCTGTGTGTATGTGACACAAATTTTGTGGGCGCTCTATCTCAAGAACTAATGCACGGAATTTAATAAAAATTTATATTCAGTGAGTCCCTAATACAAATTGATGCTGATTAGTTTTTGGTGTAAATCGCTCAACAGGTGGCGCTGCTATGCTGCATTTTTCACGATTTTCGCAATAGCTCTATCTCACGAACTAATGCACGGATTTTGATCAAATTTTAGATTTAGTTAGTCCTTGATATGAATTGATGCTGGTTACGTTTTGGTGTAAATCGCCCAACAGGTGGCGCTGTTATGATGAATTTTGCAGGAATTACACGATTTCCCCAATAGCTCTATCTTAAGAACTAACGCACGGATTTTCATCAAACTTCTAATTCAGTTAGTCCTTGATATGACTTGCTACTGATTATGTGTTGGTGTAAATCGCCCAACAGGTGGTGCTTCTGTGCTGCCTTTTTCACGATTGCCTCAATAGCTCTATCTATAGAACTAATGGACGAATTTTTATCTAACTTCAGATTTAGTTGTATGTTGACACAAGTTGTTGTTAATTAGGTTTTGGTGTTAATCACCCAATAGGTGGCGCTGCTATGCAGGAATTTTCACGATTTTCGCTATAGCTCTATCTCAAAAACTAATGGACGGATTTTCTCCAAACTTCAGATTCAGTCAGACGTTGACATAAATTGTTGCTGATTAGGATTTGGTATAAATCACCCAATAGGTGGCGCTGCTTGGGAGAATTTTGCTTAGACGATTTCAGCGATAGTCATATCTCAAGAACTAATGCACGGAATTTCATATCTTTAGAATCCTCATGAGATGCATAGATTGCCATTAAATTTTAGCAGTGTGATAGCGAATTTTGAAGTATTAACATGTATGGGATAGAAGAAAGTTTTGGGATTGATACATCGTACTATTTTTAAGTGACTCTTATCAAACAGCAAATAAATAATGTAACAGCATTCATTCTCTTTGATTTAAATATGATTCTGTTTCCAATTATTCTGAATATCTTTATAAATTGACAGTTAAAAGTAGATGTTGTGTAAAAATTTTAAAAATATTATTCAAAAGATATTTTTAAGTATTCGGTTTGGCCGAATAGTTCGATATTCGGCAGACCGAATAGTTTGATATTTTGCCTAAACGAATATTCGGTAGCATGTCCGAATGCCGAAAAGATACCGAATATTTGGTGCATCCCTATCTATCATCACAGGTCACACTCAACATTTTTTTTTTTCATAAATTCCTGAAAAGCTAAAGTAACTTGTCAGATTTTATTACAATAAAGACACATTAAATAAATAAACACTTTATGCACAGAAACTGATAATTATCAAAAATATTTTCTAAAGACTTTACCATTCCAACACTCCCAAGGTGAGGCATTTCTCATTGATGAGTATTTTGTCTAATTTTAAAAAGATATGTGAGAAAAAATTCTATTAATTGCTTCCCAGCCGTGTGCAAAATGATCAAAGAAAACTCGTCCCCCTCAGAGCTAGAATTTTCGAGGTGAATTTCCTCTTTAGTCCGAAATTTAGAGAGGATTTTTCTTGTTTTTTTAAGAAAAGGGGGTTAATTCAAGTTCTTAATTATTGGAATTTTTTATTTTGCATTATTAGTGTCACATTATATTTACTGCAGTCATAGCAACGCTATTAAATCATTTGCTTTATTAAATCATATTATATACAGCAGTGGCGTGGCGTGAAAATTTTCGGTGGTCATCGCAATTATTTAAGTTTGTGGTGAAAAATTATTAACTCTAAAATTCAATGGTTGAATGTTCAAAAAAGAAACTTTAAATCTTACCTTCTCTTATACATGAACTCCAAATGTTCTGCTAAAACTGGATCGTAGAGTTTTAAAAGCTTATTAAGAGTTTTAAAATATTGCTTGGTCATCGCCGCATCCAGCGATGACCGGACGCCACGCCACTGATATACAGTATGTTCTTAATAATTTCCTCAGCCTGATACTAGAGTTCTGCACGGATCGGGTTCTACACTATCCGAAACTGACGAAAGTCGTTAACACGAAACACAACTCTAGCCTGCCAAACTGCAAAATAAACCCGAAATATTCATACCCAAACTCAAAGTGAAAGAAAATGGATCTATGTTTAATTACATTTACGGAAAAGTAGTCTACAATTTTATAGCTTATATACAAAATTGAACACATATGCGCCCATTAATACTCCGATATACAGCTTTTTCATTTTAAAAATATTCAGATATTCCTTTTGAAAAATCGGTTCATCCAAAAAGAGACAAAGCACAACCAGAAATGCTTAAAGTTATCCTTACACCTAGCGAAAAAAAATAGCATAAACCTGACTTGATCCGCAACTCGAGTTCGGGTGAAATCAGGTTACCCGACCCGATGCAAGACCTAACCTGAAACGAAAAAAAGAAACGTCAACCCGCCTCGATATGTGCCACAGATCGGATCGGGTCGGTTTTGAAAAAAATCCGGTTGCGCTACCCAATGCAGACTAGAGATGAGACGGGTTCAGCAGGAGCCCGAAAGCCTAGGCTCGACAAGGGCTCGGGCTCTATTTTTATTCTAGTCTTCGGGCTAGGACTCATTCTTTCTTAAACCTGAAAATTTTATTTATGCATGAATAGAAAAAAAATTAAACGAAACTTTTTCCCCCTTAAAAATTACTTATTCCTTTTCAAATCATTGCATTGCTTTTTTGATCAGAATAAGGGGAAACAGAAATTGTGTTTTTCTATTTTAGTTATTAGAATAGAATGCTATTTTAAAAGAAAATTATTAGTCATATATACAGATTTATGTTTGGCATTGCCGACGACGATGGTCCTACGATACGGCGCCACGAAAGAGGCGAGGATAATTAATTTGTTTTTAGTTCGATTTTCGCTTGTGGCGGAGGTTATTTTGCAATCGGATTATTTTTTTTATTATTATTATTTAGAGATCTAACACAAAGAGAATATTTTCTTCTGTCTATAGTTTGCGGTTTGCGAATAATTTAGATTTCTACTGTACGCTTTTCATATGGAAATAACTTTAGTGATTATAATATCTATTATTAACTCTGCTGATGCTGAAGTTGTACGCTGCAATTTACGAAGTCGCTTTCAGTCGTAAGTAAATTTAATTACCATATTATTCCGATAGAAATCAATCGAGCAGTATTTTCTCTTTTCCTGTAAAAGCACCGGGACATTAAAAATTTTTAATTTAAGATTATTTTCAGGGTCTCGCCAATCCCGAAAGATTGTTAAGAGGAAGTAATTGGTTATAGTTAAAAATGTGTACCTTTTTTAGAAAATTTATAAATGTTGTTCGATTATTCGCTAGATAAATAGTAATTTCTATAAATTTCATGCATTTATTCATGAAATACACTTTATTAACATGCCCATAAGATTTTCTTATTAAAAGAGAAAATATACGAGAATCCTTTTTAAGTATGGAGTACTTACATTTTTATTTGATGCCAAACTTTTCTTTTGATAATATTAAATTTAAATTTTCCTTTAACAGCCATTTCTATGTAAAAAGTAGTTTACAAATGATAATTACATTTGAAATATTTTTTTAAACATTATGCAATTTTTTACTATTGCATATTTTCGGTATCGGGCTCTCATGACACAAAATGTTTCGGGCTCGGGCGGCCTCGGATTTAAAATCGTCGGGCTCGGGCTCTGGAAAAAGAGCCCGAACTCATCTCTAATGCAGACTTTACCTGATACCAAATGTTTTGCAAATTTCTTAATTGTGTGGAATTTAGATCACAGTCTGAAAATGAATGCAGAAAATGATTAAGGAAATTTTTTACTAACAGAAAATCATTGGTGAAAACTTCATATTACTATGAATCACAAAATTTGCAAACTTCTTGACGTGTTGACTATCACTGATTATCTCGTAACCGATTGAATTTCACGATTTTTTTCCCCGACGATTTGACAAATTCGCGTTTTTTTTTCCGTGATCGATTCACGAAATTCACAATTTTTTTCCGTGTCCATTTGTCAAAATTCACGATATTTTTTGCGACGTTTAACGAAATTCGCTATTTCTATCCGAGATATTTTGACGAAATTCGCGATTCTTTTCTACGATCATTTCTTGAAATTCGTTTTTTGCTCTCAACCGACTGACATAATTTGCGATTGCTTTGCGCGATCGTTTGACGAAATTTGAATTTTTTGCGCGATTCTTTGACTAAATGTGTGTTTTTTATCCGAAACCTTTGACAAAATTCTCGTTTTTTTTCCTTAATAATTCGAAATTCACAATTTTTTTTGCACGACTAGTGAGCAAATTTGATTTTTTTTTTTTTTTTTTTTTTTTTTTTTTTTTTTTTTTATTTAATGTTGAAATCTGCATTTTCTTTCCCGCAACCGATTGGCAATAATCGCTGTTTGTTTCCACGATCTTTGCAATATTTTTTCACGGTCCTTTTAGGAAGTAATATTTTTTCCGCGACTAATTTGCCAAACTGACTATTTTTTCCAATTTCAATTGGCAAAATTTAAGATTTTTTTTCGCGGTCGATGGGCGATTTGATTTCGCGTAGCTCCGCAAAAAAAAAAAAAAAAAAAAAAAAAAAAAAATACTGCGGTCTTTCACGAAAATTAAAAAATGTTCCTAGAAGAATCCCATGGTTTTAAAAGACGTTAAGAGGGCAAAATCCCGTACGCTGTTTCAAGCCCTTCCCCTCAAAGAAAACTTTGTTCCAACCTCCAAGAACCTCTTGAAAAGTCCAATTGGTTATCTCTGGAGCAAAACCTGCAAACAAGAAGTCGAAAGGTCAAGGAAAAGAACTCCATTTTAGACAGGTCTCCGTATTAGCAAGTGTAATTATATGGTGTTTTTTTTTTTTTTTTTTTTTCAAAGAAACGCGATTTATTTTTCCGTTTCCGAAAGAATTCTTTTTTTGACAGGTTTCATTTTCACAAGTTTTACAGTAAATGTACCTATGCTCTTCAGAGGTTTACTATAGAAAGGATGTTTTAACAGCTTTAGATATACTTGTAAAACGGAAACTGTCTCTAACGGAATACTGTCTTAAACGGAAAACTTTAGTCAGTATCTTGAAAGTAATACCTGCTAAGATGAAAACCTGCTTAAAACGGAATTTTGAATAGTTTCTTGATTGGAGGGAAGAGAATACCCCCTCCCCCCCGCTGAACCTCACCCTTGGCTATGCCACTGTCCTCAAAGAAAACTTTGCCCCCCCCCCCCCCCCCCAAGGAAGTTCTGAAATGGCGCCCCTGTCTAGGAACTAAAAAACCAAGATTTACTGTCGGTATCTGTCATGTTTGTATTTCAGTTGCTTAACTCTAGATGGCAGCACCAAAACTTTTATTTCTTCCCACAATTCTTTTCCAGAGAATTCTCCTTCTGTTTACTTTTGTGTAGTCATGTAATCTATGTTCTGTAAGTGTTGTGTTTGCTTGTGAAGTACATATTAAATGTTTAAATGTCTACTCGTTATTCAGAGTTATCTTAATTATTATTAGTTAATCACTAAATATATATACTAAAAATGGCGACGTTGGAAAATAAAGCTAGTAATTTAACCAGAAAAAGTTTAATGAAAATGATAATCGTGCCGGTGAAAATGGCTATACTTCTGGTTTTCAATATTCTACGATTCGGTGGAATACTACAATGCTTTATTAATACTTCATAATCTTCTACAGTATTTACGGCGGTGGTAAGGGATATTACATTTACTTTTACATTTTTACGCTTTTGCTAAGTTTAATAAAGTAAAATGTTTTCCTACTTTAAAGAATTTGATGAAAAAGTGGAAAGTTTCACAACGTACGTGAAATGACTGGAACAAAATTTCATTCTGCATGATATAACAGAGCAGAAGAAAGTTCCTGATATTTTAGCATTGATAGGACCAAAATTATATGGTTTATTATGTGATTTATGCTTACCTAAGAATTGTGAATCTTTAAAATATAATGAAATTGTTGACATTCTAATTAAACACTTAAGCCCCGCCCCCAATAAATTTATTGAGAGAATTAAATTTAGAAAATGTTTTCAAAATGAAAATGAATCAATTCAAGATTTTGCTGCTAGATTAAAAAAGGCTACGACCTTTTGTGCATTTACTGGTGATACTCTAAATGAAAATTTACTGGAACAGTTTTTGCGCGGTCTGAAAAATGAAAATATTCAGAATAAATTGATAACTCAGTTGATGATTTAAATTTCGAAAAGGCTGTTGAGAAAGCTTTAGCTTTATATAATGTAGATATTGAAATTGCTGAAATTAAGCATAAAAATTTCAATGTAAATAAAATTTCCAGTACGAAAAATATACAAAACAAGAAATTACAAAATTATTCTCAAAAACAGAATGTCAACAATCATGTAAATAATACACATTCTGACATGAATAAAAATAAGTTAAAAAGCTATCGATGTGGAAATGCCTCTCATTTAGCAAATTTATGCAGATTTATAAATGTTACTTGCAATCTTTGTCGAAAAAAGGCCATTTAAGCAAGGTATGCAGAAGTACAAATTCTCAAAAACAGGTTAATTCTTTAAATACTGTAAATGTTTTATTTGTTAAGTATGATAAAGGCTCTAATCCAATTAAGTTGTCTGTTTTTATTGAAAACAAGGCTAGAGCTGATATGGAATTAGATACTGGATCCGGAATTTCTGCTGTTCCTTTAAAAAGATTTCGCAGAATTTTTCCTGATCATAAAATTTTTCCTCCAGATGTTCAGTTAAAAACTGCAACTGGTGAAATTTTCAAACCTGTAGGTTATGTTGAAGTAAATGTTACTTATGAAAATAAAACTAGAAAGGTAAAGTTGTATTTGATAAGAGAAGATAATTTTCCATTATTATTTGGTAGAGAGTGGGTATCTGAATTTGATATTTTTCCACATAATTTAAAATCAGTATATGTGAATGAAGTTGTAAATTATTCTCATAAATTACAAGGTTTGCTACAGGAATTTTCTGATTTATTTACTGATAAGGCTGGGGAGATAAAAGGCTTACAGGCAGAACGTTATCTTGAAAAAGATGCTACACCCATATTTTGCAAAGCTAGGATTGTCACTTATGCACTACGTGCAGCAGTCAATGACGAATTACAAAGATTACAAGACGCAGGTATTATTAAACCAGTTACAAACAGCAAGTGGGCAACTCCTATAGTTCCAGTGGTTAAGCCTAATGGGAAAATTCGTTTATGTGGTGATTTTAAAGTAACATTAAATAAATTTCTGAAAGTTGAAAAATATCCTTTACCTAAAGTAGAAGATATGTTAGCTACATTAGGTGGTGGTGTACATTTTACAAAAATTGATTTAAATCAAGCTTATCTTCAGTTACCTGTAGATGAACAATCACAAGAATTATTGGCCATAAATACACCAAAAGGATTATTCCAATTCCTTAAGTTATCCATGGGTCTTGCTAGTTCTCCTGCTATATGGCAAAGAAAAATTGAGCAAATTTTAAGAGGAATTAAGGGAGTTACAATTTTTATAGATGATATTTTGGTTACAGGTGAAACAGATGAAATTCATTTAGAAAGATTGAAGCAAGTATTAGAAAGATTAAGGAAATATAACATTAGGATAAATAAAGAAAAATCATTCTTTATGGAAGATGAGATTACTTACTGTGGTTATAAAGTTGATAAACATGGTATTCATAAAACACAAGATAAAATTGAAGCAATTTTAAATGCTCCAAGACCAGTAAATGTATCTCAGGCTAAAGCTTTTCTAGGCTTAGTTACATATTATGCTAAGTTTGTACCAAATTTATCGACTACTGCAAATCCTTTGAATAATTTTCTTAAGAAGAATGTAAAATTTCATTGGTCTTATAAGTATGAACAAGCATTTAAAAGTATAAAAAAAGAAATTACTTCTGACAGGGTTCTTACTCACTTTAATCCTAACTTACCTTTAGTTTTAGCTACTGATGCTTCTCCTTATGGTATCTCTGCAGTTCTTTCGCATATGATGCCAGATAACACTGAAAAACCTATTGGGTTTGTGTCCAGAACTTTGACTACTGCAGAAAAACGGTATAGTCAAGTTGATAAAGAAGCATTAGCGATTATATTTGGTGTGAATAAATTTTTTCAATATTTGTATGGCAACAGGTTTACCTTATTTACTGACAGTAAACCTTTAGTGTCTATTTTTTCTCCTTCTAAAAGTATCCCTGTTTTATCGGCTGCTCGAATGCAACGATACGCAAGTTATTTACAAACGTTTCAATATGATATCCGTTATAAAAAAAACTACTGATCACGGAAATGCTGATGCTCTTTCACGACTTCCTTTACGTAGTGAAGATTTACCTCAACAATTAAATTCGAAAGATGCAATTGATGAATCTGAACTGCTTTAAATTAATCAACTCTCTATCTTACCATTAACTTCGAAATCTATTGCTTCAGCTACAAAATCTGATCCCCTTTTACGTCAAATTTTTTATCACCTCATTTCCGGTTCTGAAATTCCTAAAAATTTACTTTTTGGTGATAAACAAGAAGAATTCACTCTTCAACACAGTTGTATTTTAAAAGGATGTAAGGTAGTTATCCCTGAAATTCATAGAAACCAAATCTTAAAAGAATTGCACTTTGGTCATTTTGGTGTAGTTAAAATGAAGTCTTTAGCCCGTAGTTTTGTATGGTGGCCAGGTATAGACCAAGATATTGAAGATCTTGCACGAAATTGCACTACTTGTGTAAATTTGAAAAATAATCCTCCCAAAGTTGATACACATCATTAGGAATGGCCTACATCTCCATGGCAAAGAATTCATATTGATTATTTTGGTCCTGTTATGGGGAAAATGCTTCTTTTTGTGGTTGATGCCCATAGCAAATGGCCAGAAGTTTTTATTGTTCCTAGTACAAGTTCAGAAAATACCATTACTTGTCTCTCTTCACTTTTTGCGCGATACGGTTTTCCAATTTCTTTAGTATCAGATAACGCTAAACAGTTTACATCTGAAGAATTTGAGACATTTTTGAGAAATCATGGCGTAAAACATAAGTTCAGTGCTCCATACCATCCAGCTACAAATGGACAGACGGAGAGATATGTGCAAATTCTTAAACGTGCATTAAAAGCCTTAGCTTCCGATCCTGGTACTTTACAAATGAAATTAAATAGCTTCCTTTTGCAATATAGGAAGATGCCTCATGTTACAACGGGAGAGAGTCCTGCATCTCTATTTCTAAAACGTCATATAAGGACAAAAATAGATTTGATAGTCCCAAATGTTAAAAATTTCGTTCATGATAAACAAGATGCGAAAAGGTCAAAAGTTAAAATAAAAGAATTTGAAATTAATCAGAAAGTAGCTGTAAGAAATTATACTCCAGGAGCCAAGTGGAAAATTGGTCGAATAATACCAAGAGAGGGAAAATTACATTATAGAGTTCAAGTTGGTTCGAATATCTGGAAAAGGCATGCTGATCAAATAACAAATGTAGGTTCAGAGATTTCTTTAGTTAATGATACAAATTCTGAAGAAAGTGATACAGAAAATTTCAGAAGTGAAAATGCAATTGTGAAACAAGGTGATTTTCCACCAATACAGACTAGTATCGCAGCTCCACAACCAGTTGATTCTCATGAGCCATGTACTCCAGGTCCTACACCAACTGACTTGCATCCTGATTCTCCAAAACCTTCTGTGCCCACTAGTTCAATAGTTGATGCTGCTGAACTTAAATCTAATTCTTCTTCTCCTTCTCCACAGGTACTGAGACGATCCGGTCGATACAGAAGACCTCCTGACAGATTCAAATATTAAGTGGGGGAGAGCTGTCATGTTTGTATTTCAGTTTATTAACTCTAGATGGCAGCATCAAAACTTTTATTTCTTCCCACAATTCTTTTCCAGAGAATTCTCTTCTGTTTACTTTTGTGTAGTCATGTGATCTATGTTCTGTAAGTGTTGTGTTTGCTTGTGAAGTACATATTAAATGTTTAAATGTCTACCAGCGACCTCGTTATTCAGAGTTGTCTTAATTATTATTAGTTAATCACTAAATATATATTAAAGTATCAAAATGAATTCCAGTATTGTAAAATATCTTCCTGTACTATCTACATCAGTTTTGCTGAATTATCACTTATACCACTCTTCTGATTTATAGATTGGTATGTCTAAATACTTTCGTGAACTTAATGCTAATTTTCAAATTTATGTGTGACTAAAACAACAACAACAAAATTATTAAGATTTTACTTTTTATTTTGTGAATTATGGACCGCTATGTTTTTATTGTCCCAGTCAGTCACCTGACTTCGCCTCCTCTGGCCAGATATGGTGATATGCATGTAAAAAAGTAATTGTAAGAAAAAGAATGGGGTTATTCATTTGCTATCTTGTATATTGTAGGTGAATCTTTTTATCTATTTGACATTTTTAATGCACTGTACTAAGCTTTTCTTTTTGACTTTTCGGCTAGAAAATATTTTTTACACAAATTTAACACGCACATATATATATTGTATAAAACGCCAAACATAATTTTCATCTGGCGCCCCTGTGCGTGACGCCCAGGACACATGCCCCCACTGCCCCCCTCCCTAGTTTCGGCCCTGACTCCTTCTCCCGTTCCTTTTTATTGTCCCGGGCAATCATCCGACGTCGCCCATAACAAGACGTGAAAAAAGAAAGTTCAACGCTGCTTAGGGAGAGAGATTAAAAAAAGTAGAACAGCCTTCATGGAATCTTTTCAACAGAAAAGTCTGCGTCAAACAAAATCTTCCTTTGCCCCCCCCCCCCCCTTTCGCCTTTCGTTCTGGTATCCGGAGCACATGACCCTTCTGCACCACCCCTGCATCCCAGGAAATCGGTTGGTGTTTGGCAATTATCAGTGAGGGACCGTTTTACACAGAAGAGACAGGGGCGTAGCTACCGTGGAGCAGTTGGAGCAGACTGCTCCAGGCGCATGCATCCTAAGGGCGCAAAATTAGAAAGAGCAGAATAAAGATTTGTAGAAAGATTTGCATATTTTTTCATTATTAATTAGATGTTATAGATGAATCTTGTTGCAATCAGCATATTCCTATGATGTTTTACCTCAACTATTTCGATTGAAAACATGTTTTATACAATGTTACAAGAAATTACTTCTATTCGCGAAGTTTCAGTTTAAATTCATACCATATTGAATCCTCAAGTAACTTTTCCAGCACCGTTTTAGCATGCCTGTTTTTAGGTAGATTTCGTAAGAAATACTACCTATTACAGTCGTTACCAGGGTGCGACTTTTGAAAAATTCCTTCATAACTTTTCATTATATGACCCCAAAAACCCTAAACCAACCCCACCTAAAAAGTTTATATATATGCATGTGCTAAATTTTGTCCGCATGATAAAAGTCGCAATTATGCACGGATCGTCTTCAAACTCACCAAAAACATTCAGATGGCTAATATCTCGACGGAGATTGTAAATGGGTAAAATCCGCCCAAGGGTGGTGGAAATGGGGAAAATAAAAGTAGGGTTTTAGGGAGAAAATAATTCACACAACTTCGTCAATTCGCAAGATATCAAATCCAATTAAATTTATTATAAATCTTCTTAATGCTATCTACAACTTTTATATTGACAAGTTTTTGATAGGACCGAATCTTACACCAAATGCAAATTAAGAATACATAGCGGTTAAAGAAAAAATTATCGTATTAACATGATTCTGAAAGAAACAACAGCTCTTACCGAAAAATGAAATTAAAATCTCTTCAAAAGCAGCCAGATAAAATTGTTAAACTGAGTTTATCTCTAATCTCCATTTAGTTTTTGTTGGTGAAATTAATACTTAACTTAGAAATATAGCTGCGCCTGAAGGCCGAGCCGGCAGGGATTTTTTTTTTTTTTTTTTTTTTTTTCTGTAACTGTTCCTTGGACGACAGTTGAAGATCTTCAAATCTATAATCAAAACTTGTTTACAGGGTTCTTGTCGGTCACTTTATTGGGTACCACTGTTTTCAAAAAATAACCTTTCTGGTGCATTTCTTTTGAAAATGTTTTAGAAATTTATCATGATGATTACTGTGCGGAAATAATGGTAGCCAAAGAAGTCACCTTTGTGAAACCTATATTTACGATGTAACAGTATATAGACTTGGCTATTTAGTTAATTTACGATTTGGAATTTAAAAAAATCCCTGCCGGCCCGGCCTACAGGCAGAGGTAGATTTCGAAGTCAAATATACTAATTTCACAAACAAAAACTAAATCATGATTATAGATAAATCCACTTTAACAATTTTATCTGGCCGTTCTTGACGAGTTTTTATTTCATTTTCATATAATAGCTGGTTTTATCAGAATCATGTTAGGGCGGTATTCAAAAAAATAGTTTTCCATGCTCAACAACTCGAAATTTTCTGGCATAATTCCAGATTCATTTTTAATTAAAAAAAAATATGAAACTTGCTGACGTGATATTTGAAGAGATTTATAAGCGACCTGTGTTTTTATTTTTTGTTCAATTAATTAAAACTTGATATATAAACAATTATTTTCTCAGAAGGACAATATTTTTCGTTTCTAACACAATCGCTTCGGGAAATTCCGTTCAAAATGCCCACTTTGACATCATTTTTTGAAATATATTCTGCCTCTATCTAAAAATCGATTATTACGGTACATTATATAGTTTCTGAATAAGCGAATCTACCAATTAAATGCGTTTGAGAGCAAAAATGAATATAAAAACCGGTCAGAAAATAAGCAGTTTGGATTTAAGCGCATCCTTAATACAATGATTTTTCCAACACAATCCGCTTCGGTAAATTCGGTTCAAAATGCCCTTTTTAACAGCATTTAAAAAAATATATTCTGCCCCTATCAGAAAATCGACCATTACGGTACATTATATAGTTTCTGAGTAAGAAAACGTACCAATTGGAAGCCTTTGAGAGCAAAAATTAATTGTAAAATGAGTCAGAAAATAAGCAGTTTGGATTTGAATACACCCTTACTAAGATCATTTTTTACTTCAACCGGTATGTGTTTTTAATTTGTTTTTGCTCTAAGAATTGGTCCTATCCAAAACTTGTCTATATGGATGTTGTAGACAATATTAAGAAGATATATGATAAATTCATGGGGATTTTATATCTTTTGAATTGACGGAGTTATGGATTTTTTTCTTCTTCAAACCCCTTTTTTGTTTTCGTTTTTAATTTTTTTTGCGGTACGAATTGGTCCTATCAAAAACTTGTGAATATAAAAGTTGTAGATAATGTTAAGGAGATTCATGATAAAATTAATTGGATTTGATATCTTGAGAATTGACGAAGTTATGGATTTTTTTCTTCTTCAAACGCCCTTTTTGTTTTCGTATTTAATTTTTTTGCGGTACGAATTGCTCCTATCAAAAACTTGTGAATATAAAAGTTTTAGATAATGTTAAGGAGATTTATAATAAAATTAATTGAATTTGATATCTTGAGAATTGACGAAGTTATGAATTTTTTTCTCCCAAAAACCCTATTTTTTGCGCCCCTTGAGCCCATTTTTAACTTTATCAAAAATCTGTGATACATAAATTTTTGGCCCTATTTTTAGAAGTAATAAAAACTTTAAACTGATTTGATATGTACAAAAATTAAGAAGTTATGGGGGGTTTTCTGTTTTCACAAAACCCCTCCCTATTTCCCTCCCCTTGGTCCGATTTTGCCCATTAACGAACTTGACTGAGATTTTATGCCCATTGATTTTATGTATCAGTTTGGAAGAGATTGGTGCAGAATTACGAAAGTTATCGTGTCCAGAAGAAAGTGATATATATAGATAGATAGATAGATAGATAGACAGATAGATATATATATATATAAAGTTTTTTACTGAGGGTGGTTTTGGGTTCTAGGGGTCATGATCGGTGTAGATCTGCAAAAATTTTTCAGAAATTCCAACATAGGAACGATCCCAATAGGTAGTATTTCATACGAAATCTACCTAAAAAAAAAAAAAAGTTTGACAAGCTGAAGAAAATTATTGAAATTATTGACCATTTTACAAACAAAAAAACAAAAATTTTCAAGGGTTTTTTTTTTGTGTGTGTGTGTGTGGAAATTAAACATGCATCAGTACAGATGATTATAAAACAATAATAAGAGCCAGGCACATTCCTCATCAGTCCACGACGACAAAACTTAGAGGGGGGGGGGAGGGGGAAGCGGCAAATTAAATTTTGTGCGTCTTGTTTTTGAGATTTTGAAAATATGGAAAATCTCAAATGCAGAATTGATGAGCCTTTTTGATCGTAAAGGGAGAAAAAATTAAGTAAGTGCTTCTTAGAACCTGATTATCACCTATGCACACTTACATCACTTTCACCACCATCGAACCACCATTTTTACGTATTAAACCTTATTTAATCACAAAATTTTAGGATTGTGCGTTTGCTTGGGCCGTAATCATGCTCTGTTCCTGTCCCCCCGCTCTGAGAGTCTGTATGTGACACAAATTTTGTGGACGCTCTATCTCAAGAACTAATGAACGGAATTTAATAAAAGTTTAGAGTCAGTTAGTCCCTGATATAAGTTGGAGCTGATTACTTTTTGGTGTAAATCGCCTCATTATTCTCGATTTCCACAATAGTTATATCTCAAGAACTAAGGCACGGATTAAAAAAAAAAAAATCAGATTCAGTTAGTCCTTGATATAATTTGGTGCTCATTGCTTTTTGGTGTAAATCATCCGACAGGTGACGCTGCTATGCTACATTATTTATGATTATTGCAATAGCTCTATCTAAAGAACTAATGCACGAATTTTCATCAAACTACTTTAGTCCCTGATATAAATTAGTGCGGTTTAATTTGTGGTGTAAATGCCGACAGGTGGCACTGCTATGCTACATTTTTCACGATTTCCGCAATAGCTGTATCTCAAGAACTAATGCATGAATTTTCGTCAAACTTCAGATTCAGTTAATCCTTGATATAAATTTGTCGTAATTAGTTTTTGGTCTAAATCGAGCAACATGTGGCACTGCTAGACAGAATTTTTTCCGATTTCCCTAATAGCTCTATCTCAAAAACTAATGCACGGATTTTCATCAAACTTTAGATTCAGTTAGAAGTTCACATAAGTTTTGCTGAGTAGATTTTGGTGTAAATCACCTAACCGGTGCTGCATTTTTCCGGAAATATTACCATGTATGAGATAGAAGAAAGTTTTGAGATTGCCACATAGGACTAGATTTTTATTGTGATTACAATGCTTTCCTATTACCTTTTTACTTTCTTCTATCTTTAGAAGAAGAAAGTATTGGATTCGTGAAATTTTTCGAATTCCGATTTTCGACGGATTTACACGTTTGAGGAGTCAGAGATGACGAAAAATATGTTTTTACAAAATGCTTGTCTGTGAGTCTGTATGTGACACAAATTTTGTGGGCGCTCTATCTCAAGAACTAATGAACGGAATTTAATAAAACTTTAGATTAATTTAGTCCCTGATATAAATTGGAGCTGATTACTTTTTGGTGTAAATCTCCCAGCAGGTGGCGCTGCTATTCTTCATTATTTACGATTTCCACAATAGTTATATCTCAAGAACTAAAGCACGGATTTTCAAAAAACTTCAGATTCAGTAAGTCCTTGATATAATTTGGTGCTGATAACTTTTTGGTGTAAATCGCCTAATACGTGGCGCTGCTATGCTTCATTATTCATGATTATCTCAATAGCTCTATCTCAAGAACTAAAGCACAAATTTTCATCAAACTTCAGATTCAGTTAGTCCCTGATATAAATTAATGCTGTTTAGTTTTGGTGTAAATCGCTCAACAGGCGGCGCTATTATGCTGCATTTTTCCCGGTTTCCGCAATAGCTGTATCTCAAGAACTAATGGATGAATTTTCATCCAACTTTATATTCAGTTAGTCCCTGATATAAATTGATCCTGATAAGTTTTTGGTGTAAATTGTCCAACAGGTGCCACTGCTATACAGAATTTTTCACGATTTCCGCAATAGCTCTATCTCAAAAACTAAAGTACGGAATTTCATCAAACTTCAGGTTCAATTAGAAGTTGACATAAGTTGTTCCTCATTAGATTTTGGTGTAAATCGCCTAGCCAGTAGCGCTGCTATGCTGCATTTTTCAGGAAGTATTAACCTGTATGAGATCGAAGAAAGTTTTGGGATTGCCACTTCTGACTATTTTACATTGTATGTGCGTGGAAAGTACACTGGTCATCAAAATTAAAGGATAATGACAGTTAATGAAAAATTATTAATGAAAATTTATGCAAAAGCATTAGTTAACATAAACTACAATGTTTCTCTTGTGGAAAAATGTTTTCTTTAATATAGTTTGTAATCACCTCGGACAAATATGCATACCTCACATCTTGATTTCATAGATTTTACCAAAGTGTTGATCAAGTCTTGTGGAATTACACTCCACGCTTCTAAAAGTGCACTTTTGAGCTCCTGGAGGGTCCGTGGAGGGATTTGGTGCGCTGTAAGTCAGCACCCTAAGTCATCCCACACATGCTCAATCGTGTTCAAGTTAAGTGAGTAAGGTGCCCAATCCATTCGAATGATATCTTCTGTTTGCGAGTATTCTGACACCACATATGCTCGTTGTGGCCGAGCATTGTGATCCATTAAAAAAAATCTCTGGGCCAACAGCACCCCTAAACAGTCTATCTTGGGGTTCCAATACCTCCTCCTCCTCCACATATCTTCGAGCGGTTACAGAACGTCCTTGAAAGATATGCAGCTCGGTGCGGCCATTTGTCATGATTCCCCTTTCTGGCGGTCGCGAGAACGGGATATTTCACGGATAAGGGAAGGCAAGTTGCATGTTCCTTCTTCTCTCCAGATTAAAACACGTCTAGAATCCGTGTTCAGACTACATCTGGACTCATTAGTAAATAGTACTCGGACCCAGTCTTTTTGGCTCCGCTGATCACAACGACGCCTTTGGAAACTGGAGTGCATGGGACACAAACTTTTGGTTTTATCTCATACAGTCAGTAGAACTGCTAAGTCGAGTTCCTGTGGCAACCTGAAAGTCTGAAACCAAAGCTATTGTAGTCACTTCGCGGTTTCTTCTAGCCGACAATGTCAGAAAACGGGTTTCGGATGCAGTTGGTGCTCTTGGTCGCCCTTGACCAGGCTGGCTATCAATGGATCGAGTACTTAAAAAGCGGCTCCAATCTCTTGATATGGCAATGTGAGGGATATTCAAATCTTGGGCGACCTCCATTTGTGTTTCATCTCCGTCGATTCTACCAATTATTCACCACTTTTGAACTTTACTTAAATGATGCCTTTGAGCCATAACTAATGAATACTGACTCTCAGACACCACATTCATTTTAAACAACACTACAGACCAGAATTGCAGCATGCGTCCATTGCGCACCACATTGTCAATCATCTAATTTTCATATTTTCGACTGTAACGTATGTGCGGAAGCGCAATTTTGTGTTCAATTGTATTTAATTAACATAAATAATTGCAGCATTGGGCATTGGTTGCAACATTAACTTAGTGAACATATTTTTTCCATTATCCTTTAATTTTGATGAAAAGTGAAAAAACTGCAATCTTAAGTAATATGTAAGGGTGTCAATCAGGGTTCTCGCTGCCGATCGCCACTGCCCCAAAACGTTTTATTTGGCGAGAAAATGACTGAAATTGCCAAATTGCAAGAGATCTTTTTTTTTTCTTTCGTCGATACTCTCAATGATGTCATTCCACGATTAAACCTTTCCTATGTAACTCGATATTTGTACTCTCATATTCTTAGTATTTCACGACGAATCTAATACTACCATTATTTGAATTTGGATAGTTTTTCTTTAACGATTTGCCAAATTGCTCAGATTAGTGAAAAGCCAGTGAGGACCCCGGTGTCTGGCTCATTTTCTAAACCATTAACTGCAGAAATATATTTATAATTGTAGAAAAGCTTCAAAGTTGTTCTTCATCCTTTTAAAAGTAATTTATGTCAAAATTTTTATTTTTTTAAATTACGAGCTTTACATTTTTATTCGCGTTACATTTAGGAAAATCTTCTCCATACTTTAACAGGTAAAATAAAATTTAAAAAAATGTACGACCAAAATTTACAGAGTTATGATACTTTGAATTTTATGGAATTTTAGTATTTTTTGGCACTAAACACAGAAAACCTGTTTCATCCATATGCGAAAAAAAAATCTTGACAATAGTGTTTTCTTTTATTAGTATTCTACAATGCTTCGAAACCCTTGAAAAGAAAAAATAGATATTAAGCACAGCAGATTGCATTGGCTCATTGGCGCATTTAAAATTAAATTCCCGCCCAATTCTCAGAAAATATTGGTAGGTCCGTACTTAAAGAATTATAATTCATTTCATTAATTATTTGTATTTAATACGTTGTTAAAATACTTTGACTTTCAAATAAAAGTAAAGTTTTAAATAGAATTAAGCTTATTATATAAATTTCGAACTTGAAAACAAAATTGCGCAGAACGTTTTCGTGTGACAAGAGGGCGCACAAACTTTCCTTGCTCCAGGGCGCTGAATATGTAGCTACGCCACTGAGAAGAGAGGAATAGAGACTGGCCTACTGACCTTGGAAAATGTTAGTGATTCTCCTATTTGCAGTCTTCTATTATAGATGAATCTTTTTATACGTTTGTAAGTTTTAATGCATTTGGTTCAGTTTTCCTTTTGGATTTTCCTGCTGCGAGACATTTTTATGCAAATTCGATATATATACATATAGATTTTTGTATGTAAAGGCAAAAAAATTCTTCATTTGGCGCCCCCTACGCTTTCTGTTCTGGCGCCCAGGGTAAGAAGGTTGGGGGGCACGTGCCGCCCGTGCCCCCCCCCCCCCCCCACGACGCTACGCCTATGGATGGGTCTAAGCTGGAGAATCAAAAGGTAGGATGTGCCTTTCTCTTGGCTACCCAGGATTGTGTCGTCGGGGAAGGTCAGTTCCGTTTGACTGACGGGTCTATGGTTTTCGCTGCGGAGATCTACGCGATTAAGGAGGCGATAGATCACGTCCTTTAGAAAGGTCTCGGTGAACTCGATATCTACTCAGATTCGAGATCAGCGCTACAGGCGCTTTACTCGCTTGTGCCTCGTCACAGAGCAGTAGTCGAGATCAGAGACTTGGTGAAAAATAATGGAATCAAAGTTCATATGCATTGGACCAAAGCCCATGTTGGTTACGCCTACAATGAGCTTGTTGATGCGCTGGCTAAGGGGGCCGCGGTCCGACCTGAGGTGGACTTGCGGGTTCTTCTCTCCTGCCAACAGGTGAAGAAGAGACTCCTGGACCGAGCGATCAAAGAATGGCAGAATAGGTGGGATCAATCAGAAGATGGGCGAGTCACCTATGCAATCTTCCGAAAAGTCTCCACTCGGAGAATTCTATTCTCCGAGTGGAGACTTTTCGGGGATTTCTATATAAACCAAGTCCTGACGCGACATGGTGCCTTTGGTGACCACCAAGCACGGTTCTTCAGGAGCAACCCAGTGGGCTTCTGTGAGACCGGGCATAGCACGATTAGACATTGTGTCTATGAGTGCGTTTTGTGGAATTATATCAGAGAGAACTACTTCCCTCGAAATTTTTTCACTCGAACACTTAGCGATCTGTGCCTAGATCATTACAGCAGAAAAGGGATCGTGGCTATTGTCATGGACCTGTTGAATAGGACTCTAGACCGCGTGGGTAATACCAGAGCTAGATGAGCTCCGAACCATTGGGTTTCGAAGTCTTTGTTTTTGATTTCGAGATCATTCGAACACAGTACTCTGCGAGAGTAGTCCGTAGCCATTGTGGTGGCGCGATACGGGCGGGCTGCTGCGTAAGGTTTTCAGGGTTTTCTTTGCGTGTAATGATAATTCGAGTCGCTTTCCTGTAAGTCCTCCCTGAAGGCAGGGTCTCATAATTCGGTGATATGGCTCAGGCTGGTGTGCTGCGGCGGGGCTCGTGGGTCTCAGCTGTGGTAGCTGGTTTGATGGGGCCTCTCCTTGTTGTGTGCTACGTGCCTGATAGGCTGGGGTCCGGGCTTGCTGGTTGTTCTTGGCTGGCTGATTTTTTTGCGACGATTTGACGTCATTTGGTGCCTTTGGGACTGGAACGGGAAACTTCGTTTTTACTATCACCGCGTAAAGTTTTGCCCCCTTTTTCAGATACACCCTGTATAGCATTATCTTATATCGCAGATCGTCCATTTAAATGTATTTACATTTTTAAATAATAATTTAAAAAATATTTATTTTATTTTTTGTTATCTCAACCACTCTAGCCGGTAAATACATCTGACAATAAGGCAGTTTTCTTAAATGTTATTTTATATTGGATTCATAAAAAATAAAATAAAAGTTAGTAACACTTAGAAATTTCACTAAATATCATACATTCATATGTTGCAAAGCACTTTCCAATTTCATTGAAATTTCACCTTAATGTAGTTGTGAAGTTTTCAGCGTTCCAATTCTAATAAGATACGTGACTGCAGTGATAATCTAGGATCAAATTTGAAACAAACATTCATACTTAATGCTATACTCAGCATAGAATATGAATATCTATTTCAAATTCAAATTACTTTATCCGTGATAGCAATGATATGGGATTGTAACGCATACCTCTACCTGACTGAAATCCTTTTAGATAACATCTCTGTCAGCGAGTTTCTTCTAACAGGTATCAAATAGCGTCAAACAAATCGCTAAAACAAGAAGTATACCAAATCAGGCTTACATACTGTTGTCACAAAATGCGGTTGTATTTTATAATTATCAATTTTAAAAGAATAAAAACAAACAATTTCAACATATTGAATTGCATATATGGATCAATAAACGATTTTTACATCTATCCATGTCCCTCATTAAATAATTTAATAAATCTATTTAAATATATTAATTGCAGTTTTTATATATCCAAAGCATAGCTGAACTATCTATGCTTTAGCAGTACAAAATTTCGAAATAAATTTTAATATCTTTATTTTTTTTCATGGTAACAATAGTAATAAAACAAAACAAAACAAAAAAAATTAATTCGGTAACATAGGACACAAATATAGGCCTTAATGAAGCGAAAATACTCTTCGAAACAAAACAGTACATTGTTGGTTGGTGTATCTAAAATTTTAGTGCTAAGTATTTTACAGATATATATCATGATACACCGTAATTTCCGGCATATAATCCGCAGATCAAACAATTCTGTTTCGACCCAGAAATTTTATTCAGTAATTGAAGACAAATATTTACTGCGATCTAAAAAGTTACATTTTATTTTTAAAAATTTCTTGGTCGAAATATAATTGTTTGGTCCGCGGATTACACGCAGGAAATTATGGTATATCCGATATTTATTTTCAGAATAACATCAAGGTTAATATCTCGATATTTTAATGTATTAGGTATTTATTTTTGTAATATTTTGTATCTTTTTTTATATATTTTCAGACGAAACAAGTGCAAATGAATTTTTTCTAACTGTTATTGATTGTGTCGTTCGGTATATAAAGAACTTTCGGTCTGACAGTGACTTTTTAGCCTTACCCACCCAAATAAAAAAGCTATTTTTTCCAAGCCTTACGTTTGAAGCTGAGTTTTTAAATGTAAAACCAATGATTATGTGGGACAATATTTCCTTCGAACAGTCATTGAAAGATTAACTGTCTAATTTAGGTAATAAGTTATTTACAGCTTCATTAGAAATAATCATTTCTAGTTTTGGTTTTGTTCAGATTAAACTGCACAACAGGTCAGGGAATGAAAAAGCAGACAAACTTACATTTGTGTTCAATTTTTTCAATAAAAACAAATTATTTTGTATTTAAATTTTTTTCTATAAAACATAAAATTTCCTTGATACTTGATAATCAGGGGTCATACGCTTAAGAAATTTTTTTCAAGACAGATATCACTATTTGTTTATAGAAAAATAAATCTAGATTAAACACGCGAAATTTCGGCTTATTTAAGAAGAAATTTTTCCATAAGAAAATACTGGTACCGAAGAATTTCCTGGTCGTAAAATTTCAGAACAAGTACGACCCCTGTTGATAATAAATCCTAAAGTTTGTTTTATGAGAATGTAAAAAGCAAATTGTGTATGTTTTCAAATAGTTGATTTTCCATTTTGTTACATAAGCAAGGGAAACAAGTAGGAAACTGTACGTCAAACGTGGCAAATGAGGTGCATTTATACTATAACTGATCTTGACTCTTAGATTCAGATCTCGGTGCAACAGCTGTTGCAAAAGTAGATGAATACAAAATTTATTACGATTATATCTATTAAATTAAGTCATACGGAAATAATAGGGCTCCATATTAAATAAGATATAATCACCATGGCAATCTAGAATTATTATCTATCATGAAATATCATTGAATTAAATACGTATGATAGGATTTAATAGAATGAACAAACTTTTATTAATATCTTTTTTATACATGGAAATTTTTCCAGAGAGAAACATTCGCCTTGCATGCAATATTTCAAATGAAAATCAGATTTCAAATTTCAAAGTAATTGCTTAAAAGGCGCAAAGGCCAACACAGTGAAAAAGATTCCAAGCCGGGACTCGAACCCGGGCCATCAGTATAGCGCACTGACGGTCTACCGACTAAACCACTTGGAACGATACCTAGCTCGGAAAATTTTTCACTATTATATGTTGGCAAGGCTACAAACGCAGCACAAGATGGAATATTTATCATGAGTCACCGACCTGGGACAATATGTTTCGTGTTTGTCCCAGGTCGGTGACTCACGATAAATATTCCATCTTGTGCTGCGTTTGTAACCTTGCCAACATATAATAGTGAAAAATTTTCCGAGCATGGTATCGTTCCAAGTGGTTTAGTCGGTAGAACGTCAGTGCGCTATACTGATGGCCCGGGTTCGAGTCCCGGCTTGGAATCTTTTTCACTGTGTTGGCCTTTGCGCCATTTAAGCAATTACTTTGAAATTTGAAATTTGATTTTCATTTGAAATATCTTTTTAAGTTTTGATTCGATTACTATAAAATCTGAAATGATGCGGCAAAATTCTGCAACGATTATTTATATTACATTTCAAACCATTCGGTTGGGTAGTTTTTGAGCTGTTATATGTGGACAGACGGACAAACAGGACGACGACTATAGGTGCTACGTATTTATATAATTACGAACGCACTTAAAAAAGAAGTAGACATGATATTTTCGAAAATATCATGATATTTACGAACTCTGATTGACGTATACTTTTTATGCTAAGAAAGTGATTCAGAGAGCAAACGTAAATTCATTGCTATACAATTCTTAGAAAGTTTTTTTTTTTTTTTTTTTTTTTTTTTTTTTTTTTTTTACATTTTAAAATAGAAACAAGAAAGAAAAATAATTATTATCTATAGTCGAGAAAATATTAGAATTCTTTAGTTTTTTATATGGGTCAATATCACAAAATACGAAAATTGCAGTCCGCACAACATAATTTCTATTCAATGTTATATAATGCAATTTTCTTTTTTACATTCTAATAAAAAATATTCTTAGATGTATTTTCAAGAGCTATTATATTCATAATAACACAAAAATAAAGCTATTAAGAGTTAAAATTGCATATTGTCATTTTACTGGCATGTCACACTGTGATGCCTTGAAAGAAAAAGGCTTTCTGCTATCCTTCTATATATAAAAAAAAGTTTTGATTTGGAAATGAACCAATGAAAATCTTCGTAGATATTCCGGGTAAATCGGCATCCAATTTGAATGCTTAAGCATGGCCTTTCATCGTTAATATTAAAAATACTGTTGCATACAAAAACATGAAAATCGGTGGTATGATAGAGAAATGTTTGATAAACACGCTGATACAGACGGTTTTCAAATCGAAGAATTATTTTAAGAGATATTTAATGCTAAATTTGGACAAAATCGTTCCACTAAAAAAGTTTTATTGGAGCAAAAACTATACATGAGAATTTAATCATTTTTAGATCATTTTATACGTTATAAGTTCCTGGTGTGCAGATTGTATTTATTTTTATTATTTGACTAATTTTTGAGGTTTTATTTCAATTTTAAATTAAAATTTTCAACATTTCGAGAGATATTTTTTACAAATTTTAGAAAAGGTTATTAATTTAAACTGTTGCCAGTTGTATAAACAGCGCAAACAATAATGTTTACTTCAAATTAAAAATTTATTTACACGTGACTATTACAAACAGAAAAAAAAGCTTTAAAATTAGAATTAAATGATTACATGTTAAAAGCAGGAAAATTACGTCATAAGAACCATAGGCACAGATGTCATATATGTCATATACGTATTGGCGCAATTTTTTCCGACGCCAATTTGGCGAAAACATCAATAGCATAAACAACAACATCCGGGTTACCATATCAAGTAAAATAACGACACTTTAGCACCAGTTAAGTACCCGTTGCGTATATGACATTGGCGTCAGAAAAAAATTGCGCCAATGACATCTGTGCCGAACCATATTTACACAAAATCTTAAAATAAGAGAAACAAAATCTTAAAATAAAAAAATCATTATTATGCGTTAAAACTTGTAATTTGAGGAAATTACGTCATATTTAAAATGGCAAAAAATATAGCAAAACAATTTAAATTGAAAAATATATTTGCGCGAGATATTTTGAGATAATATTTTCAACTATTATCGTGAATTCGAAGACAGCGCAAATAATATTTCCTTCTAACAACAAAAGTACCGGGTGTCCTAAAAAGGACTGACTGGTTTTAAAATTCAATAACTTGCAAACGGTGACAGATATTTAAAAAATTCTTGCAGGAGCGTTATGCATAAGGTCAAGAGTTTTTTTTACAGTGATTTTTAATTTTAGTTCGAATTATAAACAATAGATGGCGCTGTAAGCAACAGGCGCT
The DNA here is from genome assembly GCA_963932465.1 of Maratus speciosus. Taxonomy (NCBI): domain Eukaryota; kingdom Metazoa; phylum Arthropoda; class Arachnida; order Araneae; family Salticidae; genus Maratus; species Maratus speciosus. The sequence continues at coordinate 52,674,408 of OZ010788.1, read as the reverse complement.
AAAAACAGGCTCGATTTTTTGGTCGATATCTTCTTCCATGCCGAAAAAGGAGATGGAAATGTATTAAGTGGGTCCCGAAGGACCAAAAATCGAGCCTGAATTTAGCGTCTATTGATCGCCGCGCCATCTATTGTTTGTAATTCGAACTAAAATCGAAAATCACTGTAAAAAAAAAAAAAACTTTTGACCTCATGCATAACCCTCCTGCAAGAATTTTTTAAATATCTGTCACCGTTTGCAAGTTTTTGAATTTTAAAATTAGTCAGTCCTTTTTAGGACACCCGGTATTTTCACGTGAATATTAAAAAGAGAAATAAAACTTTGGTGTAAATTACGTCAGATTTGAAACGATACATTTAAAATGAATTATTTAAAAGAACTATCTTATAGCGCTGTTAAAAAATACCGGGAAACAATGACACTGTTTACTTAATTCATTTTACATTACCTTATTTTCAAGTGTTTAACTAATTTTTTAAATTAAATACGAAAACAGCCGTTGTATCTCTTAACAGCAGCAGATTTGGCCTTAAAAATCCCCAATCCAAGGAAAACGAATGGAAACCCATTTACAGAAAGATCGCTACTGTTTTTTTTTGTTTGTTTGTTTTTTTTTTAATTTAATTCAATATTTTAAAAGCCGATCAAATTAACGTGCTTTTTGAATTTTGGTGTGCCTGAACCAGGGGCGTCGCCATGGGGGGTATGGGGGGGGAGCCTCCCCCCCCCCCCCAATATATGTGAAGTTGGGAAATTTGAGCTTAGAGTTGGGAAATTCTAGATTTTTGAGACATTTTCTTTTTTTAAAGTAATAGTAAAAAAATTACGAAATTTTTATTGTTTTGGTGATTATTTTGAGTACTGCAACAGTAAACAAGTTAAATTATCAAAAGAAATACAAAAAGAAATCAGCCACACTCAATCTATCATTGTATTTTTCAGTTCTACAAAAATATTGTACATCTACCAGACCTAAATTTCTTTACTCCTGTCCATCAATAACTGACTAACCAGTTCCTTTGTTTCCTCCAAAACTTTGTTCCTTTCTCAAAAATTTCACCTTACCTCCCCTTCTCCTCCCAAAAGAGAATCCAGCTATTTTAATAAAGGGATTGCAGCTTCTTTTGAAAATTGGAGATCACTTGTAGCACAACAGAAAGGAATGTAGTAACCTACTTGAAACACAGCTATGGGCAAGAAGATTTGATGAGTTTTCACAACTTTTTTGACTAATTTTGCGAATTTTGGACAATATTTTACTCACTCTCGTGATTTTTTTGCCGCAAAAATTAGTTAACCCTTTGTTGTCAAGTAAAAAGCGTTATATGAGCAAATACGGATATAAGAAGTCGTTAGTTTAGATAAATTTGTCACATTTTATTTTTATTTGTGTGCGGAAATATATATCAGTCCTGTTCATTTATATTTATATGTGTTTATAAAATTTTAAACCAAAAGTCCAGTGTTCTGTGTTTAAAGCTGTTCTAAAAAGTTAGTATAAATCTTAGCACGAAGAAACCCTTCTTAATAGGAAAAGAGTTTTCATGCAAGAATTTGGAGCATCTAAAAATCCATTCGAGGATGAAAAAGGTAAAAAATGGACGATTTTAATTTGGAACAGAAATATGACCATGAAAGCAGTCCATCAACTGAAGAAAAAATCGACATGCACTGTAACACTGACACGTTGCACTTGAATAAAATTTTGAAGAAATAAAGATTTCCTTACAGACAAGCTCACAAACAATTATGAATATTGGGATGTGACTGGAGAAGCTGAGTTCCGAAAGCACCGTAGGAAAACGGTTTCATCGAAGGCAATTGATAAAAATAATAGCAAAGCAATGGACATTGATACACATAAGTTTTACAGTAAAGAATTATAAGAAATACAAGAAAATTTCGGTAATTTAGTAATGGGCTTAAATGACAATGTTCCCTATATCAGGAGAATATTGCAGCAATGCATTCCATATTTAAATTACAATTGTGCAAGGGAAAAGTTAATAATGTTTCCCCCTGGATATGAGAAACCGGATGTACATGACTTGCAGAGTCAAATAGAAATAAACCAAATCCCAACTCACTTAACAAACATTTTACTCATGCTGTGAAATTCAAAGACTATTTGGGTCACGCCGTCAAACTATATACTCGTACCTTAACATTCACAGCAGCTTATCTTCATGGCGTTGCATCTAATGAAAGAATCTTTAGTCAAATAAAAATTTAAATAATATATATTGCGAGCTACAGTGAGGGATGAGAGACTTGACAGCCTAATGCTTTTAAAATATGAAAGTGAAATAGGGAACTTTATTAAACTAAGCGATGTTATTAACAGGTGGGCTTCTTTGAAAGCCACAAGAATTAATATTAAGTGAAAACTAGCCGGATGTGCCAATCCCAAAATTTTCTTCTTCTCCATACATGTTAATTCCTCAAAATTTGCAATCACAGTGCCAAAATTAAATGACAATTCTTTGCCTATAATAACAAACTCTAAAGGTATAGATCTGTTGAATTGTGTGCATTTAAAAAGGAGATATAAGCATAGCATTTTTCAAACAAATCATTGAATTTTGGCACCCGCCTCTTAGATGCCTGCAACCAAAATTCCTTACTCAAAGTGCACAAAAGCGATAGCTTTAGACAGTATAGACCCAAGCCTAATAAGGATCTATTTATGTGGAAGTGCTACTTATGTGGAATATGAAGTTTGACTAAATTCCGCGCATTAGTTTTTGAGATACAGCTATCGCAAAATCGTGAAAAATGCTGCATAGCAGCGCCACCTGCTATATGATATACATAAAAAGCTAATCTGCATCAAATTATGTCAAGGTTTAACAGAATATGACGTTTGATCAAATTCCGTGCAATAGTTTTAGGTAGCTTTCTTTAGAAAAAGCTACCTATTGCAGCCGTTCGGAAGAAAGCGATTTCAAAAAATTTTGGTATATTTTCATCGATCATGACCCCCAGACCCCGAAACCACCCTCCGTTCAAAATTGATATATATATATATATATATATATATATATATCAATATTATATCATTTCAAAATGCTAAAACAACATAACTTCAAAAGGAAGGTGTATATCTGTAGCTTTATTGCATTTGATATGTGCTGCTGTAGCGCCATTCATGCAGTAATTTATCATTAATTTTGGAATAAAATATATATATCAATATATACCGGGTGTCCCAAAAAGGACTGACTGATTTTAAAATTCAATAACTTGCAAACGGTGACAGATATTTAAAAAATTCTTGCAGGAGGGTTATGCATAAGGTCAAAAGTTTTTTTATAGTGATTTTCAATTTTAGTTCGAATTACAAACAATAGATGGCGCTGCGATCAATAGACGCTGAATTCAGGCTCGATTTTTGGTACTTCGTGGCCCGGATAATACATTTCCATCTCCTTTTTCAGCATAGAACAAGAGAAAGGACTAGAAATCGAGCCTGTATTTAGCGACTATTGCTTACAGCGCCATCTATTGTTTGTAATTCGAACTAAAATCGAAAATCACTGTAATAAAACTTTTGACCTTATGCATAAACCTCCTGCAAGAATTTTTTAAATATCTGTCACCGTTTGCAAGTTATTGAATTTTAAAATCAGTCAGTCCTTTTTGGGACACCCGGTATATATATATATATATATCTGACCTATGTCACACTGTAACTCTCGTATTTATGAACCGATTTGGATGTAATTCGGTGTGTACATAGTACATACCAATGTCTCGACCGAGTTCGTTGGCCAGCTTCATCCGCCATTTTGTTTCAAAATGGCGGCCATTTAAAAATTTTTAAAAAATTTAAAATTTGAAATGTGGTACCAAAAAATTGAAAATGGAAAAATATTTTTTTCTTATGTATTTGACCTTTATACAAAGACTCCGTAGCAGTTTTTGTTTTGTCTATATCTTAAAAAATGGCTGAGTTATAGCATTTTGAATTTCTAGCGAAGCTGACATTTTGAAACGTCCTGAATTTTGTCACGCGATAAAAGGCGTATTTATGAACCGATTTGGATGTAACTTCGTTTATACATAGTAAAGACCAATGTCTCGAACGAGTCCGTTGGCCAGCTTCATCCGCCATATTGTTTAAAAATGGCGGCCATTTAAACTTTTAAGAAAAATTTAAATTTGAAATGTGGTAGCAAAAAATTGAAAATTGAAAAAATATTTTTTTCTTATGTGTTTGACCTTGATAAAAAGATTCGGGAGCAGTTTTTGTTTCGTCTATATCTTAAAAAATGGCTGAGTTATAGCATTTTGAATTTCTAGCGTGGCTGACATTTTGAAACGTCCTGATTTTTGCCACGTGATAACAGACGTATTTATGAACCGATTTGGATGTACCTTGGTGTGTACATAGTACACACAAATAACTCAACCGAGTTCGTTGATCAGCTGCATTCGCCATCTTGTTTCAAAATGGTGGCCATTTAAAAAATTTTTTAAAAAATTAAATTTAAAATGAGATACCAAAAAATGGGAAAATGAAAAAGATTTTTTTTTGTATGTGTTTGACCTTAATACAAAGATTCCGGAACAGGTTTTGTTTCGTCTACATCTAAAAAAATGGCTGAGTTCTAACATTTTGAATTTCTATTGTGGCTGACATTTTAAAACGACCTGATTTTTGTCACGCGATAACAGGCGTATTTATGAACCGATTTGAATGTAACTTGGTCTGTACATAGTACATACCGATGTCTCGACCGAGTTCGTTGGCCAGCTTCATTCGCCATCTTGTTTCAAAAGGGTTGCAATTTTTAAAAAAAATGTAATTTAAAATTTAAAATGAGGTATTAAAAAATTGGAAAATGAAAAATATTTGTTTTGTGTGTTTGGCCTTGATACAAAGATTCTGGAGCAGTTTTTGTTTCTGAAAATTTGTTCTTTTGTTTATATCTTAAAAAGTCGTTGCATTATAGCACTTTGAATTTCTATCATGGCTAACACTTTGGAACGATCTTGTATTTGTCACGCGATACCACACGTATTCGCCTATTTCGATGGAAGAAAGCATGTGGATAGTATACATCAATATCTCGACCAAGTTCGCTGGCCAGCTTCATCAGCCATCTTGTTTCAAAATGGCGGCCATTAAATTAAAAAAATATATATATTTAAAGTGAGGTGCAAAAAAATTAGAAATTGAAAAAGGTTTCTTTCTTAAGTATTTGACCTTGATATAAGGATTCAGGAGCATTTTTTGTTTTTTTGTTTGTCTTTATCTTAAAAAATGGCTCAGATATAGCAGTTTCAATTTCTAAAGTGGGTGACATTTTGAAAAATCTGATTTTTTGCATGCGACAGCACTCGTATATATCAACCGATTCCGATATGAGTGGGCATGTGCACAGCAATTACTAAGGTCTCGACCAAGTTCACTGGTTAGCCTCATCTACCATGTTGTCTTAAAATGGCCGGCACTTTAAGAAATCGCCGAATTTGGCAGCAAAATATAAGTGACTTTAAATAAAAGCAGCTTGGATAAAGCTGACTAATTTCGCGAAATTCTCATTCATAATGATTTAGTATTTAGTATTGATAAAAATTAGTATTGAATCTCCTACATTCGGTTTCCACTTAATTGAGCTTCGTGTGTTTGAATAATATATGTTGGCTTTTTAAAAATAAGGAATATGAAAGCTACCTCTTCCTCCCGGCACTGGCCGGAAGGACTTTTTGAGATATAATTATCGCTAAAATCGTTTAAATCGTGAAAAATGCCGCATAACACTGCCACCTGTTGGACGATTTACACCAAAAACAAATCGGCACCAATTTTTATCAAGGTACAGTCAAACCTCGTTAACACAAACTGTTTCCGATTGCCTCGTCCAGTTGTATGTAATGTAGTTAAGTTCCGATAACACGAACTACTTTTAATATGAACAAAAAAGGTTTCCCCCTGAGTGTTCGCGTTAACGAGGTTCGACTGTATAAGTGAATCTATGAAGTTTTATTAAATTTCGTGCATTAGTTCTTGTGTTAGAGCACCCACAAAATTTGTATCACATATAGACAGACAGATGTTTTCTAAAAACAGTCGAATAGTGTTCAGGACTTACTAAAGCGTGTAAATCAGTCTAAAACCGGAAGTCGAATTTTTTCACGAATCCAATACTTTCTTCTTGTAAAGATAGAAGAAAGTAAAAAGCGTATTTATTTTTTTAGTAAACAAACCCATAATTAGAATTTTTATGTTTTCAGTTTCAGAATTTTTCTTTCGAAAGTAATTTTTTATGCAAAATTATCATAATAATTATTACACACGTCGTGCATATCATTTTAATCGAAAATTGGAGCAATTTGTTTCAAGTTGGGAAATTTTCGAATTCTCTCCCCCCCCCCCCCAAAAAAAAAAAAAAAAAATATCTGTGGCTACGCCCCTGGCCTGAATGGAGGTTGGCGAGCGTAGCTCATAGGGGGCAGAGCCCCCTAGTCATGTACAAATATCGTTTTCTAGTCTTATTAATTTATAATTAATAATTATACCTTATATAACACATATATGTGGAAGGTAACGAGTTCTGTATTTTACAAATAATTTTTCATAGTTAAAATTTGATTGTCACTGAAAATGAATGTCATTGTCCTGGTCTGCTCATTTTAGTCCTTTAAGAGGTATAAAGATGGCGCTGCAGAGTAATTCTTCTTGTTCTTGACATAGTTCAAGTCAGAAGTAGTAAAATAATTGCTACCAGCAAAATCTTTTAGATATTCCTTTGAAAATAATGTGTTTAAAGGCTTTGTAAAATTTCAGTAGACTTTTATTATGTCATTTTCCTGGCTTCTATAAATTACAAATAAAACTGAACATTACGCTGAATTTGACGTACTATAGAGGAAACCTGTTCCTTTAAACAAAATTAAAATGTTAGATCTAAAAAAACAAGAATGTGAAAAATGTTTTAGAATGAAATTGTCATTATCCTGGCATGCATATGCCAAGAAAATGACATATAATTATAATTACATAAAAATGAACTTAAGCTCTTCAAACATTAACAATTTTACACATAAATTCCATTTTCAGCTGTTCAACCAACATTTAAAAAAAAAAAATCAGAAGTTTTGAAACAATTTAAATTTTCAAAATTTTTGTTTCAATATCTCACATTTTATGATATTCACCCATATTGCTGCATACATGACAAAATTTTGATCAGTTATAACACGCATAAAACAGTTGAAAAATTCCCTTCAGTATTTACAGTCAAAAAGCGGAAATGTAATCAGAGTTCTTTTGTGCAGTCTTGTATATGATCTACAGAATTTATACACAAAAGGTAATATGAAAAAAATTGTTCAACTTAAAAACGCATACCACATTTGTAAACGCACTTCCATCAATTACTATTGCTCATAGATAGTACTATAACAGAATTCTTTTGTATGTCCCTGTAAATAAATGATAAATTCTATACACATCCTAATCTACAGTAATCATCTTCTGGTGTACCCCCCCCCCCCTCCTCGTGATGTATATCAGTTTCAACATGTTATAAATAGTTGTTTAACATAATTAAAATAGACTGCAAACGATTTTCCCCATACACCACAATGTAACCGCATTCTTTTGAATGCCCTTATAAGCTAATTATAAATGCTGCTACTCAATTTTTAATCAGGGCTGCGGATTTGGAGTTGGAGTCGGAGTCGTCCCTTTTAAAAGCAGGTCTGAGTCGGAGTCGGAATCGGAGTTGGCCCATTTTCCCCACCGACTCCGCAGCTCTGTTTTTTATACCGACCATGCCTTGCTAAACCTTAATAAAATATTCAATTACATGGTAAACCGAGTAAATTTACGCAAGTTAGAGCGGGGATAGACGAACAGACAAACCGAATTCATAAATATTTTTCAACTATGTTGGAAAGTGTTAAAAAGGAATAAATCTTTGTTAACATTCTCCACATTTTCCGAACCAAGTTTCATTTTCTCTAAGTTATTACTATTACTATTATTATTATTATCTTGAAACAATTCATAAATTTTCTAACAATATTTTACATTTTAGTTGATTACGCTAGGAACAAATAATTGTTATATTTGCAATTACAATTGATCTTAAACTAATAAAATAATATTTCGAAAAGCTAACACGTAATTTTTAACAAAACCGATTTCACGGGAGTGTATCTTCACTTTTTGTGGCAATCCTTTATTGTTATCAAGGACAGTCTTTTGGGACCTAGTTTATTATCCTTTGGTTACATAATGATCTTTTTCTAAAAGCAGATCCAACTGGATTCAGAGTTTGTAGTAGTCAATAAATGCTCCCGATAACTTACAGTCGAGCGGCACAGGTTAGTTTTAGCGGTACCATTAAAACATTGCTTTGAAGCTGAAATTAAACATCATGATTTGTTGTATTGTCATATACGCACCGGGTTTGGCATGAATTTTTTTTACGACAATTTGGCGAAAGTCGTGTTTTCGAATACCAGTTACATATGTATTTTTAAATTATTTTCTGTTATTTTTAAAATGAAATAACAATAAATAAAAAAAATTTAATTAATAACTATAGAACAAAACAATTTATAACATTTTTTTGTAAATAAAAAGAAAATAAATTCAAATAAACATTTATTAATAAATAGCTGGGTTACCATGTCAGGCAAAATAACGCCATTTTGGCACCAATTAGGTACAGCATTGCGTATATGACATCTGTGCCTAATATTTTTCTTTTCGTTTCGTTAAAAAAAAAAAAAAAAGAAAGAAGTGAAAGCCATTTATTTTAAATGTTTCAGTTTTAAATGAAAGTTTTGTATTAAATAAAATGATAATGAAATGCAAATTGAATTATGAATAAAAGTAAAATAATACATTTCTTAGCATACATTTAAGGGAGGCCAAACTGGTCGCCAAATTAGTTTAAAATAATAACCTTTTCTAAAATATGAAAAAAAAAATATCTGTTATGATTAAAATTTGAGTTGCCATCATTAGCGAAAAGTATATAAAACTAGAAACAATTAACATTTCGAAAACTAATTCGAATTTTAAAATTCTAATACCAGTTTTGAGATCTGTGGATCAATACGGATTTTTGGTGTTAATTTCATCGTAAAGTATTCCGTATTTTAGGAGAAATCGCCGTGAAACATAAACAGTTATTTAATCAGTCGTTTCATAGAATCGTTTCATAAATTCGTTACATTTCAGCCGTTTCATGAAATCCGTTTCATAAATTCGTTTCCTTACGATTTTATATATATGGGGTAGATTTAACATATCACGTATTTAAAAATTATAAATAAATACGTAAAATAACTTTTTTTTTTTTTTTTTTTTTTTTTTTCAGAAAACCTTTTCAGAAATCCAAATAAACGACAAGATAAACCTCATATTTATCTCATAAAATTGTTTAAATATTATGTAGAATAAGCTAAAAATATGAATGAAATTGTTATTGTTGTTAATTTTTAGTAAAGTTATAAAATTTAAATTTTATAGATATGTTTAAATGAAAAAAAAATCGTTTTCTAATGTTATAAACAAATTTAAATAATGATAAAAACATTCTTTTTGATATAACATGCAGTTCTGATCTAATAATTAAAAATGACCAACCAATGTACGTTTTGAAATAACAGAGTTTTTTCTTTTATACAGTAGATTCCTTCAAACCCGCAAACGCCTCAACTCCGCACATCGTTGCATATGTAAACAGTGAAATTTGAAATTAGACGTCAGTTTAATATATTTTTTCATTTTTATATCATTCAGTACACATTTTACAGTCACTTTGGTTAATGTGACTGAATTCATGCTTTCTCATGAACTTTTTATCAAGTACATTTATGCATTAATCAAACTTTTCTGGTCATTAACCCGTTGGGGACGAGCGACGCGTATACGTGCCGCATGAAGCTCTCAGAATCCTTGTTTTTCCTCACCAGTAAAATGTTACTGTAAAATTTGCCTTATTTAATCAGCGCATTTTCGCGATTCAAGAAGACACAAATTTCTGTTTTTAAAAAACGGTGACAAAAGATTAAAAATTTCGCAAAAGGCTCCCGTCCCGAAGGGGTTAAGCCTGGCTAATCATGAAATAAAACTTCATTGTTTTACGGTTTTCATGTAAATTATTAGCGCACTTTATGAGGCAAATTTCATTGAATAATTCAAGAAAAATTTATCTCATTATTATGCTGCATATTTATTTATGTATTATTAATAATTTACTTGATTTTTACATTTAATACTTTAATCATTTTTTTCAATTTTCTTATTTTACGTTACCTTTACTTTATTACTTTATTTTATTGGTTTAATATATTTTTTTATTGTAAGCACTCATTATAATTTCGGGTGCATTATTACATTCAAATTACCGTTTAAAAAATGCAAACATAATAGTGACCAGAAATCCGCAAAATTCTAAAATATGCACAATCTCTAGTCCCAAGCTATGTGGATTTGAGGGAGTCTACTGTATATAAAGAAAAAATACTCCAATTTTGAGCATATACACTGTTATCAAAAATTAAGGAAAAGTCACAAAATGCTAATTTTTAAATACGCGAATTCTCAAAAGGAAGTAATATAATTTGAATAATTACTATCTCTGCAGGACAGCTGGTCCATATAACATCTCATTCAGGTCACACATGGTCACAAGAGTCACAGTCACTACGGCGAAACAAAAAATAGGAAATTCCATACGTCTCTTTTATGAGTCTCAAATGACTACTATATGTGACTCCACTGACAGGTCACTGTGACTGCTGCTTTGTGACGAGTCACCAGGTGACTTTGCAATGTCGTTTCATTGAGACTATCGTGTGACTCTCATCTGGAGATTCAATTTCAAAGTCATTGTGCACGTTGCATTATGATAAATCACCAAATAATGTCACATTAAAGTCACATGGTGACTTTCTGTCACATGACTTTGTCAAATGGTGACAGAGACCCTACTGTAAAGTCACCACTGTGAAAAGTGGTGAAAAGTCACCATGTGACTTTAATTTGACATTATTTGGTGATTTATCATAATGCAACGTTCACAATGACTTTGAAATTGAGTCTCCAGACACACGAGAGTCTCAATGAAATGACATTGTAAAGTCACCTGGTGACTCGCCACAAAGCAGCAGTCACAGTGACCTGTCAGTGGAGTCACATATAGTAGTCATTTGAGACTCATAAAAGAGACGTATGGAATTTCCTATTTCTTGTTTTGCCGTAGTGACTGTGACTCTTGTGACCATGTGTGACCTGAATGAGATGTTATATGGACTAGCTGTTCTGCAGGAATTGTAATTATTCGAATTATATTACTTCCTTTTGAGTATTCCCGTATTTAAAAATTGGCATTTTGTGACTTTTCCTTAATTTTTGATAACCAGTGTATATATCTACCCTATACATGGTTCCTAAATATCATGATATTTTCGAAAATATCAAAATTATCCAATAATTTGATTTGTATCCGATATTTTCGATATAAATCTGATATTATCTAATTTCATTTACACGCGACTATTAAAAGATAAACGAAACTTTAAAACAATAAATTAATTAATTTATGTTAAAGCAGTAAATGGAAATTTCGCCATATTTAAAATGGCCAAATAATAATGCTGCCAAACAGTTTAAATTCAAAAATATATTTAAGAGACATTTATTTCGTATTTCGAGATAATTTTTTTAACTTTTGTTGCTAATTCTAAGGCAATGTAAATAATAATGTTTCCTTTCTAACAACAAAAGTATTTTCACGTGAATATTAAAAAGAGAAAAAAAAACTTTAAAATGATAAATTCATTAATATGCGTTAAATGCAGTAAAATGGGGGAAATTACGTCATTCTTAAAATGGTCAAATAATAATATTGACAAACAATTAAAAAGTAAAAATATTTTTATGCACGGCATTTACTTCATATTTCGAGATGATCTTATTAACTAATGTTGCCAACTTTAAGACAATGCAGATAATAATATTTCCTTTCTAAAAGTAAAAGTATTTTTCCTTGAATGTTCAAGTGAGAAAGAAAGCTTTGATGAAAATTAGTACAGATTTAAAACGATACATTTAAAATGTCTTATTTAAAACAATATTTTTATAGAATTGTTAAAAAATACCGGGAGGCAAAGACTCTGTTTACTTAATTCGTTTTGCATTAGCTTATTTTCAAATGTTTAACTGATCTTATTGAATCAAACACGAAAACAGCCAATTGAATGTTTTAACACCAGCTGATTCGGCCTTAAAATTTCACAATCAAATGAGAATGTATGTAAAACCGTTTAAAGGGAGATCGCCACTGGATTTTAAATTATTAGTTTCTGTCATCTTTTTAAAACTGATCAAATTAGCATGTTTTTAGAATCTTTTGTAGTTGGCGAGCGTAGCTTTCAGGGGGTAGATTCCCCTAGTTTATATATAACATACCTTAAAAGTGAAAAAAATAACTTACTTACAAGTTCGTATAACAAAAATAACCGAATCTCTTATTTAAAGAGGGCATGTAATAATACGAGAGAAAGTCAGGTAGTAGGTCACAAACCGATAAGAGAGGTCGAAAAGTACTAGTAAATTGTTTCCAAATATGCCAATAGGTGGCAGCACTGTCCAACTGTAAGATGTCAATTTCGAATTTATGAGACAACAGTTGTACAAGATGAGCAGGGGCGTTCAAAAGTTGTTGACGAAGAACGAAGTGGTCGTCCTGTTGAGATTGAGACAGAAGAAAAAAATGTGGAAGGTTGAGGAAATAGTTAGATCTGACAGGTGAACAGCAATAGAGAGCGTAGCAACTGCAATAGGGTGTTCATATGGTTTAGCCGACTGATGCAGACGTTGAATGTGAAGTACACAGATGACTGAGAGTGTTTTTATGCAGCAGGTAATGGAAAACTCATAAAGAGATGGGACAAATGTATCAATGTAAATGACGATTATATAGAGAAACAAACATTCTTTTCAAGCATGTATCTTGGTTTCCCCTTTTTTACTGGCTTTTGTAACCTACTTACTGGCTTGCTCTCGTATTTTACGTTAATTGTTAGAGTAATATATGTAACATATTAATAAATTAAACTTACCAGGAAGTCTCAATATACAAAAAATCATAAACATATTTTAAATTTAGATGATACCGAACAATAAATGATATAAAAAGAATTTAATAAGAAATTGGATAAGAAATATAATATAGAAATCATAAAAGAAAACAAAACGACGGGGGTGTTTGATCTTCAGTCGGCAATGTAATCGAAGTGGTGAAAAAAAGTGCGTTATTTCCTAATGCGTTATTTCCGGCAAATAGCCAAATTAGCCTATCACAGCCAGTGAAATGGCATTAAATGTAAGAAAAAAAAATGAAAATAACTATATAACACTATGTAACACTAATAAGAAAGTCTAATAAAAACGTACGGAAAATAGAAGAAAAAAACCCTATAATAATAAATAAAACATTATGTTTCGCAGCGTTTCAGACAGTATCAGGAGCAATTATAGATGAGTAGAACAGTTATACTACAATTACAGATAAGAGACAAAACAAACAGACAAGATCTTTAATTACTATGGTTACAGTTGAGATATAATACAGACACTTAAGTTATTTATGATTTTAAAATTAATCACCAATAAAGAAATCATTACCAATTAAAATTAAATAAAATACAAAACAAAAAATTAAATATAATTATTTATATTTAATTTTTAATATTGCACAAAATATTATGATAAATAATTTAGTGTTGCCATCTATTATCGATTTCATATATTTAAATTAATTATAATGAGTTTTTAAGTATATATACATGTGAGAAAAACGAGCAAAGTCTAAGAGTGCAACATCTCAACTCGGCCGAGATAAAAAAAGATTTACGAGCCAAGATGATGGATGATGACATGATTCAGTGTTGCCAAATTGGGGATTTTGTCTCCATTTTGGGGGATTTTGAACCTTCAGGGGAATATTTTGGGGACAAGTAGTCCATAAAGAAATTTTTGGGGACTATCGACATTTTTGGGGAAAAACTTGGGGATTTTGTTTTCGCTATTTCACTTAAGGGTGTATTCCGATCCAAACTGCTTATTTTCCGATTCATTTTTGCTCTCAAACGCATCAAACTTGGAAATTCTCTTATTTAGAAAGTACATAATGTGCCGTGCTTCTCAATTTTTTGATAAATGCAGAAAATACTGTATTAAACGCTTTCAAAGTTGGCGTTTTGAACCGAATTTTCCGAAACGGGCGATCTGGGAATGAAAAAAATGGTCATACTGAGAAAATAATTGTTTAAAAATCAAATTCTAATTAATTGAGCTGAAAATGAAATCACACGGCACGTTAAACATGTCTTCAAAAATCACCCCCAGCAAGTTTCATGTTTTTACTTTTAAAAATGAGTCTGAAAATGTCTCAGAAAATTTCGAGCTGTTGAGGGTGGAAAAACATTTTGTCGAATACACCCTTCAGGTATCCGAATACCTTCGGAGGGCTTTTTTTAAAATACTTTAAAATATGACTTTTTTTTTGCATTGTATATCATGATGTGATTAAAAAAGTAAAGTAAAACAGAAAAAGTTATACATTTCAAATTATTTTTTAATATTTTGGGGAAAAAATAAGCAAAAAACAGCGAAAATAATCACTTCCGCAAAACCTCATAACTCAACTTTAAATCAAGATATTTTTATTTTGTAAGCATTATTATAATTATTAAACCTTTTTCTAGGGAATGAACTACGCTCATATTTGTGGGTCAAATATTTAAAACTATGTAGAAAGTTAATCCATGATGAAGCAAAAATTACTAAAAATTTATTGCAAATTGGAAACTTTGTCAATAAAAAAAAAAAAAAAAAAAAAAAAAAAAAAAAAAAAAAACTACACTTACTGTTACGAGTGTAGTTCATTCCCTTTATTGCACTTTGCAAAGCATACAAAAAAAATTTTAAAGAGATTCATCCATAATTTTTTCCGTTATGATGTTTTGTGTAAACATAAAATGTTAAAAATTTGATTTTCAGAAAACGCAAAAACAAAATTTAATATACTGATCAAAATACTTATACTTAGTAATATTAAAAAGGCATTAACTTGACTTCTAAATAAGATATAAACAAAATTCAAACAGATTTGGAAAGATGAAGAATCCGGCTATTATATTATACTAAAATTTAAAAATCTATATTTTGACCGAAAATCGGCTTTTAAAGGTATTCGGATACCTTAAAGTTTACTTTTAATCATCTGACAACACTGGATCTGTCTTGGACTCGATTTTGATTTGAAAAACGAAAATAAAGTACAGAAATTGGAGATATCAATCATTACTCTCGTGGTCTTGCTCGTCATTTATAACATGACAGTTTACACGTATCACAGGTGCATCATGAGCTGCCTTCGACTATCCCCACCTGAATTTCCAGACCACTTATATAAGTGCGGCAGATTTTCCTAGTCATCGCGGACAGACATACAGTTCAGAAGGGACGACAAAGAAATTGAAAACAACGTTTTATAAGTTCAGTCAGATAGAAGCAGGTGAAGCCAACACCATCTCTGATTCATTCAAATCACAACTGATTAGAGGTGGTCTAAACCTTGAAAAACTTATCCGCGTACGTAGAGGGAACTAATGTAATGATAGGACAGCAACTTCTATTGGAAACAATTTAGAAAACAAGCATAAAAGAACTTGTAAAATGTATCTCTCATTCTCTTTGTTTAGTTGCGAACATGCATGCAAAATTCTGCTTATTTCAGATGTTTATTTTTTATAAATACGGAATTTTTTCAAAAAAAGGCTTGATTTGGGGGAAAAAATTGAGTTTAAATTTGTTAAACATTTTTATAGTGGTAAATTGAAAATTGAAAATTTACCTTTTTTTAGTAGAAACTGAGTTGGGGACTTTTTCGGAAAAAAACCCCCATTTGGGGAAAATTTCAGAAATTTTAAGGAAATTGACTTTCGACTATCTGTCAACACTGACATGATTAGAACAGTATTCACGGAGTTTTTAAGAAAGGCTTAACTGAGATGGCTGGTTTTTGTTTGATGAAAGAAAGCAAAAGTGCTTCTCTGTAATATTATTATTGTAAAGTTGGCATATGGTCGTATTAAATCGTGTTGATTCCCTACCCAACCATCTACTGTTTGGTTCTTTGCATACTGTGTGTGCATTTAAATGTATGTATTCGTCTTCATATCCGGTGTAGTCAATTGAAATATTTTGTGGTTAAGTTATTTCATTATTTAACATTCCTCCTCTCCCCCATACATATAACATTTATATATTTATTTATTCTTGCAGTGTTTCTCTACACATCAGGATATAATCGATTGTATCGAGGCTCATATACGAATTAATAAATTACTTTTTATCTTAAGTACTTTAAATGAATCTTTATTTTAATTACATTGAAATACATTGTTTTATGTTTGAAAAAGAAAACAACATATATTTTTTAATTATGTATTTATGAAGCCATTCGTGCGAAATGTATGCATTTCCCCAGGGTATTCTTCATCTCTTTCAATATCCGAATCGACAATAATTAATGGAACTTATCCTGCAGAGTGCTATGAAAAAATATACCAGATTGTTCTAATTAAAACGTAATATAATAGAAAATTTAGTCTTAATAATAGGTGAAAGAAAAAAAGAAACCTTCATGATTTTTCTTACTTTTTTCTTTTTCTTTCTCTCTCTCTCTTTCTTTTTTTTTTTTTTCTTTTAAAATACGTTTAGCTTGTCAGCAAATGGAGAGGTGATTTATTGAAAAAGAAATTCAGAAAAGAAAGTTTTAGTATAAATTTCATGGCTGCCAAAATTTGAATATTATTAATCTCTCTGCCAAAATATAAATGTATTCCAGGAAAACTTCTATCATTTAAATGGTTGGAATACATTAAAAGACGAATTGAAATTAAACTTCAGAACTGGCTTGTATACCTTTCGGTTCCAGGTGTTTTAAACACCCCAAGTGTCTGAAAGGTAGCGCTTCGATGTTTTTTTTTTTCTTAAAATCTTTTTTTAAATTTTCATTTTTTTAAATTTAAATCGGTGCAGCTTCCAGATATACAGATGGGGCATTGCTGTGGTCTATACGTGAGTTTTCAAAATTTATAATTACATACAATTAATAGAACTTCTACTTCAGAGAAGAATGAAAATAAAGGCAAATACTTCATATTGTTTAAATTAAAATGGAAAGAACACTTTGTCTTATTCAACAAAAGAGATAAATTAAGTCTTCATCATCACATATATTATCTCCGTTGTCAACATCCCTCAACTAATATGTAGCATACAATGATGAATGCCATATCATTGAACATGATTTTTTACCCACATGTGACATCGCATACTGAATTTAACTAGTATGCAGCGTACAACGATACATGAGGTATCATTGGATAGAATTTTAATGTCCGCATTTGACATTGCATACTTAATTTTCGTTAGAAGCTTTTATTTGTTTGAAGTTTCGCTTAAAACCGTCAGACAGTCTAACAAAAGGGCAAAATTGTTTTGTTGTTTTCTCTCTGTTTTAAATGCTAAAAAAAGATTATTATTTCAATATCATCTAAAAAAAACTTAATTACGAATTTGAATGTAATCTTGATAGTATTAATCATCGTTTAATATATTAAAAATGCATTAAATCTTTAAATCTATAGAACTATATTACTTTAAATAATGCTTATATTCATTTTTGCTCATCATTTTTTTTTTTTTTTTTTTTTTTTTTTTTTTTTTTTTTTGTGTGTGTGTGTGTGTGTGTGTGTGTCTGTGTGTGTGTGTATCGGTAGAGGCGAGACTCTTATTTACATTACTGAACGATTGATGCCACATATCATGTTCAATCGTATCGTACAATTTACATTATTTTCAGAGATACTAACCTAACACCTATTTTATTTAGCATCAGCCAATTAAAGGAAAATAAAGTTTTTGACATATTTTGTTGTTTATATTTTGAATATTTCAGAATTCATTGAATGTAATATATTGAAATCGTGAGTTAACTGGGATTGGAAGTTTTATTTCATAACATTTTATTGAGTTAAACCAGATTTAAATTTTTTTTTCTTGATTGCGCAAGACATTTAGAATACAGTTATTTTTTTAGTTTCTGTAGTGAGTAATTAAATTTAGATGAATAGCTGATCTATAAACAGTTTCAAAAACTTAAGTTATTTTAGAACATATTGAAAAAAACGGGGGATACATTAAGGGGTTAAAGATCAAATATTCAATGTTTCACAACGAATTTAATTCGCTAATTTTTTTTTTTTTTTTTCATTTGGCGAATGTTTTTTACTTCTGATTAGCCAAATTGCTAACGTTCGTAAAAAGTCAGCGAGAAACCTGCTTATATATTGCAGTGAAACATGGAGCTTAGTGAACGTATTAACAGGGCATTGGCCGTGAGAGGGTTTAATTAAAAACTGGGGTTTCCGGGATGCGGGAGAAGATAACGGAGTGAGGAAAGGGCTAAGAGCGAATTTTTCGTCCGGGTCTACTGCTTTTTATTTATATCTTTCGTCTTCTTTTTTAACACTTTCCAACAAATTTGAAAAGTGTTTATGTATTCGGATTGTCTGGCCGTCTATCCACGATCTAACTCCTGTAAATATACTCGGATTTTCATGAAATTGATAACCGTTATTTAGGGTCACCTAAGCATGTTTGGTATTGTATATGAAGTGAGTGGGATTAATAGTTCGGTTACAGGGGCACCCAAAAGAATTCCATTACATTATGGTATATGGGGGAAAATCGTTTGTAAAGTATTTTAATGATATTACGCTATTTCAAATGCATTGAAACTAATATAAATCCCTGAATATTTCACTACAAGATGATTACGATAGAATAGGGTTTTCATAGCATTTGTCGTTCATGTACAGGGACACACAAAATAAATCGATTACAGTACTGTCTTTGGGTAATAATAGCTGGAAAAGTGCGTTTTCAATTTCGGCATGCGCTTTTAAAATTAACTTTTTTTTTTTTTTTTACATTTTATTAGTTGTATATAAATTCTATACCTCATATATAGGGCTGCACAAAAAAATTCACGTGCCATTCTCCTTATTAGCGGAAATTGCTGAAGGGGAAATTTCAACTAATGTATATAATGTATTTCTTTACTGAACTAAACTTTGGCATGCATGTAGTTAATAGATACAAATCTATATACAGGGCTTCTCAAAGGGGATAATTTTCCGATTGTAGATGGGAACAGATGAAGTTCGGTTTTCAAGTGCGTTATGCGTTTCCATATGTTTGAATTAGACATAATATTTTAACTTATTAAACGGTGCAGTTTTGTTACATTATTCTGAATGTGCTGGAAAGTGCTTCATAATCTATGCTTAAAGCAGGTTTTTTTTGTTTTTGTTTTTTTTAAATACATTTAGCTCGTTAGCTAATGGAGAAGCGAATTATAGAAAATAATCAGTGAAGAAATTTGTCGGATAAAGTTTTAAAGATAATCAAAGAATATTATTAAAATATTTCCGCCGAAAGCCGCAATTCAAGATTTTCCCAGGATATTCTCCATTCCCTTTTGGAAAATTAATGATAACCAATAATTAATGGAACTTCACTACTGCAGAGAAGAATAAAGGTGAAGGCTAACATCACACAATGCTTTAATTAAAGCGTAATACAATAGGAACATTTCCAGTTTTAATCAGTAGACGAAACAAAAAACCCTTCATCATTTTTTGCTTATAGAATACAGATAGCTTCTTAACTACTGGTAGAGAGGCGAATTTTGGGGGGAAATCTGAAAAGGAAGTTTTTGAAAATTGATTATTGCCAATAATTAATTAAACTTTTATTGCAAAGAAGAATACAAGTAAAGGAATATATCCCACATTGTTTTAATTAAAGCGTAACACAATATGAACTTTTTCAGTAGAAGAGAAAAATGAAACTCTCCAAGATTTTTTTTTTTTACTTTTTCTTCCCTCTCTCTTTTTTAATCCTCCTTATAAAATACATTTAGCTTGTTAGCTAATGGAGAAGCGAACTATGGAAAAAAAATCAGGAAGAAAGTTTTTTGGATAAACTTTTATGGATGTCAAAGTTCGAGTATTATTAAAATATTCCGACACTGATAGTAGTCAAGGGCAACCAGTTTATATTCATCTATCTGATTTTATCTGTCACAGAAAAAAATTAAAAACCCACACTCCTATCAACTTAACAAAACGGTTTCTCCTACGGTATCAGAAATTCCTCAAAGAGAAAAGTGTTGCCACCTCTAGATCAGAAAAAAGAGAGAGAAGGGAAAGCAGAAACTGATGATTTCAGCCCAGCACTCTTTACTCTTGGCGGAGGTAGACGAACGCGCGCCCACTTCGGTTCTCGGAGCGGGGACAGTTTCCGATTGTTGAGGGTCAGAGAGTGCAACAAGTTTTTTAGAAAGCGGTCTCGTTCAAATAAAATCACGTGCGATCATATTTGGGGGGTTTTCCTCCCCAAATGAGGGGCATGGACATGACAGAAAAGTGGATTTATGTGTTGTGTATTATTTATTTGTTGTGCGTGAAAAAAAACGAGGCAGCGGTAAGTTTTTTTAATATAAAAAATAATTAATTCTTATTGATTATTTGATATTATTTAATGAATTAATCCACTGAATTTAATTATTAAAAATGGAAAATATAGTTTTTGTACTTTTCATAAATATTTTCATATAAATATACATATATAAATATACATAATAAATTAATCTATTTTAGCAAAAATATTTTCACATATCAAAACTAAAAATTTGCGAAATTTGAAACTTGCTGTATTTTATTAAGAGACGATGCATTTTTTTTTTCATATTTAAAAAGAAAAGCTAAAATTGGAATAAAATATACTTATGTTTACATGCATAAATATTTGTTTAAAATGTTTTTTCTTTCCTTGATAAATATTTTCTAAACTTTCTTTGTTTTCATTACAAAATAAAATAAGACAGAAATCAAACATTTCAAAGTAGATTCAGGTTTTCATTTTATTGGGGGAAAATCGCTTTGAAAAAATACAGCTTATGTAAATTTAATATATGTTATTTTATTGATAGCAGTATTTGGGCTTGTGTTATATAACGTAACTCTTTTTTTATGTTCCTTAAATTTAAATGTTCTGACGATTTACAGTAATATATAGAAATATACATTTTAATTCTTTTGCGTTTACATTACCTCGCAATTTATATTTTTCACGATTTACCATAATATATAAAAATACATTTTAATTCTTTTGCTTTTATATTATCTCAGAATTTATATTTCCCACGATTTACAATAATATGAAAATATATATACATTTTAATTCTTTTGCGTTTATATTACCTCGCAATTTATATTTTTCACGATTTGCCATAATATCTAAAAATACATTTTAATTCTTTTGCTTTTATATTATCTCAGAATTTATATTTCTCACGGTTTACAATAATATAAAAATATATGTACATTTTAATTCTATTGCATATTATCTCACAATTTATATTTTCCGCTGTTTGTATTACTTGTTTAATCCCCATAAATATCCACAGATTAAATAATTTTATTAATTAAGATCTTACAGAAAAAAGCAGTTCAGTTAGTAAACAAACAAAGAAATTAGTTAAAATATTAATATAAAATATTTTTTTTTTCAACTGGGTGAATTTCCCTTTCACTTTCTGTGGCTGCAACTGATAGTAAGAAACAGCACTCTTAAATGAAAAATAAAATTTCTCTACATCTCGAAGGCGAAACATAAAAATTCTCTATATCTCGTAAGCTTATGATAAAAAAGTTCTGTAACAGCACATAACTATATTTTTGATGATTCTGATTCTTTTTGTGTAAAAATTAATATGATACATAATTCAGATCCTGATTCTTTTTATGAAAAAAATAATAAAGTATGTAATTCATAATTTTTCAATATGAATTTATTAATAAATTTCATGATAAAAGTATTTTTTTGAATGGAAAAATTGCCTGTATTATGTTTGGGCTCATTAATTGTATTTCACTAAAGAAAAATTAATCAGATAATTTGTTGGAAAGATGTAAATTAAAGTTTATCACGTGGATTTATCATTAGCTCCCTCAAGGTTTGACCTCTTCAAACTGTTTGAAGATTCAAGTAAAAATGTATAAACTAAAATACTTTTCCGATCTGATGCAGTGAACACAGATATAGTGTCTAACGTTGATGTTACCCTTTGAAAAAATTAATTTTTTATATATAAGTCACAGAAATGCATAAAAAACAACTTTACACTTTGAAGTTGTTTTTAAGATTATCATTCCAACTTACTAATTCCAAAATTTAATTGTGTTTGTGAAAATGAACCTCGAGAGTATTAATTATTACTCGATATCTTAAAACTGAATTAAATAAATTGTGCAAAATTCTATGAAATTAGATAATGTATGTATTGCAGTGAAAACTGCAGCGGAGCGAACGAGTTATCTTACGATTGAGAATGAAGGAGTTAATTTACATTTTTTCTCTTGAAAATTTTCGCGTTTCAGTTCCGCTCTTCATTATGAAACTTTGTACTCCTTCAGATTTCCTTTATGTATCTCTTTTTATCTCCTATCAATCTCCAGAAAGTCCTCGCATAAAAACAATTTGAGAATAATTTTAGCAAAAGATAAATCTGTTGAAGATCGGTGCTGTTTAATTTATTTAAATGACCTGATGTATTTTTACTTTCTTCTATCTTTACAAGAAGAAAGTATTGGATTCATGAAAATTTTCGACTTCCGGTTTTCGACGAATTTACACGTTTTAGGGGGTCAGAGATTCCGAAAAACATGTTTTAACAAAATGTCTGTCTGTGAGTCTGTCTATCTGTCTGTATGTATGTGACACAAATTTTGTGGGCGCTCTATCTCAAGAACTAATGCACGGAATTTAATAAAAATTTATATTTCAATAGTCCTTAATATAAATTCGTGCTGATTAGTTTTTGGTGTATATCGCCCAACAGGTGGCGTTGTTATGCTGCATTTTCGCGATTTCTGCGCGATTTCTATCTCAAGAACTAATGCACGGATTTTCATCAAACTCCAGATTCAGTTATTCATTGATATGAATTGGTGCTTGTAACGTTTTGGTGCAAATCGCCCAACAGATGGCACTACTATGCAGGATTTACACGATTTTCCCAATAGCTCTATCTCAAGAAATAATGCACGAATTTTGATCAAACTTCATATTCAGTTAGTGCTTGACATGAATTGGCATTTTATTCAATTTGGTGTTAATCGCTCAATAGGTGGAGCTGCTATGCTGCATTTTTGCGATTTCCGCAACAGCTCTATCTCAAGAACTAATGTTTGGATTTTCAACAAACATCAGCTTCAGGTATACCTTGATATAAATTAGTGCTGCTTATGTTTCGGTGTAAATCGCTCAACAAGTGGCGCTGCTATGTTACATTTTTCAGAATTTCCGCTATAGCTCTATCTCAAGAACTAATGCACGAATTTTCATCAAATTTAGATATACTTTGATACGAATTGATGATAAATTGATGTAATTTCTTGTACTATTTAAATGATTTAATTGATGTGAATCATATAGAAGAAAGTTTTGTGTTTGGCCACAACATACTAGTTTTTTAATTAAAGTATATTTTATTAAATGTTTAGGCTGTATAAGAATATAATGGCGAACATAGAAGTTTTTTCTAAAGAATTTAATTGATTTTTCTTAAACTATCTATTTATTCTTAACACTTATCAATGTCGCAATGAACCTACATGTTCATTGCAATTATTTAACAGATAGTCTATAGTGGCTAAACTCGACTAATTTCACGTTTTTAATATTTTTTTTTTTTTTTTTTTTTTTTTTTTTACACACAGGGTGAACGAAAGTACCATTTTGATTTTGGTACATGTTTATGTTACTGTTATAAGAATTTACAAAACAAATAAATTTGTTACCTTAATTCACTCATGTTCATTAAAACTTTTAAATTTATAAGGATGATGTAATTTCTTGTACTATTTAAATGATTTAATTGACGTGAATCATATAGAAGAAAGTTTTGTGTTTGGCCACAACATACTAGTTTTTTAATTAAAGTATATTTTTTTAAATGTTTAGGCTGTATAAGAATATAATGGCGAACATAGAAGTTTTTGAAATTTATGATATTTATGATATTATATTTTAGAAAATTTATGATATTATATTTTATATATTTATTGCATAATTTTTTTTTTATAAACTTACATAAAGTTATACATTTTAATATCATTAAATAAATTATATTTTTGTAGTGTCGATAACTATATTATTTTACACTAGTATCAATTTATGTTAAGTCATTTTTAATGTCCATTGTATATTATGTGTTCAGCATTTTAAAACAATTCTTCACTGCGTATTGATCTAACAAGCTATATGATATGAGCTGCTATATGATACACTTTAAAATTTATATGGATGTCGCAACACCACTTTTAAACTCCTATTTTAAAGCCAATTTTAGCTGCTAGTTTGTTTGTATTTTTTTCCCCCTTCTTACTGTTGTTGTTGTCGTCATTATAAGTAGCTTAATGATGCAGTAAGAAAGAAATTATATTGCTTCAGGGGTGAATGTAATTTTTATTTTCCATGTACTGAAAACATGATAAAAACCCGATATGGAAATATTTCAATATCTTTGCATATTTTAACCCCTTAACTGCGACGAAATCTTACGCGATCTCCAGTGCCTTATTTAAATCGCATATTTCTGCAATTAAAGAGGTGTATAGTTTTCTGAAATAACAGTAAGAAAATGCACATGCTATACTGTTATATATAATGGCCCACGTGGGGAAAATTGCCTCGCTATAATTGGAATTCCTCATCTCTTTAATAGATGCATGTATTTTCTACAGCCGTATATATACGTCCAGGGTAGTGAAGGAGTTAAGGTTCCCTAAATCCTTTTTCGCTATTCTTAAACCTATTCTATATTATTCTCCTGTAGGGATTTCTGTGGTTTCCAGGAGGAGATATTTTAGAGATTCAGTGGAGAAATTGCACTTTTGTCCATTAAAAAGCATAAAATCTCAAACCTTCAGGGAGGTGGGGGGGGATTTCAATGTTCCGGGGTTGGTGAAATGCCCCCCCCCCGCCCTAGGGCCACTCCCTGAATTCAACACTGATGATGGTGACACTGTATGTATGTGTGTGTGTGAGTAAACATGATGGCACACAAAATCAGGGATGTAGTGTAGGGTATACGGAGGTATACGCCTTATACCTTCTAGATTTTTTCCAGGAACACCGTATACCCTCTGTTTCTCAAAAAAGCTATTGTATATACACACTAAGGTATACCCTCTGTCTTGAGCGTATGCACTCTGCTTAGAGAGTATACCCTCTGTTTTTTTTACGACTACATCACTGCACAAAATGCGCGTTTGATTGAGCTCCCATCTGGTGAATATGTTACAAGCCGCTGTCGCAAGAACTGCATACTTTTTCGTACAAATCGGCCAACGGATTGGTATCTAAACCATTTTTCAACCATTTTGTGGCAAATATATATATATAGTTCGTTTTTTAATTTCCTAATAGGTATTCTATATATAAATTAAACATATGTTATCTTAACACTAATTTTTTGTCAGCTTTTGTATTGTTAAGGGAACTTGTTAGATGTCTTTTGACTTTCAAAGGTATATATATATGTTTGAATAATTTTTTTTAACTCAAATGTTCAATTAAATCTCTTATTTTGATACAACAATCATATTTTACTATAACATGATCTATTTTAGTAAAACATTTCTGTTTTCTCTCAAAAAGAAAAAAATATATATAGCGAGTTTTATTAATATGATAAAAGCAGGGGAATTTAAGCATGGTATTGTTGTTGAAAAACAATGATGAAATATCTGTACTTAAGACAAACTAAAATTCTTATTAATATCACTATATACATTCAATTTTAATTATTCATTTTAATTAATAAGTCTTCATTTCAGCACAGGTGGGATAAAAATTCAATGAAAAATTACGTCGTAGTTTTAGAAAAAAGTTTATGATATTATATTAGTGAATGACAGTGACGTTTTCTTTAGAACAGGAGGGCAGTTTTAGAAGTGGAAGGATTTAAATTTTGTAAAATTAGAGTCTAAATTTTTAATTATTTAATCGCGTTGTATTCTGAAAAGGGTTCGAAATTACTGCACATTTTTTTCAATATCGCATTGTATTCTGTCTAACAATATAGTGTTCAAATCCAGTGTTTCGATCGCTTTAGAGTCTCTATTTTATCAATATTATTTTTCTCCAAAAGAAAATTTAACGGACTGCCCACAACAATATTTTTAATAAATTGAATTATGTTTTAAAAAGTATCTAAGGTAAAGGAATTGAAAGAAATTTGCAGGAATGCTCTGAGGCGCTAAAAGGGCTTGCTGCAGCTATCTTGTCACCTTATACCTAATGTTATCTATACACTTAGATATTTTGATAAAATATTTACAATGATGCATCACTATAATCTTAAAAAATGTAACGAATTTTCAGGAGAACGCCAGAAGAAAAGTACATATTTATTAATAATCGTGAGTGTTTTCTTTATTAAATTCCTCTTGTTCAGGCCTTTAAAAATATTTTATTTGATAAACATTAAAGCTATATGCTACTTAAAAGAAAGAATTACGCAAGAAAATGATTATGTTTAATAAACGTAATATATTTGTATATACTTATACAAGTAGAATTACATGCAGTTTAAGAAATATTTTCATAATTTTACAAAGCTGTAAGTAAATAGGTCTTAGTATTTGTATAATTTAATTAAAACTGCACGCTGTAAAAAAAAAAAAAAAAAAAAAAAAAAAAAAAGGAAAAAAAATATGCTGTAAATTAGTTTTCGAGAAATATCGTAATTTGATATCGTGCAATTCGAATTCATATTTCGCATGTAAAATAATAGCATGTGTAATAGTTTTTGCACATGCCATTATTTTTACGAAATTCATGTGAAACAGTATTGCGTTTCGTAAAATCCATATTTTAAAAGAAAAGTTCACTAATTTGACAATATTGTTCATAAAAAGTAGTAAAAAAAAAGAAAAGTAAAGAAAAGAAGAAAGAAAAAAAGGAAGAAAGAAAAAAAAGGAAGAAAGAAAAAAAGGAAGAAAGAAAAAAAAGGAAGAAAGAAAGAAATGTTCATTGACGTTGTTCGCTGCTGATTTTTATTGCAGTATAAAAGATGTATTACAAAA
Source organism: Maratus speciosus (assembly GCA_963932465.1). NCBI lineage: Eukaryota > Metazoa > Arthropoda > Arachnida > Araneae > Salticidae > Maratus > Maratus speciosus. The sequence continues at coordinate 52,647,144 of OZ010788.1, read as the reverse complement.
ATTCCCCATTTTGTCACTTTTGTTCCATGAGGACTTTTCGTGCATACACCATTTTCTATTTGAATTCCCTTTCTCCTTATCTAATTTGGCTTTCTTTTTACTAAAGCCTTCTTGAGTATTGGTTGTTCTTTTAATATCCATTTGGTAAATGTAAAAGATAAAAAAAAAAAATCTGCCTTAGTGGGATATTTTTGTTGTTGTTGTTGCTGTTTCTTTGTTTACATGACAAAATAAATACAATAAAGCACTGTTTATACGTTTCGCATTTATACGTCATTTCACTGCGGTCCCGATTCATCATTATGTATATTTTTATATAATATTTAAAATAAGTGTTATTTTCTCTTACCTCTATTTAAATATTCTTCAAAATCTTTCATTTTTGTGTACCTACATTAAAAAAAAATCTATCCTCCATTTTACGGCTTTAGAACTAGAGATTGAGACTAGTTATTAATATGCCCATCATTGACAATCGTTGATATGTCAAATTGTATGTTTGCATGTCATATTGCATGACTTGCCATACAAATATAGCTCTAACCCTACACTGTAAAAGAAGACAAATGGTTTTTAATCTTTGGAAAATATAATATAACCACGACGGAAAGTATACAATAACCTTTTCCGATTTACTTTTTTCTGAAGGCTCAACCTGGGCCGGGCCTGGTCACCACTCTTTCTGGATCTTACTTTTTTCTGCAGGTTGGAGGATCTTACTTTTTTCTGCAGGCCGGACCGTGTAAGATTTATTTTTCCCTGGCCAAAATTTTCCGGCCCAGTCCCGACCCAGCCCGATGAAAATTATTGCCTGGCTGGACCTGGCCCCAGCAAAAATCAATAAAAGTTAGCCCGACCCGACAATTTTTGCAAATTTTTAAATCGCCATTATTCTACAATAATTTTTCTTAATTTATTCTTTTTAAAGAACAGTACATTATATTAAGAGGGAATAAAATTAAAGCACAGCAAAACGTGAGAAAAACAACCTGACTATGACGGAAACCCTGTCTTAAACGGAAATATGTATTGATCCATGCAAAATGAATATATTAATACTTAAAAAATATATATATAATAAATTTTCTACAGATGATGTAAATACTAAGACGGATATCTCTTTATAACGGATTTTTCTGTTCTCTTTTGCGATTCCGTCTTAGAAGATTTTACTGTATAGCATTTTTCAGATTTTTAAGCCTCCAAGCCATGGAATATGCATTAACGATATTAATGATAACTCAGACATTTACATACAAGTAGAGATTCATTAGAAAAAATAAATATAGTTTACATGGGCACAGGCAGAAATAAATCTTGTGAGGGGCATTATTTTCCTGACTTGTCTTTACTTCGCAGCCCAGAGCGCTTAAAAAAAAAAAAAAAGAAAGAAAGAAAGAAAGAAAGATTATGAACATGAAAAGAAGATAAAATAACTTTTTTTAGAACTCCTCCTACAAGGCAATTTTAATCATAACAGCTTAAAAATATATGTTTTGTAGAAATTCAAGAAAATGGAAACACGGCCGGCGGACCAATTAAATTTTTGTACGGGTCGGGGTCGGTCCGAACTTTTAACTTTTATATCGGGCCGAGATTTTAACTTTTATACTAGGCCGGCTTTTTAGCTTTTACTTTGGGCAGGGATATGCCAAAGATGCTTTTCTCTGTGTCAAATTGGTCCAGGCCCTGAGAATTTCATCCCGTACAGACCTCTAGATCTTCCCCTCTAAAACCGTAGAAGATTATTTTTAATTCCATTTTCTATTATGTTCTAGTGTTTAAAATGAATAGTAATTTGGAAATTTAGGGGAGAAGAGCACCCCGTCCCCAATGAAAAAAAAAAAATGTTTCAATTCTCCATTCTGAAAATTTTCGATAGGAATATTGTTTGAATTTTTATTTATTATTTGTTACATTTCTGGATGGAATTTTAAGTTGATATGTTGAAATATTGTTTTGTGTCTCAAAATCTTGCCCTTCTTTCGGTCTGCTGTGGCTTATTAATGGGATAAAAATTAATAATAAATAAATAATTATTTATAAAACGTTTAAATTACGTTTACCTAAAAACGGTTCTTAAAAATTTTATTATAATTTATAGTCACGCATAAACATATACATCGCTTCTGAAATGCAATGGAAGTTTTCTTAAACCGAAGCCTATTGCTAAAAGAAAGCAGTTTTCTCTAAATCACAGATACGCGGAAAAGCATCCATTGATTCACTAATCGCACACCTGCCTGAGTATAAACAGTTATAATTTGAACTTCATCTTGCAGAACAAAAAATCAGAAAATAAGAAGATATGATCAATAAAATGCTATAAAAATTATCCCTGACGATTACGTATAATGACTTAAATAAGTATTTTCGAAAAATAAAAGGAATAATGAATTGAGTATGCCTCATTTCAAGAAATGCTTGTTTATTATCTTCCCAGTTTCTTTTTCTGTCTCTTTTTATTTATATTTTATTTTATTTTATTTATTTATTTTTGAGGGGGGGGGGGGGGTAGTTCTCACAATTGACAAGCACTTAATAAAGTTGGGCTTCTTAAGCTCTAATTTTCCAGAAACTTTGATTTTTATTAAAGATTCCAATTTTTCCCAACTAAGCTTTAATTTTGTTGAAGAATTAAAACACTGTTAACTATATTTTATCAATAAAATGCTTCAAAAACAACATTAAAGAATTGCATATAATAACGGAATGTAAACACATTTAAACATGAAAAGAATAAAACAGTAAGAATATCCCATTCCACGAGAAAGAAAAAGAAAAACCAATAAAGTGTTCTTAAATGTTTTGCTTGCTGAGCATAGTGATAAACAGTAAGATAATTATTTTAATTTAAAATGCAATTAGTTTTATCACAAATTTTAACTTTTATTAAGGATATTAGCCACTATTGAAGAATCAAAAGTTGTTGAAAAATGTTGAAGTTGTCAAAAAGAAATTGTAAGTCAAAACTTTTAATTAAAGTATTTTTATACAAAAATATCATTTATCTACCTTAATACAGCAAGCAGCATGGATTTTCTATAACGTCATTCTCATACATAAAAAAAGTATAAAAAAAGTAAAAATTATTTTTTATTCGTAACGTTATAATGTAACACAGCAAAAAAAAAAAAAAAAAAAAAAAAAAAAAAAAAAAAAAAAACACTACTTTTTTTTAAAATATGAAAATAATGTCTTGGTAAATTGGCGTTATTTTATTAAAGTAAATAAATGTTCAAAAAAGTAAAATTTAGTTGGTTTTTGATTTGTGAATTAAATGTTTACTTCAATTTATTGTTGATTTTTTAATTAAATGTTTTTATTTAAAACCAACATTTATCTACCTTAATATAAGCAGCATTGATTTTCTAGAACATCATTTTCATATTTTTCTTTTTTTTATTCGCTGCTAGAGTAACATGAATGTCACACTCAACACACATAAAAGCTGTTTATTTTTAATTTGAAAATAACGTTTTTCTAAACCGGAGCGGTTTTATTAAAATACACAAATGTTGAAAAGTAAAAATTATATTGAATGCTTAATTTAATTGATTGTGAATTTTAAATCGAATATTTAATTTAATTGATTATTCATTTTTGAATCAAATGTTTTTATACAAAACTAACATTTATCTACCTTAATACGTTATCATTGATTTTTTAGAACATCGTTTTCATACTTAATTTTTTTTTTTCTCCGTTGCAAAAGTAACATGAATGTTACACTCGCCACAAATAAAAGCTATTTATTTTTAATATGAAAATAATGTCTTGGTAAACTGTCGTTGTTTAATTAAAGTAAATAAATGTTGAAAAAGTAAATTTTAAATTGAATGTTTAATTTAAGTGATTTTTGATTTTTAAATTAGATGTTTAATTTAATTGATTGTGGATTTTTAAATTAAATGTTTTTATACAAAACTAATGTTTATCTACCTTAATACAGCAGCATTGATTCTTTAGAACGTCATTTTCCATACTTATATTTTTATTTCTATTATACGTAGCCATAAATAAAACTATTTGCTTTTAATATAAAAATAATGTCTTGGTGAACCGCCGCTGTTTTATTAAAGTAAATAAAGGTTGAAAAGTAAAATTTAAATTAAATGTTAATTTAATTTAATCGACATGAATTAAATGTTTAATTTAATTCATGTCGATTTTTAAATTGAATGTTCAATTAAATTGATTGTCGATTTTTAAATTAAATGTTTAATTTAATAGATTGTGGATTTTTTTCATACTTAATTTTTTTTATTTCGTTGCAAAAGTGACATGAATGTCACACTCAACACACATAAAATTTATTTATTTTTAACATGAAAATAATGTTTTGGTGAACCGGAGCGGTTTTTTTAAAGAAAATTAATGTTGAAAAGTAAAAATTAAATATAATGTTTAATTTAATTGATTGTGAATTTTTAAATCAAATGTTTAATTTAATTGATTGTGAATTTTTAAATCAAATGTTTAATTTAATTGATTTTTCATTATAGAATTAAATGTTTTCATACAAAACTAAAATTTATCTACCTTAATACAGCAGCATTGATTTTTTAGAACATCATTTTCATACTTAATTATGTTTTTATCGCTGCAAAAGTGACATGAACATAACGCTCAACACACAAACTATTTATTTTTTATATGAAAATAATGTCTTGGTAAACTGGCGTTGGTTTATTAAAGTAAATAAATGTTGAAAAAGTAAAATTTAAATTGAATGTTTAATTTAATTGATTGTCGATTTTTAAATTAGATGTTTAATTTAATTGATTGTGAATTTTTAAATTAAATGTTTTTATAAAAAACTAACAGGTATGTACCTAAATACAGCAGCATTAATTTTTTAGAACATCATTTTCATATTTATGTTTTTATTATTATTATTCGTTGCCATAAATAAAGAATATTTGTTTTTAATTTACATTATAATGTCTTGGTAAACAGGCGCTGTTTTATTAAAGTAAATAAATGTTGAAAACTTAAAATTGAAATTAAATGGTTAATTTAATTGATTGTCGATTTTTAAATGAAATGTTTTATTTAATTGATTGTGGATTTTGAAATTAAATGCTTTTATAGAACACTAACATTTATCTACCTTAATACAGCAGCATTGGATTTTTAGAATATCATTTTCATACTTAATTATTTTTTTTCCTTGTAAAAGTTATATGAATGTCACACTTAACACACATAAAAGCTATATTTAATATGAAAATAATGTTTTGGTAAACCGGAGCGGTTTTATTAAAGTAAATAAATGCTGATAAAGAAAAAATTAAATTGAATGTTTAATTTAATTGATTGTGGATTTTTAAATCAAATGTTTAATTTAATTGATTGTTGATTTTTGAATTAAATGTTTTTATACAAAACTAACATTTATCTACCTTAATACAGCAGCATTGATTTTTTAGAACATCATTTTCATACTTTTTTTTTTTTCATTGCAAAAGTGACATGAATATCACACCCGCCACACATGGAACATGGAATAAACACTATTGGAGCACCTGAGACGAAGTTCTTATCTCCAGTCAGTAAAATATCCGTTCAAAAATCAGTGCTCATAAAAATGTAAAGTTCATAAAAATAATACCAGAACGTGACAGCAGGTAAACCTCCCCAAGAATCATTATAAAACCAAAGGCACTTAACAGGACCATACAATAATAAAAATTAATAAAATACAATAAATAAATAAAATACATTCGAAAAAAGTTAATATTTACAATAAATAAAAGTTAAATACTTAATATAGTACAAGAATAATAAATAAGAAAGCAATTACTTACAAAAAGCAGAGAGAAATGCAACCGGCCCCGACTAACAATTTCTCTCGGCCAATCAGCAATTTTTAAACGGCCAATCAGCAATAACAAAACAACCACAGCTCCAAAACGGAGGAGGGATGAAAGAAGGAATCTCATTGGTCAGAGACCAAAAAAAGAGAAAGAAGTGTGTAAAGGAGCAGTAAGATGCGATAAAACAATGAAAAAAGCTAATTACATGAAAGAAACTTAAAAGATCTTTTAAGATCAGTAAGAGAAATAAGAAAAGAAGCACATTCGCTACAAATAAAAGTTATTTATTTTTAATATGAAAATAATGTCTTTTTAAACTGGTGCTGGTTTATTAAAGTAAATATATGTTGAAAAAGTAAAATTTAAATTGAATGTTTAATTTAATTGGTTGTCGATTTTTAAATTAATTGTTTAATTTAATTGTTTGTGGATTTTTAAATTAAATGCTTTTATACAAAACTAACATTTACTTAATACAGCAGCATTGATTTTTTAGAACATCATTTTCAAACTTATTTTTTTATTGCTATAATTCGTTGCGAGATTGACGTGAATGTCACACTCGCCATAAATAAAAACTATATGTTTTTAATATGAAAATAATGTCTTCGTAAACCGGCTCTGTTTTACTAAAGTAAATAAAGGTTGAAAACGTAAAATTTAAATTAAATATTTAATTTACTGTCGATTTTTAAATTAAATGTTTAATTTAATTGATTGTTGATTTTTGAACTAAATGTGTGTAAATTGTAATTGACATAAATAATAATATAGTCGTTTAAAATGCTGCTCCATTAACGTGGATTTAGATTTCAGTTTATAATCTTTAATTTTTTTTAATTTCTAAAAGGTGACTTTTTCAAAAGCAAGATAAAACTTATCGCCTAAATAAAGAGCATAAACATACTTATGAGATATTTCCGGATCGATGGATTGATATTTTCAGTTATGTTTTATTTTCAAACGAAATTACAAAAGATTTGTTCAACAAATATGTTATATCCAGGTTAACAAAATCTCAAAATTTTTTAAAGCTATTTAAATTCTTTAATTAGCATTTCAACAAAATACAAATTCTTTTACATAAAGCCACATTAATTTTCTAAGCCATCTTTTATGACAAATCAACGAAATGAACAACGTAGAATCTATGAATTAAAGGTTCAGGAATTCGCAACTCGCACTCTAACATCAATTAATATACCCGGCCAATATTGGTATAAGCCATGAAAACATAACATGTACTAGGGAGTAGGGTTGGTAATGGAAATAAGAAAGATTAACATAAATGTACAAAATTCTAAGATTAATAAAAATTATAAATTATAAAAAACAGATTTTTTAACTTTAATTAAAGGACAAAAAATCTTTGTGAAATACTATATATAATTTAAAAATTAATAATTAAACACTAATAATAGAAAAGAAAATGTATAACCTTAATAATAAAAAATGTAGTTATGAGCAGTGTTGCCAGATTGGGGACTTTTTTGTCCCCAGATTGTTGATTGCCACCGCTTTTTTTGTAATAGAAATATTCGGCCTGTTTAAAAATAGATTAAAAATTCTGAAAATAAGGTGAATTATACTATTTTTAAAAAAGTGGTGTCAGTCAAATAATCTGAATTAAAAAAAGTCCCCAATCTGGCAACACTGGTTATGAGCTAGAATAAAAAAGAACCAACTGTGTAAAAATTGAAATAGTGAGTAGAAAATAAAAAGTACGAGAGTAAAACTTTTATTTTAGATAAAAATATTTTTCTGGTTTTGGTTGAGTTTTCCGAATCACATTTTGTTAAAGATTATTAAAAATGTGTAAGACTTGTCATAAATTCTAATGTCCTGTTTTCGTTTTTTATTTTTATAAATACTTATTTTTATAAAATTTTCAATATATAAGTTTATTTTGTTCAAATAAATATGCGATTCTGATATAACTGTGAGTATTATTGTGTCGCCTGCAACTGATATTTCTCAAAATGCTGACTTTCGAGTATCATATTTTGTAAAGTTATTATTAAGAAAATTTGGAATTATAAAATAAAATTCAAATTTTCTGAATATGTATGTGATTTGTTTTAAAAGGCAGCAGAAGTTCTAGTAGAAGAAGGTAGGTTAATTTTTGCATTGATAACATTTGGTATAATGGCTTTGCGTAGGTCGAAGAATTCAGGAAGTTAACTTTCGATGAATCAATGAACAAAATATTTTACAATTTGATTTAAAAAACTTTTAAAATCTGGGCAAAATTAGCTTTATGAGTTTTCAGAATGACTAAGAGGAAGAATTGAGAAAGTGATTTTTTTCATAAATGAAATAAACAAAGGATGAACAATTTTTTTCCCACAATATTTTATTTTTAAAAACTTCTTTTGAAAAACCTTATATTTATCTCTGTAAAAAAATTATAAATGATTTTTTTTAATTAGTTCCACAAAATAACGCATTTTTGTTTCATTTTTTCTTATTTCCGGGAGGAGGGAGTGTGTTCTGTGCCACATGCATCCCTCTCTTCATATGCTACTCCTTTAACCCGGGAGGAGTCGCGTGGGGTATGATATACCCAGGGTGCATACGGTTTTTACAATTGCCACCACTATTTTTCGAAAAGTAATATTCAACTTACTTTAATGCATAATTTGTAACAATCGTCTCCCACTAAATAAGGTGACGATTGTTATTTGCATTTTTTGGTAACAAACTGAAAATCATTCATATCTGTTTTTGAGCGACTTCCCCCGGGTTAAATGCATGTTATCTGTGGCAAAATTACCTTTATGGCTTTTCAAAATGACGAATAATGCACTAAAGCCGTGTTATACGTTCTTTATTAATCCACAGCAAAATGAATTCTATACACGCAAAACCACTAACGATCTCTTTCACATTTATATTTTTATCTCCTCCTGTGTTGCAGAAAAAAGAAATAGTCATGAATTCACATTCCTTCGACTGTTTTAAACGAAAGCTCCTGCAATAATCTTATCAGAACAAAGAGTTTAACAAAGTTTTCCTGACATAAATTTTGCTGCGGGAAAAAAAAATAAAACACGTATTCTTAATGCATTAAAAAACACAAAGCTTTCTGTATAATAGCTTTAAATTATGTGCTATTTTAATTAATATATTTTAGACAAATTCTTCATTTGCGAAAATCTAAAATAGTTTTGTGACTAGAAAAGGTGCGGCATATCACATAAAGGAAATATTTATTCACAACCCACATGCATTGAAAATATAGATATTTCTTTTTTTTATATACGCTGCTTGACATTTGCTAAAGAACAATTGGTTTTTGCAAACTAGTGTTCCCAACAGCCAACCAACCATAATAATATTAAATCTAAACGAAATGGTAAGGCAGGACCTGTTATCTACATAAAAGGCAGTGCACCAAAGCTCTTTATTCGTTCGAAAATTCATGTAATTTGGTGTTTGATGAAAATTGCACTGTAGGTTGTTGTACGTATTTCTGTGATATTCCGTGTGGTACATCAATAAATAAGTGCAAAATGAATGCCACACATGATTTGAGTGCTTGCGAGCCTGGGCGAGCATTTGGGCGGCTGAAAGCAGGTCAAGGTGTCACTACTGTGGCCACACTAATAGGAGTGCCAAAATGTGTCATATCCCGATTTAAAAATCCACTGAAGGTGGAAATTCTATGCGAAAGCATGCTGGTGGTCGTGGAAAGAACACTACATCTCAAGAGGATCGATATGTATCCCTAGTTGCAAAAAGGAACAGAAATCTTACCCCTAGTCAGATAGATGCAGACCTAGCAACTGCTACCGGTACACGTGTACCCAGTGGCAGAAAGTTTTGTAGCTGTCTGCGACAAGCTTTTAAAATTTCATAATCTGTCTGCAAAGTTTGCATGTCATTTTAATGAATAAATAATGAATTAAACTAGGAATTTTTTATCATTCTATTTAAAACATGGTAAGCATGATGCATTCTCATTAATTTTGCTTATAACTTTTCAACATCTAACGTCTTGTAGAATTTCTAAAGTGTGAAGGATAAGCAGGATCGCACATAGGCAATAACGATGCTTTTAAAAAACTTCGGAAGCTTCAGAGGCTTCAAGCGCAAAAAGCACTGAGTTTTTTCTAAAACCCTTGAATGAAATGTTTTTTTTTTCCAATCCTTTGACAAAATTCGTGTTTTTTCTCGCACTTATAATGAAATTCGTGTTTTTTCACCCGAACCTTTGACGAATTTCGCGTTTTTTTTAGCAATCCCTTGACAAAATTCGCCATTTTTTTTCTGCGGCCTTTTGAGGAAATTATTTCTTTGTAATTCTTTGGTGATATTCACATTTTTTCTATGGCTTTTTGACGAATTTCTCGTTTTTGCCGCAATTTTTGGACGAAATTTGCGTTTTTTTTTGTGATCCCTTGACAAAACTCGAATTTTTCTTTTCTGCGTCCTTTTGAGGAAATTATTTTTTATGTAATTCTTCGGTGAAATTCGCGTTTTTTTTCATGACTTTTTGACAAATTTCGCGTTTTTTCCACAATCCTATGACAAAATTCGCGTTTGTTCCGCGATCCTTTGATGAAATTCGTACATTTCCGCGATCCTTTGATGAAATTTGCATTTTTTCATGATCCTCCGACGTAATTCACATTTTACGCGATCTTTTGATGAAATTTGTGTTGTGTCCGTGATCCTTTGGCGAAATTTGCGTTTTGTTTGCGATCCTTTGACGAAATTTCGTTTTATTCGCGATCCTTTGACAAAATTCGCATTTGTTTCACGATCCCTTGACGAAATTTGCGTTTATTTCACGATTCTTTGACGAAATTTGCGTTTGTTTCACGATCCTTTGCCGAAATTCGCGCTTTTCACGCGATCTTTTGCGAGAATCCGCACTTTTCACGCAATCTTTTGCCGAAATGCGCTCTTTTATCGCGTTTTTTTACCGGAATTCGCGCTTTTTTGCCAAAATTCACGTTTATTACCCGATCTTTTGCCGAAATTAAAGCTTTTAACGCGATCTTTTGCCGAAATTTGCGATTTTTACGTATCTTTTGTCGAAATTCACGCATTTTACTCGATCTTTTGCCGAAATTCGCGCTTTTTACGTGATCTTTTACCAAAATTCGTGCTTTTTACCCGATATTTTGCCAAAATTCACGCTTTTACCCGATCTTTTACCGAAGTTGACACTTTTTACGCGATCTTTTGCCGAAACTCGCGATTTTATCGCGATTTTTTACCGAAATTCGTGCTTTTTACGCGATTTTTTTTGCCAAAATTCACGTTTTTCACCCGATCTTTTGCCAAAATTTACGCCTTTTACCCGATCTTTTGCCGAAATTAAAGCTTTTAACGCGATCTTTTGCCGAAATTCACAATTTTTACGCGACCTTTTGCCAAAATTCACGCCATTAACATGATCTTTTGGTGAAATTTGCGCTTTTTACGCGATCTTTTGTCGAAATTCGCGCATTTTACGCGATCTTTTGCCAAAATTCACGATTTTTACCCGATATTTTGACAAAATGCAGGCTTTTCCCCTATCTTTTGCCGAAGTTGACACTTTTTACGCGATATTTTGCCGAAATTCGCGCTTTTTACGCGATATTTTACAAAATTCGCGTTTTGTTTGCGGGAAAAAATTGTCCGAAAGTTGCGGACATTTTTAAAAATTGATTTCATTGGTGCAGACAATAATTGTCCGCAAAAGATTTTTTTTGTCCGCGACTATGTCGCCGTGTCGCGGTGTTACTGCCACTGGGCACGTGTATATGCCAGAGCGTTCTATCGGCGATTAAATAAGGTTGGTTTGTATGCACGGAAGCCTGTTCAAGGATTCCACTTAAACCACACCATCGTCGAGAAAGATTGCGTTGGTGTAAGGGACATATTGGTTGGGGTCAGAAACAGTGGTCTAGAGTAATGTTCTTCGAACAAATCCCGCTTTATTGTGACAAGTGATTCTGGCCACCAATTAGTGGGGAAGAGAGGGGAACACGTCACGTACCACAGAATGTTCATGAACTTGGTCGGTATGGCCAAGGTGTGATGGTGTGGATAGACACTACGCACAAAAGCAGAACACCGCTTCACATCTTTGAGCGAGTTACCGTTACATTACAACGGTATTGTGAAGATATTACTCTGGATCATGTTCTTTTAGGTCGTCTTTTTAGGGGCGTGTTAGGTCCAGACTTTATGTTTATGGGCGACAATGCACGTCCACAAAAGATCGCTGAAGTATCGGATACACTAGAAACTGAAAATATTGAACTTATTTAATGGCCTCTGCTTACTCTCCAGACTTAAATCCTATAGAGCATGCCTGGGATGCTCTTGGCAGACGTGTTTCTCAAAGAAATCAGCCTCCTCGAAACGTGCAAGAACTGAAAAACGGCTTGAGAGAGGAGTGGGACAATATCCTTAAAGACTATTCAGCAACTTAGCAATGAATAACATGAACAGCATAAATAACAGATGCAAAATGTGCACAAGTGTCCGAGGAGGGCATATTCCTTATTAAGAGACTGGTATCTCTTATCCTTCTACCTGTAAAGACCTTATTTTGCAACTCCGAAAATTTTCTAATGAGACATTTATTAGCCCCCGGTACGGTATGCTATTTCTTTCTCCCAGCTTATTTTGTGTCGACTCCAAAAAATAACGTTACCTTACAGAAGCCAGCCGTAAAACAAAGCAGTACGATTAAATACTCTACAGCAATTTTTTAAACTTCTAAGCATCACACATTTTCAATTTTTATACCGTCGTATTGGAGAAAAAAAGGTACTTTTTAATGCAATTTGTTTGAAAATTGCATCTCCATTTACTTTTGAGAGATTATTATTATTATTATTTTTTTTTTTTTTTTTTTGTAGTTTTTAGAGCCATTTGCTTAATATTGGCAACGGAAGAACTCCATTTCTGTAGAAAGTGAAAGAAAAATAACAATTATATCTTTTTGTTACCATTTTCCCATAAAAACTGAAAAAAAAATTAATTAAAATACGTGTTATTTAAAAAATATATAAATGAAGGATTACTGATAAAACAGGGAGCTATTAGAAACTAAATTTAATTTTAAATATCTTTATTAATAATACAAACAAATCAAGGCCTGTGAATCTTTAGATAGCCGATTTTCTTTTTGTTGAGTGTTTTGAATGACGAAATCTCTCTCTCTCTTTTTTTTTTTTTTTTTTGGATTTGTGTATTATTCAGCGATAGTGACGTCCTAAGCGTACTTTACTGTAGATGTTGTTTAATACTGGATCGCAAATGATGAATTCTTCAGCGGATGTAAATGACGTCACTTTATGTAAAATAAAATCGCGTGTTATAACACTGTTAAAAATTTTGCAGCATTCTGGCAGGTCATTCGACCGTTTTTTGAAAAAACGGTTTCATAACCATAATTTAACTATATTCTGACCATAAAATGGCCATAATATGGTCAGAATAGTGTTAAAATTACGGTTGTGTAACTGTTTCCGGAAAAAACGGTCAAATGACCTGCAAGAATGCTGCAAATTTTTAACAGTGTAAGTCTTAAAACTGAACTACAGTAGAGTCCCGATTATCGGAGTTTCCGCTTTCACCGAGTTATTTTCTGCTGATGGACTGATGGCTTCTATTATTATGAAAGTCATTATAAATGAAGTATTAGGTGAAGATGAAAGAGTAGCCGTAAAAAGTTAGAACTCTGATTTTCTGGTCAGAATGGAAAAAAAAAATGGCCATAATTTTTTTTGAAAAAACAATTATGCCCATTTTCTTTTCCCATTCTGACCAGAAAATCAGAGTTCTAACTTTTTACGACTGCTCTTTCATCTTCACCTAACACTTCATTTATAATGAGTGTTTCATAATAATGGAAGCCATCAGTCCATCAGAAGAGAATGAAGTAATGGAAATGCCGGGGACGACACTAAATTCTGAAAAAGCAGAATTCCTGTTCTCTAGTTTATTTTTTGTAATCCCACTTTCCTATGTGAGGCGATCTATACTAATTTGCATGATAAATATAATACTTTATCTTTATGAGATATGTACTTAGTTTCATTTCTTCAGTTACTGCGTGTGATTATTTATTTCAAAAATGTCTTTGTTCTTTAGTAATTGTCAAGCAGTGTATATACATTGAATTGAAATCTGTAGAGTATTCCAAAAAGGTGGAAACGCGCATTAATTTTTTACCTGTTGAAAATTAATAGCCGGTGTAAGTTGTAGAAGTGTTCTAAAAAAGTTAGGAAATTATGCTATTCAAATAGTACCGCCATTGATTTTCAAAAAGTTGCGAAAGTCAAACAAATTTATACAACCAATCTACACAAATAATTAATTTTTTTTTTTCATTATAGTCCGGAAGGCAGCGTCACAAGCTGACTGACAGTTTTGTTATCTTCTCATCTAATCTATTATACATATCAAAGTCACCGACGATTTATTGGTTACAAAAAATATGGCGCTGCCTCTCGGACTATTATGTATCCCAGCTCGGATGTAGATAAAAAATAATACTTACCTGTTGTCGGCACTTCCGTGGTACAGACGTTATTTTTTATTTGAAAGTCGGTGTTACTCTGAATAAACTTTATTGAAAAGAGTACAAAATTTACAATATCGGTAAGCGGATTGAATGTGATTTTTTTTTATATGAGTGGGTCAAAAGAACGTGTAAGATCGGGGAAATATGCGAATCATTCTGTTAAATACAAAACTACAAAACAGCTAATTGAAAAATACAACATGTAAGCTTCAGGTTCTTTCGGACCTGTCTTCTATCTAAAACCAATTTTCACACATGTGACAGGTTATAATACATTTGATAGATTTCCATAGTCATCCCCAACTGACAGACACACAGACAAACACCTTTCTTTTATTACTCGACTGCCAAGAAGGGTTATGTGTTTCACGCGGATCTGGGTATGTGGATTTCTTTATACATATTCTCGGATTTCGAAACATCCCAACGGCTGGATGGATTTTAATGAATAAGGTCTCTGTCGATTCGTCTTAACCGTCCAATGGTTATAGGCTAGATTTTGTTTTTTAAATTTAAAATGGCGGTAGAGACGAAGAAAACTTTTTACGCACCTTATTGAGTGGTATATCATTGGATAGGCCTTTCAAAATGAAGACGATGTTTCATTGACTATTTTACAGTCAGAAGCTCCGTTTAAATATTATACAACTTCGAAGTTGTGTAGATTGGATCTCTAGCTTTACTGCAACTCTAATCATCATAGACATCTATAGGCCTCATCAAAACACTGTTTATAGATAGGAACTAACAATTAAGCACAACTTAAAAGGTCATCAATACAAGTAAAAAAAAAAAAAAAAAAAAATGTGAGTAAGTTATGTAAAATAGTTTCGCATTGATGAGAAATAATTAGTTCGCTTTTTACGCAGTCGGGTTTTTTGATTTTTTTAATTTAATTAATATAGATTTAGTCAAAAGAAAGTTCATGCATAAGATAATCACGCATGAATTGCAATAAATTTGTGTTCCTTTTTTACTCCGCTCCGCAGGTATACACGTACTATATACGTAGAACTAATTTCAGTTTTTTTTATTCTATTCATGAGGATACTGAGGGTGTAACGAGTAATGTTTGCTAGAGCAAACATGTTCTAAATGCTCTTCTTCAAATATTTCACTGCAGCCTTTATCTTTCGGCTTCTTTTGATCACCTTTCTGAACATTTATTCTTCATTAAAGATTTATAACCACTATCCAAACATTGTGGATTCAATCAATGTAGTTAAAACTCACATATCCTTTATGTTTTAAGAAGGATTTTTATTGTGCTTCTTTTTCTGTCTCAAACTTTCAGCTTAGTTAGAGTAATTTTATCAAGAATTTTTGATGGGTAAGAACATCAATAAAATTCAGATATTTCAGTAAAAATGGGCATTATATAAACATTGTTACATGAGAAAAAAATGTATGTGAAATACAGGGTGTTTCATAATATTTAGATCAAAATTTAAAAGCGCTACAAACACATTTTTTAGCAAAAAATATATGGTCGCACCTTAAGCAATTTGGCGCAAGAATACTGTGATTTCTCAAGGCACTACTAGAAACAATACTATTTTCTAATCCATCCATTCTAATACAAAATATTCAAGCTACATATACAAAATTTAAAAGTTCTACAAACACTTTTTTTTAAAAAACATATGCGGTCTCACCTTAAGCATTTAGCGCTAGAATACTGAGATTTCTCAAGGCACTACTAGAAACACTACTATTTTCTAATCCATCATCCTAATACAAAATATTCAAGCTACATATACATAATTTAAAAGTTCTACAAACACTTTTTTTTAAAAAACATATGCGGTCTCACCTTAAGCATTTAGCACTAGAATACTGTTATTTCTCAAGGCACTACTAGAAACACTACTATTTTCTAATCCATCCATTCTAATACAAAATATTCAAGCTACATATACAAAATTTAAAAGTTCTACAAACACTTTTTTAAAAAAACATATAAGATCGCACCTTAAGCATTTAGCGCTAGAATACTGTGATTTCTCAAGGCACTACTAGAAACACTACTATTTTCTAATCCATCTATTCTAATACAAAATATTCAAGCTACATATATAAAATTTAAAAGTTCTACAAACACTTTTTTTTAAAAAACATATGCGGTCGCACCTTAAGCATTTAGCGCTAGAATACTGGGATTTCTCAAGGCACTACTAGAAGCACTACTATTTTCTAATCCATTCATTCTAATACAAAATATTCAAGCTACATATACAAAATTTAAAAGTTCTACAAACACTTTTTTTAAAAAAACATATGCGGTCGCACCTTAAGCCTTTAGCGCTAGAATACTGTGATTTCTCAAGGCACTACTAGAAACACTACTATTTTCTAATCCATCCATTCTAATACAAAATATTCAAGCTACATATGAATATAAATGCAAACAGTGTTGTAACATCGTTCTATGGTGAATGATACGTAATAGAAAAACCCGGAAGATCTTTTATTCATGAGAACTTTGCACTGTTAAAAATTTGCAGCGAACTGCTCATACATTTTTCGTTTTTATAGATAACGGTTACATAACCCTAATTTAACTCTATTCTGACCATATTATGGGCAGCAGGGCTCGGCTTAGGCTATGGGGGCCCCCGGGGAAAGAATCATTCTGGGGGGCCCCTTCTATCTATCTTTAGAATTTTTTTTTATAATGTGGAAGTAGCTGGTACTAAACTTCACACATATTCTATTATATGTATAAGTTTTGTACTCGGTACTGCTTACATCTGTATACAGTGTGTCACAAAAAGGTAGTCACAACTTTAAGAAAGAATACTTGTAGGATAATAGTAGAAAAAATGATAGATTGATCGACACGAGTATTTCTTTGTAAGCTTTTACTTTGCTTATCTATATACGTTATAAGATGCCTAAAAGAAAATGCCCCAAATAGGTCATCATTAATGGTATTAACTTGCCACGTGACGAGAAAAACGATAATAAAGAATTTCTTTTGAAAACAATAGAATACTACGTTAGCAGAATAAAATATTAATCATTAGTTTTCTAATGATATAGTTTGTTTTTTGCATGGGTGGAGAGGGTACTGGAAGCAGAGGGGGGAAGGGGGACTGCACTTCCTTCCTAAATGCTTAAAAGCATATGAATTTTGGTCACTTTTGTTTAACTTTAAACATTTGGCACTTTTTAATGATAATCCTGACTACTCTCATAAGGGCTCCTAAAAAGGGGGGCCCGGGGTAACTGACCCGCATGCCCCTGCGTAAGTCGGGCCCTGATAGGCAGTAATATTTTCAAAACAGAGTTAAATTACGGTTATATAACAGTTTTCTATAAAAACGGTCGAATATCTGGACAGTTTGCTGCTAATTTTTAACAGTGTGGTTTAAAAGATAAATATTTTCTGTGTAATATGTACAAAATTTTCAATGTGAGTTCGCATACAATACGAATTTTTACCATAATATCCATGTCTATGACATTTTAAATAGAGCAAAAATTTCTTCCAAAAATTTCTTCATACAAAAAATTACAGCTTTTCGTAACAAATTTAAGACTATAGTCATTTAAAATGGTAGTTAAAGTTTAAACATTGAGTTTTATATGAAATGTTACAGTTTTACGTTAAATTTACTCATATTAAGAGTTACTTAAACTGTTAGTTCTTGACTGGAAGTGCATTTATGCCTGATTTTTTCACCGAATTACATCGACATCGTACATAACTCCAACTATAGCAAAGAGAGCAATAACTCATACATACATTATTGAACATGTTGTTGGATTGTGAAACTGCTGTTAGACGGCAGTATCTGACATCAATTTTTTCACTGTAATCTTGCATTTATTGCAGGTAGCTACGCCGATTTTTAATCGAATGTTTTACTTCGAACTCAAACATTTTATTTTTTATAAAATTGAACTTTAGTAAGTTTTAAAGCCAACCAGCCGGTTAATTTTATAGAATAAATTATAGCAATTTTAGGTAGATTTCGTAAGAAATACTACCTATTGCAGTCGTTACCATGGTGCGACTTTTGAAAAATTCCTTCATAACTTTTCATTATAGGACCCCAGGAACCCAAAACCACCCCCACCTAAAAAGTTTATATATATATATATATATGTATGTATGTATGTACTAAATTTTGTCCGCACGATAAAAGTCGCAATTATGCACGAATCATCTTCAAACTCGCCAACAACTTTGAGATGGCTAATATCTCGGCGGGATTGAAAATGGGCGAAATCGGCCCAAGAGGATGGAAATGGGGAGGGTTCAAAATTTTGAATACTGTCTTAACATGATTCTGATAAAACCAGCTCTTACACAACAATGGCAGGAAAAAAATAAAAGTTTTTCGTTATAGCAGTTGCCAACAATTAAAAAAAAACAAATAATAAAATTCTCACCACAACAATTACTTTTCTTTTGCAAAATTTTCACGTGTAAAATTAAATAGTTTGACAAATTGAAAACAAATTGAATATTACGTCATAAGTTTCCTAGAGCAAGATTTCAGCATGAAAACTGAAAATAAATAGTTTGACGAATTAAAAAAATATGTATATTGCGTCATATTGGAAATATAATGGACCTCAGCAGGTGAATATGTAACGCCATGTAAGTTTGAAGAAACGTATTAAAACATGATAAAAACCCGACTATGGAAATATTAACATATTTTAACACTTTAAGATTCTCTGAATTTTTTGTAGCCATTTTTTAAACCTAATCCATATATATGTGTGTGTGTATTCGTGTATATTACAATTTTCACAAAATGTTTAGCTCCCTACAGCTCGCTCTTTGTGAAGAAACTGGGTTTTATCTCTAATCTTGATTTAAGTTTTGTTGGAGAATTTAGTACATCGAAATCTACCTCCGCCTGTAGGCCCGAGCCGGCAGGGATTTTTTTTTTTTTTTTTTTTTTTTAGTTTTCGTGATTAAAAGTTGATGTCTGATGAAAATGTAATACGTTTTCCAATTCTACTTTTAAAAAAAATATTTTGGGAACAGATGTGTTATAGGTCTGCTCATTAAGCTTAGTGATTTTTTCCCAAAACACACCAAAATGCCATTTTTTGTAAATGATCGCCAATCAGAAACTCGGTGATAAACAAATCAACATGACGGTTACTTTAAAAACTAAAGGATTTTATTGACATTTTAAAACAGAAAATTAAATAAGTATAAAAAATTACAAAAATAAGCTTTTGTTTTAATACATTTAGCATCTAAATATTGAAAATCAGATTATATAATTCCGTTAACAGCAAACAATACAGAAATATTACTTACATTATCTATACAGATTTTTAAAGTAAGTTATTAGTACCAGATTTTTTTTAAAGTAATAATTCTGATTTTAAAGAATAAAGTGGAAAAGTATTTATACATTGGATGCGAAAAAAAAAGAACAAGTTCAAAACGAGATTAAAAATGGACAAAAACGAGTACAAAATGAGATGGTTGCCACAAATAACAGTTCATCGCCAAAAATTTTGCCCTTTTTTTCGCCAAGTTCAATATGCAGACCTCTTAACACATCTGTTCCGTATTTTTAAAAGGACCTTACTCAAATAAAATTTTCACACATCATTGTCTTTTAAAAACGTTTCTACGTCATCAAATGGGTCATTCTTCCATAGACATCAGTGCTAAATTTGTTTTTTTTTTTTTTGTGTGTGTGTGGGGGCGGGGGGGGGGGGGGATCAAATTTCGGGCTTTAAAAGGAGTTTTATACTTCTTTGGACTTCGCTAACGTCTTGTCAGTATTTTCTCAGATCGTGAGAAATATTTATTAAAATTGCATTGCTAAATTGCAGTTCGTAACCATGATGTCAACGGTTTCCTATTTAAAAATGCTCATCCTACCATGCAAAAATCTTTTGCAGCGACACACAAAAATTTCTGATATAATGGTATTGCAAGATTGCAAGATATATGAAAAAAAAATAGTACAGCACAATGGTTAAAAATTACTATGGCACAATGATATAATCGTGTTTGTTCACCAAGAATTCTGAGTTTAAATTTTAGGTGTTGTCTGAATTTTTAAAAAAAGTATTCTTGAAATTTGGTCTCATCACACAATAAAAAAATATAGAAGCCTTTACGAAAACTGGAGATGTAACATCGTAGTTATCAATGATTCTGCAAACCTTTCTCTTATCTTCTGAAACTTTTAGTAGAAAAATATATCAAACCTCAGAAATCATTAGGTTTCCAACATTTACGAAACGCAAATCGAAATTTTTATTTCAAAATCGTTTTCATAAACCCGAGAAGCCTATTTTTCTGAGATTGTTTATTAATTTGCCCGAAAAAAAATTCTGGAGATAACTGAAAGGTTTTAGAGTCATAAGAATTATGATGTTGCATTGAATTTTTCTGCTGCATAAAGACATTTCTGCCATCCATTTTTTTCAAGGTTTAAAGTAACAAGTTAATGGCACATGCCAACAATGATTTCTTAACAGAAATGGATATCTTTAATCTTTTTTATGCTAAAATTATATATGACCTTAAAAGATAGCTATCACGTCTTTTTTTTATTGATTTATTTTATTTATTTATTTATTTATTTATTTTTTGTTGTTATGGTATTTAATACCTCCACATTTATGTATTAAACTATGCATAATGTACTAGTTGCGTGGCAACCAGTTGTGTTGCATTTAAATTGAATGAGGTCTTTCGATTATTGGGGGTTGGGGAGGAATCTAGTTTTACTATGCATTTCAAGTTTCTAGCCCTAACGATTCCAAATAAATCGTACTTTATAACTCTTTAGAACGTTTTCCGCTCATTTCCCCTTTTTAAATTTCGAATTTTTGAGAAACCCTTCATAGCGAGTATTTACATCTTAAAAGTAACAACCATAATCAAATTTAATGTTTCTAACCCCAATAAAATCACGGAAATCGCAATTTTAGAACTTTTTTTTTTTTGCATATTTTGGCGCAGAGATCGTCACCATCATTTTGCAACCACTATTTTTGAAATCATTCGTTAGTTCCAGCGATTACCCCCTAAAACACGCACACAAAGGCAACTTCTTTATAATATTAATATAGGTAAATATATTAAAGCAGGTTGATTTTGGTTTTATGCGACAAACTTTAAAAGACAGCCCTCTGTAATAAATACTTTCTGCATAGAATAATACTAGAGTCGCAATCAATGTTTCCATCCCATATCTTAGTTTAGAAATTTAACAATTATTAAGATATTACAGTGATATTTTCAAATTTACTTTACTTAACAATTATTAAGATGTTAGAGTGATATTTTCAAATTCACTTTACTTAACAATTATTAAGATATAATTGGTATTTTCAAATTTACTTTACTTGCTGTAAAATGTATGATAACATGATGAAAAATGCAGGGAATGTCCATCACCCACTTCCATATAACACTGAGTATGAGCACGATGTGCTTTTATCATAACAACAACAACAACAAAACGTATGTGAGTGAGAATATTTGCATAGATATTTGAAATGAGCATCCCATAATTAGTTAAAAGCATCCACTTTAATTATTGTTAAAGTTAAATTTTGAAGTAGTTATTTATCTTAAGGTGTAAACCGATTTTTTTTTTTTTTTTTAAGAAAAGTAAATTTCAGAAGTAGGTACAAATTTCAGAATACGTGAGAGTAGCAAATGCGTTCACGCTCAAAAATACAATCTTATAGATTACAGAAAATGCACAAAGAAAAAAAAAAATCAGTTGCTAGGCGGAATCAATAGCAAAGTCTAAGGAACAATATGTTCTTTTTATAAAAAAGAAATCAAGTCTTCTTTTCTTTTGTTCTTTTTTTGTGTAAGTCTGGAGTTTTGTTTTTGTCTTTAACCCTTCCGGCTCGTCTTTCATGATTTTTTTTTCTGTCTTTTTGCCATCATGACAGTTACAGTAATTAAAGAAAGGGATTTTTACACATGAATACAGACAGTATTCTTATCCTTCCTTTCTTTCAGTGAACGTGATCTTTCTTCTACGTTCTACCTGAATGACAGAATAAAAGCTGTAATGAACGCTAAGATTGTCTTCTTAATTCATTGGGTAATTTGGAACGTCCACTGACAGAAGTTAGGGGTGTAAGAAAGAGACCATGAGGTTCTAGACCTTCCCATCTAAATGAAACAGTTTTTTTATGTCACAAGAACTGTTTCAAAGACTTTTATTTCCTAAAACACACAAACACACATAAATAACGTCTGCATTCAACTCATAAAGGTATATACAAATATTTTACAAGCATACATACGATAAATACAATAAACCCAACTGGAGTGAAAAATTAGCCAGTGCCAGGAATCGAACCTGGGATCACAGCGTACTAGGCTGTTGCCCTAATCACTGAGCCACCCCGGCCGATTTCAGAATGAGTTGAACGCAGGTGTTATTTATGTGTATGTGTGTTTTAATATATTGTAGATCGATTGAATAATAAAATGTATTCATTGTTGCCCCGTCATCCAAGGCTGTCTGATAGATGGCTGGTGACTTTCTCAACATGGTTTATTAGTAAAAAATTGCAGACCCAGGTATCGGCTGGAGTGGCTCAGTGGTTAGAGCAACAGTGTAGTACGCTGTGGTCCCAGGTTCGATTCTTGGCTCTGGCTATTTTTTCACTCCAGTTGAGTTTATTGTATTTATTGTATGTATGTCTGTAAAATATTTGTATGTACTTTTATTTTCTGTTTTCAATGTTTGATAATTCATATCTGAGAAAACAACAAGGAACACAATGAAGCAATATAAATATATTATTTTTCCAAAGTGTAAATCTGCACATCAGGTGCCTAGACGTCAGCTCTCCAAATCGCCTTTTTTTCTTCATCTTTTTCAATACCAAGTTATCCAACTCGAATATAGGCGAAAACCTTTTTTTTTTTTTTTTAACTCTAATAGATTTCTTACATTTAATATATCTTTTTGATTACCCACTAACACCAAAAAGCATTTTTATCTATGAAAAATACCAGTAACGCATTCAAATAAAGTTTGGAATTTTATTAAGAGCTATACTTTTGCGTTAACTGCTTGTCATATGAGTTAATATCCGAAGAAATCGCCAAAGATTACGCTACTTACAACAGACTTTTTGATTCGTATAATTTTAGTTGTTTAATCGGGTACTCCGATTACTTGCCTGTTAAATTTGTGTTTTATTTATATTATTTTATTTATTTATTTTTAGTTTCGTTATGGAATTTGGAATATTAGCCGGAAAGAAATTCTGAATTATTTGTATTATTTTAAATAAAAATGGGTTGATCTTTTGTAATCGGCCTGCAAGCGATAGATTTAAATAATTCCATGCTTGCAAATTATTTTTAAAAACATCAATAAATTAGTAAAATGAGCTACAGCTTAAAAAAAAAAAATTGCCTTTGAAAGAATATTTTTTTTCCGTATTCGACAGTGTAAATATTAAAATTGTTCTATGTTTCGAAGTTAAAAAATTTCAGGTAAAAAATTTATTGTTCTGGTGTTATCACCGTCAATATGGCGTAAGTGTTACTCACGGAGATATTTTTGCTCTATAATGTACATTTGATACTCTTAAACCGCTATATCATTTATTTTTATTAGTATTACTAACAAGGAAGGTCTCCATACGGGCATACTCCAAAAAATCTGAAAAAAAAAATATAGAATGCTCTACGCATAAAGATAGATACGTTTATAAAAAAAATTTCGACGGAAACTCGATAGATCGTCCGTAAAAAAATAATGAAAATTTCGATATTTGGCGATCTATCACCGGTTGGCGATGAAATAAAATTTCAAAAAATACTTTATGTCAAATACTCTTTAAAATAAAAATGTTTCATATTGAACTTGTTTAAATTAATTTAATGTAAATAACTTTAGTTTTGTCAGTTTTAGTTTGATTTAACTGTAGTTATGACATATATATATATATATTTATAATTAAAGTTAACTATCAAAATTTATGAATTAAAACAAAATTTAAATTAATTAAAATTGTTTCAATCTCAAAATCTCAAAATTAAGTCCAATTGAGCACTGTCGATTTAATTTTGTTGCTATGGAAACAACGACTTCTTTGATATTGAAATGACTAACTGCTGCATTCTTCACCATGCCTTTATTTTGGAATACGCTTAAATACGTATATAAAAAGGTTTTTTATAGATGAAATTGTTTTTAAAGTAATAAAATTAAATAACAAGCAACATAAATATGTAATACAAAAAAATTAATTTTTTAAACTCTTTCATTGTTTAAGTTTATTAAATACTATTTACACGCATTCTAAAAATCAATTAACAAGCAATTTTCAGGTGCATTAAAATCGTTTGCTTTTGTCGAGGAAAACTATTGCTCGCCAAATCGCGTAACGCTTTCGTCTTTTCGCGCCAAATGCTCGAAAGTGTTTTATTTTTTTTACAGACTTTCTACTGTAATTCCGCCGCTAAATTTGACTGATCCTTTATTACATATATAAGTAGTTTAATTGGTACTTTTATCAAAATATTCTGAGTGTGACCGGTAAGGAGACCTTCCTTGTAAGTAGTTTTAGAAGATTTAAATCTTGAGAATAGTAACAAGAAATAAAATTTGAAAAACTGAAACTCCCAGGCTGTACACTTTTTGTAAAACCTTCTTATTGTTTCATTGGAGAGGGCCTTCTTGAAATATCATAACTTACTAGAATTCAGTATTGTAAATATTCTACACAGTTTATTACAATAAGCCTCTTAATCATGTTCTACAGTTTGAACGCTTTTTGCTACCTTAGTTTTTACAGGGTTATCCAAACAATATTCGTTCTTTTCAATTTGTTGACGGTCCCCTATAGGGTTTCGGGGGGGGGGGGAATCTTCGCGGAAATATATGACTTATACTATTCTGTTTACACACCTGGAGTTTCAGGATAATTCCTCATGTATTTTTCTAGATATTTAACAAAACGTCTAAAATCGCAAGTGACTAATCATCATTGGCCATATAGTGTATATATTAATTATTTTGAAAGCTATTTGTTTTTAAAATTTGCTATTTATTCATTAAGATATATGAAGTCTAAGAATCAGTTTAAACGGTACAATTTCGTTTTTTAAAAGTACAGTTATGCGTACAGTTAAATTTAGTTTTGAGGTAATAACTAGCGCAATCAGTTAATACACTGCTCAAAACAATTAAAGGATATTGCAGTTTTAGGTGGATTTTGTATCTGGTAAACTGTTTAGCTGATTGATACATGGTCGACAGACATAGTAGGTTATATGAGAATAAATTACACATGTTTGGCAGAAAAAAATGCATTTTATTGCGCATTTGTGTACTAAAGGAAAAAAACACAATTTGTGCATATGAGAAAAAAAGAATAAGAAAAGGTGTTTTCTTCAAAGAAAATCATTTTCAGTAGGGGGTATGGTTTCCACGGGCGGCCAGCAAAGTTGAACACCTTTGAGGCATGGACTCAATGAGGCTATTAATGACGAGTTGGGGTATTCTGCCCCACTCTTCCAGGAGAGCTCTTTCCAGTTCTTGGAGAGTTTGTGGGGGTTGTTGGCGGCCAGAAACTCATCTTCCTAGAGCGTTCCAAACGTGCTCGATTGGATTCATGTCTGGAGAACACGCTGGCCATTCCATTCGAACGATTCCTTCCTCGAAAAGGAAATCCTCCACCAGGTTTGCACGATGTGGTCTCCAGTTATCGTCCATTAAAATGAAGTTATCTCCAATTGCTGCAGCGTAAGGGACTACAATAGGTCTGAGGATCTCATCCCTATATCGGCGACCAGTCAGAGCTCCATCTCGAATGATGTAGAGGTCAGTGCGCCCGTCAATGGAGATGCCATTATACACCAACACTCCTCCACCGCCAAATCTGACACTTTTGTGCACGAACGCAGGATTATTCCTACTGCCACGGTCCCTCCAGATGAAAATACGCCTATTATCCGGATGCACAGAAAAACGGGACTCGTCAGAAAACAGAATATTGCTCCATTCATTTCTCCTCCAGTTGACATGCTCGGTTGCCCACTCCCTGCGGTCGCGACGATGCCTTGATGTTAATCTAACACATACCATCGGTCGGCGAGCATACAGACCTACAGCATGGAGCCGGTTTCGGATAGTCTGAGTTGAAATCGTGGTGCCTGTAGCCGAGCGAAGGTGTTGTTGGAGAAGAGTAGCGTTCATGGTTCGGTGTCTCCGAGCTGATAACGCTAAATACCTATCTTCATTGGGCGTTGTTGCCCGTCTACGACCTTGCCCAGGTCTTCGGCCTGCACATCCATTCTCCAAAAACGGTTCCAGATCCTGCAAATGACACTTTGTGACACTCCAATGGCTTGCGCTACTTCGGCTTGAGTTTGGCCCCCTTCTAACCTACCAACAATTCTCAAAGCTTCTGAATCTGTCAAATGACTTCGCTGAGACATCGTACTCATCGAAACAAAGCAATCACTGAATGCCGATCATCCTTGTCTTCATTCTCTTTTATCCAGTTGAAAGTCAAATTTCATTCGCTGCCGCTGAAGCGACGTTTTTGACGTCGAACTCAAAATTTGCATACTCCACAGTTTGAAAACCAGAAAAATTTGCATTTGTGATTCTCTTCTTCTATTTTCGGCCAAAAAAAATTTCGTTTATATCTTTATTTTATATAAAACTTCCAATATCCTTTAATTGTTTTGAGCAGTGTACTTATAAATATTTAATCATTAATACTGTGGTGTTCCTCTAAAAAAACATTTGATTCAAAATCTGTTTCAGGAAGGTACAGGCTTTTCATTTGTTAAAAATACAGTTCATTGTCCTGCTTTTATATACAAGCAACCTATAAATATTTAATCATTTGCTCTGTTGTTGTTCTGGAAAGCATTTGATCCAAACTCTGTTCCGGAAAGATGTAGACTTCATTCTCTTAAAATACAGTTCATTGTCCTTTCATTCACAATTAGACAAGCAGCTAATACATATAATTTTAGTCATATTCTCTATCACATTAACCTGATATCTCTTATTTCTTAAGCTTACATATTTGGACTTATTTTACAATGTATGATGTATTATGTGAATTTCATAATCGTTAGAAAATGAAATTTATAGATCCTAAAAAATATTGTAATAACATTTTCGTTTTCAAAATAGTCTGGAAAAAAAATTGATTTTTCAGGAATAATTTATTAAGCAGTTTTCTTCGCAAAAAGCGCAAACATAACCTTAGGTTTTGGAGACGTAAAAATACAGTAGAGACCACAAAGAAAATGGCGACAGTATAAACACAACTTAGTTGGCCAAACAGTTATTGTAACAAAGTTTACATTAATTTATTTACAAAATTAAATTTTATAAAATATATAATGTTTTATTTTATAATATTTTCCTTATTTCAGGAAATGTATTCTTGTAAATTACTTTTCATACTATTGAAGGAAAAAACACCAAATGGTCATACACTCTAAAAAATATTGTGTGTAAATTAGTCACTTTTACATAGGTATATGTGTAAATTTGCAAAGTTTCACTTTTGTCATAAAATTTACACTCTTGTTGCAAACACTTACATGTATTTATGTGTATTTATCGGCCTAATGGAAGTGTGTAATTTGTTACCCCTTCAAAAACTCAAACAAGTGTGTAAATGTAGAAAATTGTATAATTAACCCGAATTGGCATGTACACATTTTATTTTACTAATAATTTACACATTTTGCATATTACACAAAAATCTGCGTATTTTGCCTGAATATATCTGAAATGTCGACGGATATATGACGACTCAAATGTCCCACGGATATTCAATAAAATTAAAGTCCTACATATTTTCCAAGAAAGGAGATAAAATTTCAGTGTGTTTGTAGCAATTCAAACCATATCTTTATTAAAAGATGTTAAAAATTAAAAAATATTACATATAAATTTAAAAAATATATTTTTTATTTAATTTTGTAACATGAAAACCAATTGTTGATGAAGACTAATTTCTGTACATTTTGGCATTTTCTGAAACAATTATTCGAATTTCCATGGTTATCTAATAGAGTGCATAACACAACAACGAAAATTCTTAAAAACCAAATTAATTTTGTATTTAAAAAAAAAAAAAAAAAAAAAAAAAAAAAAAAAAAAAAAAAACAAGCAAATGATTTAATTAAAAGTTGAGTTTTTCGTTTGCTGTCTTTTTTTTTTTTTTTTTTTACAAACTGCAATACCTTATAAAATAAATTTATAATTATAGGTTGTTAAACATTTGTATCCAAAAACTTTTAAAGATATATTCTAAATATGGGCATGCTGCTCTATACTTTTGGACCAAGCTGTGTGCTCTATCTAATTTTTTGACATTGTAGCAATATGTTGAAAATAAGTGTGCCCTACTTCATTTTGCTTATCAGAAATAAAGGCTTCTGGTACTTAACACATTCTCTCATCTTTTATAACAGAAGATAAACTCCTGACCTGTTTGATGCATAAAATCCAATTTTTCAGATCATATCAAATCTAGGATTAGATGTTCTGATATCTTCACATCATTATTAAAATACACATACACGCACAAAATCGTTGTTCCTTTACGGAAACGATGAAGTAATTATTGTTTTCTTTTTCGTTTTAAATTGTTGTTTAAAATCTGTGATTAAAAACTGTTTATTTCATTTGTAATTTTAGTTGTAATTCCATAAATATATATATTTTTTATTATTTTGTTAGTAATTTACTAAAAACACAAGAAGTATGGTAAGATTTCATTAAACATTAACTATCGACAAATAAATTTTAACTATTTCTCAACAGCTAACCCACTTCGAAATCTTAATTAATTGCTTGAAAGTTAGTTATTCATTGTTAAATAGATTTAATTAATGTCTAGTAAATATATAAAAAATTAACACCTTGTAATAATACACTGGCCTCCAAAAGTTAAGGAACAGGGACTGGATGCTTTAGATTGCACACGGTTTATCGAATATCTACCAAAATCATTGGCGAATTGTTCTTGAACTTCTAAAATGTAAAGAACATGTTCGATTACATATTTCTCGGTGAAGATTTAGTCGGGAGGACAATTAGGGGTCTAATAATAAATTTAATGTAAAATAATATTTGCGATCACCTATGTAACAGAAAATGCCGAAAATGGTTTGTTACTGTATTAAATAACTATTTGGGTCCTGTTCATCATTTGTGTGCATTTGTGTAAGCATAGCACTCATATTCGTGAAGGTGTTATTGTGTCTGTGAAAATTCAAAAATCTTTTGTTTGTAGCATACAGAGTTTTCAACAAAATTTAACTCGACTTTCCGAAAACCTGACAAAGAAAAGTAGCAACAGCATACTGTAATTAAAACATGAATATATTGAATATTTGATGAAATATGGGCATTTGTATGAAATAATTTTTAACTGCGCATGCGTAGAAGATTCTAAATTTTTTTATTTTATCATTTGGTTGTCAGCTATTTTGGTCTATATAAAAAGACCAGTCAAATATCGCAAAAAGATAGGGACTATATAATGAGCTGCTTTCTAAAAATAGCTTTATTATAAGGGATTTTTCACAGCTTTTCAATCAGCTCACTGTAGCTTTCTGAGTTTTCACAATATTTAACTGGACTTTTTATAGAAGTTGCCCAAAATAATATACTGTTGCTACTGATCTTTGTCAGGTTATCGGAAAGTTGTGTTAAATTTGGTTGAAAACTCTGTATGCTATAAACAAAAAACTTTTGAATATTTCACAGACACAATAACATCTTCACGAATATGAGTGCTATGCTTACACAAATGCACACAAACGTTAAACAGGACCCAAATAGTCATTTAACACAATAACAAACCATTTTCCGCATTATCTGTTACGTAGGTGATCGAAATATTATTTTATTATTAAATTTATTATTAGCCTCCTAATTGTCCTCCCGACTAAATCTTCACCGAGAAATATGAAATCAAACATGTTCTTCACATCCCATAAGTTCAAGAATAATTTGCCAATAATTTTGGCAGATATTCGGCAAACCGTGCACAATCGAAAGCATCCAGTCCCTGTTCCTTAACTTTTGGAGGTCAGTGTATATTATTTCTAATTGTTAAAAAGGTGCAAGATTATTATTTTTTTACCAGTAAAATTGTTTTATTTGACTGTGGACATGTTTTAAGTCTTCTCCAGTCATTTTCAAAACAAATAAATAATGATATTCAGAAATTGCACGGTGTATGATGCAATGAAATGAAACGCCATCATTCAGTTTTTCATGTAATGCACGTTATCTTTTTTATTTTACTTGGATGTTTATTTCTATTTTCGAAACCATTGAGTAACTATAGCCACAGTTTTGGTAAGTTGAATGATGCTGTATCGTTACATATGGAATTTTCAAGTATTAGAATCTCAGTTGTTTCTCTTATATTGGATGGATAATATTGGTTGGAGGGAAAAATTATCTTGCTTTCATTGAAATTTATATGGGTAATTTCTTCATGGTGTAATATTGTCAGGCCTGTGGTTTTTCTATCTTAGATGCTGTTATTAAATATAATAAAAAAAAACCACAGCCCTAAGTCAGTTCTCAAGATGTCAAGTTGATCTGATAGACCTGCAGTCATGCAGGGATGGCGAATATAAATTCATAATGGCGTTTCAAGATAATTTAACCCTAGAACTACCGGAAATTTTACTCAAGTTTTATAAAAACATTCTACACCAGAATTTTTACTTAAAACTATTTAATTTGTTTATTTAACTTATTATTGTCTGATTTATACATTTAGTTTGTTTTGAAGAAATTTCTGGTTTGAATAGATATTTTGAATATACATGTCGGGTCCATTGGACCCTTCTGGTAGACAGAGGGTTAACTAAGTTTGTCTAGCTATGACTTTTGAAAACTAAGACAGCGGAAGAAGCAGCGTATCGGGTTCTTCCAGTATTTTTAACATATGGTACTCCAGCTATATTGCAATCAGATAATGTTAGGGAATTCAGTAATCAATTCAGTAATCAAGTCATATCCGAACTATGCGCTATATGGAAAGGTTGTAAAATTGTTAATGGAAAACCTCGTCATAGTCAAACACAAGGCTCAGTTGAAAGGACCAATCAGGATATCCAGAATATGTTAACTGTACGGATAAACGATAACGATATAAATAAATGGTCAGATGGTTTGCCCTTTGTTAAATTTTCCAATAACACTACATACCACGAAGGAATACGCCATAGTCCTTATGAAGCCATGTTTGGCGTTAAACCAAAAAGAGGCATAGCATCGTCTTTTTTGCCTAGCGAATAAATCACAAATATTAAAACTGAAGAACAACTCGAAGAAATTGCTAATACTTTTGAAACGAAGAACAGCTTTAAGAAACTGTTAATACTTTTGAAGAAAATTTGAGCAGAAACCATACCGAAAACCATATGCCAAAGAAAAATATTGAAGAGGACCTGCAAGCTACCATGTCTTCAAATCAAGTCCTGACTGAACAATACGAGTTTATTTCTATAAAAATATAGGCCGCGAAAGAGCAATTCTATTGCAAGCAACGAAAATGTTACAAACATAAAAAAAAAAAAAAATTCCTCCTGTTCAAATGGGTGATACCGTACGAATACAAGTCCCTGATGTTGACCGTGGTCGTATAGATAGTCGAAATGTGTTGGCAGTTGTTGTTGGAAAAGAAAACTCCAACTTTTATAAACTAACAAATAAAAATTGTACCCTAAAGCAGTTTTATACCCGTAATCAGTTCGTAATTTGTAAAGAAAAATTACTTTGCATATATGAGATTTCTTCTCAAGAAATGTCGCTGAGAGTAGCAGTTGCAACTAATTCGAGAAGGGGAGGGCAAGACTATACACGCTGTAATTGCAAAAGGAAGTGTTCCACAAATAAATGAAGTTGTAAATGAAAGGGACTCTTGTGCAATTCAAAGTGTCATAAAAGTTTAAGTTTTTGCAATAAATAAGATTTCAATCACAAAATTAAGTACGTTTTTTATTGGTATTATTTTCTTTTCTCATTTAGAATGTACTGTTTGTTTTAAATTCAACAGTTTATTTACATGTGCTGTTACTTAAGCTTTCTCCTATCTTGAGATATATCGTAATACGGTTTAATAATAAAGTATGATTTATAAAAGAAAAGTTCACTGCAGTATTTACAAATGCCAAGTTCTTTAATGGCTAAACTTAAAACTAAAATCTTAATGCTTAACATTTATCCAAGTACAACTGCTATCATTATTAAGAAGGCAAGTAATATCGAGCATCTCTTCATCTTCTCACGCTAGAATTTAAAGCTACATGTGCAAAAACAAAACAAAACAAACAAACAAACAAAAAACAATCCCGGGCTGCCTTTAAATCTACCACGGCATTTAAATTCTCCGGGGTTAGTCCCACAGTGAACACGCCTCTACAGAGTGACTAATTCCTCTCCACACCGGGAAAATTTGTCCAAGCCTCTTAGCAAGAGCGGCAAAAAAGTTACGTAATCCTTGTGCGTTTTACTGCGCCTGAAATACGGAGAAGAAAATGCAAATCTCCGACATATTCAACATTCACCATTAGTACATGGTGAATGTCGGCATTTGCAGGTGTAAGTGAGAAATAAGGATATTTAGCAAATATTTCGGAAATACACCAAGCGACTATGTGAATGTTGACATTCACCGGTGAAAGTCGACATTCTCCAGATTTCGGTCTTTCACGGTAACATATATACATATAATACTTTGAAAGTCAAAATGCATCTAACAAGTTCTCTCAACCCCTTGGGGACGAGCGCATAAGGTTCTCAGAATCCGTGATTATTCTCACCAGTAAATTTTTATTGTAAATTTTGCCTTATTTAATCCGAGCATTTTCCCGATTCAATTAGGCAAAAATTTCTGTTTTGAAAAACCGGTGATAAAAGATTAAAAATTCTGTAAAAGACGCTCGTCCCGAAGGGTTTAATAAAACCTGACAAAAATCTGTACTGTTAAGATGACATAAGTTTAATTTAATAAAATACCTAATATGAAGTGAAAAAAACACTAACATATTCTAATACTAAAGTGACCGAAACTCCAAATTTAGAGATGGCAAATAATAATCCACAGACAGAATTGTCAAAAATTATAAATTTTAATAACAAATTTAGATATCAAATGATGAAAGAAATTTTAAAAAATCAAAGCGACAGGTGGACGTCCATTCGGCAGGACAGCACATGTCGCTAATAAATTCATTATTTCATACGACAAACTGGAAAATATGCCAAGAATAGTCTATTTCTGTACCGATATAATACATTTTGGAATAATAAAACATAAGGCAAAACAAGAAAACCAGAGAAATATAGAAAATTTGTACTCGTATTCCACAAAAACATTTGGAAGAACTCTAAATGTTCAAGACTTCAAGCTTCTCGATTGGGGGGAAGTAATCTAATGTACAGGGTGTCCAGCGAATAAGACCCTGATTTCAAAATTAAATATCTAGAAAACAAAGATCAATAGAATTATGCGGTAAACGGTTTGTTTATTAGCTAAGCTGTTAAAATGTTGTACAGAAGTTTCAAAAATTAGTTTCAAAATCCGCTAACAGATGGCGCTGTAATCGCAATGCCTATAAATTGTGTTTTGAAGTCGAGAGCCCTAGCGTCTCATTCCTAGATGGCTTCCTATGGAAGAACGAAACTTGGAAAGACCGCTTTTTCGTTTGGGTGATGTGCAGAAGTGGAGGCATCTTGTCACAGAATTATTGCATCAATGCTTCAATTTTAGAGAATTTCAATTAATATAATTTTCAATAAAAGTTTAGCAATCATTATATAAGAACTTAAAAAATATTTTATTTGGGTAATGTGCAGAAGCGGAGCCATGTGTTGACAGAATTGTGATTTGTTTCAAATTTTGTTATAAGCTACTTCGGTCCGGATACCAATATCTCTGTGGTATGTCTTTTCTCTCCTAATTGGTAGATCGTGGAATCGAGTCCAAGTAAAGGAGGATTTGAAAAAAAAAATGGAAATCTTTACTTTTTAATATTTATTTAAACTGTAAAAAAAGTTTGAATAAAAAAATCCAAAGTTTCTGGTTTTAAAATTTAATTAAGTTAAAAGAAACCCCTTTTTTAAAAATCCTTGAGCATTTATAATAATGTTTCATAAATAATTTTTTTTAATTGTAAAGAATAGTTTGAAGGAAAAAATACAAAGTTTCTATTTTAAAAAACTTAATTAAGTTAAAAAAATAATTTTAATTTTAGAAACGCGTCTTCATTTTTTTTATCAGTGAGCACAGAAATATGGTGCAGCTCCTAGCGATAGGATCCGAAGTGTTCGAAAGGAATGCAGCATCCAAAATACTTTTGCTTTGACGTTGATGATATGACTTATCATCAATTCCTTTTAAAAAAGAAATAATTTAATGCATAATTTATGTCTCTAAAACTTAGTTTACAAAGAAAAGAAATATATGTGTTGTGCTAAAACTAAAGTATTATGCCGTGATTTAAAAATAAATTAAAAGTGAAAAATTACTCTTTATTTATAATAATTCAGGTATAAACAATAATACCAAAATATTATGCCGTGATTTAAAAATATAAAAAATAAATAAAAAGTACAATTTTTTTTTTTTTCAAAATATATGCATTTTGACTTAAATAGCTATATGGCATTAAAGATTGAATTTAATAAAATATTTTAAAAATCCTTATAATGATTTCTAAACTTTTGATTGAAAATTCTATTAATTCAAATTTTCTAAAATTAAAGCTGATGCAATAATTCTGTGACCAGATGTCTCCACTTCAGCACAGCACCCCAATGAAAAAATGGACTTTCCCAATATTCATTTTTACGTAGGGAGCCATCTAGGAATGAGACGGCACTGCTCTGGATTTCGAAGCAGTTTACAAGTATTGCGATTATAGCGCCATCTGTTAACGGTTTTTGCAACTAAATTTTGAAACTTCTGTATAACATTTTTACAGCTTAGCTAATAAACAAACCGTTTACCGCATAATTCTATTGATCTTTGTTTTTGAGATATTTAATTTTGAAATCAGGGTCTTATTCGCTGGACATCCTGTAGCTTGCTGTTAGTCTGAACATCTCATAAATATTAAAAATGAAGTGAGGTGTACAAACCCGCAAAAATAACAGTTATTGAATTGAAATTAAGATAACTCTTTAATAAAAACAGATGGTGTAATAAGCAAACATACTTTCTATATTATGGAGATCACGAGGCAAATACAGGGCGGTTATAATTAAAGTTCCACTTTGAAATGGTCATAAAGGAAAACTACTGGACCAAATGTTATGAAACTTGGTAATAGTTTAAAGAATGTCATGAGAATTTATTTCCGTAAAAAAAAAGTTCTAATACTCACCACCAGGGAAAAATGGCGCTCTGTGCAATATTGTTAAACGCAATAAGGGTCGGAATCTGACTTAACCATCTGTTACACCGGTTTAACATTTTTTGTACCCTTAAGAACCATTGATCTAAACAAAATTACCATTTAAAGGCGTTAAAGGCGACAAAAGTCGAGTGCGCCATCCGTGCAATAAAATCCGTTCGTGTTCTTAAAAGTTCAAACCAAAAATTAGCGGGCGCAAAACACTCGCAAATGTGTGCGCATTCCGAAAATCGTTTTCTTACAGATCGTTAATTTGTGATTTTTGAAGCCTGAATTCGGCCTTAAGACACGAAGATACCAGTTTAAAATGTTTTTAATCGTTTCTTAAACGAAACTGTTTGTGGGATTATGCAAAACCGCAATGGCTTGTAATTGGCTTACGGCAGGAAAAAGAAAATTAGATTTATGTAAATGCGCTTTACACGTCATTTGATTTGTCAGATAAAAGTGAGCCTGTTTGTCAGATTTTTCACTGTTACGAATCGACAATGTCTCTAACCATGCAAGACCGTGCTTTTCTCGTTAAATGTTATTATGAATGTGGTAGCAGTGAACGGCGTGCTTTGCAAAGGTATCGTTTAGTAAGAGGAATACGCCGAGGGTCAATGACACCGCAGGGTTTCAGGAAAATGATGGCAAAGTTTGAAGCTACGGGTTTGTTATCTGTTGCACATGGGAGGGGAAGGAAACCTGCTTCTGTGGAAATCGAGGAGGTTGTCGCATTAGCAGTGGAGGAAGCAACAATGGAAAGCACACACGGTACGTGCTGTCGCACGTCGAATGGACGTATCATGGAGTACAGTGTACAAAATTGTCCATAAAGTGCTGCAGTTCTACCCATACAAAATCAAACATGTTCAAGAACTTCAACGTAACGATCCTGCTGCAAAATAATCTTTCGGTTTTGAATTCCTTGCACGGATGCAAATGGACGAACATTGGTCATGGAACCTTTTGTTGACAGATGAGGCACATTTTTACCTAAATGGCGATCTAAACACCCATAACTGCAGGATTTGGCCCAAAAAAATCCCTCATGTTGTGTACCCAGCTCCATTGCATTCTCCGAAAGTCACCGTTTGGTGTGGTATGACAGCAAGTTTCATAATTGGACCATTTTTCTTTGAAGAGCAGTCGACAGCTGGACCTGTTACATGCACTGTGACTGCAGCTCGCTTAGCGTCAATGTTAAGACGTTTCATCATACTCCACAAACGGGGCATTTTAGACTCCACGATTTTTATGCAGGACGGGGCCCCACCGCACATTGATACATGTGTCACACAGTTACTTAAGCAATATTTCACAAATGAACGGATTATAGGCCGAAACATCCCCACTTTTGGCCACCCCGGTCACCAGACCTCAACTCCTGTGGCTTTTGGCTATGGGGTCATCTCAAAAGCACTGTTTATGGTGATAATCTAAACAATTTGGCGGAATTGAAAGATGCAATACACCGACATGTCCGTAACATTGCTCCTAATATGCTAAGAGCTACTGTTGAGAATGCAGTAATCGATTTCACTTGCTTTCGGAAAATGGAGGTCGCCACATTGAACTTGCTTTGTAACACGTTTCAGAAACGATTAAACACATTTTAAACCGCTGTATTCATGTCTTATTTCGTTTAACAATATTGCATACAGCGCCCCCCCCCCCCTAGTGGTGAGTATTTGATTTTTTTTTCTTTCTTTCTTTTGACTGGAAATAAATTTCTATGACTTTCTCTAAACTATTACCAAGTTTGATAACGTTTGGTCACGTAATTTTCCTTTTATGACCATTTCAAAGAGGAACTTTAATTATAACCAACCTGTATATAATTGCTTATATGATTGAGTAATGAAACAATCAATGACAGTTACAAAACATTTTATTGCATTTTTAGTATTATTCAATTAAATTTTTGGCTCACAAAACATCAAGAAGAACTTAAGATTTCTCTTCAGATAAATATTTTCTTTGATTAAAATGCTTTTTATATTTCGCGCATTCGATGTATTTGAAACAATTGCATCATTTTATACTTCAGTACGTAATGTATAATTTATGAATAAATGATTAAATTCAAGATAAATTTACAAATTAATGAATTTCACACGAAATATGAGCTTGTTTTTCACCATTAATTAATTTGAGGACCTTGCAAAGTATAATCCGTGTAACATCTTCATATTTAGAAGGTCGTTTTCACCTAACACAATGAATCCTTTCCGAAATATGATCTTATTTTTCATCATGATATTATTCGATGTTATTTATTTTGAGGAACTGGCAATGATAATCCGTATAACAACTTTATATTAAGAAAGAAGTTTTCATTTAAATCTATCGATTTTGATTGCCATTTTATGTATATAAAACAAGCATATTTTCAGCTAAATTAATTCTTTCCGGTAATTCTAATTATTTTTTTTTAAATTTTGATTATTTTTTATGATTATAAATAATTTTCTTTGAACAATCATTTTAGTTTATATCATTTATGCAAATAAACTTTTCAAAGGTATAGCCAATATGTGGTTGTTTATAACTCATTTCAAAATGACAGATGAGTCCACTGGGAAAATTGCAAGTGACTTCCTTTTTACCTGCAATTTCCCAGGTAACCATTAAATTAATACAAGTAATACCATATTCTATATACGGCATCGGTTTTGTTTTTCTGTAGTTCTTTTCTTCTTTTTTAGTTTCTTTTCTTTTTTTCATTATTAGGGTTCCGCTCTTAAAAAGTAAAAACGGAACCATGATACATAAAAAAAAAATATATTACAATTCATCAGACATACAAGTAAAAATTACATAAATACATTTAATACAATTAAGAAGCAAACGTTTCCAGCTAAATTTTAGCCCCTCATCAGAGGCAATAAATAACATTCAAATGACAGAAAACTATATATCATGTTTACAGTTAAAAATTACTAGCAGTTAAAGTTAAATAAAATATAAAAATTTCAAAACAATGCTGAGTATTCAGGAGGAAGTGCACATGATTTATTTATCGGCGACGTTTGCTTACGAGTGAACACACCTTCCAGAAAAACTCTATTTTTAATATTATTGCAACCGGATCTGATAACTTTCATATTTGCGAAATCTGGGATATGGTCGGTATCTAAAGAATGCTGTACAATTTTAGACTGTAGGCTTCTAGATTTGTAGGCTGGTTTATGTTCGGCAAGGCGAATGGCGCAAGTACGACCAGTTTCGCCGATATATACCGAATCGCAATCTTTACGTGGGATACTGTAAATTGAACCGATTTTTAGTAAGGAGGCAATTTTAGGTTTAGATCTACAAAGTAAATTTTTCAAAACATTTTGTGGCTTGAATGATGTACAGATATTATGATACTTCAAAAGGCTAGAAATTTTTTCAGAAAGATATTTGTAGTATGGTAGAGATATGTAAATAGCGGGAGCCTTACAAATTACAGAGAATGACACGCGATGCTCAGAAAAAATCCTTTTTAACCATCTTAAAGGATAGCCATTTTGAATTAAGTCACTAAATATCTTTTTTTTTTTTTTTTTCAAATTGGAAGACTGAATCAGTATTACAATAACTTTTAGCTCTGTGGATTAAAGTTCTAACGACTGCGATTTTATGGGAGAGTGGGTTCACAGATTCAAAATTTAGGTATTGCCCAGAATTCGTAGCCTTACGGTATACAGATGTAAAAACTTTCTGAAAATCAGTATTCTCTACTCTTTCAACCATAACGTCGAGGAAAGGTAATTTGCGATCAGTCTCAATTTCGACAGTGAATTGGATTGCTGGACAGATAGAGTTCGCAGTTTGTAGAATTTCATTCAAATCCCCATGCTTCGCAACAAGAAAAACGTCATCGACATAACGTCTCCATAAACAGACCTTAGAGCCTAAAAGGCACATTATTTCATACTCAATGAATTGCATTACTATTTCAGCTATTCAAACGGAAATTGGGGATCCCAGAGCTGTTCCATTAACTTGGCTATAAATTTTTTCGTCAAAAATGAAACAATTAGATGTAAGACAAAATCTCACAAGATTAACAATATCCAAAATATCAAGGTATATGATTCGCCGCGGCGGTCCCCTCTTCGGCGGCAAGGTATATGCTGTATCAACCCATGAACCTTGCTTCCTTAGAAGAGTAGGGATAGAGTGGAAGAATAAAAGGCTGCGGACGAAGAGAGGACGCTCGCCGCGGCGGTTCGGAAAGATATTTGCTGTATGATCCCAAACATACTCCTTTGTATGTTGATCTCTCCAACTATCTTTAAATGTTGGCCGCTCGCCGCATCAACCGCCGCGGCGAGCGGCCTCTCTTCATCCGCTGCCCTTTATTCTTCCACTTATTCCGACTCTTTTGCGGAAGCAAGATTCGTAGGTCCCCAGCCACGTCCCGAGTATAAGACATTCTAGCGGAAGCCAGACTGAAAAAAAAAATCAAAAATTGAAACCGTCGCGGCGAGCGGCCCCTCTTCGTCCGCAGCCCATTCTTCTTCCACTCTAGGAACCATTATATGATCACTCCGATGTCTGTCTGCCCATTTTACTTGTAAACTATGGAACGTG
Source organism: Maratus speciosus (assembly GCA_963932465.1). Taxonomy (NCBI): domain Eukaryota; kingdom Metazoa; phylum Arthropoda; class Arachnida; order Araneae; family Salticidae; genus Maratus; species Maratus speciosus. The sequence continues at coordinate 52,606,823 of OZ010788.1, read as the reverse complement.
GAAAGTTCAAATTGGGGGAAGTAATAAAGACTGTTGACCCACATGTTTACAGACACAAATATATTTATGACAAATGTAGAGGGGCTAATTATGTTACTTTAAAAATATATATTTATTTATTTATTTATATCGTGTGGGAGATCGTGTGAAAGCTTTCGTAATGCTGACCTCAAAACTTCTTTTCTTTTAATTTTAGGTATTATATTTTCAGAGGTATCGTCGAAAATGTAGTGCAAAAATATGTCCGTCGACTCCTCTTTTTCCGAATCTACTGAAAATAAAATTATGAAAAAATTAGAGGTAGTAGACGTTAATTTAAACCTTGCAGGAAAACTATAGAATTACCCTGGGTCACACAGTGCTTGAAAAAAGCGTATTTTTCCTTAAAACGCAAATTTCGATTTGCGGGCATTCAGCAAACGTGTTGAGGAGTGTTGGAGGTACCTATCGTAGCAGAAGTATAAAAGCATTGTTGATAATGATTTTTTTAATCCTCGGTAATTAGCCGAGGTATTAACCGTTAAAGACACAAACGTTTTGGACATACATACTGACAGGGGCCGCGTACTCTATGTATCATCGGATTTTAAAGCCTGCATGACAACTTTTAATGATATATTTGTGTAATGTAATGCCCAGTAGCAGTATAAAAGCAATAAGCGTCAAATTGCTAAAAACAGACTAATTTAATTAGGATTAATCACATAAATAGTATGGGATTCGCGACTAGTTTGCGTTGAGTGGATCTCTAAATACACCTCCCGTGTCTTTTTAATTAATTAAAAAACCTATCTGGAAAAACGCGGCACGGACAAAGGCGGCGTTGCAACATTGCGACCTCCTTTCGAAGTGCACTCAGCACATTGCCAAGTTTAAACTTTGAACAAAGGTTTTGTTTAGCTACACTGTAAAAACAAAAGATTATTACTACGTTGAACTTAGTTTTATGAAATACCTAATGAAGTTTAAATATGCGCTACTTTTATTGTCAATACCGAGTTAAGTTCATCATAAACAGATTAGGATAAGATTAAAAAAAGAGTTATACAGAATAGCAATATTTGATATTATTTAGGCTTCATATCTCTTTGAATTTTTATGGTTTACCCATTCCTACTTTTATAGTATATACAGCTATACTCAACCCTACATTGTATAATTTCTTTTACAAAGTCTTATTACTCTTTTAGGAAGGATTTTTTTTAAATAATACAGTTAATAATTCATATATTAATTGTACGAAACCTTCTGAGCGCGAGTAATACACACACTTGACCGTTTATTATTATTTAACTAGAGATTATGGATTCGAACAAGTAATTACAGACTATACACATCCAAACAGATCAACTTTCTTTTTTACAGTTTTTTTTATTTAGCTCTTCTTTTTTGTATGTAAAGATGGAATTTTGTAATTAATTTAGTGAAAGTGGTTTAACACTTTCTGATATGCTAGAATTATAAAAATTACGTTCACAGATGTGTTTCCAGAGACAAAAAACGTTTTAATATTTTAAAAACTGAATTATAAATTAATACATTGATTTTAAGCAGGACCGTCTGAATTTAACTTCTGAAGTTATGGGAAGCACATTCATTTCGAAACCCTCTTTAATTTGATAAGAGCTTCCTATAATTCGACTGATCCGGAAACTCACCAATGCATTATACAAATTACTACAAATATCATATTATTGAATTTTCCTGATTTTGATTGTTTGGACGATAATACTGCCTGATAAATTGACGACTTTGGTTGGTTGGACAAACCGAGGAATTGTGGTCATGTAATTGAAACTGGACTACTTTTTAAAAGGATTTTGTTATGAAAGGTATTTTTATTAAACACTTAAATTTATATATATATAAATGAGTTAATAATTTGGAAAGAAATTGGACTTTTGAAATGGAATTAACTCAATATAAAAAAAGTCCTTCCGGCCAGTGCCGGGAGGAAGAGGTAGCTTTCATAATCCTTATTTAAAAAAAGCCAACTTATATCATGCAAAACACACGAAGCTCAATTTAGTGGAAACCGAATATAGGAGATTCAATACTAATTTTTATCAATATAATGAATGAGAATTTCGCGAAATTAGTCAGCTTTATCCAAGCTGCTTTTCTTTAAAGTAACTTATATTTGGCTGCCAAATTCGGCAATTTCTTAAAGTGCCTGTCATTTTAAGACAACATGGTGGATGAGGCTAAGTAGTGAACTTGGTCGAGACCTTAGTAATTGCTGTGCACATGCTCACTTTAAACAAGACGGCGGGTGAAGCTGGCCAACGAACCCGGTCGAGACATTGGTATGTACTATGTATAAACGAAGTTACATCCAAATCGGTTCATAAATACGCCTTTTATCGCGTGACAAAATTCAGGACGTTTCAAAATGTCAGCCACGCTAGAAATTCAAAATGCTATTACTCAGCCATTTTTTAAGATATAGACGAAACAAAAACTGCTCCGAAATCTTTGTATAAAGGTCAAATACATAAAAAAAAATATTTTTCCATTTTCAATTTTTTGGTACCACATTTCAAATTTTAAATTTTTAAAATTTTTTTAAATGGCCGCCATTTTGAAACAAAATGGCGGATGAAGCTGGCCAACGAACTCGGTTGAGAGATTGGTATGTACTATGTACACACCGAATTACATCCAAATCGGTTCATAAATACGCCTTTTATCGCGTGACAAAATTCAGGACGTTTCAAAATGTCAGCCACGCTAGAAATTCAAAATGCTATAACTCAGCCATTTTTTAAGATATAGACGAAACAAAAACTGCTCCGGAATCTTTGTATAAAGGTCAAATACATAAGAAAAAAATATTTTTCCATTTTTAATTTTTTGGTACCACATTTCAAGTTTTAAATTTTTTTAAAAATTTTAAATGGCCGCCATTTTGAAACAAAACGGCGGATGAAGCTGGCCAACGAACTCGGTCGAGACATTGGTATGTACTATGTACACACCGAATTACATCGAAATCGGTTCATAATTACGGGAGTTACAGTGTGACATAGGTCAGATATATATATATATATATATATATATATATATATTACCATTAATTAAACATAACCTGCCACCGTCAATTATTATGAATTAAAGCTGTAAGTATTAAAAAAATATTATAAGAATTATTATGGAAGAAAAAAGAAAAAAGTGGACACCGACAAAAATTGAAAAGCTTATACATTGAATTACGTTATCGAGGGCACAGAATTCAATGATATAAGCAAAATGGTTGTTTTCTGTGGGAAAAATAAGCTAAAGCTAAAATTAATTTTCCCCTGTGCCCGAACAACCACTAAAATCAAGTGAATTGATTAAAAATGAAAGCTGAATAGAAACAAATAATATGAAATGGAAGAATCAATAAAACGTATTTAAATATTTATAGGATATAAAATAGAAATAATAAACACCATACCGATTAATATTTCAGTATTTTACAAAAATCCATGTGCACATGTCTTCCAGTATATCAAAAAGATTAAGGTGAATAAAACAGTTAAGAAATCACAGTAAATGATACCAAAGGATGCAGTTAATACATTTTGAAATAAAATTTGAAATACCTTGTAAAACAAATTTAATCTAATATAAAATAAATAGATATTAATTACATTATTTAAAATGCACTATTAAATTAATAGATAACAGTTTAACAATATATATATTCGGGGGAATATATATATATATTCGGTTTCGGGGTCTGGGGGTCATGATCGATGAAAATATAGCAAAATTTTTTGAAATCGCTTTCCTCCGAACGGCTGCAATAGATAGCTTTTTTGTAAAGAAAGCTACCTAATTGGTGGCTCCCTGTTTTCTCAATTTCGGATCCCTTCAAAATTCCCCAAGGGAAGCACTTGCTTCTCGTGCCTATTCGGTAATCAGGACCTGATTTTAAGACATTTTTCCGTTAGCCCGCCACATGTGATAAAACACCAGATATTCTCTGCCACTCGTGCAATCGAATGCGAGTTGAAACAATTTAATTATATGCCAATGAACCCTCGCCAAAATGTGCCAAATGTCTGCGAAACTACAACAAGGAAATATTTTAAAGGCTTGGAAAATAAAGAATAAATGAAGAGAATGCTAAAAGAATTCTTTTATCAATTAATAATTTATGATTAATTAATTTATGATTATATTTTGTGAAATCAATTTAGGAGTTCTAAAAAGATAGTTTAAATAACATTTCATTTTTTTTTCTTTTCTTTCGCCCTTTTTTGAAAAAGAAACAGAGCTAAAATTATACATTTTTTAATAAATTCCCTTGCTTCCGCTTTCTACCAAGCATAAAAAAGAAGTGAATATTTCATAATCGGGTACGGTACCCAAGCCAAATTAATGCATTTTAACCGAATTTTTTCGAAGAAAACATGAATTGCATTGAAAAAATTAGGCTTCACTTTTCAAGATGAATATTAAATGCTTATAAAAGAGTGTTTTTTAGAAAACAATTTTTACTTTTAGCTTATTTCCAAATAACGTTTAAACGGGCATACAGTCTGTTAGACCTTAAAAAAATTAAATTTTTCGAAGAAAGTATATATGAAAGAGCAATATTTTTTTAGCATTTTAAAACAAATTGCACAAAAAAATCCTTTAATTACTCTAGTTATGATTAATCATATGTCAGGTATTCTCAATGTGCAATCATTAAAAAAGTACTTTAAAGTGGTTTATCTCAAATAGTAATAAAATGTACTTTAAAAAAAACTGGGCAGCTCTGCCACGTACGAGCTACGCTTGTCAACCCCCGATTAAACACGCTAATTTTGTCGGCTTTAAAAAGATTACGGAAGATTGAATTATAATTAAAAAACCGGTGGCGATCTTTCTGTAAACGGGTTTCCATTCATTTCCCCTTTACTGAGGGATTTTAAGGGCGAATCTGCTGCTGTTAATAACTGACTAAGTCAACAGAGAACTGACTGAATTAAGTCAACAGAGTTTTTGCCTCCCGGTATTTTTTAACAACGCTATAAGAAAATTGTTTTAAGTAAGACATTCTAAATTTGTCGTTTTAAGTCTGATGTAATCTTCACTAAAGTTTCCTTCCTATTTTTAATAATCACGTGAAAATATTTTTATTGTTAGAAAGGAAATATTATTATTTGCGCTGTCTTAGAATTGCCAACAATAGTTAAAATGATCATCTCGGAATATGAAATAAATGTGTAAATATATTTTTAAAATTTAAACGGTTTGGCAATATTATTATTTGGCCATTTTATATAGAGCGTAATTTCCCCATTTACTGCTTTTAACACATATTAATAAATTAAGTTTTCTTTCTTTTTTAATATTCACAAGCAAATACGATTTTTATGACGTAACTCTCAATATTTTACTGCTTTTAGCAAGTAATCATTTAAGTCTAATTTGAAGAGGTTTTTTTTTTTTTTTTAATATAAATGAATTATATATATATTCACGTGTAAATAAATTTTTAATTTAAAGGAAATATTATTCTTTGTGCTGTTTTTACAATTGACAACCATTTAAAATAATAAACCTTTTCTAAAATATGTAAAAAATATATCTCCAAATGCTGAAATTTTGAATTTAAAATTGAAAAAACTCTCAAAAAATTAGTCAGATTAAAAAAATTAATACAGTCTGCACACCGCGAGCTTCTTATGTATATCCTTATCAAAAATGTTTAAATTGCTTTGTATAGGTTTTGCTCCTATAAAACTTTTTCAATGGAATGATTTTCATAAACATTAAATATCTCTTAAAATAATCCTTAGATTTAAAAACTGTCTGCTTTAGCGTGTTTATCACACCTTTCTCTTTAATATTACCAATGTACATATTTTTATATGCAATAGTTTTTTCAATACTAGAGAAGAAAGACTCCGGTCACAAAAAAATTCATTTACAGTAGCGACGGTGACAGCATTATTTACTTTTTTTTAGAATAGAAAGAAAAGAAGGAGGACAAGATTTCTCTTTAATTACTTAATATTTTTCATGAAATCTTCCCGAATTTATAGTGTATGTCTACAAACTACAAAATAAGACTGTTCCTAAATTTATTCATTATTTCATCCATAGAAAAAAGTAAATGCTTAAACTTTGAAAAAGAAAGGCACAAACTTTATTTTAGAAATAGAAATTTTGCTGATTTAATATTAAGATATCGATATAATCTATAATTCTGTGAATATTTAATTTTAAAATGTGTAATAGTTGAAGAAAAATCTTGTGCGCACTTACAGAATTATTGTAGTTAAAAAGAAAGGATTTCGATTTCGAAAAATAGTTGTTCCCATCTCCCTCAGAAAAAAAATTATAAGATCTTGCTCATGAAATTTTTGGTTACCCCAGTATTAAAAAATGTTAAATATTATTTCCCCTAATTATTATTGGCTTTATATGATTCAGGACATAGCTCGATACTTAAAGCATTGTGATATTTGTCAAAATAATAGTAACAAATCTAAGCAAAAAATATCTGGCTTGTTCCGGGCTATGCTAGCGACATATCAACCTTTGGAATGTCTTTCTATTGAAACAATTGGCGATTTTAATTACTTTAATTTTGTAAAGAAGTACCTACATACATCGTGCTACTAATATTATGTTTGGGATTTTTCATCAAAAAGTGCTACCACTCAGACTTTATGTTAATTGTTTAAAGCAAAGTTTTAATATAGAAGATCCTCCGAAATCATTTAGTGATAGGAATACCGCCTTTACTTGTTCTAGATTTAAGAAATTCCTTCGTAATTATGTAATTAAACAGCTTTTAACTTCATCCCAACATTCTCAGACGAATGGCAAGGTCGAAAGAGCGAATCTCTCAATAGTTACTGATTGAAATGTAAGGTTAATGCTACTCTTCAAAAATTCCTTGGACTAAATTATTAGGGAAAGTCATTCATGAGAGTATAATAATACTCCTTACTCAGTAACAAATTTCCCTCGTTCTGCTTACCTGCTTTTTGGTCAATTACCCTATGGATGATTTTGCTCTACTTCTTCATGTTTTCATTTATTCATTCTCCAATCAACTAGTGAAATTAAATTTAGTAGTAAAAATTTATCCATTTTTAAATATATAAGTAGTAAGTGATTATTATATAATAATTTTCTTTGATGATTTCCAACTTTGTATTCTGAGCTTCTGCAGTTTACTAGAGCGTGTAGGTCTATCAGATCTCATGTTTTTTTTTTTTTTTTTTGTTTTTTTTTTTGTTTTTTTTTTTTTTTTTTTTTTTTATGGGAGAGGGTGCGATAATATAAAATATTTTTAATATTTCTAAATTTTTTCTCATTTAATTTGCTATATTTCATCTTAAAGTACTCTTTGTTTCGTTTTCCCTTTCCAAATTCCTATGGTGTTAACACCTCGTACTTTTCTTTCAAATCTAAATTAATTCGCTTCCAAAAACGTTCTATTTGATTATGTTTGATTTTGTTGTCTATTTTATTTTGTTAAGCCTACTTTATTTTAATCCTGAGGACGCTTGTAATATTGCTCCCGGGCAAAGTCGGGATCCATTTACAGCGTTTTGGTGCTTCCGCCAATGTAGTATGCAGCGAGGCTTCTGATTGGATTAGAGCCGCTGCACAATGCGTTTTATTAACATCATGTCTTCCTATGGGCTAACAACAAAATCATCTGCGCGTGGTCTTAAGCTTTTTTTCTGTGCTTTTCGTCTGTCTAAACAACTTATACGACATCAGCGAAATCTACTCACCTATTTTTATGTAATTTTGGCCTGAAATGTTTTATAGAATGTAGTGTAGAATTCCTAAAATTTTCTCTTCATTGTAATTATGTCCTAAAGAGATGGATTAGCTGCAAGAGAGTTCTCCATCGGTTTGTGAAAGAAGTTGTCAATAAATCTGGTGAGTTCAATTTAACTTATTTCTCCGGGAAACATCATGGAATTCTTTGATTTTCGTTCACGCCTGTTCACTACAATCGATTGCATGCTAGTATGCTTTCTCTTTCACTAAATATGTGATCGCCATGTGTGTACTAATTTCGATGACTCGCGAGCTAACATTTTGCTTCTTGGTGTCCAAATTTAAGCATTCTCCGCTACCTCATAAAACCTACAAATGCCATATTCTACACCTGTATCAGTAGAACACGATTATATGAGAATTATATTTACCTCTTCTTTTTTAATCTTTTCCCGCTTATTTCCAAAATCTATAAATAATTATCAGTATCCACCAAAAATTAAAACAGATGTTCTTGAAAAGAAATTAAATCATTTAACTTTTAATAAATCTTAGGTTTAATATTTGAAAAAGAGATAAGGTACCTTTAATACTAATAAATAACACACCTTTCTGATGCGTACATATGTTATTGTCTGCATTTCACTCATAAATCTAAACTCTTTCATAGGCATTTGATAAGTCTAAAGTCGTTATTTAAGACAACTATTACAAGCTAAAACCCACACTCTGAAATTTATAACTCGTCTAAAGTGCAGATCGTCTTAGCGGAAATATATGGTAATTTTCCTTAATTTTATAGCTCAAATCAGCGCTGTCCAACCCACGGGATCATGGCGCCCTTTGGCAAAGAGAGACAAAGAAAGTTTCCTTTAGACGTTTAGCCAGTCTGAAAGAAACAAAGATTCATTTAGATAAAGAGATAAAATATAACCTATTTTAAGCAGAGACTATCATCATTATTATTCGAAGAAAAGATTTGAAATCGGTTCAGTGAAAAGTAATCGTTATTTTAGAACGTGTTCTGCTCATTTCACCCTTTTAAATTTCGAAATTTCTTAAACTATTCAGAGCGAGCATGTATTTCTTAAAAAATAACTGCCATGCCGAATTTCTCGTTTCTAGTACTAACAGTTCCATAAATTACTATAATTTAAAACGCTTTAGGAATATTTTCGGTTCCTTTAGAAGTTTTAAATTTCAGTGTTTTCCGAACCCCTGTTAGCGAGCATTTACATCTTAAAGGTAACCACCGTATCGAATTTTACATTTCTAGTCACTACGTATCCAAAGAAATCGTAATTTTAGAACGTTTGTAGCACTTGCGACCTTTTAAAGGGAGTTTCACAAAGGTAAACGTAGCCCAGTTTTAAGCAGAGACCTCTCATTCCACTCTTTTAAATTTCGAAATTTTAGAAACTATTCCTTTTGAGGATTTACACTATAAGAGAAACCGCAATGCCAAATTTGAAGTTTCTGGTTCAAACAATACCACAGAAATTACAATTTCAGAACGTTCTTTGCTCTTGTACCCTTTTAATTTTTTTTTAAACTGTTCTGCGCGAGCATTTCAGTCTTAAAAGCAAAAGCCATGTCAAATTTGTAGTTTCTATCCCTAATAATTTCATATTAGTGGAATTTAGAACGTTTTTAGATTATTTTTAGAATATTTCACAATGTTTTAGAAACCCGTCTTTTACCCTGCATTTACATCGTAGTAACCAGCGCATTGTCTTAATTTCTTTTTCTTTTCAGTTTAATATAATACTGTATTATTCAATGAAAAATCAGGAAAAAATACCAATTTATTTAAGATAAATTTTACCACTCAGGGAAAATCCCAATCATCTTCTTTTTTCCTTCTACTTCATACAGATTTTGTGGTTACCAAATATATGTTGATTTTTGTGCCTAACAAATATATATTGATATACCATTTAAATGAATTAAAAATGATTCAACGTTCCCAGACGGCAGAGTATCGAATTAACGGAAGTTAAACTTTTCCACCGATTTGCAAATGATACACAAAGACTATTCATAGCTATGATTTCATCAGCATCGTGTTTTTATTGATACCGAGATATAAAGAACATGTTTTGTTGAGTTATCCTTTGCTTCTGTGCGACATCAGTCACTCCTAATATCCTTATCTTCTATGAACACCTGCTGCAGCAAAAAGATGAAAAGAAATTACGAAGAAATGGAACGTTTTATACAGAATTATTACGTCCTCCATTAGTTGTCGTCGATCATTTAATGTCCAAAACATTAAAAAGCGTCTTTCTATTTATTTTCAAGTCTTAGTTATACAGGACTTATCATTCTAATATTTACTTTTTCCAATTATTTTTTTTTTCACTTTATCTTTATTTTATTTCATACTTCAATCCAGAGGGTGGGGCGGAGACTTCGGCAGCAGCATCCTTCAAGTAAAGTAACTATAGTACATAGTCGCTACATTTTACAGTAGTCTGTAGTGTAGCGCACTACATTTTGAACACTGTATTGTAGCGAGTAGAGCGATACAAAAAAATGAATAGTTTGTAGAGAGAACCGACGCTACTTTTAACGCTACTTTAGGAGGAGAAATGTGATGTTCTGCATACCACGTGACCGTAACTTGCTTGAATATCAGCGGCAAATCTCAATGCAATTTATTGGGCATCGAAAAAAGCCACATATTTTCCAATTGACACTTGCTGGTACAATCAAACTCCAAATTTTGTTTATGTAAATGTTTTCAAATATGGATTGCATTATATATATCTTTCATAAATTCGATAAGAAATTTGTAATGTATGTATGAACTAACATTTTGGAGGAGAATTTAAAGCATTTTCTTCTATGTTATATTTCTTAATTTTTTAATGTCATCAGTTATATCACACTTATTTACTTGTATCCCGACAGGCGCGATACAACGAGGCGTCACTGTATTATTTAACCCGTGTCTTCAGTTTCAAATGTATATTGAATCCTGTGACAACATCTGAAAGTAGCGAGTACTTTAGTAATAAACAAGTAGTTTAAATTGTAGTTAATTAAATCTTCGATAAAGTATTGTAGTTGTCGTATGCTGCAATAAAAAAGTAGTTCTTCCGAACCCTGCTTCAATCTTCCATCTAAACATTTTATTTGCTATGCATTACTCATCTAATGTAATGCTTATCACTATTTCCAAGCTATGTTAACTTTTATCAAACTTTCTAGTCTCCGTCGTTATTCCACGAGTTAATCATTTTAATTTTCGTGAGCAAGTAGAATACAAGATAAGTGTGATCAAGTAGAATCATTTTCCAATTTTCATATGTAGCCAACTGTCCCAGCAATTCCAATATACTAAACAGATACTTATACACTTAAATTAAACAGGTATGGAATTGTATTAAACTATATTTATTTATTATGAACTGGTGGACATTTACAAAAAAGAACCGACTCACTTCGATGGTAAATGTTAATTACATTTATATTAATAATATCCAACCATACAGCAATATTTAATTAAACAAAAAAACTAAACTAAATTTGTGGCTATACGATCCATGAAGGATCAGGGCCTATAACAGTGTCCAACCCTTTTTACTTGACCCTGGACCCCGAGGGACTATAAAGCATATGTCCCGGTCAGGTGGTCAACCAAACGCGAGACCCTCAGTGTTTAGTTCCCAAGCAATCTCGGTATTCATTTTATCGACCACAAAAGGATGAAAGGTTGAATGAACCTTGCCCAGCCGGGAGTCGAACTCGCAACCTGTAGCCCGACTCAGAGACTTGCTGACCACTACACTACTGTGCTTATATTTAATTAACCTATTTTAAAATAAAGACATAGGAGATGCCCTTGTTAAAATAAAGTTTACGCCTAGTCTCAAAACCTTTTTAAAAACTCAAAAATACTTGAACAGGATTAAAGACCCACTTTGCCCCACATCCAACAGATTATTTGTTATCCTGTGGAGTACATTATCCACCTGGTTTGAAGTCTCACGCGCACACACACACACACAATATATATATATATATATAATCCTATCTAACTCTTAACTACTAGTCTGCATTAAACTTGTAAAAGAAATACAGTAAACTCTGTCTAAGGCGGAATCCATCGGGACCAAGAAAATTTTTCGCGGTAGACAATATTCCGCCTTAGAAAAATTTTACTCTATGTCTATGGATTCGCAGGGACTTGAAAATCTTTCCGAGTTAGGCAGATTTCCGTCTTACACAGAGTCCGCCTTAGAGAGAGTTTACTGTATCTAAATCTCTAGAAATTGGTTCATCTTTGTTGATGTTATAATTGACACAGTATGATTACGAAAACAACTATGCATCAAAGTAAAAAAAGACATATGTTTCTTAATCTGGAAAAATATAATATAATCACAAACGTAAGTTACCTCTTCCGAGTTATTCACGATTCCAAAATCTCAATTTTATCTTCAGAAACCTCGAAAACCAATATATTTTCGTGATTTAAAGAGTCATTTATAAAAACAGTGTCTTTATTCCTGACACTGATTTTAAGAAACGTTTCCTAGTAGTTTTTTACAGTGCAATCACTTTATTCAACCACTAATATGTATGTTTTTCGGATGCTATCAGTTCTCAAGTTAACATTTTCATATTTAGCACACATGTTGCTTTGATTTCAACAGCATAGATGATATTAATTAGATTACCTCTGTGAATGAATCTTGTCTCTCTTTTTTTAAGATTCTTTGTGTTATTTCGTGCAGCAGAACTTTACAGTTATCTGGAATATGATAAGCTCGAAGTGGCAATCGTTGAATAAAAAAGTTTTAATAAGAAAAAAATCTTTTAAGAATTCATTATTCATGCAACAGACAGAGTAGTTAAAAGGAAGTACAAGGACATTTCACTAGTCAGATGCACCTACTTAATTGGGTCTGCCGAAAATGGCTTGCCTCTTGAGACACCTACTTACAAAATTTTGAAAAGAAGAAATTCCAGTTTTGTATTTTGGTAGTGTCCAATAAGCAAATTCAGAATGGAGATTTTTTTTTTCTAAGATTTAACGTAAATATAATAAATTAACACCTTTTAATAATATACTATTTTTAATTGCTGAAAGGTGTAAGATTAAAACTTAAAAAAAAAAAAAAAAGAAAGAAAAAACCCCAATAAAAATAGTTTTATTTGACTGTTTAGATGTTTCGACTCTACCCGGGTCATTTTCAAAACAAATAAACAAAACAAATTCTGTAATTGCACAATGATGTTAAACTCCTATCTTTTCTGATCATTTTGATATAATTGTTTCCTTGAAATTCCCATTAGAACAGAAGATATGGCTTTTAGAATTATACCTGCTCAACACCTGAAGCAGCGTTTCCGAAACTTTGAAGTCATTTTTCTCCAAATGACGTTTTTGGGCATAGCGTACAGGTTATGTGACTAGTATTGACAAACTTCTGAATATTTTTTCATGAAGTTTTGAAAACATGTGTTTCATGTTCGTCTGTATAAACTGAACTTAAAATTTCCTTTTTATTGTTCAAAAAAATATTTTTTAGGTGATTATACTGTTGAAATTTTCAAAAGTTTGTATTAACTAAATAAAACTTTATATTAAAAATATAAAAATGCTTTAAGGGAACGGTGGACGTTTAAAAAATGTTCTTTTAATTTTCATAATAGACATTTGTAATTTTGTGCAAATATACATTTCACTATAAGTAGATAGAACATATAAAAAGAAATTTCCAAACTTATTATAATTTTAAGATATTTTTAAAAAATTAAAATTTTTAAATGAAATTTTTAAAATGCTCCTTGCGTCTTAATTGTTTAGATGTTTCCTCGATTTTGTATTTTAATCCCGTAAAACTCTGTAACGAACAAATCTGTGTATCGATTTTTTAATCCCTTAAATAGCTAATTTTTTAGAGATTTTTTCTGAATTCCATATCGATTTTCATCAAAATTCTGCCTTATAATGAGTTAAAAATCAAGTTTAATTTTCTTAATGAAGTCGAAATTTAAAATGCATACACAGTTTCTTTTAAAACAATATAACAACACAGGAATTAAAAACAGAACAGCATTCTTCCTTATCAGTTTCATGAGTTTTGATCAAAAATTAAGTAGCAAAGATCATTAAAAAATAAAAAATAAAAAAAAAATAAACCGCTGAAACATCAGTATTGAGAAAAAAACAGATTTAAAGTATATTAAAACGTCGAAAAATTGTTTGTGAATAAAATTAAAACGCTTGTAACTTAGTGTAAAATAATTGCATCTGCATGCGGTTTTCCACGAATGACGTAGTATAAATTGGAGAATAATAATACACAAAAAGGAATGTTGATTTCGGGGTCGATTTTTGCTCAAATAAAGGTCCACGGTCCCCTTAAATACAAATTTATTTAGGTTCAGAATAATTATTACAATCTGAAGTATGAGTAGGCACCAAAATTTTCATTCTAGTTGCAATATTTATTTTGTAATCCTGCGCGTAATCTGTTTATATCAATTTTCTGCTCGTCAAATGTCTCACAGTTTGGAGCCCCCTAGAAATGCTAATTTTGCATCTTGCAATTTTTTAAATACGTAAAAATGAAAGAACATACTTATGTATTTTATCTCAAAAAAAATTGTATTTTAAAATTATATATACATTTTAAGATATTAAATGTTGGAAATGGTCTTTTTTTTTCTTTTTCGCCAATTTTAAGAGTCCTGAGACCCCTTAAATGTTTATTTCTATTTTCTTAACAATTGAGTAACTCGAGCCATATTTTTGGTAAATTAAACGATGCTGTATTGTTGCATATTAAATTTTTACGCGTTTAGAATCTCTATGGTTTCTCTTATAATGGATGGATAGTGTAGACTGAAGGGGAAAATTATCTTACTTTCATTGAAATTTATTTGGATGATTTCTTCTTCATATTCTCTTGCTAGGTTTGTCGTTTTTCTATATTATATTTAATATCAGCTACATGCTCCTTTTTTCTATACTTAAATTTCCGGCTAGTCATGCCACTATAGTAATTCTTTCATCCGTCTGCTTTAATAAATGGTATTTCATATACTATGAATAATTCTCAAAATGAATTGGGTCAGTTTTAGAGTAAATGGTATTCTTTAGTTTTTGAACAAAAAAACATAACAACTAAGTAATTGTAGTACTAAGTAACATAAACATCTAAGTAAAATGAACAAAACAAATGTGTAAAGTAGAAGAGTACGTGAAACAAGTGAGTAAGTGTGATCACAGATCGCACAGAGTGTTTCGTTTAATATTCATTTCAAAACACTTTATCCTTTTGCAAAATCTATTAGTTCCACATTTCGAGACTAGGGGGCGTTCTCTATTCGAAACAAGCCTCTATCCGAACGAAACTCCGTATTACAACCTATCCGTGCATATATTAGTCGACGGGATCGGGCTCATCAGCACCCGATATAGGCAGGAGACCCTAGCAGTAAAACATAGAACTAAAATATGCAAGGCTATGGTGCATAATATGAAAGAGTGGTCAAAGGGCTGTGCAATGATATATCACGTGAAGGGTGTCGGCAAAAGTTAGAAAATTGCTTAAAATACACAAGTTAGAGCCCGGAGGGGTAAATAATATAAAACTTTTTGAAAATTTTATCATTTTTCGTGTAATCACAAAGTGTTCTGCTATAAGTATGCAAAATTTCAAGTTTCCAACATATATAGTTTCTAAGAACGAGCTCTGTGACAGACAGATAGACTGACAGAGGAGTGAGACGAATAGGGTTTCGTCAGATGAGCAAAAAGGAATGATAACGTTTCAAATCATTGTATCATAATCCATCGTGTAATTTTAGAATATTGTTATTTATTTGTTTTGAAAATGACTCAGGTAGAGTCGAAATATGTAAACAGTCAAATAAAACTATTTTTACTGTTTTTAAAGTTATAGCTTTTAGCAATTAGAAATAGTATAAGATTTAACGTATCGATATATTATATCATTGTTTATCTACGCAATGTAATATTCTATAATAAACGCGAAACTGCTCTAATAAATAATCTGTGTTCTCAATATAAAATCCACATATATATATATATATATACAGGTGATGAAAAAAATCCCTTCCGGTTCGGCCTACAGGCGCAGGCAGATTTCGAAGTTAAAAGTTAAATCTTTATTTTAAATAACGAAAAAACAAATAAATTAGTATAACATTAATAAAAATACAAATAAAACGTCGAAATAAAAATCACTTGGTAGCGTAAACACGTGTAATTTGCTTAAAGTGAAATGAATGTGACATTTACGATCAACCATTATTGATCGTAGAAGAGTAATGAGTAGAAGTTTGGCGATAGATTTTTGGTCGACGGGATAACCAAGTAGTGCCAATAATAGTTTTTGTTGCGTTAAAATATCTCAATCTGTTGATTTTCTGTAAGCAAGTAAACCCTATTGGTTTACAATGGAAGTCTATGGGAATTTGGCAAAATATTAGCGATATCAACAAGTTGGCGTCATTTTTGGCGAATAATTTTAGTCGCCAAATATTAATATAAATATTAATATTAACACTAATATTGTTTTGCTACTTATGCGTGTATAAATTCAACTACAAAGCTTGAAATGTTTACTTGAGAATCGATAGCAGCTTAAAAACCGTTTCTCCGGGTTGAGAAAACGGATTAATACATTATAAAAGCTACTGGGAACGGTGTCTGAAAAAACGTGGCAGCAAAATAAACTTTGTTTTTATGAATTTTTCTTTAAATTTCGAAAATATATTAGTTTCTGAAGTTTCTAAAGATAATGAACGCTTTTCGGAATCGTTGTTAATTTGGAAGAGGCTATTGAATATTTCGGTCGTGGTTCCATTATATTTTCGTAGATTAAGAAAAAAATGTCTTTATTTTTCAGTGTATATGAGGCATTCTCACAATCTTTTCACTTTTAAGTCCCTGAATAATAATTTTTATTTTAGTACTTATTCTTGTTTTTTTTTTTTTTTTTTTTTTTTTTTCGGGGGTGGGGGGTGGGGGGGGGCTAGCCCCCGGTACGGTATACTATTTCTTTCTCCCAGCTTATTTTGTGTAGTCTCCAAAAAATAATGTTACCTTACAGAAGCCAGCCGTAAAACAAAGTAGTACGATTAAGTACTCTATTGCAATTTTTTAAACTTCTAAGCATCGCACATTTTCAATTCTTATACTGTCGTATTGGAAAAAAAATGTACTTTTTAATGCAATTTGTTTGAAAACTGCATCTTCATTTATTTTTGAAATATTAATTAATTTCTTTTATAGTTTTTAGAGCCATTTTTCTTAATATTGGCAATGGAAGAACTCCATTTCTGTAGAAAGTGAAAGAAAAATAGCAATTATATCCGTTTGTTGCCATTTTCTCATAAAAACTGGAAAAAAAAATCAATTAAAATACGTGCTATTTTGAAAAAATATAAATGAATGATTTCTGATAAAATAGGAAGCTATTATAAACTAAATTTCATTTTAAATATCTAATAATACAAACAAATAAAGGGCTGTGAATCTTTAGATAGCCAATTTTTTTGTCGAGTATTTTGAATGACGAAATCTCTCTTTTTTTTTTGGGGGGGGGGGGGGATTTGCGTATTATTCAGTGATAGTGACGTCCTATAATACGTATAAAAACACGTGTAAATACGTGTAAAACGTATACGTATAAAAAATGGCTATAATTTTTTTTTTTTTTTCAAAAAAAAGTATGGCCATTTTCTTTTCCCCCATTCTGATCCGAAAATCAGAGTTCTAACTTTTTACGACTACTCTTTCATCTTCACCTAACACTTCATTTATAATGACTGTTTCATAATAATGAAAACCATCAGTCCATCAGAAGAAAATGACCCAAACAATATTAACGAGAAAAATAAGTTTTGGACGAGGTTGAGGATCCAAATATACCGCACGAAATTCCTATACCGTCCCGTGTCCCTGATGCTGATTTTTAAGTTTGGAGCTGTCTGTATAAAATTGTTTCAATAAAAGTAATTCGATGTAATTCTTTTCCAAAACTGGGACTATTGTTTTATATAAATATGTAGCAAAAAATTAACCTGCACACATTTTTACGGTTGTTATAATTCTTTTGAACTCTATCCCTGGGTTTTAGATTCCTTACCGTCCCTCTTGCTAAAATTATACAGAAAATCACTTCAGATACAGAAACAGAATTTTTTTCAACTTTTTTCTCATGCAGAAAGAAGTATGCTAGAGAAAGAATGGCTAAAATTCTTTGACTGGAAATTTACTGCAGAATTTAAATCAGCATTTAAATATCAATTTCAAGCATCGTGGCTTTATTGGTAGTTTTACCGTCCCCAAGGTTTATTCCTGCACTTTTCGAGGTAAATTAATTTAATCCAATGTAAATAACTGTTTCTAAAAATCAATGAACATTGGGGCTATCACTTAGTCTTAACATAATTTGCCTAAAAATAGGTGGTAATTTTCATTACCGTCCCATCCTTAACATCCTTTTTTTTTCCTTTACCGTCCCTTTTTCCTATATTGTCCCCCTTTTTTTTTTCCTTACCGCCCCTTCTTTAACACTCCTTTAAGACAATTTTATACCAAAATTTTGTACTAAAAATACTACATTGTTATTATTTCTTATTGGAATGCCCTGTGGGTACTATGCAAATACATTATAAGTAAAAATTTAGAAGAAAATAAAAAGTTATAATGGTAAAATGTTAGGGAAAATTAAACTCACAAGTTTAACTTAAACCTCAGTTAAATTAAAAAAATAAAATCGCTGCTGACCATTTTTTCTTTATTTTGAATCATTAGGGTATTCGTCTGTAAGTTAAAAATGCTATTTTAGTAAGTTTAATTTCACCAGATTTTTATTAATGAAAAGTTAAAAAATTGTGAGAATGTCTCACATACACCCTATGTAAGTATCCTTACAGTTTGTTACACGATTAGCAAACCTATGGTCACGCGTACAAGAAGGTGGCATACACGATGTTATCTCTAGAAAGCAAAAGAAATTTGAATTTGATATAATCATTATTATAGATACAATTCATTTTTCTTTCTGTTGTGATAAAATTTTATATAGCATATACGTACAGACTATTCCATCTATTTAAGGTTTTCTATAAAAACTAATGGAAAATATATTTTTTCTGTGATGCTATTTAATGTTTTCGACATATAATTATTTTACCTTTCTTATATGAATTTAAAAATCTTAATTTTTTTCAAATGAACTTCATAAAGTACAGTCACGGCAGTAAAATAATAAGTGGAGCCAATTTTGCTATGTATGCTTCAAAAAATAACAAAATATGCACCAGGTATAAAGCATTCTTCGTCGAAATCACTTTAATAAATTCTTGATGTTTTTATTATGAAACTTGGATCATTATAAGTTAAATGTTGTATTAATGACAAGTGAAAATGATAATGATAAATTTCTTTTCGTGCGTTCCATTTAAATAAATCAGGTTTTTGAATCAAAATTTTATTAAAATAATGGCTGATTCTAATATACAGAAAAATCGCATTTTCCTTTTTTTAGGTGCGTTCGTAATTATATAAATACGTCTTTCAGTCCGCCCGTCCGTCTGTCTGTCCGCATGTAACAGAGCAAGAATTACCCAACCGAATGGTCTGAAATTTTAAATATATGATTGTTGCAAAATTTTGTCAAGCCATTTCAAATTTCATGAAAATCAGATGTATAGTTTAATTACAGGGACAGTCAAAAGTTTTTCTTTACATTACGGCCAATGGGAAAAATTATTGCAAGTGCATTTTAATGATGTTACAGCCTTCCGAATGGTCTAGAATTTTAAATATATAATTGTTGCAAAATTTTGTCGAGCCATTTCAAATTTTATGAAAATTGGATGTATAGTTTAATTACAGGGACAGTCAAATGTGTTCCGTTACATTACGGGGAATGGGAAAAAGATTATTGGAAGTGCATTTTAATGATGTTACAGACTATGCACTTTATGAAGTGCAAAAAATTATACATTCAGTACAATATGGGGTGCAAAAAGTAATTATAAAACTAGTTATAGTACGAACGAACCTCATTTGCCACGTTTGGCGAGCAATTTCTAACTTGTTTTATTGCGTGAGAGTGACCAATTCTATTAAAAAAGTGTTGCGTAATATAACATATTCCGCAATTTTTTTATTTTTTCGTACTACGAGGCTCCGCGTCCTACGAACTACGACGCTCGCTAATCCCCGTTCACACACTGCAAAAACGCTAAAAAACGCTAATTTGTCGGCTTTAAAGATTATAAAAGTTAGAATTATAATAATAATAAAAAAAAAAAAGTGGCGATCTCCCTATAAACGGTATTCCGTTCATGTTCCTTTTATTGGTGAATTTTAAGGTCGAATCAGCTGTTGTTAAAAAATCTATGGCTGTTTTCGTGTTTTTTTAAATAATATCAGTTAAACTTTTGAAAATAAGCTAATATAAAATGAAATACGTAAGAGTCTTTGCCTTTCGGTATCTTTTAATAACGCTAAAAGAAAATTGTTTTTAAAATAGACACAGTGTATCGTTTTAAATCTGATGTAATTTTCACCAAAGTTTTCTTTATCTTTTTAATATTCATGTGAAAATACTTTTGTTGTTAGAAAAAAAATATGATTATTTGCGATGCCTTAGAATAATTAGCAACAATTAGTTAAAGATCATATCGAAATATGAAATGAATGCCTCGTGTAAATATATTTTTTAATTTAAATTGTTTGGCAATTTTTACTATTTGACCACTTTAAATAGGACGTAATTTTCTCCATTTATTGCTTTAAACGCATATTAATGAATTTATCATCTTAAAGTTTTCTTTCTCTTTTTAGTATTCACGTGAAAATACTTCTGTTGTTAGAAAGGATATATTATTATTTGCGCTGTCTTAAAATTGGCTACAACAGTTATAAAGATCATCTCGAAATATGAAATAAATGTCTTGTGTAAATGTATTTCTAAATTTAAACTGTTTGGCAGTATTATTATTTGGCCATCTTAAATATGACATATGAAAAAACGCATATTAATGAATTTATTATTTTAATGTTTTCTTTCTATTTTAATATTCACGTGTAAATACAATTTGAAAGTTTTTTATTTGTTTTTAATAGTCACATGTACATAAATTTTCAAATGGAAGGAAATATTATTTGCGCTTTTTTCACAATTGACAACAATTTAAAGTAATAACCTTTTCTAAAATATGAAAAAAATATCTGTTGAAATGAAAAAATTTGATTAAAAAATTGAAAAAAAAAAAAAACCTCAAAAAAATAGTAAAAGAATACCTGCCAGCTTGTTCTACAGGCGCAGGTAAATTTCGAAGTTAAAAGTTAAATTTTTATTTTAAATAAGAAAGAACAAATAAATTAGTATAACATTAATAAAAATACAAATAAAACGTCGAAATAAAAATCACTTGATGATGTAAACACGTGTAATTTGCTTAAAGTCCAGTGAATGTCATATTTACGATCAACCATTATTGGCATTTAATCTTATAGTTTGGCGATAGATTTTTTGTCAGCGGGATAACCAAGTAGTACCAATATTAGTTTTTGTTGCATTAAAATATCTCAATATGTTGATTTTCTGTAAACAAGTAAACCGTATTGGTTTACAATGGAAGTGTATAGGAATTTGGCGAAATATTAGAGATATCGACAAGTTGGCGTCCCTTTTGGCGACTAATTTTGGTCACCAAACTTGGCGGCATTTGGCGACGGAACGAGGTCACCCTTACGCTACCCCCCCCCCCCCCTTATATGTATGGAGATACAATAGCGTAATATATATATATAGATTTTTATTTTTCGCGTGGAAATCTTGCAATAGAAAAGTAATTGTTGTGGTCAGAATTTTATTGTGGTTTTTTTCTTTTAATTGTTGGCAACTGCTATAACGAAATTTTTTTAAATTTGCCTGTCATCTTTCTGTAAGAGCTGATTTTATCAGAATCATGTTAATGCGGTTTTCAAAATTTTTAACCCTCCCCCATTTCTACTGCCTTGGGCCGATTTTTCTCATTTGCAATCCCCGTCGAGATATTAGCCATCTCAATGTGTTTGGCGAGTTTGAAGACGATCCGTGCATAATTGTGACTTTTATCGTGCGGACAAAATTTAGTACATACATACATACATACATATATATATATATATATATATATATATATATAAACTTTTTAGGTAAGGGTGGTTTTGGGTTCCTGGAGTCATATAATGAAAAGTTATGAAGGAATTTTTCAAAAGTTGCACCATGGTGACGACTGCAATAGGTAGTATTTCTTAGGAAATCTACCTAATTGAGAAATTAAATGCAGTCGACACACCGCAAGTTCGTAATGTATATCCTTAGAAAAAAAATGATTAAATTCCTATGTAAAGTATTTGCTCCTGTATATTATCTTAAGAATTGCTTGTATTGCTGTGAAACCTGGAGCTTAGTGAACGGAATATTACGCCCCAAACACTTAGAGGGTTAATGGATCAATTTTGACTAACTTTAGCATTAAAAATATCTCTTAAAATAGTTCTTTGATTTAAAAACAGTCTTCTTTAGTGTGTTTATTAAAAATTTCTCTATAATACTAGTCAGTTTCATATTTTTGTGTGCAGTCATTTTCTTAATATTCGCGAAAAAAGACCTCAAGTCACAAAAAATTCATTTGCGACAACGGTTACAGTGTTAGTTACTTTTTTTTAGAATAGAGATATAGATATGGCACGTTATAACGTTGATAAATATTGTTTGTGAATTTTTGCCATGCACAGGCAAACAGGTTCGTTATCCCTGCCCTGTTACATAATTGGTAATACATATTAAATGTGAATATTCTGAATAAAAATTTTAAAATAAAAATGTATTTATTAACAAATTTGGCACATTTTTAAAATCCAGCATTGAAACTTCTTTTTTTTTTCTTTGCTTAACATGGAAAATAAGAAAGCATAAAATAGGTGACCACTTTGTAGATCATCACACATTATGGCTCATTGTACATAAAACTTACAGAATGATGTCACAGAATATTTATTGAAAAAAGTAAAATTAAAAATATGTTATAATATAAATATAGCGTGGTATAAAAGAACAATACATGTAAATAGCTGAATAATAAAAAATAGGTTATTTTTTTTAGATAAATAATGCATCTATAGAAGCCATATTTAACCTTTTTTTCCCGCGGGCCGAAAACGTATGTTTGCGAGTACAAGAAAGTAATGTGACAAAATTAATATATCTGTAGTTTAGAGGGGCTGAACGTTTATATCGCGTAAGAAATGTTACTAAATTTTTACACCACTATTTCCAAACAATAAACTCCGTAGTACATATCATTCGTATCATTCCTATTACAAATGCTGTAGAAACATTCCTCGAATTTTTTTGCCTGGAAATTGGGGTGTAAGAATATTTTGGTGCTACTTCGTTCTCTCGACAAACATTTAAACTTAAAAAGCCATATTAGCTATATAACAGGTGTAAAATGTAATAACATGACAATTCGGAATTTCCATATGCTAATGAATAAAAATCAGGGGATTTTCTGCAATAAATCAGTTTCTTGCTCAATGCAAAAACTTTATTATTTTTTTTAATTGTAGGAATATATAGTGCAAATTTAATTAATTTCGAATAATGTTTAATTGTTGTTGAAGATTTAAGAAATGTATAACCACTGTGGCATAAATATGATTATGTGCAAAAACAACAGTTGACTAAGAAAACGACATTTAAGATATTTTAACGTAATTTTCAATTAATTATAAATAATAGAGATTTTATCTTCTCGTGGGGAAAAAAATAAAACACTGAAGATCTTAAATACTTTTTACGCATATCTCAATTAATTTTATAAATATGGATTCATATGTGTCTTAAATTAATTATGAATAATAGGACAGATTTTGTCTTCTCGTGGAAAAAGAATAAGACTAATATAACACTGAAGATCTTAAATACTTTTTATACATATCTCAATTAATTTTATAAATATGGATTAATTATTATGTGTCTGGTTTTATTTTTTTTTACTTTTTGGTGCATTTTTTTTAATTCAGTGCTTTGTAAAGCTAATCTCAGTTTCAATTTCAAAGGGTAATCATATTTATTTCCGATTTCTTTGGATAAATAGCAACTGAGGAAGAGGTTATTGAACAAGTGGTTCAGAAAAAACTGAATCATGTTCATGGGCAGAAAATTGATAGCGATACTAACAATCTCAACAAACAGCAGGTTTTAAAAAAAAAAAACTATTCTGAAAGAGAAGCTTATTAGTCATTTTAAACTTTGCAATCTGTCTAATATATATATATATATATATATATATATATATATATAACTGTTAACAGCAGTAAATGCAATTCAGCCTAATATTTAGTGTCTTACAAATAATTTACGGCGAAACGTCAGATCTGTGGATATCACTTTCAATCCGTTCTGGTTACGAACATAGAATAAATGTAATGTAAAAATGAAATTTTAAGTAATGTTTCTTTTCTCACGATCTGGAAAAAAATGATGGCATTGATGTTATATAAGCCCAAAGTAATAATAATATTAGAAATTAAAAAAAGAGTTTTTGTACCCTAAAGTTAAGAAATAATTTTCTTAATAAATTTAGCAAGTGTTCTTTTCTGAGAGATTAACCTACATATTGAAAACGTAAAACGTAAATATTTTAAGTAATATTTCTTTTTTCTAGATAAGTCCAAAGTAATAATAATAATATAAAAGGATTTTTTTAAGTAATATTTCTTTTCTCACGATCTGGAAAAATGATGGCATTGATGTTATATAAGCCCAAAGTAATAATAATATTAGAAATTAAAAAAAGGAGTTTTTTTACCCTAAAGTTAAGAAATAATTTTCTTAAAAAATTTAGCAAATGTTCTTTTCTGAGAGATTAACCTACATATTGAAAACGTAAAACGTAAATATTTTAAGTAATATTTCTTTTTTCTTGATAAGTCCAAAGTAATACGAATATTAATGTAAAAGGATTTTTTAAGTAATATTTCTTTTCTCACGATCCGGAAAAAAGATGGCATGGATGTTAAATCAAGTCCAAAGTAATTTAAATAATAATAATATTAAAAGATTTTTTGAGTAATATTTCTTTTTTCACCATCTGGAAAAATTATACAACCGATGTTAGATAAGTCCAAAATAATAATAGTAATAATAATATAAAAAGATTTTCTTAAGTAATATTTCTTTTCTCATGATCTGGAAAAATGATGGCATAGATATTAAATCAAGTCCAAAGTAATTTTAATAATAATAATATTAAAAAGATTTTTTGAGTAATATTTCTTTTCTCACGATCGGGAAAAATGATACAATTGATGTTAGATAAGTCCAAAATATTAACAGTAACAATAATATAAAAAGATTTTCTTAAATAATATTTCTTTTCGCACGATCTGGAAAAATGATGGCATTGATGTTAATAATAATAATAATAATAATATAAAAAAGATTTTTTAAGTGATATTTCTTTTCTCACGATCTGAAAAATGATGGCATTAATGTTACATAAGTCCAAAGTAATAATAATAATAACAATAAGATGAAAAATATTTTTTTAAAGTAATACTTCTTTTCTCACGATTTGGAAAAATGATGCTTAAGTCCAAAGTAATAATAATGATAAGATGAAAAAGATTTTCTTAAAGTAATATTTCTTTTCTCACAGTCGGGAAAATGCATAAATTGACGTTAGATAAGTCCAAAGTAATAATAATAATATAAAAAAGTTTTATTTTTTTATCCTAAATTTGAGAAATAATTTTCTTATAAAAGTCACCAAATGTACTTTTCTCGGAGAATGACATATATATTGAAGAAACGTAAATATTTTTCAAGTTATCTAGGTCAGTGCTGTAAAATTATTTTTCTATTTAACTTGTACTTTTTCATTCTTCGTAAATATTCAGTGAAAGTGAATACATTTGACCAAATTTTTCCTGATATGAAAATCAGAAAAATGAAAAAAAAATCTTAAAACAAATAACGTAGACAAAGTTATTTTAGTAAAAATTCAATTTCATCTTTTGGACCATAGCCATAACGACTTCCGTCACATCATGGTCAAATCTACGGGATTCTCTGATTCACGTGCATGATGAAATTTCACCCAAACAGCCTTTGAGCTATGAAAAAAAAATAAAAGAAATAAAACAAAGCCACCTGTATGTTCCATCTTATTCCTATCTCTCATCTGGATTTATGAAGGAACATCACAAATGACATAAGTTTCGCCTTTTTTTTTTCTCTTTAACTTTTTTCTTTTATTTTCTGTTTCCCAAATATCCACTGTTCCCAGAGGTCATAAGATCATTTTCAAGTGGGCTATGTAATTCTATCGCAAAGACAAATGGAAAAGAGTTGCGGTCAATGTATAATGCTAATAAAATGAATTTATTTTTCTCTGTCGGAAAGAAAGACGATTAAAGAATGTGTAGAGATGTTAAAGACAAAATATAACAATAAAGCCCACTCTCACAAAATATAAATAAATAAACTACTACTATATTTGCAAATTTTATTTTGGCTCTAGAATGGAATAAGTAAATTTTAATTTTTAAATTACCTACATACTTTATATTACTTACCTCCAAAATATTTAGTTGAACATCTACATTGTTTTCAATCTTTTGCGGATAATTTATTTTCTAGAAGTGGCAACATCTGGATACTTTAAATATTTGAATTCTATCGAAGTATCAATAGCTTTCATGGACTCATTCTGTTTCTTCTGTAAATATTAGTTATAATCTAGTAAAATGTGCATGCTAAATGTAAAATAAATAGTTATTGAATAAGTTCCGACTATTCATTCATCAATATATGAGTGTTTATGCCAAAAAAGTTACAATGTTTATCTTTGTTAAATGATTGCATATTCACACGCTTAGATAAGTACACATTACTATACAACAGAGATATATGTAACAATTTACAATGCATCAGTGCATTAAAACTTGCTTACAATGCATAGTACACATAGTTATAGTACACGCATTCTATACAGCACTTTGCTGAAGAAAAAACATGTTTCTTAGTCTATAAAAATATAATATAAAACACGAATGAAATTATACAATATCCTCTTCCTACACCGTAAAAAAAAAAAAAAAAAAAAAAAAAAAAAAAAAAAAAAAAAAAAAAATCTGTAAAGTTACTAAAATTTTTCTGAGAAACTGAGATTCCTAGAACTTTTTATGTAACGGCAACATCAAAAATTCATATAACAGATCTTTTGCGCCGTAAATCAAAAAAGCTGTAAGATTAGTAAGAATTTTTTAGGAAACTGGGATACCTAAAACTTTTTATGTAACTGCAATCCAAGTTACAGATAAAATGATAGTAAGATTGCTGTAATTTTAGTATATTCTTTTGTAAAGCTACAGAAATCTGTAGCTTTACAAAAACTAGTTTTGTAGATTTACACCTTTTGTTGTACAGTGTACAGATAAAATTTTAGTAAGCCTACAGATTTCTGTAAATTTTCATATGCAGAATTAAATTTTTTTTTTTTTTTTTACAGTGTAGTTACACACGATTCCGAGAAGCATTCTTTTTCATTAAAAACCTCAGCAACCAATCTATTTATAAAAACAAAATTTATTTTGCTGCCTTTGATTTTCGGAAGAGTTTCCAAGTAGTTTTTATAATGTATTAATCAGTTTTCTCGATACGGAATATATGTTTTTAGGATTCTATTCATTCTTAATGGAACATTTTCAGCTGCGTAATTGATTTTATACATGCAAGCGTAACAAAATAATATTAATTTAAATGATAATGTTAATGCTGCAAATTTATCATGTTTGCCTGAAAAATTTGCTTGTTGAACATGAAAATATTTCCTTGAAAATTCATAACATGTAAAACATGTTAGTTGAGCATGAAAATGTTTATTTAAGAATTGATAGTATCGAAAATCGTATATTCGGGTTGAGAAAACGAATTATTAGACTATAAAAACTAATTCGAAACGTTTCCTAAAATCAATGGCTGCAAAATAAACTTTTTTTTTTTTTTTATAAATACTACTTTAAATCTCGAAAATAGATTGGTTTCTCAGGTTTCCATGGATAAAGAACGCTTTTTGAAATCGTTAGTAACTTGGATGATATTATTGTACATTTTCATCCGTGGTTATATTATATTTTCCTAAATTATCAAGCATCTGTTTTTTCTTTGTTTGCTTTTTACAGCGTATGTAGAACAATTGGAAGCCACTAATGAGGAATTTTCCATAATTCTGATTGAACAAAAACTTAATAAAGATAAATTTGAATTTGAGAATCTTCTATAATCGGAATGACTGGTAACTTTTGGTAACAATGATGCATCGACAAATGAAAATTTCGTAAATTTCAAATTAGAAGCACCAAAACTTATTCGTTAAGCAAGAATCGTTCATAATTCTGATTCAATTAACAATAAACAAGGTACTTCTGCCAAATAATGACATGTTCTAAAGAAAGCCATCTGCCTATGTCTTATAGGGAGCAATTTCGGGCCGGCAAATGACAGCATTTACTTCACAGCTTCCGTATCTTTGACATGTGAGGATAGTTTCAACGACAACCGATACCTGCTTCGTCGTCATCTCCGGGCCTGGGAATATTTCCACAGGTCGTTGTTAAAAACAGTAAGTAAACTTTCGAATGAAATCGGCGTACATTATTGACTGACGACTTTTACAATCTTTACATGATGTTCTAGATTATTTAAAGATCTTTTAAAATCTATAAAATATTCTGCATTTTAAATTATGTCTGTGTTTGAAAGTAAAATATACGAAAAACAGGAATTCCCTAATAAGGCCGGACTGTATAAGGTCTTTTCTTATTAATGGACACTTTATTTTGTTCGTATATTATCCTTACCAAAGCTAATTAGACATTTTCTGCGTCAATACAATGTAAAAAATATGGAATGTATTTAAGTGGTGCTATGCCATCGAAAACTCAATAGAATGAAGGACAAATGGGATCTGCAGTTTTGGCTGTTCAAAACGGCATGCCTGTAAATAGAGCAGCCACAGAATATTGTATTACATGAAGAACTCTTTATTTTGCTCTATTGTGGTGCAATAGCGGCAAAATATCTTTTAATTAAATTTAAATTATGGGTTTTTTTTTTTATTATTTATGGCATGTTTTTAAACTCACGCCTAATGCGTAGCCACTTTAAAGAGTCTTATGTTTTGAACTCTCCTGGATGCAATTAAACAGCCGCAAGAGCTGATTTAATATTATAAAAATTTGTATAAATAATATATTAAAGAAAAATAAAATGTTACATGATTAAATTCAGAATTAATTTAGTCAAAATTTACAAACAGGTATTTAATACGTTGTTAAATATATAAAAACACCAAAAATGTATATCTGAAACCTAGTACTTTCAAGTACAATCGTACTCGTCAACGGAATTAAATACAGAAAATACGAAATCTTTTTTATTACGTATTTTTTCTATTTTTGACCCTGATGGCGAGTACGATTGCACTTGAAAATATTAGATTTTAGATATACAATTTTTTGTGTTTTATGTTTTATATACGTAGCAACTTATTAAACACTTTTAGTAAATATTGACTGCATTAATTCTGAATTTATACATGTAACGAGTTTTAGCTAAGATTCATCAATAATATTTTGATTTTGATCATAAATTAGTTTGGAAGAAATAAAATATTAATTATGATATAAGACAGTTTATTGTGATCTGAAACCATAGCAGAGCCTTATTTGGCACGAGTACTTTATACATTGAAATTGCGAAATCTTCCGTAATAGGTATGTCCTATAACATTTTTTATAACAATGCTTTTTCAGGAAAAGAAAATAACAGTTATTCTGCAAAAAAATATTACATTTACTTACTCTAAAATGCTACACTTATTGTTATTTATTTTTATTAATGCATCTGCTTCGCTAAAGTAAGCCCATAGTTATTTAAAATAGAAATAAGATTATTTTTTAAGTTTAAAAAATATGTAGTGTTTATAAAGTATTATTTTTTTTTCCTTGAATTCCTATATGAATATCCTTTTATATCTTTGAAAAAGTTAATTTCATCATATGGAAAAATCGCAAGAAAAGATTTCATGGTGTGTTATATGTTCTCTAAAGAAAAAAATTATAACATGTAGGAACTTAATAAATCACATTACAAGAAGACAACTTAAAAAGATTATTAATGAATGTTTTTAAGAGCCATTATTTTGAAAATCAGACAAAGTGCGATAGTTGTATTTTTTGTTTTGCTTGATTCCATGGGGCATTGTTAATTTTCATTGTTATGTTGCCACAAAATGCAGTCAAAATGATGTATTTGTCCGTTTTCTGCACTTATTATCTTGGTGAAGCAATAGTACCCCAAAATTTTTCATTTTGAATATGAAAGTTTACTATTAGGACAAGCTAAGTAATATAGAACTTTACCGGGATATCGATGCTTTTAGCAAATATAATCTGTTAAATAGTCAAAAGTTTCAAAATCTGCAACTTTTGAATTAATCCTATCTCAAAACATCATCACAGTTGAATAAAACAAAAACATGGAAACAAAAAATAAATGAGGTCTCATGCTATTTTCAGAAGAAAAAAAATGACAAACGTTACAAAAAAGGCAGTGCAATAATCAAGCTTTTCCCCTAGAAGAAGAAAGAGAAATGAGATGTGCCATTTCCTCATAGGGGAAGAACATAGGAAAGGGTTCATCAAAATATCACTTTTTTGTCTGAATTTCAAAATAATGGTTCTTAAGGGTCGTATACCTTCGAAATGTTAGAAGTTAGCGAAAATTTTAGAGCGTGATATTTTAAAATTATTACAGCCACTTACAAAACATTTTAAACAATGCTATTCTTTTAAATTTTAATTTAAAAATGAATTTAATTTTAATAAATTTTATGTCATAAATAGTTGTATGTATTTCTAATAACTGTTGCACGCATGGCAGGATAACGCATAATCTGCTAATAGTTTTTGTATGCTGAAAGAAACAGTATCTAATTAAAATGGCCTACTGTCTAATTAAAAATGTGCGTTTTTTCAATTAAAAGAAGTAACTACTTCATAACAGTCTTAAAGTCCAAAAATACTTTTAAGACATGATCGAATATATTTTAAGAATATTAACGCAATGAAAAAAAAAATTAGGCCAGTTCGTGTGCATTTATTCAGCATATAAAATGCAGGAGACGTACGCTTCGGGGAATGTTCCAGGACAAATATCAGTATTTTTTTTTTATGGAAAAATAAATCTAGGTTAAACGCGCGAAATTTCGTCTTATTTAAGAAGAAATTTTCTATAAGAAAATATTGGTACCGAAGGGTTTTCTGGTCTTAGAAATTTCAGGACAAGTACGAACCCTGAAAATTTTAAAATTGGTAGAAATTTGATTAGACAATTTCGCGAAATTCTGCGCTCATTCTGGAAAATAATTGTTTCAAATAAAATTACTTTAAAAATTAATATTCCTTATATCATATATCTTTGATATGGTCGGTCGAAATGTGACGTTCGCAGTGCTCTGCCGTGCCGAATCTACTCCACTAAATATCAATTAACAACAGGCTAACTTAGGAAAAACAAGAAAGGCATCAAGTAACACTGCAACCACCATGATCTGATGTCTGTCAAGATCTTCCTCATGCGGAGATCAGGGGAATCTCCGCCCTGTTGTCAAGTATGAACCCATTCAGCTGGGCAAAAGACTAGCAAGTAGCGGCCTGGTCAGCGGTTCTGAAAAAAAAAAATAGTGTTAAAAATGATTTTAAAAGAACCACTATTCAATTAGGACATGATAACATACTTAGCATAAGACAGTTTGCTTTCATTATGTTAAATTTATATGAATAAAACAACTCTTAGATGACATAGTTTAAAGTTAAAAATGCAAAACTAATATTCTTAGAAATGATTAAGAATCATTTGTATATCGAGCAGTATTCTCAAATAAAACTCAATATCCATCCCCCCCAGTATTACTTTTAAAAATATATCACTCGGATAACCGAAATTCAACAAATATTCAAATTCTTTATTTAAATATTGACATCTTTCTGTTAACAATCAACATTATAAAAAATTAAACTCAATAATGTTACATAAACCATGCACAATATAATGACATTTTCGTAATTGCAGTTTTACTTAATCATAAATCACACTTTCGTCTTCTCAGAAAGTATACCAGTTTTAATCAACTGTCTATCGTAAATTTATCCCCCCTGAAAATTAAAATACTTTTTACAAATTAAAAATTCTTGCATATGTATATCTAGGAGTTTCTATTCATTTAAGATTTTAACGTAGAGTAATGATTAGCATGGTATGAGCGAAAAGTTAAAAGAATTTTTACATTTTACGAAATTGGGACTAGTTTGGTTCAGCGTAGTGGCTTCGCAATGTAACCTTTCAAAATGGGGATGTTCCGCGTAAATCGGAACATCTGGCAAAAAATTTACATCACGGTAGGTTAATTGCTTTTTATATTTTAGTTTGGCTTTAACGAAGAAAAATTAAATTATGGTTTTGATGAAAATATTACAAATTAACTAAATTTTAATATGAGTGAATAAGTAAAATAGGTTTATTAATCGATTTAAAATTAACTGACCCCTTAGAACATTAAAGTTGTGCATAACACCAGATGCCCAATATCCGTATATTGGTGGGACTAGACTACCGACAAAACTGTAAGAAAAAAAATCCCTGCCGGCGAGGCCAACAGGCGGAGGTAAATGTCGGAGTTAAGTACTAATTTCACCAACAAAAACTAAATCAAGATAAACACACTTTAACAATTTTATCTGGCCGCTTTTGACGGGTTTTTAATTTCATTTTTCTGTATGAGCTGGTTTTATCAGAATCATGATAAGGTGGTATTCAAAATTAGAACCTCAAAAATTTAAAATATGCCAATATTTTCATAGTCGGGTTTTTATCATGTTTTAATGCGTTTTTTCAAACTCACATGACGTTACATATTTACATGCTGACGTCCATTAATATTTCCAATATGGCGTAATATATGTATTTTTTTAATTCGCGAAACAATTTATTTCATATTTAGTTTTCACGTGGTAATCTTGCTCTAGAAAACTTATGACGTAATATTCAATTTTTTTTTTCAATTCGTCAAACTTTTTACTTCATTTTCATTTTCCACGTGGAAATCTTGCAATAGAAAAGTAATTTTTGTGGTGAGAATTTTATTGTTTTTTTTTTAATTGTTGGCAACTGCTATAATGGAAAATGTTTATTTTTTCCTGTCATTTTCCTGAAAGAGCTGCTTTTATCCGAATCAAGTTAAAGCGGTATTCAAAATTTTAACCCTCCCCATTTCCACCCCCTTGGGCCGATTTTGTCCATTTGCAATCCCCACCGAGATATTTGCCATCTCAAAGTGTATGGCGAGTTTGAAGGCGATCCGTGCATAATTGCGACTTTTATCGTGCGGACAAAATTTAATACATACATATACAGTCATTCAGGGTAACTTTGAACCATGGGGTGTAACTTTGCACCACCTCCTAATTTTCAATATTTTTGTCTCCAAAAGACTAAATAAACTCCAGAACTGTGCTCTGTTGGCAAGGTTCTAAACTGGGATTTCTACTCTTTATTTTAGAAAATAAATTAGCAACATTGTGCGCAATTAATTGCATCATCTAACTATTTTTGTGAAGTACTGTTTTCAAGTTAATTTTGAATGCTGTTTTGAAGTTGTTGTAATCCAATTAAATTTTCATAGTAAGTAACAATATACTCATTTATCAGACATATTATTATCTAAATGTTGTAAATGTGATAATATTTTGATATTATTTATTTATTAATAGTTAATAAAAATTTTGTAATATCATAAGAAGGCACTAACATTTTACCACATTTTCAGGGTATCTTTGAGCCGGCGCAAAGTTATACTGATGTTTATAATTTACTGATTTTATGTGCTGCTGTCAAAAATTTCCCATATTTACGCGTATATTTTATATAAATACCGAAAGTGTGCATTAGATATAACATGTAAATATTTTCACAAATATGTGTAACATACATAAAATTCAATTAAAGGCGTTATTCGGGGGGAAGCTACTCAAATTTGACATTTCATACATTCGACATTTTTTATTCATATTTGAATAATACTAGTACTAGTATGTATTACTGTAACTATGGGTATATTATTGAGTTAAAACATTGAAAATTGTTTTTCACTACATTTTTATGTTTTATATGAACAATAAACAGTTTTTTTTTTTATTTCTAAATATTCATGCTTCTCTTCTTCCACTTTTCTTATGCCTAATATTTGTTGTAATATCATAAATTATACAAATGTTGTGATGTTGGGAAATGTAAATTCGGAGTCTTTACATATCTGAAAAAATTTTGGTGTTCAAAGTTATCCTAACTATAATACTTTTTTTTATAATGAATTATTTTAGATATTATTTATCATATGGGGCAAAGTTACCCTAAATGGCTCGGTAACTTTGAACCAGGTTAAAAAATCATTTTTTATTATGTTTATCATTATTATTCCTTAATTTTTGATAGTCATACTATAATTTAGGACCATTTCTTCTCGTCTATGCCTCTACTTGCAACAATATTCTTAAAATAAGAGTGTGGCATAGGAAAATAGAGAACATGTATAAACTTTTTAGGTGGAGATGTTTTAGGGTACCTGGGGTCATATAATGAAAAGTTGTGAAGGAATTTTTCAAAAGTCGCACCATGATAACGACTCCAATAGTAGTATTGGTAGTAGTAGTAGTAGTATTTCTTACGAAATCTACATAGAAAATAAAATAAAAAATAAAAATACAAATGTTACTTAATCTTCGGAAATATGACATAACCACAAATGAAATAATGCAATAACAACTTCCGAGTTACTCACGATCCCGAAACGCGTTCTTTATCTTAAGAAACGTTAAAAACGAACATATTGTCGAGACTGAAAGACACATTTATAAAAATAAAGTTTCTTTTGCTTCTCTGATTTGTGGAAACGTTTACGTGTAGTTTTTGTAGTACAGTACAAAATCTAAAGTACGGAAGTCTCGGGACTTTACCAAGTCTGAATTTTGGATTTTTCCGAAATTTGGGTCATCATAAATATTGATTTTTCCAATAAAAAGAAAAATAAATTTTAGTACTTAAAAAATACAAAATATGGCATTCATATATTAAAAACTAGCAGTTACCTGTGACGTCGTTTACGTAGCATTAAAAGAAAGACAAATACATAAGAAAAACATTTCACTCCTGATAATGAAAAACGTATATAACTAACTAACTCTTTATCGTATTTTATAGGAGACGATACGGTATGTCGTATTTATAGGGCCTTGACATAATTCATTCATGAAGAGGTGAATTTTTGTGCCCACACTGAAAAAAAATGAGTACTCAAAAGTGAATAAAAAGTACTCAATTTTAAATACGTCACAAACTCAAAATTGTTCCGATCCAAATATACTCAAAATTGAGAAATGCGTGCACTCATTTTTGATTCCATGGTTATATTCAAATATAATAAATCGTTATGTACTGCCCCCTGAACCTACAAATTGAAGTAAAAATGCACTGACATTAATTTTCCGTTCACAATTATTAACAAGAAATGCTTAATTACTTATTTATTAAGAAAAATAGCAAAATTATTAGCAAGACACCCAAATCAAATGTTTAAATGAGAAGAGCATATTTGCAAGCACTTTTAAATTATTTTAGAATACTGTGCATAATTTAATATTTACATTAATAAACAACTTTTATGAAGCTATAAATGAAATAAACCATTACAGGGTTACACAATTATCGTTTTATTTGGGTTTGATAACATGTGACGGATCAAAATTGAGAAAGGATAGGTTCATTTTTGATCCAAACATACTCAATTCGATATGAATACATCGATTTACTCATTTCTGAGTGCTTCATTT
Organism: Maratus speciosus; assembly: GCA_963932465.1. NCBI lineage: Eukaryota > Metazoa > Arthropoda > Arachnida > Araneae > Salticidae > Maratus > Maratus speciosus. Next base: position 52,571,089 of record OZ010788.1, on the reverse strand, counting down.
TTTCCGGTGATAATATAAACAATCGCAAAAATGAAACTGCAACCTCTGAAAAAAGGGGGGCCAAGTAAAATCGTGAAAATTGACGAAACTCTCTTCGTTGAACGAAAAAACAATGCTGGGAGAATTCTATTAGAACAGTTTAGTTTAGGTGGTATTTGGTGTCAAATTCGTATCTGTAAGCCTTGCATCCTATAAGATTACAAAAATCTATTTAAAAAAAGCATTTAAAAAGATCTTTTTAAAAATGACAACCACCAAGCAAAGAAAAAAACAGTGGGCCATCAGCTGGAAAAAAGATGTCAGCCAGCACTGCCATCAGCGGTAAAGTGAATGTTGCCATTACTTAAACCAGTACAAAAGTGTCCGTGCGGAGTGCAACTGGCCCATCAGTGATGGCCAACAGCAGGCCAGCATTGGTATGTCATCACATTACTTCAATCCGGCACTTTTCCTTCAGTGCTAGCACCTATCCCTCTGTTATTCCTTTTCTGGCCCAGCACTTTCCCTTACAAAATTTCTTATACAATCTATAAAAAAAACAAAGTATTATAGCCCTTTTATCTATAAGCTAGTTTCACCAAGAGCTATAGAAATATCTGTAATAGAAATGTCTATAGAAATATTTGAACTCGCAGTGGTTTCCATGTGGTCACCCTCCCTAGTACTACCCACGATCGGTGCTGTTTGGTTTTCGTGATTGGACATGAACAAGTAATTTCAGCGTATTCTACGACCGCTCTTAGTTTTTAAGCTCTCATTACACTATTTCAAGTTTGTTTCTTTTGTGATTTACGTTCCCAACCATTAAACTGGTATAGAAATTATTGTATTGTATAGAAATCCTATATATTTTATACGCTTTATTTTTTTATTATTGATTTTCAACTGTGTAAATTATGAAAACCGACATCCTTTGTAACTTAGTAAAACCAGGTTTAAGGAGAAAAAAAAGTGCGTTGAAATAAAGAAATTTATTTATTCATTTACTTATTTATTTTGTTGGTGGCAGTGGTGCTATATTATTTACAGTTTTAGAAAAATTAGCTTCACAGATTAAATTGTGTTAAGATATTCATTTCTGATTAGTGTTCAAATACTCAATGTCTTCCATATTCGCAACTCCACCTAGCGTAATGGTTCCCAGCAATAATACTGCAAAAGTTCGTACACTTCCATGTAGTGGTGGGCCAGCGCATGAGATAAAACGGAAGCCCACCAGAATTTTGTCTAATGATTTCCAACAGCAAAGTTGATTGAAGCTGTCCAGCAGTGGTCATGCAGTGGTGGACCATTATCCAGCACTTCTCCATCATTGCCAGCACCTATCTTGCTGCTGGCCAGCAATTTCCTCTTTGCTGGGCATAGTTTTAATTTTTTAAAGGTAGAAGATAAGTGGAATTAAGATCCGATTGCCATACCACGATGTATAGACGTCTCTCCAATCGGGGCATACAAGATCAATACTTTTTATTGCGTTACGCTCCAATATACTTCCAGCTTCCGAGCCAAATTTCAATACTAATGTTCATTTTTAGGTTTTTTTGAACGAAAATGGAAAGTCCGAACTTTAGACTTTGTACTGTATTTTAATCAGTTTTCTGAAACAACAATTTCGGTATTTAAAATGCTATCCATTCTCAATTAAACATTTCTAGCTGCGTAATTGAATTTATACATACAATAACAACAACTAATAGTAGCAAAAAGTAGCAAACTAATGTTAGTGTTAATGCTCTTATTTTACCATGTTTGTGTGTAAATTTCATTCATGAAAATGTTTACTTGAGAATTGACAGCATCGAAAAAATCTACACTTCTAAAAAAAGACAAATGTTTCTTCGTATAGGAAAATATAATTAAGGAAAGACCGAAACAGGATTTTAAGGCCGAAACCGAATTTTGGTAATCTTCCTATTTTCGGTGCAAAAATCGAAAAAGTTTCGAAAATGTGCAAAAACGTTTTTTAAGTTATTGATACATACATAACACATCGGCTGATAAGTTCCCGGTCTGACACATAGATGGCGCCACAAATACAGAATTAATATTCTGTTTAATAAGTACTAACCTTAAAAAGGTAGCTGTAAATATTTTATGACGATGTAACGGTTACTTTAAAAATTACAGTGGTTTTAGTGAAACCACTTTATGTATTTTCAAAAGAATGGGAAAAAAAGAATTTAGTGTTTTGATAAAATATTCTGTTTGATGGGGGAAAACCCCATGGAAACAAAAGCTTGGCTTGATAAATGTTATCCGGACTCTAAAACCAGGAAAATCAACCATTATGGATTGGTTTGCTTAATTTAAACGCGGTCATACAAGCATAGATGATGCGCAACGCCCTGTTCGCTCAAAAGAGGTGGTTATACCAGAAAACATAAAAAAAAAAGTCTACGAAATCGTTTTAGAAAGCCGTAAAGTGAAGTTCCAAGAGATAACTGACACTCTAAGCATATCAAAAGAAGTGTAGGCTTTATTTTGCGTGAACATTTGTCTGAGAAAGCTGTTTTTGAAGTGGGTGCCGCGTCCCCCCCCCCGCACCCTGTCACAGGTCAGTGGATACGATGGTAAAATTGAATGATTTATACTTCGAATTGCTTCCGCACCCATCCTATTCTCCAGATTTGGCTCCCAGCGACTTTTACCTGTTCACAGACCTGAAAAAAAATGCACGCCGGCAAGAGATTTGGCTCGAATGAGGAGGTGATCGCCGAAACAAACGCCTATTTTGAGGCCAAAGATAATTCGTTCTTCAAGAAAGGTATGGAAATGTTAGAGAGGCGCTGGAATGATTGTATCGCTCTTAAATGAGACTATGTTGATGAATAAAATCGAATTTGACTAAAAAAGTTGTGTTTTCTTCATTAGACAGGGAACTTATCAGCCGATGTGTTAAATATACAGAATTATTAATTAATTATTTGCGTAGCACAAGTTGACTCTCTGTGCCTCTGACCAAAACTTTTTGTTTTCATATAAAATAAAATGTAATTAATTCCTCTACGACACAGGATGATTTTCTAATTGATACGAATTTCATCTAATTAGAAAATATTTTAGGTATACATACGTCGATTTATTTTTTGCAATGATTTTTGTAAATGATCATCTTTCATGCTAAAATTTCCTCAAAGAATATTCGAAACATTTTTGCAGTTTCAAACTAAAAATTTTCTATTGCTCTTAAGTCTGCAGCTTTTACACGTGAAAAATGTCTTCAATGTTTAGTCATATATGCATTGCTTGCTTTATAATTTGCACTCATGTCTTGAGTCAGTCAACAGTGAAGTTCACAGCAATAAATAAAGAGTGCTCGATACAGCTCAAATCAGTGAATAATGTTGAATCTTGCCGAAGGAAGAAATGAGATTTTTGGAATGCAAATAGTTTCGGTCCAGCTTCGGGTAGCCAGCATTTTCACCGAAAACGAATTTTCAGCGAAACTCAAGATTTTGTGCCGAAAACGAAAACGAAGTCGATTTTTCGTTCGATCTCTAAATATAATAAGTATATCCACAAACGAAAATATACAAAACCTCTTCCGATTTACCCACGAGTCCGAAAAGCACCTTTTATTTTTAGAAACTAATACATTTTTAAGCCTTGAAGGAGAATTTATAAAAACATATTTTCTTTTGCTACCTCTGATTTTCGGAAACATTTCCGAATAGTTTTTTAAGTGTATATTAATCAGTTTTTTCAAACTGGAATATGTTTTTCGGATGCTATTTATTCTCGAGTAAATATTTTCATGTTCAACAAACACATTTTACAAACAAACATGATAAAACACGCTTTCAAGAAGAATTAATAAAAACAAAGTTTATTTTGCTACCTCTGATTTTCGGAAACATTAGCGAGTAGAATTTTTAAGTACATATTAATCAGTTTTCTCAAATCGGAATACATGTTTTTCGGATGCTATCAATTCTCAGGTAAATATTTTCATGTTCAACAAACACAGTTTACTAACAAACATGATAAACCAGGTTTGGAAGAAAAATTTATAAAAACAAAGTTTCTTTTACTACCTCGGATTTTCGGGAAAATTTCCGAGTAGATTTTTTTTTACTATATTAGTCAGTTTTTTCAAACCAGAATATATGTTTCTCCGATGCTATCTATTCTCAGGTAAATATTTTCATATTCAACAAACACATTTTACAAACAAACTTGATAAACCAGGCTTTGAAGAAGAATTTATAAAAACAAAGTTTCTTTTGTTACCTCTGATTTTCGGAAACATTACCGAGTAGATTTTTTTTTACTATATTAATTAGTTTTTTCAAAAGAAAATACATGTTTTTCGGTTGCTGCCTATTCTCAGGTAAATATTTTCATATTCAACAAACACATTTTACAAACAAACATGATAAACCAGGCTTTGGAGAAAAAATGATAAAAACAAAGTTTCTTTTCCTACCTCTGATTTTCGGAAATATTTCCGAGTAGATTTTTTTTAATATACTAGGGGGGTCTGCCCCCTACGAGCTACGCTCGTCAACCCCCGTTCAGACACCGCAGACTCTAACAGCACGCTAATTTGATCGGCTTTAAAAAGATTTCGGAAGATTGAATTATAATTTGAATCTGACAATTATAATCTGACGTAATTTTCACCAAACTTTTCTTTCTCTTTTTAATATTCACTTAAAAATACTTTTGTTAGAAATGAAATATTATGATCATCTTAAAATATAAATTAAATGTCTCGCGCAATTTTTAAATTTAAACTGTTTTGCAATATTATTTTTTGTTCATTTTACGTAATAAGTGTAATGTGACGTAAATGTGACGTAAATTCTCCTATTTAAGACTTCTAACGCATGTTAATGAATTTATTACTTTACAATATTCTTTCTTTTTTTAAATTCAAGTGTAAATATAGTTTTTATGACGTAATTTTCAATGAGTTCATGCTATTTATATTTTCTGTTTAATAATCACGTGTAAAATAAATTTTTAATTTGACGCAAACATTATTGATTGCGCTGTTTATACAGTTGGCAACAGTTTAAATTAATACCATTTTCTAAAATATGTAAAAAATATCTCTCGAAATGCTGAAAATTTGAATTTAAAATAGAAATAAAACTCAAAAAATGAGTCAAATTAAAAAAACTAAATGCAGTCTGCACACCGGGAAATTCTGACGCATAAAATGATCTAAAAATGATTAAATTCCTATGTACAGTTTTTGCTCCTATAAAACTTTTTTAATGGAACGATTTTGTCCAACTTTGGCATTAAATATCTCTTAAAATAATTCTTCGATTTGAAAACTGTCTGCATCAGCGTGTTTATCAAACATTTCTCTATAATACTACCGATTTTCATATTTTTGTATGCAACAATTTTTTTAATATTAACGAAGAAAGGCCATGCTTTAGCATTCAAATTGGATGCCGATCTGCCGGAAATATCTACGCAGACTTTCATTGGCCCATTTCCAAATCAAAACTGTTTTTTTATATATATAGAAGGATTAATCAGTTTTTTCAAACCAGAATATATGTTTTTAGTTTGCTGTCTATTCTCAGGTAAATATTTTCATATTCAACAAACACATTTTACAAACAAGATAAACCAGACTTTGAAAAAAAATTATAAAAACAAAGTTTCTTTTGCTACCTTTGATTTTCGGAAATATTTCCGAGTAGATTTTTCTTTACTATATTAATTAGTTTTTTCGAATCAGAATATATGTTTTTTGGATGCTGTCTATTCTCAGGTAAATATTTTCATATTCAATAAACACATTTTACAAACAAACATGATAAATTTACAGCATTAGCATTGATATTAAAATTAATATTATTTTGTTGCTCTTGCTTTTTATAAATTAAGTGTTGCTGAAAATATTTAATTGTTAATGGATAGTATCTTAAAAACCGGTATTCCGGTTTGAGAAAATTGATTAATGGACTGTAATATCTACTCTGAAACTTTTCCGAAAATGAGTGACAGAGAAAGGAAATTTTTTTTTTAATGCTTCTTTAAACCTAGAAAATATAATGTTTTCTGAGGTTTCTAAAGATAAAGGACGCTTTTGTGGAATCATGAGTAAATTGAAAGAGTATATTTTCATTCGTGGTTATATTATATTTTGTCAGATTAAGAAACCTTTGTTTTATTATTACTATTATTATTATTATTATTATTATTATTATTATTATTATTATTATTATTTTACTTTTGTAATATCATTTGTCATACATACGGAAGGTATATATGTAGAGTTGTAGTAACTTGACTCAAAACACTTTTATAATAGTAACGCCTTTTTTGTACATATATATAATCTGTAACTTACGAATAAAACTTTTTGAGCTCATATATTATAAAACTATATGAAAATCACTTGAATACGTTAAACTAAATTAATACTTACTTAAAGTGATAAAATACTTTTAACAAGGCAAAAAATACCTTTATTTATTCATATTAGACAAATGTTTTATTGCTCCGACGACAACATTTTCAATAATAAATATGAAAGAAATATTTTCGCAAAATTTTTTAAATTAAAAACTAGTAAACAAAATCCCGCATAATGAAATTAATTGCAATATTAAAAATTGATATTTGTGAACGTGAATTATTTAATACTATTGTTTCATTTTTCTGTAGAGCATCTCTTTCTAAATTTTAGGAAGTTCCATGGAAGCTGAATCATTGCATATATTCTCAGAGCGTAAGAAGATTTCTATTGATTCTCGGAAAAAGGATGGCAAATAAAATCTTGATGGATAAATTATTCTACTATTTTTAAAATTAATCTGTAAAGGTTCTTTATTATACAGTCTAGCTAAAGCTGTAGTTTTCTTGTTGTATTTGATGTCTGCTAAGTATTCTTTGATCCTAGTTTTAAGCTTTCAATTTGTCATTCCTATATAAAATTGCAGCGTTCCATCTTCTTTGGTGAAAGGTATTTCTGATTTGGTTCTATTGGGTCGATTTTCTTACATACTATGTTTTTTAATTTCACGGAAGGTTTTGCAATTATGGAGATATTGTATTTATTCAGTTTATATTTCAATCTTTCGAAGAAACCTGGAAAATATTGTAAAGATGCGAAAATATTTGAATCATATGTATTATTGAGACCGTTGCCGTCGAGGCAATAAAACATTTGCCTAGTATGAATAAATAAAGGTGTTTTTTATCTTGTTAAAAGTATTTTATAACTTCAAGTAAATATTAATTTAGTCTCATATATTACGTTTATGCTCACTATATATATTTCTGGAATTATTATATTCATTTGCAGTTAAGAATTAATGTTTAAAGATATGAAAAAAATATTGTTTATTGATTATAAAAAAAATCTTTCACTCTTTCTCCTTAATTTTTGTTATATTTTTCATGAGTATTCACTGTTCTCAGAGGTCACAAGGTCATTTTCAAGTGGGCTATGTAATTTTATTAGAAAGACAAATGGGCACAAGCTCTGGTTAATATTAACAAAACGCGTATGTTTTATTCTGTAAAAAATAGAATCAAAAGTAAGTGTAGCGTAGTCAAATACAAAATATGTTAAGAAAAGCATGATTACTAAAGATGAAAACTGTTTCATTTTCTTTTGTTTTAATCTTTTATTATGTCGTTCTTGATAAAATAAAAACGGAAAACAAGAATAACTGCTTAGAAGCTAAGAGCTTTTCTGTCTCCCAAAATATTTTAGTGACACTAACTTAAAGCAAGTTATGTAATTCTTTTATATGTAAAGTAGTTCTTGTTACCACTTCAGGGATAAGGACCACTCCTTTTATGTTACTGGCTGCATCCTTTTTTTTTTAATTTATGCACAGACGGATATGAAACAGAAGTCAACAATAATCTAAATAAGGATTTCAAAAAAAATCTGTACATTAACATGCGGAAAACGGCCCTTGAATCGTAAAATTAATTATAAAATTATTCAATCAAATGCAATTTAGGGTAATTTTTGACAAACAATGAAATTACTTTGATACTTTTATTTTTTTAAAACATATTAGACTAAAATTAGTCTTAATTAAAAACACGTTTCGGAATACAATAGGGGAATATGAAGTCTATCAAGGTTTATTCATCAATTGTTAAAAGCATTTCTATAACGAAATTATAATTTTCTTTTCATCATTTAGTGTCACTCGCTGTTTAACAACAATAGCACTTATGAAATCCTTTTCAGTAAATCTCTAATTAATTTATTTTCGCTGTTTGTAAATTTAAAATACAATTATTTGAACGTAAATCTAAATTAATGAAGAAAATTTGAAATAGCAAAGTAAAATCTTAGAATATTTCTAATAATTTTTAGCGTAAGATTCATTCTTAAACATTGAAATTAATTTAGTAATTTTTTTTAATATGTTTGAATAGAATTAGTCTTTATTAAAAACACGTTTTGAAATACAATAACGGAATATTAATTCTAACAAGATTTATTGATCAATTGTTAAAAGAATTTCTATAAAGAAATTATAATTTTCTTTTCATCATTTAGTGTCACTCGCTGTTTAACAACAATAGCACTTATGAAATCCTTTTCAGTAAATCTTTAATTAGTTTATGTTCACTGTTTGGAAATTAAAATTACAATTGCTTGAACATAAATATAAATTAATGAAGAAAATTTGAAATAGACAAAAGAAAATCTTAGAATTTTGCTAATACTTTTTATTGTTTCGCTAAACATTTCTGTAAATTTAAGTGTTTTTAATACTAAATTGATCAAGTGTTTGGCAGTTCCTTTTTTAAAAAAAAATTTTCTTTTGGAAGAATACGTTACAACATATATATATATAAATACCTTTATCGTTATAACATATAGTATTAAAACTGTTTATAATATAACAGTTTAATATTAGATGATATAAGTTAGATGAAAAAGAAATAATAAATTTAAAACTTAACGGAGAATTTTTTTTCCAGTGTAATATCTACGATACTAAAATTAATCCGCAAAGCAGTGTTCCATTCTGAAACTCAAATCTAACAAGTAAAAGACATTTTCAAGTAAAAAAGTTTATGTATTACAGAACTATTACCGCAAAAGTGTTAAGAGTTAAAATGAAAGCAATCATCTTTTGCAGAAATAATGTCTGAGAACTGAGATTAGCGTTATAAGAGACGTTTTATTATATTTTTTTTTATTATTCCAAAATAAAAGCTCGCGCAACAGCCACTTTCTTGTAAAAAGCCGAACATTAATAAAGCTCAGTAAATGACTTAGGAAAAGGTTAAATTAGTGATATTATTGAACTTTAAATGTTATTGATTAAAGTAAAATATCACTCTTGTATCTTTTAACATTTGACTAATCTGGTATTTAACATTTAATTAATGTAGTATTTAACATTTAATTAGCCTCTATTTTTTTTTTGTTATTATATAAAAGAAGCATAAATTACAAAAGCTCACATGTCCACAGAATGTGATAAGATTTTTTAAGGATGTTAGAAAACTCTTTTAACCTCCATAATTGATTTTTTTAATGACTTTATAATGATATATTTTTATAAGTTTAGATAAAAAAGAATGTTTTTCACATAAAGAAATGAAACCCTCAATTAATTCACATTTGTTGTTTTGGACACAATTGCATAATAAGCATCGGTATCCAGTCTAGAAAACAAAGGAATTGCTCAGCAATTCTGCAGAGAAAAGTCCTTGAAAATTTGTTACTTCTAACCCCATAAATAATGTAATCAATAAAATTCAGAAAAATCTTTCACTTTAAACTGTCGAACAACACAGAGGTGCAGTCCCGAAATCTTTTACTTATAACGCGATCGCTTCTAGTTTCTAAATTCGACAGTTCTTCTCCAAGATCCATAAAATCAAAGCATTTTCAAAAAAGAAATAATTTAAACAGAGCAGACTTTATGAGTAACAGTTTCCAGTACTTCATATTCAAAGGCGGTCTTTATGCTGAACTTATGGCGTGGTGTCTGTCTGTCCACGCAAGAGGCTGTGTTTATGCTTTGGCTCTAGGAACACCAGATGCTCCATCCTGAGTAGCAAGAAGCATCCCTTCCTCAAAGATATTTTAAGATGCTTAACTGATTGAACAAAATGATGAAAAAGGCTCGAAATCCGCTGATAGCCTTTTTAGTATCGTTCGAGATGGCGTTCATAGAAAAAGTCGCGATATTTGTTATTTTATTTACTTTGAAAGGACTTTCTTCTTTCGTTTATGAGAAGTTTAATTTCAATGAATTATTTTTTTTTAATGCGATTATTTTTAAGTGTAAATTTAAGGTTTTTGCTTAAAAAAAATACTAAGATATATTTTATCGAAAATATCAGATTTTAAAGATATTTCAGTGGTTTGTTATGTTAGATTTATCAATAACTAGGGTATCCAACCCGGGCTTCCTGTGTTTCAGAAAAAAAAATATATCAATAAATGAATTTAACCAATCTCGATATATATGTTACTATGTTTTTGGAATCTATGTTAAGTGTGTTGGGGGGGGGGGGGGGGCTTTATTTGTTAATGTCATTTTATTCATAATTTCACAGTTCTTGTTGGTATATACAGTCGGACCTCTATTTAACGAAGTCGCTAAATCCCGAAAAAAAGTTCGTTATATGGAAAATTTGTTAAATAGAGAATCAACTTTTAAAATACTTTAAACTACGTAAAACACATTTTAAGTCCATAAACACTAAATATAATTAAAAAAAGTAATTAGTCACACTTTTTTTAATAAATTATATCTATTTGTTTTACTTATTTTGCCCATCAAAAAGAAATCTGCAAGCGAAATAAGAATGAAACAAAACATTGTCTGGAAATACATTGTATTTTCAGTTAAAAAAATAATTTTACATTAAAATCACGATTTTTCATTATGGTTGATAAGTTGTTTGGACGAATATCAAATTTTAAAGCAGTATTCTTTTTCTTCATGACTTTATCCACCTCATCAATAATAATTTTTTTTTCTTTGATGCTCAAGCACTTTCGCTTTGACATTTTCGAGCTACAAGAACTGAAAATGCCAACACGATTGATCATGATCAACAATCTAGAAAACGGGGAAACTATAGTTTAAGGACACGGGGCAGCTCCATCAAGGGTTAAAAGGGAATATTGAAAGTCTGCTCTTCTTGGATAGAAAGCAAAGAATCACAACGATTTTACTGCTCTCGGTGAGTTAGGTGCCTGGTAAGACCTGTTCATGGTCATTGATCATAAAATATGTTAAAAAGGAGAATAAGTTTCAAATGTCCAGTAATATTTTAAGAAATAAGGAAAAAAAATTTAGATCCCAAGGAAAAGTTCGTTAAATAGAGAATACACTTCGCTATTTGGAGGTTATTTTACGAAGAAATTTGTAAAATGTTCTTGGTTACAAGTAAAAGTTCGCAAAATAGAGAAATTCGCAAAATAGAGGTTCGTTAAATAGAGGTCCGACTGTATATATATATATATATATATATATATATATACATATATATCAAAGTAACTATTTAAAGCAATATAATTGGTTATTAATTAGAAAATACATATTTGCTATTAAAAAGAAACAGATTGCACAACATTTAAATGTATATCTAAGTAAATCTTTCTCTAAACATTTCTCAGATATTTATTTTGATCTCATTATGACTAGAGTTAATCTTTTAAATATAAAATTACAAAAAAAAAAAAAAAAAAAAAAAAAACCATAAAATTCAAAACACAAATACTCAATGATAGTAACTTTTTCAAATCAAATATTTAATAAAATTAATATCAGTTCTATAATTAATGATAAAAACTGTTATTTTCCTATTAATAATCTTCATGTATCAAAAACCTTTAAATATCCGAATACAATTGGTAGAAAGATATTTAACTACAATACATTTTCAAAAAATACTTCTGCTGCAAGTAATTTTCCGTGAAAATGCAATGACCCCAATCTAAAAAAATATATAAACAATGATCATGGGCATATAATCACTGGAAATCTTAATATTGTTAATGATTTTAAATAGAAAAAACTAATGGGTTATGGTACTAAATATAGACTTCCATCTAAATTTAATGTAAAATCTATTGTCAAGCAGTTTACATATTATATAGATGTTTTATAATATATAAAATTTCAATCTCTTATAATAAACCTATTGAATATTTTAATCAATGGAAATTATTAGTAATTGAAAGATTAACTATGGCTTTAAAATATAATATTTCTGATTTAGTTACTATTAACACAAAGCATTTTTTCCAACAAATTAATAAATTACAAAAATACTATGTTATTACATATGTAGACGAATCTCCTAATAATTATGCAATCATATGTAAATCTTATTATCACCAACTTCATAGTAACTCTATTTCTTCTAATAAATCTTTTCAAAAAACTAATGGAAATGTATTTGTAAATAATCGTAAAATTCAAAGTTATTATAAACTATTAAAAATTCTCTCTACTAACTTTAATTATCCTTATTTAGTGCTTATTCCCAAATTTCATAAGACTCCTATTAAATTTAGGACTGTAACTATTGGTTGTAATACATATAAAGCCAATAAACTACTATTAAAAATTCTTAATCAATTATATATACTGAATACAAACAATGATAATACACATTGTATAAAAAACAGCTATCAACTGGTCAGTATTATGAAAAATCTTAATTGTGTACATAATATAACGACATATGACTTCAAAGATCTTTTTAATAATATAGATTTATTATATTTACATAATATTATAAATGCGTTATTTAAACAGTATCATCAAAAACTGGATTTACCATCTAATATAGATTTAGCTTATTTTAAATCTTTAACTAACTTTATTATCTATTATAATTATATCTTGCAAAATAACACATTATATTTACAACACATCGGTGTTCCACAAGATGGCTGCACATCCAGTTTATTATCAGACTTATATTTATATCACTATGAACGTACTTTTACTAATAATAATCTACATTTATATCGTTATATTGATGACATAATTTTAATTGCCACTGGTCAAACTAAAATTTCACAATTTCCACTAGATTATCTCACTAATTTGGAATTAACGTAAAACCTCTTATCTAATAATACAATCAACTTCTTAGATCTTAAAATTACAATAAAAGACAACAAAACAATAACAGATCTATATGATAAACGTAAAGAATTTAAATTCAAAGTTAATACATTTACAAATTTTAAATCTTGTCTTCATAATTCTGTATATCGAAATATAATACTTCCATTTATATAGAATAAAATGTTTATGTTCTTCTCATCTAATTAATAATAATATTAAAAAACTAATTTATGATGCATTAAATCAAGGTTTTTCAAAGAAATTCATATATTCTTTAATATACAATTAGTACTTACATGATCTTAAAATAATAATAATAACACATGCATAAACAATATTACAAAAAAAACTTATAAAATATGAAAATATGTATAAAAAATATGAAAAATTGTAAAATAACAAAAAAAAATTATAGGACGGTTGGGTGGGTAGATGTTAGAGTACGGAGGAGGGTGGTGTTGTCTGGATAATACGCAATGGTTAATTTATCTAAAAAAAATGACGGGGCATTTGAATTATAACTACATTGCTAATACACTTTTTATATGGAGGTTGATTCGATATTTTATATACAGGGTGTTTCACTACCAGACCGACAAACTTTGAGGGGTGATAGTAGACATGAAGACAAACATTATTAAATCGGAAACTATATGGAGCGCAAACTTCTTCTGTAGGAGCTAGGGGTCATTAAAGTTTAAGGTCCAAAACTTCAAACGATGATAAAAAACGGAAAAAAGGGAAACCGAATATTCGGTAACATGGCCAAATAGGCCAAATACCGAATAGATACCGAATATTCGGTGCATCCCTAGTTTTTTCCGCAATCTTTTGACGAAATTTGCGATTTTTCCGCGATTTTATCACTAAAGTTGCGTTTTTTCCGCGATCTTTTCACGAATTTTGCGGGGGTTTTTTGCGATTTTTTCACAAATTTTTCGTTTTATCCGCTATTTTTTCACGGAACTTGCGTTTTTCTGCGATCTTTTTGCGAAATTTGCGTATCTTTTCACGAAATTTGTGTTTTTTTCGCGATTTTTTGACGAAATTTGCGTTTTTCCAAGATCTTGTCACGAAAGTTGCGTTTTCTCCGCGATCTTTTCCCGAAATTTGCGTTTTTTCCGAGATGTTTTGACGTATTTCACGTTTTTTACGTGGTCCTTGGGCGAAATTCACGTTTTTTCGCGATTCTTTGACGGAATTGGTGATTTTTTCTACGAACGATTGACGAAATTGATTTTTTTCGGCGACCATATCGAAATTAGCGATATTTTTATGCCCGAATTTTCGGACTGATGAGTTTTTTTTTTCCGGAAACGAATATCTTAAATTTTCGGAAAATTCGAGACGAAACCTCCTACTTTCTTTTCTTACGTCCGGGAGAATCGCCGATTTGGACGCCGTAAATTCCGAACGAATTTCATCCCTTTCCTCCCTGGCATCGATCTTTCAACCATCGCGTTTGGCGAGTGGTGCCCATTGAGTTTGGCGAGTGAGGACAATAAAGTTAATTGCCACGTTTTAAGTGTTACTCGACGCCTGGCGAGTGGCGAGTGCTAATTTTGTGCTATAAATTTCGAACGTTTTTTTGCTCATGCACCCCCTTTAGGGGTAGTGGCACCGACATAAAATGTAGCCTATGTTGGAGCAAGGGTTGTCATCATCATTTTGACACCATTATTTTTGTAATCGGTTTGGTACTTCTTGAGATTGCATAAAAATCGCCATTTAGAACGTTTTTTAGAAAGCCCTTTTGCGCATTTTCACCCTTTTTAAATTTCGAATTTTTTAAGAAATGTTCTTAGAGATCATTTATATCTAATAAGTAACCACCATGCCAAATTCCATGTATCTGGACCCTTCATTAACACAAAAATCGCAATTTCGAACGTTTTTTTTTTGCTCCTGCACCCCCTTTAGGGGTATTGGCACCGACATAAAATGTAGCCTATGTTGGAGCAAGGGTTGTCACCATCATTTTGACACCATTATTTTTTAAATCGGTTAGGTACTTCTTGAGATTGCATAAAAATCGCCATTTAGAACGTTTCTTAGAACGCTTTTCGCGCATTTTCACCCCTTTTAAATTTCGAACTTTTTAAGAAATGTCCTTAGAGATCATTAGAATCTTATAAGTAACTACCATTCCAAATTTCATGTTTTCACGCCCTTCAGTAACACAAAAATCGCATTTTTAGAACGTTTTTTGCTCCTGCACCCCTTTTGGCCAGTGGCACGGACATAAGATATAGCCTCTATGTTCTAAGTTGGACCAATACCATCATTTTGAGACCATTACTTTTGGAATCGGCTCGGTAGTTCCAGAGCTTACCTCCTACAAATAAACAATTTTTACCTCTTTATAATAGTAAGTATGGAAGTATAGATAAATGATTAAGTAGTATATTTCGATATACAGAATGATGAAGACAAGATTTAAAATTTGTAATTGTATTAACTTTGAATTTAAATTCTTTACGTTTATCATATAAATCTGTTATTGTTTTGTTGTCTTTTATTGTAATTTTAAAATCAAAAAAGTTAATTGTATTGTTAGATAACAGGTTTTCCGTTAATTCCAAATTAGTGGGATAATCGACTGGAAATTGAGAAATTTTAGATTGATCAGTGGCAATTAAAATTATGTCATCAATATAACGATATAAATGGAGATTATTATTAGTAAAAGTACGTTCATAGTGATATAAGTATAAGTCTGATAATAAACTTGATGTACAACCACCTTGTGGTATACCGACGTGCTGTAAATATAATGTGTTATCTTGCAATATATAATTATTATAGATAATGAAGTTTGTTAATGATTTAAAATATGCGATATCAATATTGGATGGTAATTCCAGTTTTTTATAATACTTTTTAAATAATGCATTTATAATATTATGTAAATCTAATAAGTCTATATTATTAAAAAGATCTTTGAAGTCATATGTCGTTATATTATATACACAATGAAGATTTTTTTAAATATTGACCAGTTGATAGCTATTTTTTATACAATGTGTATTATCATTGTTTCTAGTAAGTATATATAATTGACAGTACATATACATTTAACGCCTGAATTTAAAAACCATTAAAACACCAAATAAAATAAACTAAGACAGACTTGAGCACATTAGTTTTTAAAAAAGATTTATTAGAAGAAATACAGGTTGTAAGAAGTTGGTGATAATAAGATTTACATAAGATAGCATAATTATTAGGAGATTTGTCTACGTATGTAATAACGTAGTTTTTTTTTTTTTTTTTTTTTTTTTTTTTTTTTTTTTTGTAATTTAGTAATTTGTTGGAAAAAATGCTTTGTGTTAATAGAAACCAAATCAGAAATATTACTTTTTTAAACCATAGTTAATTTTTCAATTACTAATATTTTCCATTGATTAAAATATGCAATAGGTTTATTGTAATAGATTGAAATTTTATATATAAAAATATCTATATCATATGTAAACTGTTTGATAATAGATTTAACAGTAAATTTAGATGGAAGTCTATATTTAGTACCAAACCCCATTAGTTTTTTCAATTTGAAATCATTAACAATATTAAGATTTCCAGTGATTATATGTCCATGATAATTGTTTATATATTTTTTTAGATTGGGGTCATTGCATTTACACTGAAAATTACTTGCAGCAGATGTATTTTTTGAAAATGTATTGTAGTTAAAAATCTTTCTACCAATTGTATTCGGATATTTAAAGGTTTTTGATATATGAAGATTATTAATAGGAAAATAACAGTTTTTATCGTTAATTATAGAATTGATATTAATTTTATTAAATATATGATTTGAAAAAGTTATTATCATTTGAGTATTCATATTTTGAATTTTATGTTTTTTTTTGTTGTTGTTGTTGGTTTTTTTTTTTTTGTAAATTAATATTTAAAAGATTAACCCTAGTCATAATGAGATCAAAATAAATATCAGAAAAATGTTTAAAGAAAGATTTACTTAGAAATACATTTAAACGTTGTACAATATGTTTTTTTTAATAGCAAATATGTATTTTCGAATTAATAACCAATTATAATGCTTTAAATATTTACTTTGAAGATCATTAATTCGTTTAGTGATATATTTTTTAGAAACTACAACAGATGATGAACCCCCCTTTCCACGTTTGTTTCGTGTTGTTTTACAATTTAAATTATGATTAAGAGTAAGATAAATTGGAGAATAATCAATAGTGTTATTTATGGATGTGAAGACTTTGATATATATATACCATCTCTCTCTCTCTCTCTCTCTCTCTCTCTATATATATATATATATATATATATATATATATATATATATATATATATATATATATAAAGGGAATGGTACGTTGTATTTATGAGTTTCTATGTTTATTTTGGTTCTTATGAATTTGCTGTCCTTAGTACTGAATAAAAATATTTATGTTATATTAATTTACATCACTTTTATTAATTTACTTCACAATATTATTTATAAATAGTGGACTCTAATACCTTATATGATACATACTTTTATCAGCATGTAGAATTGATGTAATTTGGTTGTATGTAACCCGCCCGCCCCATCTGTAAAGAAACAATTTAAAATTTATAAAATTAAATTTATTAAGAGATTAATAGAATCACACTTTTATATTGTTATTTTTATAATTTGTTTAAAATTATTATTAATTTACTTACTTTTAACTGAAATACATAATTAAAAATAATTATAAACATTACATTAAAGATGATAAATGATTATTATCGATATTCTGTTGAGCTGATTTAGAATTATAATTGTTGTGTTGTTTTAATGTGAATTAATGTGGATCTAATATATGCAATATGCAATTTATGTATATAGTTATTTTTGGTAATCTCCGATAGATGGAAGCATTACTAATTATTTCTACTTCTATTAGTTGAGATTGTGAAAATGGATGGACATTTTTAATTTTTTGAAATTTCGATAGATGGCAGAATTAAATAATTATTTATTCAGTTCTAAAATAATTATGTTGCCATAAATTATTATATTATTTATCTTATTCATTAGCTGTTTATTTTAAACATCTACTTCTTTTTGTCCTTTTCAGTAATAATTTACTCCAGGATCCTTTAGTTAGCATATACAATAATTTTTAATTTTTAGACTATTTACGTTAATTATAATTATTATATTCATAGTAGTGTAAATATTATCTGCAAGGTATGATGATTTGAAACCGTATGGATTCGCTTTTAACTGTGACCATTTAATTAGGCGGGATTTTCGCTGTGTTAAAAGGGATACATGTTTGCGATTTTGGTATGGTCATAGAAATTCTCTTGCTGTGTAGGTTTTTAATGTACATGTTCCAATTTTGTTCATGTTGTTCATTATTACGGATATTGCATTGATTAATTATTTATTCCATTCAATTTATATGGCATGGTAAATTTATACTTTTTGGATTATAGTCGATTGGGTAAATAAAGGAATTCAATTTTTAGCTTATAGCTGTATTCTTTTACAGAAATCGACTATGTATTGCTTATATGTGTATTTCATGTACCCCTGATGAAGTGAAATGCAATATAAGCTTCCTGATACACCCATCCAATTGATCTTTTATTTGTTTATTATACGTCTTTTAATGGTTCAACATTATTTCGCTGGTTATTTGTATATTTTGTTGTTGCTGGTTATTTGTATCTAAAATGATCAAAGAAAAGGGGTTGAAATTAACTAATGGCTCTGTTAGTGTTTTTAGATATTATAATAATTAGTAAGCCGCAAGATTGTTTTTTTCTTAATTTTGCCGTTGAATGACTTTCTTTTCTCTCATGAGATGTTTTTTCTTTTGTTGTTGTTGCTAATTACGAGAAATATTATCGTAAATTTGTTATTAATCGTAAATTGATGGAATTTGTCTCTTTTTAGTTGGGATGTATTTTATCGAAAATATCAGATTCTAGGGATATTTTGATTTTTCGACTTTGTAGTATTGCATTTTCTAGCGTTTGATATTATAATGATTTTTAATTCATCATGATATTGGAAAAATTATCATCAATTCTTTTCTCGATATTTAACCCTTTATGCACTGATGCTACTTTTAAGTACCATTAAAGAAAATTTAATATAAATTTTATTTAATGCGTCTAATAATAAAAGTAGATTTTACTTTTCTTACAAAATACTTTGCCTGGTCACATTTAGAAAGCGCAGTGAAACAGTCGAAGCTAAATGTACACTAATATTATAAAGAAGTAAAGTTTGTTTGTTTGTTTTTTTATTTGTAGGGGGTAATTTCTGGAACTACTGAACCTATTTCAAAAGTTATGGTATCAAAATGATGGTGTTAGTCCCTGTTCCAACATAGGCTATATCTTATGTCCATGCCACTACCCCAAAGGAAGTGCAGGAGCAAAAAAGTTCTAAAGAGGCGATTTTTGTATTACTTGAAATTTGGAATGGTAGCTACTATAACATATAAAAGATCTCTTTGAACATTTCTTCAAAAAATCGGAATTTTAAAGGGGTGAAAATGCGCAAAAAGCGTTCTAAAAAAAGTTCTGTATTGCGATTTCTACGCCATCTCAGGAAGTATCAAACCGATTTCAAAAGTAATGATTGGAAATTGGTGGTGACAACCATTGCTCTAACATAGGCTCTATTTCATGCCTGTGTCACTACCACCTGGGCGTTGGAGGAGCCAAAAACGTTCTAAATTGTGATTTTTGTGATACTGTAGGGGCTAGCAACTTGAAATTATAGGTATGGTTGTTACTTATACGATATAAATGATCTAAGAGCATTTCCTGAAAAATTCGAAATTCAAGAGGGGGGAAATTGGGCGAAAAGCGTTCTAAAAATGTTCTAAATTGCAATTTCTACGCAATCTCAGGACATATCGAACCGATTTCAAATGTAATGGTTGAAATTGATGGTAACAGTCCCTGCTCCAACATAGGCTATCTTTTATGCTGTCGTCACTACCACCTGGGGGTTGCAGGAACAAAAAATGCTCTAAATCGCGTTTTTGTAATACTAAGAAGACTTACAAGGAGAGGGCCAATCTTGTTAATCCCAGATTTTGATTATTTTAATATATGTTGTAGGGTAGGGACCCCTTAGTGTCAGGTTCAACGGATTTTATCCAACGCTCCTTAGTTCTTGAGAAACCGAGGGGAGGTGGTCTAATAATAGTACACAACTTAAATACTTACTTTGCAACCGCAATGATAGGTTGGTCGTAGCTCAGTTGGTATGGTGTTTGCCGGCTGATCTGCGGGCCCGGTTTCGATACCTGAATACGCTACGTTTGTTTTTCTCATTTTTTGTTTTATAAATACACTTGTAAGTATAATTAATAATCTCATTGTCAATTAAAATTTATAATATTGTATATCAATTATAATTTTAACCTATTTAATTTTTTTTTTTTACTTTTAACTAAATAGTTGTATAAAACATCATAAAACTGTTAATTTTTTAAAAATCACTTTTAAAATGTATTTCATATATTCTTTATCAATGCAATGATATTGAGCAATTGTGTCAATTCGTGATTTTAAAGAAACATCATTTACGCATTGCTTTAACAAAGGACGTCAATGCGATAATACTATTATTCTGTTTTTAAAGTAACAAGCATAATTATATTAAAAATTAGCATCAGAAATTAATTACAACCGATTTTTTGCATATTAAGGATTTTTAAACTTGTAATACGTATGCTTGCGTTTTCAATTATTTTGCTTTCACCTTTATCTTCTTTCTGCTTTTATTTTTATTTTATTTGAATATTCTTTTATTTTATCATAACTAGATGACACCACAACAGATTTTGTCATGATTTTGGAATCTTTATGATTCAATAATAGATCCAATTTCTTTTTAAACCTCTTTAAAGGATGAGAAATAAAAGTTTAAAAATAAAAAATGATAAATTTAAGTTTTTTAACATTATAATTAATGTATGATATTAAAACTTGTAATTGAAATTATTAAATTATAATTACAAGTATATTTATAAAACAAAAAATGAGAAAAACAAATGTAGCGCGTTCGGGTACCGAACCCGGGCCCTCAGATCAGCCAGCAAACGCCGTACCAACTGCGCTACGACCAACCTATCATTGCGGTAGCAATGTAAGTATTTAAGTTGTGTACTATTATTATACACCCCCCCCCCCGGTTTCCCAAGAACTAAGGAGTGTTGGATAAAATAGGTTGAACCTGACACTAAGGGATCTCTACCCTACAACATATATTAAAATAATCAAAATCTGTGATTAACAAGGATGGGCCTCTCCTTGTTAGATTTTGAAATTTGACATGGTAATTACTTAAAACCAGCAAATACTTTCTAAGAACCGTCAAAAGAAAATTCCAAATTTGAAAGGATGAAGTGAGCAAAAAGCGTTGTAAAAAGTTCTAAATTACGATTTTTATGCAATCTTATGAAATACCAAATCGATTTCGTGGGTCACGCTTGACTGTCGCATCAGGCGGCATGCATCACCGGTGGGTCACACTCAACTGTTCCATAGAAGGCGTGTACTACAGGTGGGTCACACTCAATTATGCTATAGACGGCGTGCACTACCGGTGGGTCGCAGTTGAATATTCGAAAATTCAGTAGTAAAAAAATTCATTATTATAAATTTAATACATTCAAGACGGGAAACGAGAATTCTGATTCTCGTTTTCATTCAAAAAATATCATTGACTAATGGCGTGGCTTCTACCATACAGAAATGCATTTATATCATGTTTTCCACATTTGTTTAGATTGTAAGACATTTTATATTAAATTCGTACATATCTAGTCAATAAAATCATGTCACTAAGTAATTTGCTTACTCCTTACGAACTTTTAGACATTCACAATCAACTCTACTTGTTATATGGAGTCAGGGATGTAGTGGAGGTTATACCGTGGTATACGCCGTATACCTTCTGGATTTTATTAATTAACACCGTATACCCTCTGTTTCTGAAAAAAGCTATAGTATATACTCTGTAGGGATAGTCTAGTATCCCTCTGCCTTGAGCGTATACCCTCTGCTTTTTTTACGACTACACCACTGTATGGAGTTCAATTCAATAAATATGAGAGGGGCGGGTCATTACATACAGTATCTGAATAAGCGACAGTACCGAGCCGCCAGATGAAGCGAAATATGAATTCGAGCACCGCACAGTGTGGTATTTAGCCCCAAAACCTGGCCAAAAATGATTATTTTAAAAATAGGTTTCCTACCCTGCTTTATTATTCCTCATTATATTAAGTAGTTTCTGCATCTGATTGCGAAACGCTCAATGCGCTTGCGCGCCACAGCGAGTCACGTGATCAGTCGGAAGTTGCCGTTCGCCTACAGTGGTCGTGTGATTTTCCGATGCGCTCAGATTTTAGTGTTTTGAAATCTCTTGTAGTTTTGCGTCTTAACAAGTTAGTGATTATTGTTGTGATGGACTATTCTAAACCAGGTATGTACTTTATAAACACTATATTTGTGTGATAAATATCCAGCTGTTTTTTGTCGTTATGGTCGATAACTTAGATGTAATTAACAGTGTCGTAAATATAATTATCTGTAATATTTAGAAAGGCTTTTGTTATATTTCTAAACATATCTAAGCTATGAAAACTATTGTGTAACATTCAACACTTAGTATACAATATAGTTATAAAAAAAAATCAGCCGCCCGAAACCGCCCCCCTATTTTTAACGAATTTTTTTGTTAGGATCTACAATTTCTGATATAAATTACTGCTATTTAGTTATTTATTTATTTTGTTAACAGAGCCTTTTGGATTGAGGTCTATGACTCGAAATGAGTTGTATGCCATCATGAAACACTCAAATGAGTCAACGTTTGATGGAAAGCTTAAATTTATGGAGGAAGATTTGTTAAGAAGTTATTCTGAAGGTGATCCAACGATAGCTGAGATGAAGCAAAAGCTCTCTGTTATTAAAAACCAATTCAAGCAAAAATGGTTATCTGCTCATAAAACAAGGTCGAGATTCGAAGAAAACAATGTCGAATGGTTAAACGGCACTATATTGCTGCCAATTGCAGGTACGTGAAACACAACAGATGCAAACCCTTTACTTTATTATTATTGTGTGCTTCGTTTTTTGATTATATTTCGTTTTCTGTGCAGCGAAATGAAACTTGTTTTTATTATTAGAACTATATTTAGTAAATAATTGTTATTGTTGCAGGAGTCAATCCCGGTCGTCCTCAAAAATCTTTTGTAGAATCAAGTGAAAGAAGCAAACGCCGCAAAACCAAAGACCTTCGATCAAAAGACGTGGAAGTATTGATCTACACTACCCAAATGAAATTGCGGGAATCAGGCAAAGTAAATGCTACCAATATCGTAAAAGATCTTACAAAAAGTCCCCGAAGAGCAAAAAAATATGTAAAGGCCATGCAAAAAAGTCGTGAAAAACAAGAGCAACCTCGCCAGTTATCACCTTTACATGCTTTGTCCATGTATACGGAAGCAGGACTCACTAAAGCCCAATATGAGAGAATACGAGAAACGAATAAAAGCTTTTTTCCGTGCTATTCTGTTCTTCAAAGGGTAAAAAAAGAATTCTGTCCAGAAATTCACAGGGTGACAGAGACGTGTGCCGAAGTAAAAGTGCAAAAGTTGATGGATCATACGGCAACGCGACTGATTTTACATGTAAGAGAAGTTGTAGAACTTTTGAGTGATGACGAAAAACGTTCTTTAATTTTAATAAGTAAGTGGGGTTGTGACGGGTCACAGCAGATTCAATATAAAACGAAGTTTGAAAATGAAGCCGATTCTGATTCCAATATTTTTCAAAGTTCTGTGGTTCCTCTTCAGTTACTTTACGGGCCCGAAAAGAAAATTCCCTGGCAAAACCCAACATCATCATCACTTCGCTACTGTCGACCTATAAGAATTCGATTCATCAAGGAGACAAATGACGTTACAAAAGAAGAAATAAAAGATATCAAATCACAAATCACAGCACTAACCAGCACAGAAATTGACGATGTGTCCATAAGACATAGAATGTTATTCACCATGGTGGATGGAAAAGTATGCAATGCCGCAACACACACCAAATCTACGATGAGGTGCTAAATATGCGATGCTACTTCATCTGAGTTTAATGACTTATCAAAGAAGAGGGAGTGTAAGAAAGAAAATTTAAGTTTCGGGCTTTCCTTGCTACATGCTCGTATACGATTTTTCGAGAGTATATTACACGTAGCATATAGATTACCTGTAAGAAAATGGAACGCCCGCCTTTCTTCTGAGGAGAAACAAGCGGTAGAAAATAAAAAAAGAGAAATTCAGGATAATTTCAAACAACAACTCGGGCTCTTAGTGGATATTCTCAAAGCAAATTTTGGGAATACGAACGATGGAAATACCAGCAGAAGGGTTTTTGAAGAATAGGAAATATCGGCAGCAATAACCAGAGTCGATAAGATTTTGATATATCGACTAAAATTGATATTAGATACATTGTGTTGCGGATATAAAATTAATACAGATAAATTTGAAAAATATTGCCAAAAAACTGCTGAAATGTATGTGACGCTATATGGTTTTTATCACATGTCCCCTACAACGCACAAGGTACTATGTCATGGAGCAGATGTCATAAAAAAAGCTATTCTGCCAATAGGTCAACTAAGTGAAGAGGCTGCAGAAGCTCACAATAAACATATTAGGTCGTTCAGATTAAACTACACAAGAAAGTTTTCGCGCGTGGCCTGTAATATGGATGTCCTGAATAGGCTTCTTTTAACATCTGACCCCCTAATAACGGGCATGAGATACAACACAAACAAGAAAAGAAAGCCCTTATCTTCTGAAGTTTTAAATTTGTTATCAGAAAGTGATATCACAAATGTTAATATTCTTGATGACAGTAATAGTGATGAAATTGATGAATAAATGTTTTGATTTATAAATAAGACTTTGTTTTACCATTTTTACTCCATAATTCAAATAAAAACGCAGATCTGTAGCTGTTAGAGGAAAAGAATAATTTTGGCCAGGTTTTGGGGCAATTATTTGTCATAGACTTCAATAGTTAAATTTATTCTTCAGCCAAATTCTTTTGTGTGTCCCTGTAAATGAATGATATATTCTATGCACACTATATTCTACAATAAATGCCTTAGTACATCTTAGTGATGTATATAAATTTCAGTACGTTTAAAATAGTGTGATATCATTAAAATACAGAGCAAACGATTTTTTCCCCATAGACCATAATGTAAGGGAAGTCTTTTGGTTGTCTCTGTGAATGAATCGACAATGCTATAGACTTTATTTACAATACCAAACTTGTCATAGTGATACCCAATAACATCTAACAATTTCAAGGCAATCGGACTATATTTACATAGAAAAATATTTTTGGCCAGGATTTCGGGTCAAATACTCCACTGTGCACCGTCTCACAGCGAAAAACATAAATATCGGCGCCGGTGTGACCGTGTTAAATTAAATCTTTATCTCTTGATAGAAGACTTAGCTATATTCTCCGTGCATGTTTAAAGTTCCATCAAACCTACAGAACACTAAGCATTTTTTAAAACAAATCAAACAATATCTAAAAGCTCCAGCAAGTTGAACACAGATTACCTTGTAGTAGATGACTGATATCAAGACTAGGGCTTTCTTATTTTCTTTTTTTATCGATAGATACCTTAGAAGAAAAAAGTGATTACCCCTACCAATTTTCCTAAAAATGACCATATGAAAAAGACATAGGTAACAATTGATTTGGAATAATATTTACTATTAAATGCTTTATATAAATTTTGCTTTGAGTGCTCTCTACATATTAAAAAATATACGAACGTTGATTTTTCAAATGGTAACATCCACTTTTGTCACCGTATTTGAGTTCCTTGCTAGCCAGGAAATTGATAAAGTTTATATGCCTTTATTAAATCTTAATACGGTTATAAAACAAAATGTGTTAGGGGTCTATTCCTAAATTTCGGAAAATAAATTGAAGATCTTACAAGAAAAAGAACCGAAAACTCTCAATCATTACCAGGAAAATTATAAAAGTATTATAAATTTATTAAAAATATACTTTACATCAAAGAAAATCCTACAAAATATTTCTGGTAAGTTTCTAAAATGTTTTTTTCTATGGTTCCTTTGATAACTGAATACGGCCCCCTTCAATTATGGAAACGAAAAGTTTCTCTATATCTCGAAAACTAATTATGCAAATGAGCTGTACACATCGATGTTTTTACAATTATGGTTTGTTCATATTTTTTAATATGACTTTATTAATAGTTTTCATAATTAAAAATAATTTTTGAATAGAAAAAAAGTCTGGAATAAATTTGATTCTATTCAATATATCTCTTTAATAAATTAATAAAAAATCAATTAGATAATTTTTATGAAGCTACAAATTAAGTTTCTAATATGAGTTTAACTTTAACATCCTCAAATTTAAACTCTTCTAATCCTATTAAGATTTAAAATAATGCATATAAATTAAGCTTTTTTCTGGGCTGTCTCGTTCAAGAAACTCAAATAAGGTGTCAAAAATGGGTGTTATTGTTTGAAAATTCAAAGTTTGTACAATTCTTAATAAGTAGATGACTTCGGAAACATGATTCATACATAAAAATAATTAGTAGATATTATTTCCAGTCGATTGGTACCTAGATAGGAAATGTTTTTTTAATTAATATAAAATTTCAATATTTTGCTTTCGATTTTCAAGTTTTTTAAACATTTATATTTTTTACAAACTTTAATTTTCAGCGTTGTTTGTCTTTTTATTCCTATAACTTTTAACATATTCATGTTATTATCATAAAAACAGTCTAGTTCCTGTATAATTTTTTATTTATTTATTACTGAATTTATGAAATGTATTTATGCTGAATAGTTTTAAATTTAAATAGTTTTAAGGGGTCTTAAGACTCTTAAAATTGAAAAAAAATGAAAAAAAAAGACCATTTTTAACATTTAATATCTTAAAATGTATTTGAGTTTAAGACACAATTTTTATTGAAAATAGAAAGATATAAGTATGTTCTTTCATTTCATGTATTTAAAAAACTGCAAGATGCAGAATTATTAGGTTGAGCAAAAAGTTCTGGGAAATTTGTGAAAGTTGCGTTGTTATGCGGAAATTAACAACAAAAGCAACAAGAACTATTCTTCAAAATGGAGACCATCATAGTCCACGACTGTCTGCCATCGTTTTGCCAGATTACGGATTTGCCGGAAGTACCATGGCGGATCCTTGAAATCGAACTCTTGACATGCTTCTTCAACTTCATTAAAGGATTCAAATCGACGGCCCTTGTATGGCTCGAAAGAGGCCATAATCAGATGGAGCCGCGTCTGAACTGTGCCACTAGTATTCCTATATGCGATACAGATTCTGGTAACTATTAGATTAAAAATTTCACAGAACTTTTTGCTCATCCTAATAGCATTTACAGGGGGCTCCAAACTCTCAGACATTTGTCGAGCAGAAAATTGGCATAACAGATTACGCGCAAGATTACAAAATAAATTTTACAATAAGAATGAAAATTTTGGGGCCTACTTATACTTTAGATTGTAATAATTATTCTAAACCTAAATAAATTTATATTTAAACCATTTTTATATTTTTAATACAAAGTTGCATTTAGCTAATGAAAAATTTAGAAAATTTCAACAGTATAATCACCTAAAAAAATTTTTTTTGGCAATAAAAAAGAAATTTCAGGTTCAGTTTATACAGATTAATATGAAACATTTATTTCGAAAATTTCGGGAAAAAATAGTAAGAAGTTTGAGGTACCGTGCGCGTTATGGCCAAAAACGTCATTTGGAGAAAAATGACTACAAAGTTTCGGAAACACCGCTTCAGCTATTGAGCGGGTATAATTCTAAAAGCCAACTTCTGTTCTAATGATAATTTCAAGGAAACAATTCTATCAAAATGTTCAGAAAAGATAAGAGTTTAGCATCTAAAAAAAATTTTATTTCGAAAATTTTAAAGCTTTTAGAGTCCTGAGACCCCTTAAGGAAATTAGCATATTTTCGATTCATTTTAAACTTTTTTTAAAAATAAATAATAATGAATAAGATTAAAATACTTATTTGTCAGTTTATGTTGCAGTTTTAAGACATTTTTAATAATAATTAGGAGTTTTAAGCTTAAAATTTTCAAATATTTGAAATAATTGCTCCAGAGGCATATCGACACCTTAAGATAAATATCTAATAAATTGAATTCGCATTTATTGAGTTAAATCAGAGTGTATAAGATAATGTGTTTACTTCCCCCCAACAATTTGAATAATTTACTGTGTCTCATATTTTGAAATAAATTTATTTGGAACGTAAGACCTTACACGTGTTTCTAAGTTTCCTTATACAAGGTGTCCGGTCTCAACGGTGTCCAATGGCTAATTCCTAAAATGACATATAGTTCCAATTGCAAAAAATGTTTAAAATCAGGTAAAGAAATATTTAAAAAGCGATTTGGGTCAATAAAAACAATTCTTAAAAAATTACGAAATTTAAATTTTTATACGGTCCCCCGGTCCTATAAGTTATATTTAGTGAAATTTTCCTTTTACACTGACAAATAATACACAAAAAGTCCCGTTATTCTACGATTAAAATTGACCATGTAATAGCTGTTTAAAGTTGGAGCATATTTTTTGCTGCAAATTGGGGGTCATTCACAAATTTAGTCGAAATATAATTTCGTCAGATATATTAAAAAATGGTTGAGAGTAAAATTAACATTGCAATATAAATTTGAAATCTTTAATCATTCTGACATAGTAATACAAAATATACAATTTGTAATAAATATTTAAGAAGAAAGAAAAAACAGAATTTTTGTTAAATAAGATGATGCAATTCTTTACAAAATGATATGTATTTTAAAATATTATTAGATTGCACTAGCCTGCAAAAGTTGGGTTATGTCATGTTTTTAGCTTTTGATAATTGATTCTTGTGTATTCTGTACCGCTGAATCTGAAATTGACCTTCATTTTTTTAACCATCACATCAGGATTTTTCGCAAATTTCAAAGTTAAAAAGTTCAAAGTTAAAATTAAATCTCCTCCCTCATCTCATCGGACCACTCAGCTATTTAGCTGTAAGAATCCCAGGTTAAGCAAAAATATCGAATAAATTATTGAATTAGAGAAAATAAAACAAAATAAAATAAAACAAAAAAAGTTTTACATATGTTTTATAGTATGAGATTTTCGCTATATTTTAACTTACACATTTACGATTTGCAAAAAAATTCTAACGTGATGGTTAAAAATGGAGGTCATTTTCAGATTCAGTGCTAAAAAGTACGTAAAAATCAATTATCAAAAGTTAAAAAACACAACCATCTCCTCAACTTTATAGTATCCGATTTTTGTTATTCTTTAAATTTGACAATTTATGATTTGCGAAATATCCTGACATGATGGTTAAAAATTAATGTAATTTTCGTATTCAGTGCTAAAAAATACATAAAAGTTAAAAAAAAACAACAATTGCAGTCTTGTATTATCTAATCAAAATCTTTTTCTTAAACTTCTTGGCGGTAATCTATCCGAAATTTTTTGTGTTATCCTGTAAAATAAGTATAAATGGTCACCACCGAAAATCATAATAATATTAGATTATTATTGGATTTGCGCCAGTATGTAAAATGTAATCTCGATCGGATATTTAAAAGTGAGTTAAAGTTCGAGTACAAATTTTGAACGGGAAAAACATACATACGATCGTTGAAGTAACATAAAAACTATTTTTTGTTAAACATAATTTTTGTTAAAGACGGGGTTACCATCTCCCGGTCCCAGGCCCTCAAAAGGCCCATCTGTCTACGCAAGGAACCACCCGTGAAACGAGCCCCGCGGCACGTCCCGAAGGTCGCCGCTAGACAAGCTCCAACAGAGCAGAACCCCACGCAAACTCCGGTCAGGCCGACGCGCTGCCCAACACACGCCACGCCGGCTATTCCCAAGTTGGTCAACAATCGTTACGATAGTCCTCACCACCCAGCTAGAAAAACCAAGTGGTCCCTAAACTTGGTTACTCGAGCCGGTAGACCCCGCAAGCCATCGCAGGAACCAGACGCCTATAAAGACGCTGGGCCCACGGACTGAACCGAGGCTTCCCGACCCGAATTTAATTTACGGAAGGCCCCCAAGATCAGATACCATTTTCCGGCAGAGACATTTTTGTGGGCCAGCCGATAGGAAAGTTATTGAACAGCCCCTAACTTGAAGACCAGGGAGGACGGGGAAAGTCCCTCCGGCCGTAAAGCGACCCAGCTCCTGGCTTTTCGCCCAAGCCACCCGGCTCGACCGACGGAACCCCTCGTGGATCACGCCGGGAACCAGTTGGCCCAGACTAGGTGCCATTAGCGACCCCAGGCGGGCACGGAAAGCTCCACCTAGACGGAATAGACTCCGCCTCGCTAGGGGGCCGGACGGAGCGGAATCCCGCCAGCCCCCACCGACTTGACCCCATCCTAAGACAGAGAAGCCAGTGGAGGCCGACAGAAGCCCGCCCGCCACTACCTTACCTCACGGCCGTCGAGGGTACCCAGGCCCGAAGGCCCCTGACCCCGTGCAGTGACCGACCGCTACCTTTGTTAGTGCATTCGAAAATTAGGTGGAGACACCTCCAGGTCCTCATCACCAGGCGAGGAAAACTCCGGTACCGCATAGACACGGAGGACCTGGATCGGAAACCAGAAACTATGTAATCGAGCTGTTTTTTCCGTTTTTTTTGCAAACGCAGTAAATCTTTCAGGAAATAGTGTAAAAATGGGAACGAATTTCAACGCGAAAGAAGATGTTCCACTGAAGAAAGGATGAAAAACGTGTTTGTCACGTGATCAAAATCGCTTATAACTCAATAGATAATTTATGTATCAAAAAATGTAAAACACAGCTCGATTCCAAATCGCTTCCATTGTCAGGCTTTGCAATTTTTCCGTTAAAAAATGAATTTGTAAATGTGTCAAAACGTTTTACGCTTGTAGAGCAGAGCAGTTGAGAACAGCCTTATACAATCACGAAAATTTGTAATTAAAGAAGCTAAATATTACTTTTCTTTTTTACTGGTGCCTAAAACAAATTCTGTATGCTCTTTTTGAGGGTGCATGTATGCACCCATGGTTCTGAACGGGTTAATGTGGCCCGCAGCTTAGTATATAATGCTTAATTTGGCCCGCGGCGGTAAACGAGTTTGACATGCCTGGTCTAGAGAGAAGCAAAAAAATTTGAAAGGGAATGCAGATGTGAAACAATAATTCTAAAATGCGATTAGCCGGGGAAAAGGGGATGGGGGGGGGGGGGGGGCACACCGAACCTGCCTCCTTTGAAAATGAAAAATAATAGCACAGAAAATTCAAATTAATCTGGAGGTTGGTTGATTGGTTGAATTTCGTGTTTCGCGGCCATTTTTTGATATTCGTAAAAAGAATATGGTTGCTGTCTTTCAAGTCAATATAGTAATTTTTTTCCTCTGAAAATTTTTATACGATTTTTAGAGTCTTCTCGTTTCGCAGCGTTCTTTTGAAAGTAGGAAAAGGAACCCGGTTTCAATCTTTTAGCCCAGTGCAGTAAATTTTGACCGAATTCGCCATTTTATTCTGCGATCATTTCATGATATTTACGATTTTTTCCCAAAATTGTTTGACAAAATTCACGTTTTTCTACGCGATTTTTTGTCGAAATCTGCACTTTTCACCGCTAACCTTTAACAAAATTCGTGTTTTTTACCACAATCCTTTGACGAAATTCGCATTTTTTACCGCGATATTTTGACGAAATTGGCATTTTTTTAGCACGATCCTTCGATGAAATTCGCTTTTTCTTTCCGCAATATTTTGACAAAATTCGCGCTTTCTTTCTACGATCCTTTGACGAAATTCTCTTTTTTACCGCGATCCTTTGACGAAATTTATTTTCTTTTGCGACCGATTGACGAAACTCATTTTTTTACAGGGGTCATTTGTCGAAATTCGCTATAGTATTGTGCGACCGATCGGGGAAATTCTCGATATCTTTCCGTACAAATTAACAAAATTCTCTACTCTTCTCCGCGACATTTTGACGAAATTTGCAAAATTTTTTCATCAATCGTTTATCGAAATTCATAATTTTTTTCCGCAATCTTTTGACGAAACTGGCGATTACTTTTTGCACTCTTTTATCGAAATTCCCGATATTTTTCCACGATCGTTTGAAGAAATTCTCAAATTTTTCCGGGAACCGATTCACGAATTGATTTTAAGAAATGGCATAAAAGAAATAAAAATCACGGACTAAAATACTTACTGAAGAATCACAGGTCTGTGAAGAATTTGTAGGGGGGAAATACTGCACAGCATTTTGTAATTATGCGGGACTTTCCATTTCTGTGCACAAAGCGCGCGATCCCGCACGTTATTTCAAAGCCTGTACCACAAAGAAAACTTCATTACTAGATAAAATTCGTTGGTTGGTTTTTTAAACGAACATAGAATTAAGCAAATCTAGGATTGGGGGGGGGGGGGGCTGCCGTCAGAAACGTACTCCCGAGCAAGCTACGACCTCTTCTGTCTCGAAACAAGCAAATCTTGAATTATTGCGCTTTTTATTTCGAGCAAAATTAAATTTTCAGCTTTCTTATAAGAACCTAATCAAACATAAGCTATATTTTATGTCGGTGCCACTACCACCAGAGGATTGCAGGAGCAAAAAACGTTCTAAATTGTGATTTCTGTAATACTGAAGAGGCTAGAAACTTTAAATATGGCATGGTAGTTAGTTATAAAATTTAAATACCCTCTAAGAACTGTCGAAAATAAATTCGAAATTTAAAAGCAGTGAAGCGTAGGGAAGCAGCGAAAAGCATTCTATAAAAGTCCTACATTACGATTTGCAGGCAATCTCAGGAAATAATAAACCGATTACAAAAGTAATGGTTGCAATCAATGGTGACAGTCTGTGATCATACACAGGCTATATTTTATGCGGGGCCACTACCACATGGGGATTGCCGGAACAACAAACATTCTAAACAAGCCTTTAAAAACTTTCTAAATTACGTTTTCTATGAAATATTAGAAAATAGCAAACCGATTTTATAATTAATGTTGGCAAATTAATGGTGACACTCTTTTTTCAACATGTGTTGAAAACTTTTGTTCAACATATTTCATGTTAGTGCCACTATCACCAAGGATGTGGTAGACCGTTAGACGCCACTACCACCAAGGAGGTGGTAGACCGTTGACAAGAAGCTTAGAATTTGACATGATGGTTAATTTTAACATGTAAATGCCTACTAAATGTTTCTAAAAAATGCAAAACTTCAAATGAATACTGAAATGAGTGTATGAAATGAGCATAAAAGCTTAAAAATACTTTCTAACTTATCATTTATTTAGAATTTGTTTTAGTTCTTCTTATTAAGTCTCATTTCTGTCTAATTCAGTGTAATAATGAAGTTTAGTCAAACTGTGACTTAATTGGTAATTTTTGAATTATTCCTAAATGTATAATTTCTTCTAATAAAACTTAGACGTAAAATATCACTTGGCATATTTCAACTATTACGCGAGCAAAGCTGCGGGTTTTGCATGTTCTTTATAAAGTGGAGATTTTCTGAACCTTTACATAACTGCAGATTTTCTGAACCTTTACATAACTGCAGATTTTCTAAACACAAAAGTACACTATCTGCAAAGTATGACAAAAATATTTTAAAAAGATGTTAAATTACTTTAATCCTTCATAGTACTTTCAGCTATAAACACAGCCTTCGTCAGAGAATACAAAAAACACAGTTATTAGCGCCTTATTTAAAAAAAAAGACTTTAATAACTGTGTGTTTTTTGTATTTTCTGACAAAGGCTATGTTTATAGTTGAAAGTACTAAAAAGAATTAAAGTAATTTAGCATCTTTTTTAAATATTTTTGTCATCTTTCAAGTATTTTGCACATAGTGTACTTTTGCGTACATTTGTGTTTACTTTTCAAAGATGAATTAGCATTCTATTTATTTATTTGCTCATGTAGATTTTACCTTATAAAAAAAATTATATGAAAAATTTGCAACTTACAAAAATCTCCCCATTTGCATATACTCGTAGGATCAGAATACATTTATTTCCATTGTTTTTATAAAGAAATGTAATATTTCTTTAACAGCATCTTTTGTTAATTAATCTCATTATCCTTGTAAATATCTCTCTCTCTCTATTCTAAAAAAAAGTAACTACCGCTGTCACCGCCGCCGGTTTTGAATTTTTTGTGACCGGAGGTCTTTCTTCGTTAATATTAAAAAAAACTGTTGCATACAAAAACATGAAAATCGGTAGTGTTATAGAAAAATGTTTGATAAACACGCTGATGCAGACAGTTTTCAAATCGAAGAATTATTTTAAGAGATATTTAATGCCAAAGTTGGACAAAATCGTTCCATTAAAAAAGTTTTATAGGATCAAAAACTGTACATAGGAATTTAATCATTTTTAGATCATTTTATGCGTCAGAATTTCCCGGTGTGCAGATTGCAGTTAGTTTTTTAATTTGAATAATTTTTCAAGGTTTTATTTCTATTTTAAATTCAAATTTTCAGCATTTCGAGAGAGATTTTTTACACATTTTAGAAAATTGTATTAATTTAAACTGTTGCCAACTGTATAAACAGCGCAAACAGTAATGTTTGCTTCAAATTAAAAATTTATTTTACACGTGACTATTATAAACAAAAAATATAAAAAGCAGGAACTCATTGAAAATTACGTCATAAAAACTATAGTTACACGTGAAATTTAAATGAGAAAGAATATTGTAAAATAATAAATTCAGTAACATGCGTTAGAAGTCCTTGATAGGAGAATTTACGTCATATTACACTTATTACGTAAAATGAACAAAAAATAATATTGCAAAACAGTTTTAATTTAAAAATTGCGCGAGACATTTACTTGACATTTTAAGATGATCATAATATTTCATTTCTAACAAAAGTATTTTGACGTGAATATTAAAAAGAGAAAGAAAAGTGTGGTGAAAATTACGTCAGATTATAATTGTCAGATTCAAATTATAATTCAATCTTCCGAAATCTTTTTAAAGGCGATCAAATTAGCGTGCTGTTAGAGTCTGCGGTGTCTGAACGGGGGTTGACGAGCGTAGCTCGTAGGGGGCAGAGCCCCCTAGTGTTACAAAAAGAGCTAGCTATAACTACCGATTTATTAAATCCGTTTTAATGAAAAGCCTTATCTAAATTTCACATTGTTATAATATTAATTATCCAATACATCTTCAGACATTAAGGAAGATATTTACTGAGGTGGAGCAATTTGTTGATTCATAATTCAGCATGTAAAGGGTTAAGATGTTTAACCGATTGAACTAAAGACGAAAAGGTACAAAATCCGCCGATAGTCTTTTTAGTGCCCTAAAAGATGATCATCATAAAAAAAAAAAAAAGTCGCGAAACCTTATTTTATTTATTTTGAGGGACTTTCTCCTTTCTCTTATGAGAAGTTTCTTTTTCATTGAATTTATTTTTTTTTTAAATGCGAGTATTTCTTAGGGTAAATTCAAGGTTTTTTTTTTTTTTTTTTTTTTTTTTTTTTTTTTTTTTTTGACTGAGATGTATTTTATCGAAAATATCAGATTCTAAAGATATTTCAGTTGTTTGAAAAATTACATTTATCAATAATGCTAGGGTATCCAATCCGACGTTTTCGAGTATCAGAATATAAGCGAACAAAATATTTTTTTATTATTGAAAACGTTAATAGACTTTTTACATTTAATATATATTTCGCTTGCCACTAAGAACAGCATTTTTATATGGAAAATATCAATAATGTAGTCAAATTTAAGATAAGTGAACATACTACGTCTGATCAAAATAATCATATGAAAAAATTTTAAATTCTGACAATTTAATAAAATACATAATAAAATCATATTAAAAATATTACAGAGCATGTAGAGGTTTCGGACAAACATTAGTCCCTCATCAGTACTGTAAGAAACGTTCAAGCCATGAAAGATGAAATTAAAAACCTATAGTCAAATGAAGTTTTGAAATTTATTAAAAGTGATACTTTCATATTGGCCACATGCCTGTAGTTAATAGTCAAATAAATTGAAAAACTTTTCACTACTTATAGCAGCCTTTTTTATTGTGATTATTTCAGTGGTTTAGGCGCGTAGTTCGAATCCATTTCTCTTAAATTTGTGGGGGTTTTTATATTATTTTATTTATTTATCTATTTATTGATGAAGTTTTAATTTCGTTATGGAATATCCGGAAACAAATGTTGAACTATATATATTGTTTTAAGTGAAAACGGGTTAATCTTTCGTAATTGGACTGCACGCAATAGATTTGAAGTTTCACTTTCATTTCATTTTTATTAATTACGAGTATTTTTTATCGTAAAACTGCTATATATCGAAATTGGGGTGTTTCCTTCTTATTTTTGTTGCAAAATATTTTATCGAAAATATCAGATTCTAAAAATCGTCGTTTGATATTATAGATTTATCAAATATTTTCAATTTATTATGATTTTGTAGGAAAAAATATTCCTTCCAATCTGAATACTTACAGATTTTTTAGGTAATTGATCTGATGACGATAAAAAATCGAAATTCGCTTATAGTCTTTTTAATGTCCTTTGAAAATATCAAAACCACTAAGAAGTCCCGAGATTTATTTTATTCTTGCATGATTTTTAGTTTCTCCTTCTGGTAAGTTTTATTGGTTTATTATTATGAGTAACTTCATTGTAAATTTGATCGAGATTGTAAATTGATAGGGGTTTTTTTTCACTTTTAGGTGGGATTTATTTTATTGAAAATACCAGATTCTAAAAATATTTTAGTAGTTTGATATTAAATTCGATTTATCAATAATTCTTTAATTCATTGTGATTTTGAAAAAAAAGAAACACCAACTTCTCGTTGGAATGCTTAGCTGATAGAACTAATTAATGACGAAAGAAGGTCGAAATCCGCTAACGGTATTTAGCGTATTTGGAAATTATCAAAATAACTAAGAAAATGCGCGATTTATTTTATTAATTTAGATGAATTTTTCTATTCCTTTGTGATAAATTTTATTTTGTTTTGTTTTAGTATTACAAGTACTTCAATGTAAATTTAATCTTTATCGTAAATTGATTTGTTTTACTTTACACTTTTAGTTGGGATTTATTTTATCTAAATAACTAGATTTTAGAGATATTTTAGTTGTTTGATACCAAATTTGATTTTAAATACTTTTGAATCCATTATGATTTTGAAAAAAGAAGAATCAATTTCTTGTTGGATATTTTGAGATGTGTAACGGATTGAACTGAATATGGGATATGATGGAAATCTGCTGAAACTTCAAATAGTAAATGTAATGATCTGAGATTAGATTTATCTACAATTTTCAATCATTTTTAATATCAATGACTAAGAGTCTGTAATATAGATATTTTTTAAGTGAATGCTTACATCTTTATAAATTTTAGTTATTGCAGAGATCATCTAAAATTAAGATTAAGATTTTTTCAAAAGGAACATTCTATAAACTAATCATTTTATAATAAAAACGCATCAAATAATTCATTTATTCCTATTTTTTATTGTACTATTAAAATATAAATCAATGCTTGTTTGTTTGCCACAAAACTTAACTGAGTCTTAAATTTTTTTAAGTATATTTTTTATTTCTTAATATTTATTTTGCTGCGTCTTTCTGGCTTTTGAAATTAAAAGTTAATTTTTTAACTTTTCCTATATAATTTCTAACATGTACTTTTTAAAAATAACCCTTTCAGAGGCTTTTATTCGTAAAATTCTGAAATAATTTCTCGAATGACACCAGAATTTACAAACAAATTTATCACAAATTAAATAGAAGCTTTTCTTCACGTACTTATTAATAAAACGAAATTTTTCCTTCCAAAATGCTGGAGCTAATATGTGACTTTTAGAGATGCTACAAATTTTTAATAGCGTACAGTCGGGGAAAAAAGTAAACACCCCCAACTAACTCCTCAACAAATTATCGTAGAAGAAAGTTACTGGTACCAAACGTTTGGAAATAAAGTCTACTTTTAAATTATGTATGTAAAATTTGCTTAGGAGGCCATCTACATATTAAAACGAACCCAAACTTCATTTTTTCAATGGCAATATCCAATTTTAACAAGATATTTCAAATTTTTGATTCAAACTATGCATAGACACCAAATTTCAAGTCATTTGAATGATAAGTTTTTGAATTATAAACATTCAAAATTTAGTGCTTCTAGTGTTAAATTACATTTTCATATTTTTATTAATATCTCCTCAAATTATACTCCTAATGTGCTAATTTTTTGTGTAGCAATAATAATAAAATACCCAAACATAAATACGTTGAATTTGCAATTTTTATAATTTTATGATGTGAATTATTAAATATGAAATTAATATTAAAAAAAATATGAATTGCAATCTACAATTTTTTTGATGGGTTTAGATTTATTATGTCCTGCTTTATGGAAATCCAAAATTTCACATTTTTCTTCCAAGTAGTTTTCAAATTATGCTTAAAAAACAGAAAAATGATGGTTTAAGGTCTATGATAGAAGTGACAAGATATTTTGAAATTTCTTAAGCTATCCTGTAATTTAGCAGCCTTCAATGACTGCTTGAGTGACCTTAAGTTGCCTTGATCAAGAAGGGGGCTCTCTCGGTCGACAATCGAGTACTGAACTTCAATTTGGATACAGCCCCTAAAATACGCTCGTTTTAAAATAATTAATTTCTCGGAAACTTATCGTACGAATTGCATAAAAATTTGTTTTTAGGCTAATTGAAGGGTGTAGAGTTCATTTATGCTGTCAGAATTGTGTACTGCTATTGAAAAACAACAAAGTTATGGTTCATTTTAATATATAGATGGCCCCCTAAGCAAATTTTACATGCATCATTTAAAAGTAGACTTTATTACCAATCGTGTGGTACCTGTAACTTTCTTCTACGATATTTTTGTTGCAGAGTTAGTAAGGGGTGTTTACTTTTTTTTTTCCCACGACTGTACATGAAGTATGAAAGGTAATGAAATAATTATAGAAAATATATTAGTCAAAAGTCGTATTCATTGATCACAATAAGTTTTCTTGTATTATTTAAACACAGTGCGTCTTCAAATGCGATTGTGTTGATGTAAGTTCACGTGTTTATGTGATCGAATGATTGGACAGTTATCTGTAGATATTTACCAGTATATTAACTCTTATAGTACATATGGTTTGATGAAAAATCAATATAATTAAGAGGCATTGCATGATTTTTTTTCTCCTTTGCTTTATTTTTTTCTTTTTTAAAAAATCATTTCATTTCCTCTTAATTTTTGTATATAATTTTTCATGCTCACACATCCCATATCTTACCAAGTACAAATAAAGTACACGAACGCAAACTTTCACAAAAAAAAAAAAAAAAAAAAAAAAAAAAAAAAAAAACTAGTGTGCTGTGGCTAGGGATTGACCGAATACCGAATAGTCGATTCGGTATTCGGTGATTCGGCATGTAAACCGAATATTTGGCATTGGCCGAATAATGAATAATTGCGAGTAAGTATTTTCTTAGAAGTAGAAGAATTCTCTTTTATTTATAAGTAGAATAAGCTAAACGATGAGTTTCAATATTATGTACATGAGTTCAGAGTTCAGCTTCACTACGAAAAATAAGTCAAAAGCCATTTTTAATTTAAAAAAAAACTTTTTCCTTCCTAAAATAGTCTGCATAGGGGTGAAATTAAAACAACTGTCTACAATAGAGAATAAAAAGTAAGGAAAATGCGCAACTTTCCCTTATCATTTCATTTTAATTATTTCTACATTAGTTTTTTTAATTTAAATTTATTGAATGTGTATTTTCTTTAATATGCACATCAAATAAGTACATCAGAGTTCATCTCTGTTATCTAAGGTGTATATTAAAGAAAATATACTCATCAAATAAGTATACCCCTATTCCAATCCTATATCTTTTATAACCATTAAATTAAAATCGCCCAAATTTGTAATCTTCATCACCACAATGCTAAAATATTAATCAAAATATAAATATCTATCAATAATTTGACAGAAAATAGTTAAATGTCCAAACTGATATATACCTTTTGTGTCTGAGAACATTCCTGTTCAATATGTTTATAATTAGACTTGGACAATCAGTAAATCGGCTTAATGGCAACATTGTTTCTTTTTATTTGATTGAACTTTTGTTTTTCTGACAGTCCTTGGCCTTTAATAAAAGCCTGTATAATTTAATACTTTCATAGGTAATTTTGGGTATTGACTAGTGATAAAATATTAAAAAATAAGTGATGGGTTAATGAATTTGTGAGTGGAAAGAAGTAATTATT
The DNA here is from genome assembly GCA_963932465.1 of Maratus speciosus. NCBI lineage: Eukaryota > Metazoa > Arthropoda > Arachnida > Araneae > Salticidae > Maratus > Maratus speciosus. The sequence continues at coordinate 52,530,630 of OZ010788.1, read as the reverse complement.
ATTTTAGGTAGCTTTCTTTACAAAAAGCTACCTATTGCAGCCGTTCGGAGGAAAGCGATTTCAAAAAATTTTGGTATATTTTCATCGATCATGACCCCCAGACCCCGAAACCACCCTCCGTTCAAAATTGATATATATATATATGACATATGTCACACTGTAACTCTCGTATTTATGAACCGATTTGGATGTAATTCGATGTGTACATAGTACATACCAATGTCTCGACCGAGTTCGTTGGCCAGCTTCATCCGCCATTTTGTTTCAAAATGGCGGCCATTTAAAAATTTAAAAAAAATTTAAAATTTGAAATGTGGTACCAAAAAATTGAAAATGGAAAAATATTTTTTTCTTATGTATTTGACCTTTATACAAAGACTCCGTAACAGTTTTTGTTTCGTCTATATCTTAAAAAATGGCTGAGTTATAGCATTTTGAATTTCTAGCGAAGACGACATTTTGAAACATCCTGAATTTTGTCATGCGATAAAAGGCGTATTTATGAACCGATTTGGATGTAACTTCGTTTATACATAGTACAGATTAATGTCTCGACCGAGTTCGTTGGCCAGCTTCATCCGCCATTTTGTTTAAAAATGGCGGCCATTTAAAATTTTAAGAAAAATTTGAATTTGAAATGTGGTACCAAAAAATTGAAAATTGAAAAAATATTTTTCTCTTATGTGTTTGACCTCGATAAAAAGATTCGGGAGCAGTTTTTGTTTCGTCTATATCTTAAAAAATGGCTGAGTTATAGCATTTTGAATTTCTAGTGTGGCTGACATTTTGAAACGCCCTGATTTTTACCACGTGATAACAGACATATTTATGAACCGATTTGGATGTACTTTGGTGTGTACATAGTACATACAAATAACTCAAACAAGTTCGTTGGCCAGCTTCATCCGCCATCTTGTTTCAAAATGGCGGCCATTTAAAAAAATTTAAAAAAATTAAATTTAAAATGAGATACCAAAAAATTGGAAAATGAAAAAGAGTTTTTTCGTATGTGTTTGACCTTAATACAAAGATTCCGGAACAGGTTTTGTTTCGTCTATATCTAAAGAAAATGGCTGAGTTATAACATTTTGAATTTCTATTGTGGCTGACATTTTAAAACGACCTGATTTTTGTCACGCGATAACAGGCGTATTTATGAACCGATTTGAATGTAACTTGGTCTGTACATAGTACATACCAATGTCTCGACCGAGTTCGTTGGCCAGCTTCATTCGCCATCTTGTTTCAAAAGGGTTGCCATTTTAAAAAAAATGTAATTTAAAATTTAAAATGAGGTATTAAAAAATTGGAAAATGAAAAAGATTTTTTTTATGTGTTTGGCCTTGATACAAAGATTCTGGAGCAGTTTTTGTTTCTGAAAATTTGTTCTTTTGTTTATATCTTAAAAAGTGGTTGAATTATAGCACTTTGAATTTCTATCATGGCTAACACTTTGAAACGATCTTGTATTTGTCTCGCGATACCACGTGTATTCAAATATTTCGATGGAAAAAGGCATGTGGATAGTATACATCAATATCTCGACCAAGTTCGCTGGCCAGCTTCATCAGCCATCTTGTTTCAAAATGGCGGCCATTAAATTAAAAAAAATATATATTTAAAGTGAAGTGCAAAAAAATTAGAAATTGAAAAAGGTTTCTTTCTTAAGTATTTGACCTTGATATAAGGATTCAGGAGCATTTTTTGTTTGTCTTTATCTAAAAAAATGGCTCAGATATAGCAGTTTCAATTTCTAACGTGGGTGACATTTTGAAAAATCTGATTTTTTGCCTGCGACAGCACTTGTATATATCAACTGATTCCGATGTGAGTGAGTATGTGCACAGCAATTACTAAGGTCTCGACCAAGTTCACTGGTTAGCCTCATCCACCATGTTGTCTTAAAATGGCAGGCACTTTAAGAAATCGCCGAATTTGGCAACCAAATATAAGTTACTTTAAATAAAAGCAGCTTGGATAAAGCTGACTAATTTCGCGAAATTCTCATTCATAATGATTTAGTATTGATAAAAATTAGTATTGAATCTCCTACATTCGGTTTCCACTTAATTGAGCTTCGTGTGTTTGAATAATATAAGTTGGCTTTTTTTAAAATAAGGAATATGAAAGCTACCTCTTCCTCCCGGCACTGGCCGGAAGGACTTTTTTTTTGTATAGTTAGATTGAAGAATAAAAATGTAACTGAATTAAATTACATTAAAGAATTTAATTTTAATTAAGCTAACATATGCAAAAATGTGTATTAAAAATTTTTAAGTATTCGGTTGCCGAATACCGAATATTCGGTATACACTTCAACCGAAGCTTCGGTATTCGGCAAAACCGCTGCTTCGTTCAATCCCTAGCTGTGGCCCTCACAAACTTTCTTCTATATTATTCTAATTTAAGTAGCATTGTTACCAAGTACAAATAAAATACACGAACGCAAACTTTCACGAAAAACTAGTGTGTTGTGGCCCTCACAAACTTTCTTCTATATTATTCTAATTTAAGTAGCATTGTTATACACCTACAATTACGAAGTATAGTGCTTTTCTTTGAATTTAACTCGGATTTACAGTGATCAGTGAATAAAAAAAAAGCAGAGTTCAGCCTCGCAACTTGTTCGGTATTCAAATACAAAATTGGACCAGCATATTAAATCACAGCTCTATCTGCTGTTTTCTTTTTACGGAATTTCTAAAAAACAGTACTTGTGCTTCCTTCCCATAGTCGTGCATTAATATTTTAAAAGAAAAAGAATTGTATTGTGTTTTTAGTCTATTTCTGCCAGTGGTTGGATATAAATAATAAATTTTATATTTTAAACAGATTGTCAGAGATACGAGAATCAAGAAACGTTGTCACGAGGAAATATCCAGGATTAATAGTTATTTCTGTGTAAGAAGAATTAAACGAGAAAATTAATCTCGAACAAGTTTAAAATGTCATTAAACTTGAGCTCTGAGCTCTGCGACGCAAAACTTTTCTGGCTTAGGCGGATTTCAAATCGCCGAGTTGCTCAAAAAAAGCCCGAATGCATCTTTAGTGGTTATTGCAAAAAGGACTAGAAAAAAGAATAGGTTTTATTTTATACTGAATTAACATAACTGAATATTAAATAAACTGGAACCTTATTAAATAGATATACATAATTCATATTAATTAGATTAGTGTTACTTGGCTAAAACATCAAAAAATAGCAATACCCAGAATTTCGAAATTTCCTACAGCCAGGCAAAGAGTTCTGCACGGGTTTGACCCTAGCCCGAATTGCCCTTTTTCTTTCATGAGATTCGAGCTGGACCGGGTTTAGGTCTTAATTTTTCTGAAGACTGGATCCGGGCCAGACTAAACTTCCATTTTTCCGGGACGAACCAGGCCTGACCTTTTTTCTCCCCCACCCCATGCTGAGTAGCATTTTATTTATTTACTTTTGTAAAAATAAAGTGATATTGCACATTTGTTTAACGAAATCCTCAGAAATTTTAATTGATTTAATAAATTACAGAGAAATATTTTTTTTATTTACTTTTTTTTGTTGTAAAGCTTTTAAATTGTGATTTTATCTTTCCATAGTTTTCTTTAATTCTAAACTACGCGGACTTTCGTCATTTTCTTACTAAATCGTAATTTAATTGTTTAAGTCAATTTTTTAATGAATATTTATGTACGTAATTGTCTAAGTGGACTTTAATATTATTGTTATTCCATATTCCATGAATTGCGGACATAAAACCTCTAAATGAAATCTATGCATAAGTAAATGTGATTTTATTTTAATTTTAAGATAATGTTGCTTCATAAATACCAGCATGTTTTTTAGAAATTGAGTTGGGCCGGACCAATTTCTTGTAGTTCATAACGGGCCGAGTTGGGATGGAATTTTCAGCTTTTATACCGGGCCGATCGGACCGCGCCAATAACATTTTTGAACGATTTCGCTCCACACAGATTTCTAATTCAGGCATTATTAATGAAAGTTGAATCCAAGCATGTTATTCATCATCACTACTATTACTGTTGCTGAATTCGTCACTAGTGCAATACATATGTTAATAAATAATATTATCTTCACTTCCGTCTATCTTATTTAAAAGTTCAATCTTTAATCTTTTGAAGCTTTGAAGAACTCCATTCTTCGAATCAGACAGTTTTTTTTTTTTCAAATTCATGCCATTTTGCTTTTAAAGTTATATGTTGGACATTATACACTAAATATATGATTTTTATTCCAGATTTTTTTTCCTATGAAAAACAGTATGCGCACAGCATACAAGCAAATACGGAGTATAAAAACTTCCGTAATATCAAAGTCATGCGTTTCTTTCTTTCTCTCACATACACACACTCTCTCTCTCTCTTTTTTCTAGCATAAGTTAGAGCTGAAACTATATCCTAAGTTCAAATTTATTTTCCTTTCACGTTATACCTAAAAAATATACCAAATGTTACTTTTTTTTTGTAACATTCCTTCAAATTTTCAGCAAGGTTTAGATATATATATATTTTTTTTTTACTTCAGATTTTCTTCATTATTTATATATTCTTTTCATTTTTGTTTATAGTAAGATATTTTATAACTAATGCACAATGCATTTTTTTTTTTCACTTTCAATGTTCTTCTTCATACAATGGCGCTAGAACAAAAAATAATTAAATTTTCTTTTTATAAAATATTTTTAAATATTTTCTCTTTATTCAAATCGGCAAAGGCGCGTTCTCTACTCTTGAATTTTCAATGGCTGGCTGAAATTGTTAAAGTCTATTTTCTTTTTACAGTTAGATGAAAAAAGTGTTGTTATACTAGACTGCAAAATTTGTGTTATGCCATGTTTATAGCTTTTAATAATTTATTCTTGTGTATTTTGTAGCGCTAAATCCGAAAATGACTTTCATTTTACATCATCACGTAAAGATTTTCTGCAAATGCTAAATTTCAAAGCTAAAAAGTAAAAAAATAGCGAAAATCTGATACTATAAAATAGATGTGATGGCTGTCTTTTTTAACTTTTGATAATTGATTTTAATGTATTTTTTATTTTTTAATTCGAAAATGACCTTCATTTTTAACCATCACGTCAGGATTTTTCGGAAATTTCAAAGTTAAAAAGTTCAAAGTTAAAAGAGATCCCCCGCCACCATACTCATTAGACCTCTGAGCTGTTTAGCTGTAAGAATCCCCAATATAAGCCAAAAAAAAAAAAAAAATTATAAATTATTGAATTAAATAAAATAAATTTGAATAAAAAAAGTTTTACATCTATTTTATAGTATCAGAATTTCGCTATTTTTTTTACTTTTTTACTTTAAAATTTACGATTTGCGAAAATTTCTGACGTGGGTTAGAAATGAAGGTCATTTTCGGATTCAGCACTAAAAAATACATAAAAATAAATTAATAACAGTTAAAAAACACGACCATCTTTTCTAGTTTATAGTATCAGATTTTCGTTATTTATTTATTTATTTATTATTTTATTTATTTATTTATTTATTTATTTATTTATTTATTTTTTTTTTTTACCTTTGAAAATTACGATTTGTGAAAAATCCCCTGTTGTGATGGTTCGAAATGATGGTCATTTTCGGATTCATCACTAAAAAATACATAAAATTCAATTATTAAAAGTTAAAAAAACACAACCATCGCAGGCTTGTTCTATTGTTACTTTTTAAGAATGTATGCAATTTAGTTTGCTTTTACTTAGTTTTAAATTTACTTTAGTTACTTTTGATGAACGGTAAGCAATTCTTACATATGTTTTTTCGATTGTTTCATTATAAAAGAGAAATTCTTTAAATTATCTTTCAGAAACAGATATTTAAACTGCTTACGGTTTAGCCTAGCTAGCTTACCATGATATTTACTGGTGTTTGGATTGGAAAATTGCCATGTCTGTTCATTATCTAAGGTTTAACCGTAATGAACAATTAAATTTAAAAGTTGAAAAGTTTACAACAACTTCATCGTATTAATCTTTCTGACTAACACTTTCCTTCTAACTTTAGATAATTTTCAAAACATGAGTTCTTTTATATTTCCTAACTCTTCATAAAAACGCTCGCTAGAAAAAGCTAGACGAATTTAAAAGGAAAATATTTTAAAATGAGAAAGAAAAGATAACAAACGAAACCTACATTTAAACCTACGCCATCTGCAAAAGTTTGAGTTCGTAAAAGTTTTAGGTGAATAAACCTTTTCTATTTTAAAATATTCTCAGGAACTGAAACCAATCATCTGGGGAGGAAAAGAAACCCTGTCTGACATATTTATATTTTTCGTAATAGTTTGCAAGTGATGATGAAGGTGCTTTACCATCCCTGGCTCATTTGAATTATTTTTAACTGTGTCTGAATGGTAAAATAATAGTAATAATAAAATAATAATAATAATAATAAAAGATTTAAAAAAAACTGTCTTATTATGAGATTTTATTTATATATCACGGTAGTGAAGATTATTAAATACTTTTTAATGTTTGAATGTCTGGAGATTTTCTTTTATTTTTATAAAAATACTCATAAAACAGAAATTAATTTACAAAAAAAAAGAAAAAAAAAGGCATGCTGTTTACTTAAAAATTTACTTTTTATGCTCCTTCACCTATATATAAAAAGTATGTCTGTGTTTTGCGTGTGCTGCATTCTGAAGAGACCGCTGCGAGTAGGACTACATGTCTTTTTAGGAAGGTGACTCTATGTCTGAAATTATGCACCTCGAAGCCGATCTTTCGATTAGATTTTTTTTATTTAATTTTGTATGCGATTTTTAAATTATTTTCATAGAGATAACTATGTTGTTTACTTTTAATTGAAAAATTAGCTCCGTTGCTGCAACTCATACATTTTAACCACATTGCGCACGCAATACAAAATTGGAAATACAAAATACACTTTGCTCTATTTTTACAAACGAACCTCCAATTTGTACGATCTTATATGTTTAAACGAATACGGGGTTGGGGCTCCGATGCGTAGGCAGCGTACACTATCAAGTATAGATTGTGAAACTCTTTCCAACACTATCAGAATATTGTTAACAAAAAAGTAATTTTTTTATTGAATGAAATGGGATATCTAAATAAACAATTTACAATTTGCATAACACAGTAAAAATTCATTTTTACAATTGCTCTCCATAGCTGGTAAACTGTGCAAATTGTTTGATGCACAAACTGTATATCATGTATACAAATTATTTATACCAGGTAATACACTAAAATTAAGTTAAATTTTAAAAAGCTAAAAACGCACTTCCAATAACTATCGGTCATAGTCCTGTAATGAAATTCTTTTGTGTGACTCTGTAAATGAAGAATAGATGCTATGCCCTCCATAATTTTTATAAAACTTGCTGCAGTGTACTTCAGCGATGCATATGAATTTCATTATGTTTGAAGCAGTGAAACATCATTGAAATACATTGAAAAAAAATTTCTTATGGATTTTAAAGTAATGGAGTTGTGCATGCTTGTAAATAAACTATAAATGCTACTTACTCTATACTCTATATGAAGCGTCCACTTCATTAATACATATCACGATCATTACGTTTGAAGTATGGTAACATCTTTAAAATGCACTGTGAACGATTTTTATCATAGACCAAAATATAACGAAACTCTTTTATGTGTCTCTGTAAACAAACAATAAATACACTTAATTTACAATAACGTAAATGCTATACTAAACCTCAGTAACATAAATTATTAATATGGCAATCCGAATACATTTGCGAGAATTAAAGCAGGCGCATACAGACGAATCTAACAAGGGAAGGTTCCGTGGGCGGTGACACAGAAGGCGGTGAACGTTTGTGCATCGGTAGAGTATAGTTAGTATATAACTATATGACAGCCATAAAGCGCAATAAAATAAAAATAATATATCTGTTCACGTATATTAATTTATTTCTCTGTTAAAAATGGTAGATTATTCATTTAAATTTCTGTAAATAATTTTAAATTTCTGGTCCATAGACATATAAATTGGCCCACTTTTTTTCAATTACTTTTCATTAAATGTTTAAACATGGAAAATTTCATAGTTAAAAATGTACTTATATGCTACAAAACAAACCTTTAAATTATATAGTTTTGTAAATTTCAATTATTATATATGTTTTTTTCAATTGCGGTAGGAAAATAACTGATAAAAATTTTCGTTCCGAAAAATAAGTCTGCTGAGATTCGAATTCACAAAGAAAAATTTCAAATCCAGAATGCTGCCAACCCCGCTCTGAGCCTCTTGCCAAAGAAGGAAATTTATCCGATTATAAACTGTAGTTTAAAATTTGCTACTTATTTTCTCAAGACCCTCCTGGGTATTGCGCCTTATGGTTGTCATCAGTAGCGCCAACTTTTCAAAAGTATTAGGTGCGCTCAAACATTTTTGAGTAAAATAACATATATAATTTTCCCCTTAGCCTGTATGTGGGTTGAGAAAGAGAAGGGAGAAGCGAATGACTAAAGATAATAATTCGAAATTAAATTATGTTTTTCTAAGCAAATTTTTAAATTATTATAATTTAATTATAATTTTATAAATAATTTTATTAAACTATATTCTTATAAGTTCTTCCTTTTAAATACATTAATATTTATTTTAAATAACATTAGAATTTCCAACCATTGAAAGTGAAAAAAAACTAAATGTCAAGAAAAGCATACATTTTAGTCACCTTACTGTATCAATTCAAGGCATCAAAACAGATGGCAAAATAAGCAGGAAATTTGTTTTTATGAGAAATTTAACTACGCAACCGTTGAAGTGGTTTTCAGTGCTCCTGTAAATCTAATTGGTGTTCTTAATATTTTTCAAACAAATTTATTTTGAGAACGTTAATAAAACGTAATTTCATTTCCGCGATTAAATAGTAAATAAAAAAATACGAATTAAAACAATTGAAATTGGGTGGTCGGAGAGATCAAATTTCTGGGTGGGCTCGCTCCCCATGGGCTCTTATAATTTGGCGCCACTGGTCAGGGCCGACACTAGCTTTTTTTGCACCCGTAGCAAAATGGATTTCCCCCTCCTCTTCCGCAAAGTATATTTACAAAGAAAATTTTACTAAGTTTCTGATAGGCTTTTCTGACTTATTTCAAAATTTAAAATATGTAATACTGAACTATGTAATCTAAAATGGCGGATCACGATAAAAGGTCACGATAAAAAGTCGGATAAAAGGTCACGAGGGTCATGACCCCCCCCCCCCCTCTGAAAACCAACAAAAATATTCTAAAAATCATTTTAAAAATGAAATATACAGTAGAGTCCCGATTATCCGAGTCCCGCTTAACCGAGTTTCCGCTTTAAACGAGTTATTTTCTTCTGATGGACTGATGGCTTCCATTATTATGAAACAGCCATTGTAAATGAAGTGTTAGGTGAAGATGAAAGAGCAGTCGTAAAAAGTTAGAGCTCTGATTTTCGGGTCAGAATGGGGGAAAAAATGACCATAATTTTTTTTTTTTTTAAATATTACTTGGCAAATGTTTTAGAGGAATAAACTTTTTCAACTTTAAAATATGCTGAGAAAATAAATTATCGTCTTAAAGAAAAACGAAGGATTATTGTATTGTAGTTATGAAGTAATAATTCTGCTGATTTGCTTGCCCTGTCACATTTGGGCTAAAATTATAAGGTACAACTGCAAAAGAATAAAGAAAAAATTTGCTTCTAGTTATTCAGCCATAAATTGTCGCGGAGGAAGTAAAAATAATTTTAGAACTTGGCAGAATCTCACTACTTAGTGTTAAAGTTGCGTTGGTTACGTTAATAAAGAAAGGGGCTAAAGTTTTAGGAAAAGAAATAGTAAGACTGTGAAAGCTATGTATTGTATTAGTTATATTTAATATTTAATTTGTTATATTCAGCCAGGAGATCCCTGGTTCGAATCCTGGTCCGGACATTTTTCGCTCAGTTCGAAATTTACATCTAATATTTAATAGTAATCACAAAAACAAAGATTAAAGCAAAAGAAAAGTTATACATTATTTTAAAATATATTTATTTTCTTATTCAGAAAAAGTTCTTATAAAAAAAAGAAAAAGAAATTGAATAATTAAAAAAAGTTACGAATAATTTTTTATTATAATTCTTTTACTTGTTGGAAAAAGTTCTTTTCATAAGAAAAACAAAATTAATGCAAAAATAGTTTCATATTAGTTTTATCTGTTTTGCTGTCTTGAATTGTTGCAGCACTTAGGTGACTAAAATGTATGCTTTGCTTTTCTTGACATTTAGTTTTTTACACTATTAGTTTTTTGCATTTAATAGTTAGCAATTCTAATGTTATTTAAAATAAATATTAATGTATTTATAAGGAAGAACTTATGAGAATATAATTTAGTAAAATTATTTATAAAATTATAATTAAATTATATTAATTTAAAAATTTGCTTAGAAAAAACGTATTTAATTTCGAGATATCATCTTTAGTCATTCGCCTCCTCTCTCCCTCTCTCCACACATATACACACTAAGAGAGAAAATTATATATGTTATTTACTCAAAACTTTTTTAGCCCACCCAATATTTTTGAAAAGTTAGCATTACTGAACACAAGAGCGCCATTTCGGATCGTATAAAATAGATCAGATCAATTTTATATGATCAGAAATGCGCTGTTGTGTCTTGTATTATTTTTTACTAGCAGACCCACCCGGCGTTGCCCGGGCCCGTAATGAATGAACCTCAAATTTCTATGATTTTGTACCTTTAATTCCTTTTGCCTGAATTTATAATTTTGAATATAAAAAATCTCAAGAAAAATATTAAATTGAAGATACGAGCTATTTTGCGTAAGTTGATTTTTGGAGTCTATGTGTACCGAAAAAGAGCGGAACTGCGACAAAACACTCAAGTTTTTACTGATTTCGTGGACATTTTCAGACATTTTATTTTGTAAAAAATATTTTTACTCGTCCGAACGTTTAAAAATTTTTATAGGAGATGTAAATCTGGTCTATTTAGATTCTTTGATAAACATTGTGTTAAAATAAGGACGTTGACTAAAATAAGAAATTTGCTTAAATTATTATCCGAAAATAGTGGGTAGTTCAACCTTCCACAGACAGAGAGCGCAATATGTTCTATACAAATATTACTCTACGAAACAGTGGTCAAAGGGCTGTTATAATTTACGTGAAAATTTCAAGTCAATCATTTAGTTCATTTTCCAAATTTTAACAAATTCGCGTTCATTCTCTATTTAAAAAAGCGTATCTTTTTCTCTTTAAAAGTCGATTTTTTTCAATTTCGAACAAAAAGTTCTGAATCATTTTTTTTTTCATTTACATACTCTTAATTAGTGTACTAATATAGGCCGAGATGCTAAAGTTTAAAATCTGTAAATGCTGCATTTTTAAAATTTTTATTTAAATTTGGACTCCTATTAAAATTTTACCCTATGGTTTTTATCTACTCTCCAAAATAAAAGTAGGTGTTTTTCAAAGCAGAGATAATGTCTGTAATTTTTAATAAGTAGCATATATCTCATGACTCCCTCAAAAAACGGCATATAAAAAGTCAGAAACGCTAATTTTTTAAAAAGAAATCTAGAGCTTCTCCCTCCCACCCTGGAATTTCACGCACCATTCTTTTTTACACTTTATCTTTTGTGTTATAAACGTTCTTAAAGTTTCAAACAGATCGTCTTGCTAGATTTCCTAATTTTAACAAAATCGCGTTATGTTAGTTCCACATTCCACCACGAGGGAGCGCACTCTATTCTTAACAAAAGCTATCAGTAGATATGTTACTCGAGGAGGTGGCGATCTTCAGCAAGAATTTAAGATATTTGTTGAAATTACTATTCGAAAATAGTGTAACTTAACTTTTATCACATTTATATGTACTAAGTAGCATGTATCTGAGGACTCCGTCAAAAAACCGCACCTGAAACGGTATGAAACGCAAAGGTAAAAAAAAAAAGAAATATTTCGCCCCTCCCCCCCCCCCCCCACCCACGTGCCCGAAATTTCACGAGCCATTTTTTATAAACTTTTTCTTATGTGTTATAAACTATCTTAAAGTTTCAAGCAGATCGTTTTGTCAGATTTCCTACTTTAAATGAAATCGCGGTCTGTTAGTTCCACATTCCACCACGAGGGAGCGCACTCTATTCTTAACAAAAGCTCCTTTACACAGCCTATCAGTAGATATGTTACTCGAGGAGGTGGCGGTTTTCAGCAAGAATTTAAGATATTTGTTGAAATTACTAATATGAATAGTGTAACTTAACTTTTGTCACATTTATATGTACTAAGTAGCATGTATCTGAGGACTCCGTCAAAAAACCGCACCTGAAACAGTATGAAACGCAAAGGTAAAAAAAAAGAAATATTTCGCCTCTCCCCCCCCCCCCCCCCCCCCACTTGCCCGAAATTTCACGCGCCATTTTTTATAAACTTTTTCTTATGTGTTATAAACTATCTTAAAGTTTCAAGCAGATCGTTTTGTCAGATTTCCTACTTTAAATGAAATCGCGGTCTGTTAGTTCCACATTCCACCACGAGGGAGCGCACTCTATTCTTAACAAAAGCTCCTTTACACAGCCTATCAGTAGATATGTTACTCGAGGAGGTGGCGGTTTTCAGCAAGAATTTAAGATATTTGTTGAAATTACTAATATGAATAGTGTAACTTAACTTTTGTCACATTTATATGTACTAAGTAGCATGTATCTGAGGACTCCGTCAAAAAACCGCACCTGAAACAGTATGAAACGCAAAGGTAAAAAAAAAGAAATATTTCGCCTCTCCACCCCCCCCCCCCCCCACTTGCCCGAAATTTCACGCGCCATTTTTTATAAACTTTTTCTTATGTGTTATAAACTATCTTAAAGTTTCAAGCAGATCGTTTTGTCAGATTTCCTACTTTAAATGAAATCGCGGTCTGTTAGTTCCACATTCCACCACGAGGGAGCGCACTCTATTCTTAACAAAAGCTCCTTTACACAGCCTATCAGTAGATATGTTACTCGAGGAGGTGGCGGTTTTCAGCAAGAATTTAAGATATTTGTTGAAATTACTAATATGAATAGTGTAACTTAACTTTTGTCACATTTATATGTACTAAGTAGCATGTATCTGAGGACTCCGTCAAAAAACCGCACCTGAAACAGTATGAAACGCAAAGGTAAAAAAAAAGAAATATTTCGCCTCTCCCCCCCCCCCCCCCCCCCCCCACTTGCCCGAAATTTCACGCGCCATTTTTTATAAACTTTTTCTTATGTGTTATAAACTATCTTAAAGTTTCAAGCAGATCGTTTTGTCAGATTTCCTACTTTAAATGAAATCGCGGTCTGTTAGTTCCACATTCCACCACGAGGGAGCGCACTCTATTCTTAACAAAAGCTCCTTTACACAGCCTATCAGTAGATATGTTACTCGAGGAGGTGGCGGTTTTCAGCAAGAATTTAAGATATTTGTTGAAATTACTAATATGAATAGTGTAACTTAACTTTTGTCACATTTATATGTACTAAGTAGCATGTATCTGAGGACTCCGTCAAAAAACCGCACCTGAAACAGTATGAAACGCAAAGGTAAAAAAAAAGAAATATTTCGCCTCTCCACCCCCCCCCCCCCCACTTGCCCGAAATTTCACGCGCCATTTTTTATAAACTTTTTCTTATGTGTTATAAACTATCTTAAAGTTTCAAGCAGATCGTTTTGTCAGATTTCCTACTTTAAATGAAATCGCGGTCTGTTAGTTCCACATTCCACCACGAGGGAGCGCACTCTATTCTTAACAAAAGCTCCTTTACACAGCCTATCAGTAGATATGTTACTCGAGGAGGTGGCGGTTTTCAGCAAGAATTTTAGATATTTGTTGAAATTACTAATATGAATAGTGTAACTTAACTTTTGTCACATTTATATGTACTAAGTAGCATGTATCTGAGGACTCCGTCAAAAAACCGCACCTGAAACAGTATGAAACGCAAAGGTAAAAAAAAAGAAATATTTCGCCTCTCCACCCCCCCCCCCCACTTGCCCGAAATTTCACGCGCCATTTTTTATAAACTTTTTCTTATGTGTTATAAACTATCTTAAAGTTTCAAGCAGATCGTTTTGTCAGATTTCCTACTTTAAATGAAATCGCGGTCTGTTAGTTCCACATTCCACCACGAGGGAGCGCACTCTATTCTTAACAAAAGCTCCTTTACACAGCCTATCAGTAGATATGTTACTCGAGGAGGTGGCGGTTTTCAGCAAGAATTTAAGATATTTGTTGAAATTACTAATATGAATAGTGTAACTTAACTTTTGTCACATTTATATGTACTAAGTAGCATGTATCTGAGGACTCCGTCAAAAAACCGCACCTGAAACAGTATGAAACGCAAAGGTAAAAAAAAAGAAATATTTCGCCTCTCCCCCCCCCCCCCCCCACTTGCCCGAAATTTCACGCGCCATTTTTTATAAACTTTTTCTTATGTGTTATAAACTATCTTAAAGTTTCAAGCAGATCGTTTTGTCAGATTTCCTACTTTAAATGAAATCGCGGTCTGTTAGTTCCACATTCCACCACGAGGGAGCGCACTCTATTCTTAACAAAAGCTCCTTTACACAGCCTATCAGTAGATATGTTACTCGAGGAGGTGGCGGTTTTCAGCAAGAATTTAAGATATTTGTTGAAATTACTAATATGAATAGTGTAACTTAACTTTTGTCACATTTATATGTACTAAGTAGCATGTATCTGAGGACTCCGTCAAAAAACCGCACCTGAAACAGTATGAAACGCAAAGGTAAAAAAAAAGAAATATTTCGCCTCTCCACACCCCCTCCCCCCCCCCCACTTGCCCGAAATTTCACGCGCCATTTTTTATAAACTTTTTCTTATGTGTTATAAACTATCTTAAAGTTTCAAGCAGATTGTTTTGTCCGATTTCCTACTTTAAATGAAATCGCGGTCTCTTAGTGGGGCGCACTCGGTTCTTAACAAACCTACATCCGAACGAATTTCCGTTATTAAACCTATTTGTAGATATATTAGTCGGAAATAACCACTACTCATAAATTAAGGTACAAAAAGTTCTGTACGAACATCCGACATGGGTTCCCACTGCCTGCGGTACTGTATAGCAGGCGGGCGATAAATTCAGAACATTTTTCTGTATTTAAAACATAAAAAAGAGTAATTAAAAAATGCGTTTAAAAATGTCTTTAAAAAACACTTCTGAAAAAAAAAATCATTATCAATGTAAAAAATGAGAATTTAAATTCTATTAAAACTGTTGCTACTCTCTACAGCAGCAGAAAGCATTAGAATGCAAGGACTTATTATTGCCAATTTCTAATTTCTAATGGTAAAAGAGCCAGTAAGGAGTATTCTAATCTTTTATTTAACGTTTAAAAAACACATTTCTTGCTATCTAAATAAATCAGCATCAAACAGGCACCTGCAATTTTCCGTAAACCAACCAAAATCGCCGATTTTTTAGCAGATATTATCGCTCAACCAATCAAAGTAGAGAAAAAACAGAAAACAGTATGACAAACAAAAAGCAAGCCAGGTTGTCAAGTTGGTTGCTAGGTTGTGATGTCATTTGAAACTAATCCATTCTCTTAAAGTTCATTATTATTAAATATGTTTTCAAAGCACCTGTTTCACATTCATGCTAAAATTTAATGTTTAGTTGAAAAAACAGTCACTCTTGAAATATTAAGCACTCAAATTGTTTTATTTGATTGTATCCCGGTTTATTTAATTATTTCTGCAAAAGCTTTATACAACCAACCAACCGAAAGCAAGCGGAAAGAAAAAAACGTATTTTTGATGAGCGATGCTTTATGAACCAGCCAACCGAAAGTAATCTGAGGGAAAAAAGGCGTACTTTTGATGAGAGTGATGTCCGAATATTAATTAATTACTCAGCTAATAATTAGAATATTAAAATTCCGAGGACATGGTGCATTAGAAGAAGCCTTGGACTTTTCCAAAAAATTTTTGAACCTCATACGTGCTATAGATTTTGCTAGCCATCGCACACAGACAGACAGACAGACAGAGCGATTTGTTCTTTTATTAGTATAGATAACTAGGGGCTCTGCCCCCTATGAGCTATGCTCGCCAACCCCCGTTCAGACACCGCAGACACAAAAAGCACGCTAGTTTGATCAGCTTTAAAAAGATTTCGGAAAATTGAATTATAATTTAAAAAATAATGACGATCTCCCTGTAAACGGGTTTTCATTCATTTTCCTTTGATTGGGGATTTTTAAGACCAAAATCAGCGACTGTTAAGAGATACAATGGCTGTTTTCCTCTTTGATTAAAAAAATCAGTTAAACAGTTAAAAATAAGCTAATGTAAAATAAATTAAGTAAACAGTCTTTGTCTCCGGTATTTTTTAAACAACGATATAAGAAAGTTCTTTTGAATAGGACATTTTCAATGTATCGCTTTAAATCTGATATAATTTTCACCAAAGTTTACTTACTCTTTTTAATATTCACGTGAAAATACTTTTGTTGTTAGAAATGAAACATTATTTGCACTGTCTTAAAATTCACAACAATAGTTGAAAAGATCATCTCAAAATATTAAATAAATGTCTCGCGCAGGTATATTTTTTTATTTAAACTGTGAATATTATTATTTGGACATTTTAAATATACGTAATTTCCTCTATTTACGACTTTAAAATCATAATAATGAATTTGTTATTTTAAAATTTTCTTTCTCTTTTAAAATTCACGTGTAAATATAGTTTTTATGACCTAATTTTCAATATTTTCCTGCTTTTAACACTTAATCATTTAATTCTAATTTGAAAGTTTTTTTCTGTTTATAATTAGCCACGTGTAAATAAATTTTTTAATTTGAAGGAAATAATATTCTTTGTGCTGTTTTTAAAATTGGCAGCAATTTAAAATAATACCTTTTTCTAAAATATGTAAAAAATATCTCTCGAAATGCTGAAAATTTGAATTTAAAATGGAAATAAATCCATAAAAAATTAGTCTGCACACCGGAAACTTCTAATGTATAAAATGATCTAAAAATGATTAAATTCGAATGTGCAGTTTTTGCTCCTATAAAACTTTTTTAATGGAACGATTTTGACCAACTTTAATATTAAATATCTCTTAAAATAATTATCCGATTAAAAAACTGTCTGCATCAGCGTGTTTGTCAAACATTTCTCTATAATACTCCGATTTTTATATTTTTGTATGCAGTAGTTTTCTTAATATTAACGAAGAAAGACTCCCGGTCACAAAAAACTCATTAACGGCGGCGGTGACAGCGTTAGTTACTTTTTTTAGAATAGAGAGGTAATATCAACCAAGTCTTTTACTTTAATTAGGTAACGAGTGTGCGTGTTTGTATGTGTGCGTATGTACCAAGGATTAGGCATTTTGAATACCACTATTTTCCAATAAAAAACCTTCACCTTATTTAATCGCAGATATATGTGATTAAATAAGGCAAAAATTACAATTCAGAAATAGTGGTGTTCAACATCCGCAGTACTTAACATCTATCTGTGTGTGTACACTTTTGTGATATGAATATATATGCTTGAGATGCGTGCTAAGATAAATAAGTAATTTAAGTATATGGTTACACTTGTGTATATAGATATACTTGAGAGTACGAACGATCAGAGTAATGTTATAACACATATGGCATAAAATCAAGCTAACAGTTCCATTTGAGTTTATTAGCAGATTTTTATATAAATAATTGAATTGAGTTGTTGACGAACTTTTTATTAAAATAATTATTCTTACTCTAGGTGCGCAATTGAAGAAATTTTTACGAAATTGAAATTCAAAAGAAAGAATTTTAAAGCACACGTCAAATACTTTCAAGATCAAACTAAATCTTTCATTGAATAAGATATTGAAATTTATGAAATTTCTCTAAATATTATTAAAAATGTTATATATTCTTAAATTTTGTTTAAGAACATCTGTACTGAAAAATATTTACATAATTGTTTCACTGTCACAGATTTTTTTTTTTTTTTTACGTCAGATACTTAAATCAAGAAACACCAAATTTTAAACACATTCCTACAATATTAATACTTTGAACGCAATATCGGAATGATAAAGAGTTTGCTTGTTGTCTATACTATGTTACTTTCTCCATTTGTTCTCCATCTATCACAGTTGAAAGGTGACAACAGATAAGTGATGTGCTTGATTTCACATTTTGATTTTATGCCATCTCTTAGGATCTTTTTTCATCCCACTGTGTGTTGCAAAGAAGTATATGAGTCAGCTAACAATTTTGTCCTCTACATGATCTTTTTTATGAAGCATTTTCTTCTAAGTATTCTCATGTAAATTATTTTTTATGATATGCATATTTATAAATAAATATCAACTTTAAAATTTCTAAATTCAACACTGGCACTTAAAATTATTTTCCAGATCTACGGTAAAATTCAATTCAATGTGCTAAATTTTCTTACACTGTAAAAAACATTTTGCCAGAAAATGAAAAAATTATGGTAGCTAAATTGCATGAAATTTTGCGTGGCTTCACGGAATGTCCGTGGTTAGATTGCAGAATTTCTGGTTTAATTTAGCTTAGAATGGATAATCTAAGGGCTGTCTTAACTTCGATTGAAGAATGGTTTAGTCGTTTGAGGGATAACAGATAACTTCAAAATTTCGTCAAGAAACAGAAAAACCACAGACGACACATTTGCTGTCGATCCTGCGTGATTTTATGGAAATACAGCATAAAGAATTTTATTTGAATTTTAGCTTAGGTTTTATATTATACGTGAATTGAAGAAAAAGGAAGAAATAAAAGCGAAACACGTTTGATTATTATTAACGGGAAAATGTGTAGCAATTGGCGGGCTATTTCTTTTTTTATATATAGTGTAGCAACTGAAATAGAATGTTCTAGAATTATTAACATGAAAACTTTTGTGTTGCTAATGAAAAATTACTTTCGCACATTTTCGTGTTACTGTTTTTTTTAATATACTATTGATTATGATAATCCGAAACATCCTTCTATATATATAAAAAAAGTAACGCTTTGGAAATGGACCAATGAAAATCTGGGTAGATACCGCGAAACGTATCTGATTGGTCAGAGCTTTTGACGCTATAAGGGGGTTACCAAAGGGGAGGGGGCACCCGGCTTTGTCGCCAAGTTTGTCGCCAACTTGGCGATATATCGCCAAATTTGGCGACCAAAATTAGTTGCTAAAAGTGACGCCAACTTGGCGCTATTTCCAGTATTTCGGCAAATTTCCATAGATTCCCATTGAAATCCAATAGGGTTCACTTGCTTGCAAAAAATCAACAAATTGAGATATTTCAATGCAACAAAAACTAATATTAGCTTATGAATAGAGCTTAATTGAACTATTTACATTATTTTTAAGCACAAACACTAACTATTTACATATTTGTAACACTATATATATAATTTTATGTTTAATAATTATTATAATTATGAAACTCTGTAAGCTCTAATGATTATGTGCTTGGAGATAAGGAAATAAAATTGACAGGAGTTGGGGAGGACAACGGAAGCAGATGCTGTATGTTCCCGCGGCCGCCATCTTGGAGTTTTTCTTGGCGTGAAAACCCCTTTTCCGCCAAGTATTGAATGTTGCCAAGCAGTGATTTATGCGCATGTTAGACTTAAACGGGTTTGCCAGAACACGTCACTCGTCGGGGTTGCCTTATCGATAAGCACCACCAAAAATTCGTCAAGAAATTCAAGATGGCGGTCGCAGGAATATACAGCATCTAAGCCGGAGCGCGTTTTTACCAAGTGGAATCTAAAAATCGAATGTATAGAAAATAAGGGATCGCGAAGCGATCGAGAATGGAAACGCGAAACAATTACGTCTGCGGTGGGCTACAAAATAGGGATTGCTTGGCGATACCGAATGGAATCGTGAAGCGATTACGCGGGGGGTTAATGAGCTTAGCGAGCAGGAGGGCGGAGCCCCCCTAGTAAATAACAAAAACGAAAAGCCATCTGTCAGGCATAGATGATGATATATTTTCCAATAGTAGCTATTATTAAAAAAATTCATTTTTTTCATATAATGAAATGAGAAACCTAAATAAACAATTTAAAAAACCCATAAATTAGTAAAAAACCGTTTTTAGCTATTCCCATCCATAACTGGGAATGTGTTCGAATTTTGTCTTGCAGCCCTGTATATGAGGGGCTCACAACCATCTAGTAAACTAAGTCTATTTTGAAGGGAAAAAATGAGAAAGTCCATTTAGAAGATGCATAAAATCTATTTTATCCACTCCCACAGGGAATCAAGTCTGTTTTCACATACTTTCTCATATATGTCATCTGTTTAGAGACTTGGTTTATTGTGGGAGTGGATAAAACAGATTTTGTGCACCTTCTAAATGGACTACCTCATTTTTGTTCAAAATTTGATTTGTTCTACTATGGTTGTGAACCCCTCATATGATCTATAGAATTTATACACACTACACTACATAATACACTAAAAAAGAAGATAAGTTTAAAAATTAAAATATTGAATAAACTTGTGTGATATAATATGTAAAACAACTTCGTAATAACACTTTAAAATTAAGAGGATCAAGACTCAGTCTTGCTTCTGCCTTCAAAATCGTAGAACTTCTTCTTTGACCGTGTTCTTTTGTAAAGCCTAGCGCATTTATTAATTTTGCGGTATTATTATTAAGAACACCTTTTACCTTTATATTTAAAAATGCCTTCCGCAGCGGAAAACGCCCTTCTATCAATTATGGATCATAGTCAGAGCTGTAACCAAATTTTTCGTCTCTCTCTATAAGTAAACGACCGCCCCAAACTCCCTTCATAATTTATACAAAACATGTCGTAGCTCAATGCTCCTTTTTAATTTCATTATATTTGAAACATCATACAGTGAAACCCCGATTTAACGTAACCCTTATTTAGCGATTTCCTGCATGTAGCGTCATTTGTAGCTAGTCCCAATTTATTTTCTATACTTGTAATGTTTAAAAATCTCGGATTTAACGTTATCCGTTTGAATTATTTCCTGCACTTAACATTTTTATGAGCGGTAGAATCTCAATGAATTTTTTTTTAAATAGTCAGAATTTGTTATTTAAAAAAAAAAAAAAAAACGTTCTTATCAAAACGTTCAAAATTCGGAATCTCTCTCTCTCTCTCTCTCTTTTTTTTTTCTTTCATCCTTTCTTACCAACTGTAGATGCAATATTCAAAAGCCCTCCTCTTTTCTACCCGCAGCTTTTTATTTCATTCGATTGTGCTTTCTGTACTACAACGCAAGTTTACCTACAACGGAGCTGATAGCATTTGTTAGAGATTTTTCATTAGCTTTAGATTGTATGGCGTCAAAAAGAAAGCGATTTTCTTTACTTGAAAAATTGGAAGTTATCGAGGAAGCCCAAAACTACAATTAATATGTTTAATTTGAATTCCATATTCAAATTTGTAAACAATTTTACAGTAAGTAGATTTAAGGGAGCAAAATTGTAAAAAATGGAAAAACAGGCTAAAAAAAAAGAAAAAATGTGAAATCCTGAGGCATTTGAAAATTGAAAGCCATTAGAACTTTCATAACACTGAAAGTATTCTTTTGAAATACTGAAGACCAAGAGAAAAGCTTACACTAGGGGTGCACAACCTTTTTGAGAGAAGGGCCACTTACAAAAACGTTTGGGTTGTCGAGGGCCACATCTGTAACACAGACAGAATTCTATATTGGGGAGGTTGGGTGGGGGATAACTCTTTATTCTTGAAGAATAAGGATTTTTTGTATATAGTAAAATTAAACAAATAGAAATAAATAATTGTATGCAGGACTTTTTCATAATTGTTTGAATAAACATACAACACTTTATGAAGACTAAGTCTTCCTTCTTGATAAATGGAAAAATATGACAAAATTCAGAACTTTTTTCCCACGAACGATTGAAGATTTTCGCGATATTTTTGTCACCAATTAACAAAATTTGAAACTTTTTTCAACAATTGTCTAAATTCGTGATTTTTTTACCGCGACTTAGTGACAAAATTCGAGATTTTTTTCTTTCGATAAATTGACGAAACTCGCGATTTTTCCGCCGCTGATAAACGAATTTTACAATTTTCCGCACTTCATGGACAAAATTCGCGATTTTCCTATGCCCGATCAACAAAATTTGAGATTTTTTTCACCGAATTGACAAATTTCGCAATTTTTCCGCACTCGATCAACAAAATTCTCGATTTTTCCGCACTCGACCAACGAAATTTATTTTCCCGCGCCCGAAATTCGCTGTTTTTCCACCCCCGATCAACAAATTCGCGATTCGTAACTGACTCCGACGAAATTTGTAATTTTTCCTGCGGCGAATTGACGAAATTTGCGATTTTTTTTCTAGCGATAAACTGACGAAACTAACGATTTTTCGGTAAATGACCAACGAAATTTGAGATTTTCCCCACATGAGCGACAAAATTCGCGATTTTTCAAAACCCGACTAATGAAATTCATGATGCTTAACTAACAGACAAAATTTGTAATTTCTTCCCACTTTAAATTGACGAAACTCGCGATTTTTCCGCACATGATTGACAAAATTCGGGATTTCTCCGAACCCGATCAACGAAATTCGTGATTCTTAACAGACTGATGAAATTTGTAATTTTTTCTCGCGGAAAATAGACGAAATTTACGATTTTTTCTCGCGATAAACTGACGAAACACGCGATTTTTCCGCAGTATATCAACGATATTTGGAATTTTTCAGCAGCTCATTGACAAAATTCACGATTTTTTCGCACTCGATGAACGAAATTCGCGATTGTGGAAATTTGTAATTTTTCCCGCGGCAGATTGATGAAATTCGCGATTTTTTTCGCGATATATTGACGAAACTCGCGATTTTTCTGCAGTCATTCAACGAAATTTGAGATTTTTCTGCATATGATCGACGAAATTCGCGATTTTTTAAAACCCGATCAACGAAATTTGCAATTTTTTCCGGCGACAAATTGACGAAATTCCAGATTTTTTCCAGCGACATATTGACAAAAATTTCGATTTTTCACAGTTATAAATTGACGAAGTTCGCGGGCCACGAGTTAACCCATCGCGGGCCACAGGTTGTGCATCCCTAGCTTACACAAACTCATTTACGTTGAGAAAACGATTTGTGATGTAGCTGCTAAAAACAGGACGCAAAGTAAAATAAAATATTTCTTTAAAACATAATTTAGAAACCTGATGTCTAAATCATTGTAAATCAAGAAATGAAACGTATCTTACCTAAATTAGTCTTTATTTTATGGTCAGTGTTTTGTTTTCGTCTTACCCTGATTTAACGTTTTCCCGCATTTAGCGTTATTTCTTTATGGTTTCTTGATTAACGTTAAATCAGGATTTTACTGTAATATCACTAAAATGCACCATAACCAGTTTTTATAGATTAACCGATTTTTTCAGCCATTTATAGTTCATTTACAAGGACAGACAAAAGTTTTCCGTTACATTATAGTAAACGGGAAACAATCGTGTAAAGTGCATTTTAATGACGTTACTACATTTTAAACATATTGAAATTTATATGCATTAATGAAGTATACTAAAACATGCATTCTGTAGAATACTTCGTGCAAAGCTTTTATTATTCATTTACAGGAGTACAAAAAAGAATTCCGTTATATAATGGTTTACCGCGAAAAACTTTTTTCAGCGTACTTTTATTATGTTGCACGATTTCAAACATAATGAAATTGATGTACGTTACTAAGGTTACTACAAGATACTTGCTGTAGAATATGATGCGCATAGTATTTATTGTTCATTTATAGAAACGCACAAAAGATTTCGGATACAATACTGTATCCGAAGTACTGTGTATTAGCGATAAATTGCTGGAAGTGCTTTTTGAGTTATACTCGTAATATGCGTTTTTAAGTTTAACTACATTTTTGTATACTACTTGGTATGTAAAAATGCTATAGTGCATATACAGGGTTACTCAAAAGAATTCGTAATTACCGAGCATGAGCGTGAATTGCTTGGATGATTTTTAATTGAGTTATGGATTTTCGAGCTGAATTATATTTAGTATGCAATTATGTTTGTAGAATATAAATAAAATTATATACGCAGAGAATTAGATACATGGCAGCCTATGGATAGTGATTTCTGGAAGTGAGATTTCAGTAGTTTTAAGCGTGTTTTAGCCTGAAATCAGGGATGTAGTGGAGGGTATACGGGGGTATACGCCGTATACCTTCTGGATTTTTTTAAGGAACACCGTATACCCTCTGTTTCTCAAGAAAGCTATAGTACGTACACTATAGGGTATACGCTTTGCCTTGAGCGTATACCCTCTGCTTGGAACGTATACCCTCTGGTTTTTTTTACGACTACACCACTGCCTGAAATGGGCAAGTATAAAAATATGTAGGTAATATACTGGACTTTTCAAAAGAATACATGTATGCTTCCTTGTATGTCCATTGGTATAAATTGCTAAAGGTGGATTTTCAACCTATTATGTGATTTCTTATTGAACTAAATTTTATTGTACTAAGTAAAATACAGTATAACTTCAAAAATCCGGCATCATCGGGACCGAGAGTATGGCGGATTTTTGAGGGAATATCAAAAGTAGTACTATATTCTTAACGGAGCCTTTAGTTATAATTTAATTAATTTTTAAGTGATAATTAGGAAGAAAAAGAGAAAATTAAATAATAAAAAAAACTTACTTTATATGATATTTTCTATATTACAGAAAAAAATCTAATAAAGACTGAAATTATTTCTTCTCTTGTAGTTTCGGAAACATCGATGTCAACTTCGTTTGCTTCAATTTTTTTTATTTTTTTTAACCATTTGGAAAAATGGTTATTGTTTTCGTCAGGACGGGAAATGAAAAGCATATCTGAAGGTTTTCATTGGTTTAATCCGCAATTTATTCGTTTTCTGATTGGTCTATACAGTAATCTGTATTTCCCTTTAATTTCAACAACGATGGATACTTTCTGTTGCCACTATGACAAAAAAGTAATAAAAACTACAAAAAAAAAGTTAATTACTCAGAAACAAATTGAGATACAGCTTTCAAACAAATTGCATTTAAAAGTACACTTTTTTCTCTATCCGACGGTGTAAAAAGTAATATTGTCGGATGTTTAGAAGTTTAAGAATGAAATTTCATTTAAAATGGGCCGTCAGATTTCTTGGAAATCTGACGATGGAAAAGCCTTTTCCCGAACAGCCAATGAAATGCTTAGATATTTACGTAAACTTACGTAACAGGTGGATAATACTTAAGTTTCATGAAATCTGACGGGTCGCAGGCGATATTTTTGGCTTGCAATTTTTACGTGTAATAACACTATTAATGTTTAATTCATGGCGTACGTAATGTATGATCAACTCCGTGCGATTTTTTATGTCTTAAATTTTAGTCTTCAAAAAAATCGTTTTCCAAATGGTCGTTGTAATTTGATAAATTGCTTTATTATTATTATTATTATTATTATTATTATTATTTTACCGCTTTTTAACAAGTTTTTCTTGTATTTTATACAAGTTAAGAATGTCTATTTCGGAAATACAGTCTTGTTTCTCTAAAGCACATATTAATTCTCCAGTCAAATTTATGCATTTTTCTAGTGACACCTTTTCTTCTGCCAGTTGTTCGTTATCGTCTTCTGAGCTGCTACTAGCATTATCGGCGGTTATATTTAGTATAGCATCAGCGATCTCTCTGTCCGTTAAATTGTTCGTTGTTGATCCATTTTCGTCAATCTTTAGCCAATCATCTATATCCATTTTTTCGACACTAAATGAATTTTCAGATTTTGCGTGTTCAGTCAGCTCATAAATTGCGGCTTTTTCACGGCAGAGTTGAAAGCCTAAAAATCCTTCCTCATCATTGATGTCGCCGTTGCCGAAAATTCGTTTCGGCCATATAGTGTGCCATGCATTCGCCAAAGTTGGTCCTGTTGCTAAGGAACAGTGCGGCTCTCAGAAAATTTGTTCAAGAAATAATTGCCTCTGACAAATGTAAAAAAAGTCAATTATTCTTTTTTGCATTTATACTTTCGATCTTGAAGTTTTTAATTCATAAATAATGCAATTTTTCTTCTTCCATAACTTGAAAGTGTAAAATAAAAAGGAAGAGAAAAGGTGGTTTTGATGCTGGATTTTTGAAGTGGCCGGATTTCTGAATGCAGGATTTTTGAAGTCACACTGTATATACAAAACTATAAATCAAATACGGAGACTCATTGGAGTACTTTTTGACTATGGATGATAAATGTGTAAATTTGGTTTTCAGATATATTATGTGTTTTCTAAAAGGTTGATTTAGATATCGTATTTACCTTATTAAATAGTGAAGTTTTGTTAAAGTATTTTGAAAGTGTTGGAAAGTGTTTCATAACCTATGCTTGGTGAGTTATTTTTCTTTCTTGTTTATTGTTATGTGAGGAAGGTGAAGAGATATCTCTGGCGCGCAGAACAGATTTCCAAATACATAGGCATAATTTGGTATCGCTGCCCTCGTTTCATTAGTATTGTACATTTACTTGTATACTGCAGATATTAATTTACATTATTGTAGCAGCGGAATGTTTATTTTAGAGAACGATTTTAAAAAATAATCCTTAAAAATTATTTAAAAATCTTAAAAATCTGTAATTTGAGTCACAGTTTTCAAAGATATTTTATTTGAAAATACATTTTTTGCTCCACTCAATTGTTCAAAATTTTACGTTATGCGATATTTAGAAGAAAATTTATAGCGAAAAAAAGAAATAAAAAGCGTAAGTCGTTGTTACCATCATTATGATGTCAGAGTTAGTGACGAACATGTTTTTGCTTTACAATATGATATTGACTGAAAACAGTCAGTATTTACTTCTATGTTATGTCTAGATCAGAAAGACTTGCTCATACATTCTTCAAATTATATTTCTACTACACATTACTCCTGTGAAAAAGTATACATTTATCTATTTACTCAACTTTTAATATTTTATGATGAATCTTCAACGTTATTTTTATCTAAAATTACCAACATGATTACATGTAAAGATGTGGGGTCAAGGTGGTGAATCATAACGAATTACTCACTTTTTTTCCCACAAAAATAAATCAAAGTACATTCCCCCATAGGATTTTACAATGATGTAATACAGCAATAATTCATAAGTATTAATTTCGAAACTGAAGTATTTTCCTTGCCGTTATAAACAAATCATCTTTAATATGATGGGAAAGTACAGAAAGTAATTTAGAGCAAAATCTCTCATACATATTGGTGAAACATCTGCTTTGGAGAAACCTATAATTTACCGTCTGGAAGAAATTAGCGTAAGAGGATGCTTTCTCTAAATGGTCGGCGGAAGAGACAGTAATAGAATGCAGGGGTATCTTAAAATGCTTTCTTTTCCAAGCGAAGTGCTCAGACTAAATACAACCTATACAGCCTACTACAGATAAAAAAACACATTTTTTTTTCTTTTGCCAGTCATGGATATGTTGCATCAATAATTTAATAGTATTGCACAATGAACCGTCTTTTTAATTCAGCTGTTAACGTACACAGTCAGGGCCGGCGTTCTCTTTCAAAGAGACCGGGTGTAAAAACGTTTTGGTTGCACTTGATTAAAAAAAAAATCTCGAAGTTCCGTTGGAAGACGCCATGCAAACATTTTTTATATCCTAAATTTTTTCTAAGTTAAAAAGAAGGACATCTCACTAAGAACCTCTATAAACGTGGGGCCAGGGTGCATTGTACCGCACCTTCGTTATAGTCTGGGAGACAGTGACTTTTTTTTAAGGGATATCATGCAAGCTATTTTTTTTATTTTTTTTTTTTATGAAATGGATCTTATCAATCATGAAAATAATTGCCATCTGTCCCGAGTGTGGTGAATGCGGCTTCAGTATTCGAAAACATCGCATAGTAACGAAATGAACGGTATCTCGATTACAGATGATCCCTACATATATAATAAAACCGCAATTAGGATACCATTCATTTCGCTTTGACCGTGTGATACTGTGATCCCCGAGGCCGCATCCACCGCTGTCGCAGTAGCTGACCGCTGCACGGTGGGTGATTTATCGATTCTAGCTGGCCAAAATTATTTTTGGCGTCAATATAGTCGCATCGTCATGAAATTGAAAAATGTTATTGATATTCACGATTGAATGTTAGGTATTGCAAAATGTAGCGTGTAGCAGTCAGAATTTTGTTACAGGGACATTCAAAAGTATTTCATTACATTACGGCCTATGGGGAAAAATCGTTTACGGTGGTTTTTAATAATGTTTCATAATTTCAAACACTTTGAAATTTATATACACATCTATGAAGTACACTATAAGATGATTGCTATAGAATACGGTATGGATCGCATTTATCGATCATTTACTGGGACACTAAAAAGAATTATGTTACAGAATTTCGTTTGTAACGAAATGGAGAAAAATTGGAGAAAAATTATCTATCTTAAATCTATGGAGAAAAAATGCTTGTGGTGTATTTTGTTCATGTTACACTATTTCAAAAGTATTTAAATTTATATATATCTCCGAGGGGCCCTATAAGATGCTTACTATTGAATATGATGTGTCATTCATCTTTTATATACAGGGGGCACACAAAATAAATCAGTTATATTTTTCTCTGTATGAACAATAATTGATGGAAGTGCGTTTTCTATTGTGGAACACTTTTTTAAATTATAAAAATTGAATACTATTTAGTGTGTATAAATTCTATGAATCATATACAGGGCTGCACAAAACATCTGAAGTTCATTTCCGTTTACTGACGGAAAATTGCTGTCGAGGAATTTTCAACTGTGCTATGCGTTCACTAACTGTTCTAAATTATAGCATATTGTTAATAATATCATAATTCTATAGTTCATATACAAGGATGTACAACATTTTCAGCCTTTTTTTTTTTACTTTAGTTGAAAGTTTAGTTTGTTTTCAAAGTGTTATATGTTTTACAAATTATTACTTAGACATCGTTTTTCACGTTATCAAGCTATGAAGTTTTATTATAGTAGTCCGAATGTGTTGAAAAATGTTTAATAATCTGACTCACGCATGATTTTATGCTCTTCTTGATAATTTTAATTATACTTCCTTAACGGTATGGAAGCTAAAGTGATAAAACTACTTTTGTATTATTATAACAAATCCTAAAATTTCTTTATTCTAAAATTTATGATACGGGGCAAACATTCGACAACTTTAATGAAAATTGCTGTGTTGTATATACTGTTGTACATTTATATTTATCTCTGCACAGAGGAACCTTATGTAAAGAATGGGAGTCATAAGATATCATGAAAAAATGCGTACATTATGTTTTGCATTGTATCAAATCTGAATTTGGAGAATTTGTCTGGATCAATTTTGTAACCACTCGAAATTTGCAGCCAAGTAATATATTTTAAATCATTTTGTCCTGAGATACCTACATACAACTAGCAATTTTTGTCCAAATTTGGTCATAAATTTAAACATTTCGCTCTTGCAATCTTCATAGTAATTTTCCTCTATAAACAAAATATTTTCAACCAAATTCACATTTTCGTTACATTTTAAATCTTGTTGCCGTTCCGTAATGGTGCAAACGTTTATTTATGGACTAACTTAAATTCTGCTGTCTTTGATTTAAAAAAAAAATTGTACTTGAACTAAAATTTAAAAAAAAAAAAATATTTAGACTTAATAAGCTAAAAAGAATTCTAAAAACTGGGAGGGCACCTAAGGGCAGGCAAATTAAATTGGAATGAAAAGGTAATAATCTAAACTATTTAATCATATAAAAAATTGAGCTTAATCGTGCTTTATCATATAACTTTTTCTAGATTAAAACTGAAAAATTGTAAAAAAAAAATAGATTTTTTTGCGACATTAAATATGAAATAACAGCTGATATTGGTAAACTTTATGCACATAAATCCGGTAAAATAAAGTCCATATTTTGTTTGGAAGCGTCCATAATCGAGTAGTATATTTTATTCCGCTTCAAGTAATAGATTAAAGAACTATACTCAAATTGATTGATTCATTCCCAACTAAGAAGCACCAAATTTGCGCTAGTCTGTGGACCATACAATTATATTTATATAAAAACCAATAACAGGGTACAACGCCCTAACTATTGAGCTACATTAGGCAAAAAATAAATTACGCTAGATAAACTTTTAAAAATTGACTAGAATCGGTAAATCACCCACCGTGCGCTGCATTGGGGATTGATTAAATAAGATCAATTAGATATTAGAAGATCAGCTTGTATGATACCGCTTTAGAAAAATATGTCGCTTCTTTCCAGACTATTAGAGTCGATTTTGCCTCAGGGCTCGAAATGCACCGGAGCAAACCGGAACGATGTTCTGGTTCGTGAAATTGTGACAACTATTGTTCCGGTTCGTGGAATTATTAAAAAATATTATTACAGTTTCATAGATATAGCTTCTATGCTCTCTGTAAGGTTTTTTTTTTCTAATTATTTAAAATCTTGAATGCATTTTTTTAAATTGTTTTTTCTACGGTTAAATATAAATTTGCTATACAGTAAAGTCCCGATTATCCGAGTTAATAGGGACCAAGCTCGCCGCGCATAAGGAAAAAACTCGTATAAACCGAATTTACACAAATCGTCAAGAGCTAAGGAGATGAAATATAAATTTCCTCTTAATTCAATCCTTTTTATGGTACTAGTAACATTTCTTTGATGTACATTTCCGTTACTTTTAAGAAATACCGGGAATAAAATTGTTTTTTTCAATCGAACTTGTACCTTTGGAATGGATCATTTTCTTCTGATGGACTGGATTTTTTTTTTCTTTTTTTTTTTTTTTTTTTAATTATGGCTTTTTTTCCCCCATTCTGACCAGAAGATCAGAGTTCTAACTTTTTACGGCTGCTCTTTCATCTTTACCTAACACTTCATTTATAATGGCTGTTTCATCATAATGGAAGCTATTAGTTTATCAGAAGAAAATAACTCGGTTAAAACGGAAACCCGGTTAAGCGGAGCTCAGATAATCGGGACTTTACTGTACTTTCAAAAAAAAAAAAAAAAAAAAAAAAAAAAATTAGTCGACAACAATTTTGAAATATCGTTCCGGTTCGTGGATTTTTACATTTCGAGCCTTGTCTTGCCTACAGTAAAATTCACTATATAGGATTTTCAGACTTCAGTAAAACCTGCTAAGATGGAATCGTAAAGGGATTGGAAACAATTTACGCTTCAGACAAGCTTCCGCCTTAAAAATCTACAATCCGCTATAATTCTATTGTTTCGTATTTATTTTTTACTTTGCCAAGAGCTGGAAGTTTTCCTTTTAAGGCAGGATTTTGTTATAAACAGGTGTCTATTTTGACATGTTTTATTGTATGGCTATCATTTTATAGTATGTTTTGTATTTTTTGTTTAAAATTCGTTTAACTCTTTAAAATGTTAAGGTGTTCTTAACAGCTCTGCTGAACAAGCGCAGAACGTTTTGACACATTTACAAATTCATTTTTCAACGGAAAGGTATACATTTGGAAAGCCTGCCCATGGAAGCGATTTGGAATTGAACTGTTTTTCCATTTTTTGATCAATCAATTACCTTTTAAGTTATAAGCGAAATTGATCACGTGACAAACACGTTTTTCGCCCGTTCTTGAGTGCTCTTTCTTCCTTCGCGCGGAAATTCAGTTCAAAACGCCCACTTTAACACTATTTTCTTAAAGATCTATTGCGTTTGCAAAATAAAATGGAAAAAACAACTCAATTACATAGTTTCTGAACAACAACAGCTGCTAGTTTCATGCATTTTCGAACAAAAATAAATTAAAACTTATGTCAGAAAGTTGCCCTTTTGGATTTGAGGACACCCTTAAGGAAAATCTACATTTATGTAAAAGCAAATATGCATGAGAAACGAAATACAGCTGATAAAACATGCTATAATAAGTGGATAATGTAAATATGAACTAATCAATTGCACTAAGAGTTCTGTAACAAATACTTAATAACTCAATTAATCAAAACTCCAAATATTTGGTTAATTTATGCAAGAGTACGTCTTAGTAAAATTACTAATCGTACCGTAGCATAATGTATTATATTTATCTTCATTGACAAATGGCGATACATACTCCTTTCTAATAATCTTTCGACTATTTAATATATTTGACGATGTTCCTGTTATGATTGAGCAACCCCCTCCCCCCCTTTTTTTTTTTTACTCCCTCCTGTTATTATCACATTCATTTTGCCTGTTACTTTTACAAGTAAATTGACTTACTTTGTAAGGTGTGCTAAAAGACATCAGTGTTAGCAGTACATATTATGGCATCAGTAGAGATCAACTTGAATTTGTACCCTAAAATTTAAGTTATAATCTTCTTTGCAAATAATCCATAAATCAGACTTAAATGTAGTTTTACACATGATGTCTCAGATTCCTGTACACTCTTTGAGCACTAAGTGAAAAATTATTAACGATAGTTTGGTGGGATTGCTTATTTTCGAAGCTACCTCTAGGAATTTCTGAACATAATGATGCAGGTCGCAAAAGTAGAAAATTGGATACACTGAAGGACTGAATCAAATCCGAAGAAATTGCTGAAAATCGTTAGTCTTTTTTTATTCCGATAATTTCAGGGGTTTAAGCGTGGCTCGTTTACATGTCTTAAATTTGTGTTTTATTTATGTAATTTTTTTATTTATGGATTGATAAAGTTTGAAACAAATGCTGAACTATTTTATTTATATTAATTTTTGTGCAAACACATTTATCTTTTGCAATCGTCTGTCTCCAAGTGACAGAAATAGATTTTTAAAAATCATGCTTGAAAATCATTTTGAAAACAATACAAATTGAGTAAATTGCGATAGTTTTCAAACAAATTGCCATATAGTTTTCAAACAAATTGCACTTGAAAGTAAATTTTTTTTTTTTATTCGACAGTTTAAAACTTGAAAATGTGCGATATTTAGAAATTTAAAAAAATCGCAATAAAAGTAAATAAAAGTTAAATTTGATCGTCTGCTGTTTGCCATTCGTCGAGGCTAACAAAAAATACAGGCTGTCGCAGTACCTTTTCGCCTCAGACCGCTAGACTCACGTGGTGCTCTTTTTGTGCATTTGCATTGGTGGATTTGAGCATCTCGTGACTCAGGCCGTCTGGAAAAAAAGGAGACGTATAAGAGACGAGTGCGGTAGCTTTGACGTCAGCGTTACGCACATATACGTTTGTCTTTTATAATATAGAAGCAAGTTTGCTAATAAATATTGTTCTTTCTTCAATCAACCACCTGATTTCGGTGCATTACACGTAGGCATTCCAGGAGATGGATCGACCGTAAAGGCATTAATAAGACAAAATAGCACTTTTTCATTTAGTTTATAAGCTTTTTTTCATGAATCAATATTTTTATGCATTTTTCATAAATTGTATTCGCCTTTATTCAGAAATATTCACAGAATGTAGTTTTCCAGATGGCTTAACTGTAGAAAATCCTATGTATAAACATGTAATGTTGATATAAGCTGCTGTGATACAGTAAGATCAAAAGAGCTTCTTAAAAACACCATAAAAATACAGAAATGCGGAATTCCATTAAAAAAACTTAGTCTTTCCTAATCAGACGCAAAGAACACGCGCTTGTACTTTAAGTATTATTGCTCTTGCTTTCAAAGTAGAAGCACGTGTTCTTTGCGCCTGATGAAAAAAGACTTTTTTTTTAAATGCCTTGCGTATTTCTGTATTTTTATGGTGTTTTTAAGAAGCTCGTTTGATCTTACCTGTGTTAATAAGAATTATATCTATAATTCTATATTTATGAAGAAAGAAGCTATAAAAATAAAACACGATGTTAAACTATTAAAATTGGCGTACAAGTTTTTGCAATTAGGTAAAAGTCGGCCCAATCTCACCTTTGACCAAGTACCCTAGAAGGGAAGAGACTCTTATTATTGCAATACAATATTAAACTATAACATGCGATATTTAATATCTCATCAGACTGCTGTATCGGGTAGGGTTACTCGATTTCACCCGAATTCGAGCCGATCCGCGGCTCGGTTCGGTTCGGGTTGATGCTCATTTTTTTACAGTGCGGGTCGGTTTCGGGTCGAGTTTGATTCTTTCGGGCTGGGTTTGGGTTGACCCGATATTTCATAAGAAAGTCCTACGTATTTTTCAATGAATAAAACTATATATGTGTCTTTTAACAAATGCATATGTGTTCATTTATATACAAAAAAAGATAAAATTGATATTTTTAGAGATATAATTGCAGACTCCTTTTTCATATACGTATTAAAATATGATTCAATTTCTTTCACTTCGGTTTCACGTCGGGTTTTGGCTGCGGAATTTTTATTATTAGTAGTAGTATTAGTATTATTGTCGGGTTTGGTTCGGATTTCCGGTTGACTCTAAACAAAATTTTCGGGCAGCAACAGATCCGTGCACGACTATATCTCACCCTATGAAAGAGTAATAAAAAAAAATCCATGTAAAATTAAAGCTGGTATAAAGCTTAGGAAAACATGGCGTTTTCCTATTTTTTACATTATAATGTGTTTTTAAGATGAGGTTCAACTTCGAATACAGAATGAGGTTTAAGAAAGTATTTTCTGTAGCATTAGATAATAATTGGAAATATTCCTATCTGAATAAAGTAGATTACTGTTCTTCATATTATGAAAATATAGTAGCGAAATGACATATCATCAACTAAGGTAACTTTGGCCCATAAAGGGTAACTTTGGTCCAAGAGAGAAAAAAGATTAAATCTGCTATGTTTTTTACATCGCTTGAGTTGGCGACAAAGTTTTGTTCTCAAAATATAGGTGGTAGCATTAGCTTGAGGCTGGCAGCTCATTGTAAGTAATTTCCTAAGTTTCCACCGTGCAATACCAGTGAAACAAAAACGTGTGAAGACGGTGAAAATTTAACTCTTACAACTCTTGTCTACCAAGCTCTAAATTAATTAATTTGTACATTGTTAAGTATGTTCTATTATAACCTCATTAGTGTTCATGAAGGCCTAATGTAGGATTATGCGTTGTCTTTCCGGAGATAAAAAATAAAAGCGTTTTTCTAAGTTGGTGTAACTTTGGCCCAACCAATCATCATTTAAATTTTTGTATGTACTTCCTGTCAATGCATAAAAAATTTATATTTGAAGGGGAGCTTTTTCTTATTTTATTGAATTTCAACATTAATGTTTTTGAGGTAACGTTTTTGTTTATTTTTGGTATACTTATGAAAATAGACATTTGTACTTATATAAAAAATAATTTTGCTGAAAATATATCCCGTGTATTGATTCGAACTGAACCAAACAGGAAAGCTATTGTCAAAGATGACTGTTACGTTGGAAATTTTGTACTTGTGCTGTTTAATGGCAATATCTATCCCGGAAGGATTAATTTGAAATCAAAGAAGAGTTGTGTTGTTGACCGCGTGGAAAAGAAGTTAAAGTGTTTTGTTGACCACAGGTACCGGACTGTGTATGAATGGAAAGATATTGTTTCGAAAATTAGTCCATCTAAACTTCTGTTTAAGAGAAACCAATATTCAGTCCCAGACTTGGACAATCCATGTGAAGAAATATTTATGAATTTTGTAATATTTTTTTATTAAAATATATGCTAATTTTCTGTCTTTTTACACTTCTGTTTATACTTCCTACCCCTCTCCTCCTTTTTTATGTTCTTAGCAAACAAAAAATTAACATGATATTAATTTTTTTTTAAATAAGAGAATGGAGATGCTGAACATGCCATGAAACAGAGAAATTAGGGCCAAAGTTACCCCAGTTGACGGTAAAGACTAAAGAAATCTTCAATTTAGCTCTTGAGATATCAAATAAGAAAACAATATCGATTCAGTAATGAAACAATATTTTATTGGTTAGCCATGCACTGGAAATATTTTCAGAACTTCAAAGCCTGTGTATGTTACTAATATTGGCTTTGATTGTATGCATGTTTTTTTTTTTTTTTTTTTTTTTTTTTAAGAAGCAATATGTTAGCAAAACAACGCACAATCACATAAAGTACGAAGCGTTATATAGGTACTTCCTGATGATTTTTTTTTTTTTTTTTTTTTTTTAACCCTTTGAACTCGGCGTCTCTTACACAAATTTTATTCGGCCGGCACCATTTTTTTAGTTTCCTTCAAGTACACAGTTTCAAAAATGCTCTGATTAAATAAGGCAAATTTTATTTTCTTATATTACTGGTGCCAAAAACCAATTTTGCAAAGAAAGATGATGCCTCCGCTCCGGAGCCCTCGAGTGCAAAGGGTTAATTGACTACACACTTTTAAGACTTGCCCATTTTTGAGTTTAGGCCCAGTTTTCTTTGGCATATTTTCCCAACAGGTTTTCATTTGAGTACAGACATAAGAAGAAATCACTAAAAATTAAATCATTTTTGACGGAATCGTACCTAAGTGTTTCGATTTAACCTTATGAGTGTGTGTGCGTGTTTTTTGTAAACATAATGTTATCTTCAAGAGCTCAAGACGATAGAGCTTCGCCCTTCCGAGGTTACGGTATTTAACTTTGCGAACACTGTATAAATGATTCGTTTGAAAAGCAAAGGAATTATTATATAATGATTATATAAACAGTCATGTTAATTTTAACATATACTGCAAATAATAATCTGATAACATTAATGCTCTTTTTTGCTAAATAATGTCAAAAAGTATTACTTTCAGTAAAACTTTTCATGTCAAATTCCATAAGTAAAATTTGACTGATTCTTCTACTATAAATATATCTCACTATCATGCCACAATCCAAGAAATATTCTGAAACTTAAAAAAAAAAAAAAAAAAAAAAAAAAAAAAAAAAAAAAAAAAAAAAATCTCTTTCTCCACACGTTAGGATTTGAACTGTCAGTTGCACATCCCTGTTATCGCCAATTAGTACGATTCGCAGTTTTTTATATTATTTCTGATAAAACTAGGTTGCAGAACTAATTGAGATCAAACGACCCTTTGAAAGACATAGTGATACTCCAAATTTAGTAAACATCCATGTAACAGATTACGGATACATTTGTTATTTTTTCTTTATAGTAGAAAACAAGTCTGCAGAATAAATTTGAAATCAACAATTTCAGCTAACTATGTTCAGCGGATTACAATTTAAATTAATAAAAACGAAATATGAAAAATTTTAATAACAAAACATCTTTTAAATATATCATTTCCCGCTTAGATATTCTCTGCATAGATGCGAAGTAAACGTGGTCATAGCGCCCCACGAAGGAACTCTAATAAAAGAATTCACTTTTCGATGGTACAATCGTGGGGGGGGGGAAAAGTAAACACCCCCTACTAACTCCTCAACAAATTATCGTAGAAGAAAGTCACTGGTACCGAAAGATTGGAAATAATGTCTAATTTCAAATGATGTATATAAATTTGCTTAGGGGCCATCTACATATTAAAACGAACCCAAACATCTTTTTTTTTTTTCAATGGCAATAACCAGTTTTAACAAGATATTTCAAATCTTCGGTTCAAGCTATGTCTAGACACCAAATTTCAAATTATTTGAATGATAAGTTTTTGAATTATAAACATGCAAAATTTAGTGCTTCTAATGTTAAATTACATTTTCATATTTCATTAATATCTGCTGAAATTATAGTTCTAATGTGCTAATTTTTTGTGCAGCAATAATACTAAAATACCCAAACATAAATACGTTGAATTTGCAATTTTTATAATTTTATGATATGAATTATGAAATTAATATTCAAAAAATTATGAATTACAACCTACAATTTTCTTGATGGATTTAGATTTATTAAGTCCTGCTTTATGAAAACCCAAAATTTCACATTTTTCTTCCAAGTATTTTTCAAATTATGCTTAAAAAACGGCAAAATGATGGTTTAAGATGCACTGTAAAAAAAAAATGGCAACGTTCCATGTAAAATCCAGGAACGTTTCGTCTTTTCTCAGGTTTTCAGAATAATTTAGCTCTTTCCTGTGAAATTCTGGTTTTCTTATCTGAAACGTTCCTGAACAAAAGTTGGAAACAGCAAAACGCTGTGGCCGCCATTTATTAATTTTTTGCTATAATCCGTTGCTCGCGCGCGAGTGTCGAAAACGAATTCCTTAAATGAATGTAAAAAAATCAATATGGAATGCAAATAAATCAATAGACGACATAATCCTTTACGTCTCTATTGTCAAGACAATTCAGATCAAAATACAATACCTCTGTGAAATCGCTAAGAGATTATTTCTCGTACTTGTCTGTGGAATGTTTAACGAGCAGACCGTGTAAAAAAAAATACACCTATTATTTGGATCTCCATTAACCAGGGGACCATCAAACATGATTCTCACCGATTTTGATTAATTTAAAGTATGTTTTAGAGTTCTTATCTCTAATTATTCTTGTGAAAGGATTTCTTCAGATGGGCCTTAGATTTTCAGAAATTAGATGCCGAGGTTTAGCATACGTTTCAAATACCCATTAGTTTGCAGCTCTCAACGTGTCTTTCGTGGTGTGGACGCAGAAAGCTCGCACGCCACACGTACGGCCCGAGTTCGATGCTACCTCTTGACTTTTTTTTTCTTTTTTAATTAATTTTATATTTTAACAATTTATTACAATTTGATTTAAATTTGATATATATTTGACTCTTTGAATTGCTGCAAATTTGATTCTTTTTTTTGGAAAAAATATACAATTACGTTTAGGTTTTTTTTTCATGAAAATTTATATGTATTTTATCTAACTTGTAAACTAACATAATTACTGACGAAAATCCAAAATATTTTATGTCTAGATTTTTTTCTAATTATTATTTACATTTATATATTTTTATATTTTAAGCAAAGTTCAGAAACAATATATCATATATATATTTACTTTATTGAATTTCAACTGAAAATTTATTTTTTCGTGTAAATTATAAATAATAATTTTGATGTCAATTTCAAAATATTTTTTCATTCTAACAAATAATGATAATAAAGCGAAAATTGTCAACTGGAAATGTAAAAATCGTCTGCGGATCCCGCATGCTGTGAAATGTCAGTAATGTTTTGCTATCAACAGAAATATTCCTGGTATTTCGCAGGAAACTTACTGGCATTTCTGTAGAAAGTTTTTAACATATACAGTAAAGTTCCAGTCATTTTCAAGAAATGTTTCTTGGAAATAATGGGCAACTCAGCTGCCCATTTTTTCCCAGGAACGTTGCGGAATTTTTTTTTACGGTGTGGTCTATGATAGAAGTGACTAGCTATTTTGAAATTCCTTACGCTATCCTGTAATCTAGAAGGCTTCAATGACTGCTTGAGCAGTGCTTAAGATTCCTTGATCAAGAAGGGAGCTCTCTCGGTCAAGAATCGAGTACTGAACTTCAATTTGGATACAGCCCTTAAAATATGCTCGTTTTAAAATAATTATTTTCTCGACAATTTATCGTACGAATTGCATAAAAATTTGTTTTTAGGCTAATTGAAGGGTGTAGAGTTCATTTATGCTGTCATAATTGTGTACTGCCATTGAAAAGAACAAAGTTATGTTTCGTTTTAATATGTAGATGTCCCCTAAGCTAATTTTATATACATCATTTAAAAGTAGACTTTATTACCAATCCTGTGGTACTAGTAACTTTTTTCTACGATAACTTTTTGCAGTGTTAGTACGGGGTGTTTACTTTTTTTTTTTTCCACGACTGTACATCTTTTCAGATACTAGGCCAGATGAATTTTGTTGTCAGGAGTTTCACATATGATTTAACACCAGGGTGAGACATTCCATGCATCTGATGAATATTTTCATCCGATAGGATTTAGGAATATATGGTCTTATATTACTTGAGGAAGAAATTGGATTCTTTAAAGGACCCTTCACAAAATTTTTCAATTCAAAATAGGATCCTTCACAAAATTCTTCAATTCAAACACAGGACCCTTCACAAAATTCTTTCTCTTAAAAATAGGTCTTTCGCAAAACTTTTCCATCTTTAAACTGGACCTTTCGAAAAATTAATCATTTAAAAGTAAAATCGGACTAGTCACTTTTACATATGTATATAAAGAAAAAATATGTATTTTACACACACATATATCTTTTTAAAAATGTATAAACAAGGATATGAATAAAACGATCGTTTAAAATTTACAAAATTACGACTAGATTTTTCACAAATGTAAAACGCTGTTCACAATTTCACAAAAACAGGATCCTGGGAAACAGTCTGGACAGACCACTGTGAATTTAAAAGACAAATGTTCTAAACTTTTTGCATAGGTACTATCTCATATTATTAGTTATTATCATGCTATCTCATATTATTATCATCTCTTTGAGTTGCACCTTACCTTACACACCTGCAATCTATTATTCTCTCCTCATATTAGTATCCTTAATAAAATGGATGTAAACACTGTATTTTATTTAAATAATCCGTAAAATAAGTTCAATAGGTAAATGATTCATATACTTACTATCAGTTAAGAAAGTTTAACCAATAATAATAAAAATATGCTAGTTAAATTGAAATGGATAACTTATAATGGGTTTTGTATATTTTGGAAAAAAATTTCTTTTCTTCGGATACCCAACGATTGAAAAAATTTAGTCGGGTGTGTGATCTTGCTAAAAAAAACTGATGTAATTATTAATTTAGCAAATACTTAAATTTTTACAGTACTAATTAATTTTCCTCAGGGCAAATAATAGATTAATTTGGCAAAGAATAACAGGTTCTTCCATTTCTTCTGCTTGGAACCGGTTCCCCCCCCCCCCGATTTTTTCCACTTTGGAAGAAAATTTCCAACCCTGATTTTTAGTTAATATGTTTTGTGATAAATTTCTGATCTTCATGAAAAGCTATCAAACTGATGATTTATGAAAACATAATAATTTGAGTAAGATTATAAAGATGTACGACATAGATTTTTTTTATTTTAAGTAAACAATAAAATGAGCAAACTGATTGATTCGCACATTTATTGAATTTAGAATTTATGAATGTCGCGTAACTTATTATAATTGTGAGTATTTAACATAGCTGATATCGTTCAATCTTGCTTTTAAAGTTTGTTAAAAAAAATAGATCAATTCTGTATTAAAAATTAACATCCTACAGATTATTCATGGTAGGGTAAATCCGGGAGAGTCGCCGCATACGGGATAGATGCCGCACCCCTTCTATTTCTTGTAATTATCGATAGATGGTCGTCAAACGTACAGTATAGGTGCGCAATGAGGTTATTTTAACCAGTGTATAACGTGAATCCCATTTCGATGTTTACTTGTTGAAGTACAATCCTTAATTTGACGTAAGTGCATGATTTCACTGTCCAAACTTTTAAACACGTTATGTTTAAATACTTTTCATACACTAATTACTAAATGCATGCATGATTTCGAAGTCAAAACTAAGTGTAGCGTTTGTATAGAGTACTGTGTGTATGATTACACCATTCCCCTCAGCGATGGCAGGTAATTGTGATGGCCGACGTCTGTACCATGCAAAATGGGATACATGCCGCACTGCTATTCCGGTATATATGCCGCAGTTTCTTTTGTACGGGATGATTAAGTGTTATTAACTTTTCCTTTTCTTATTGCACAGACTAACCATCTTAGGCATGTTATCAAGTTTACTAAAACCAAAGGAGAAAAGGTGGAAAATAAAAAGTAAGAAGGGCAAGAAAGATGCAAGTCAAGGTGACAACAATGAAAAATTGGATTACGCGTTCTTTGCAAACTACTCCAAAAAAGAGGAAGTGCAATTGACTTCTTTACATCATGTGTTTAAATGTAGTTACATAAAGACTGTATTTTTTCGACACTTTTTCTGTAGATTGAAGTCGATCTCTTAACCCATTCAGGACGATAGATGCATATAAGCACCTCCATAAAGAGCTTACAAAATTTGTTTCTGGCACCAGTAAAAAAGAAAAGTAATATTTGCTTTGTTTAATTAAAGCATTTTCATGATTATTTAAGTAAAGGTAACTTCTTTAAAAAAAGTGGTACCAACCGAATAAATTTTGTGTAAAAGCTACCGGTCCTGAAAGGGTTAACAAATAAATTATGTAAACACAATTTTACTTTTTTTCTTTTACCTTTCTAATACATTGATGTTACGTTGTTGCTGAAATAACAATTAAAATTTAATGTAAAAAGAAATATGTCGATAATTTTAATAGTGAAAGTAGGCAACAATTATTAATTTGAATCTAATAATACGTTTCATTGTACTCATTTAGTTTCATTTTGTTATTACATCCATAATTATAGTCCAGATATGAATATTTCTTTGAATATATTTATTTATAACTTCATTCTGTTCTTATTACAAGTGCGGCATAACTACCGCACAAGTGTGGCGTCTCAGCCTGAAAGTACGGGTGACGCGCCGCAGTGTAATGTTTTAGAAAAAAATTGTTAAAATATATTAATAATTTGTTTTGAATTTTTTTGTCGCCATACACGTGTTGTATATTTAACATTAAATAGCACAGAATGATTTTTTTAATTCTATGTCCACCATGGGACTTTATACACAAATTTAAAAAAAAAAATGTGTGGCATAAATCCCGGAATTACCCTAACCGAAGTAAGATTATAAAGAATTAGTTCTATGCGCCTCTTATTATTTCATAAAGCCTTAAAAAATATTTCAGAAATATTAACGATCCATTGCAATATTTTCATTTACCGTGAAAATAAATAAACTTTTATATGTTAGAAAAGGAAATGAATTGATTTATAGGAAAATATGTATGAATAAAAGACTTTTTTTAAACCGTTTTATGACAACCTATGACAAAAAAAAAAAAGGTATTATACTTCGAATATTTATTAATATTCTATTGTTTATGAAAAGTACTCAAATCGAAAGTACTCAAGGTTCTGAAATCCGCAAATCCGTATTTGTTGTTTAAGATGTAAGCAGCCCCCCCACCCCACCCCCCCGACACACAACATACACACATCTCGAAAAAAAGTATAATTGCTAGATTTATATAACAAAATATTAAATTTTATAAATAAGTACAGAATTTTTAAATTAATTAGCGAAATATTTTCAATTAGAACAAGCACAGTTTTGCTTTAAACTTGAATTATCTGTAATTAAAGCTTAAAATTAGGAGGATCTTCTACAAATTGAAGGCGTTAAAATATTATTTCCACGTACAATTCTAACCTATGGCACCCACTTCCGTTAAGTAGGCTCCACAATTTAAATAATTGACACATTACTTCAAGATGACACGCCACTCTGGAATTCAGTTTGAAAACCTTTAATATAGGACTACAAACTGGACTTGTGACACATATCTATATACTTATGTACAAAGTTATTAATAATAGAAGAAATCCTGTTTGCTTTAACATCGTTCCGAAAGGGGGGGAAACAACATATGTATTTTTTCACCACCTCTTCATACTGCGTCTCATGAAAAATTGGCGTTCTTAAAAACTATGACAGCAGGTAATGACGGAAGATGGGGAGAATGCCGGTTAGTACTGCCACCTATCGCAATAATCTTTAAATATTTAATGTACCCGTTACAGTCCTATTTTATTCTGTTTGTTGAACTATTTCTTTTCTCCTCTTAGAAAATGAGGAATGAGTTTCTTTATCCTTCATAAAAGATATTTTTAATGCATTAAAGTTATTTTTTAAATTATCTAAAATCCATCAAATTTAAAATCTGCGAAATTTCTTGTCCCAAGCTCTAAGAGTTTGAAAAAATATTATTGTATGTGTATAGTACAATTTATACGTTTAGATTCATTTTTCATGAAATAATATTTATTTTTCTTCCATAGGCATGCAAAGGTTGTGCTACTCCTCAATGTATTTGTGTGGGAGAGAAAGGTCCGTATGTAAGTATATTTGTAACTTTTACATTACATAAAAAATATTAATGTATGTTTGCAAAAGTAACAAATAGTAAATTTTTGAAAATGATTGCAAAGTATTTTTTGCCATTGCGTTATTTTTATTGTTTTCAAACTAATGAATTCATCTCCAATATAAAGAGATAATGACTTTTGACGAAGAATATTCAATTTATTTATTGAAAAAATAATTGGAGTAAATTGAAGAAAAATAAGCACAATGCAAAAGTATGGTTAACCTTTTAAACGTATAATATCCGAACGTTTTCAGATTGCTTCGAACTATAAAACTCGATAATTTTTAACTCAATTAGTCAACAATCTTCACGAGTAATATTTTCAGGTATTCTTATTCGGATACCCGAACAAAATTCTTTAAATCAGTTCTTTCTTATTATTAAAGATGCATCACATTTACATTAAAAGTAAAATAAAACTTTGTTTGCTTGATTTT
The DNA here is from genome assembly GCA_963932465.1 of Maratus speciosus. NCBI lineage: Eukaryota > Metazoa > Arthropoda > Arachnida > Araneae > Salticidae > Maratus > Maratus speciosus. Next base: position 52,486,275 of record OZ010788.1, on the reverse strand, counting down.
TTTTTTCTTTGTATTGAATTTTGGCCTGACAATTTCAATTGAGTAATAAAAAAAAAACGATTTTTTAATTAATTGAAAAAAGACTCACGTTGCCGACAGAGTAAAATATAAAGTTTGAGAACAATCTTAATGGATTACATTTTATCTTTTTCAAACACAATCCAATTCAAGTATTGCAATGCACAATAGCGTTTCTTTTCTAACTTTTTGACCCTTTGCGCATCTACGAAACTTTATATCAAAAAGGTTGAATCTTTCCACGCTACAGACCAAAGAACGTCTGAGAAATCTGATTTTAGACTGGGTATTTAGGCAGAGCTAATACAGAAATATTTATTTAATTTTAATTGAATCTTTTAATCAAAAATCTTTTTTTTCCCGAAAATTTATTTTCTGTATTTTATATTTAAAAGGGTCCCCCCGGAATTCCCGGTTTACAAGGCCCTCAAGGAAAACCTGGCCCTATGGGACCAGAAGGTCCGCACGGAATGAAAGGCATGAAAGGAGATTGGGGTTATCCTGGATCTGACGGACCCAGGGGTATTAGAGTAAGTAATATTCCATCTTTGGAAATTTGTTCTATTATTAATATTATGTTATTCCAATGTATTTTGCTTTATTTAGAATATAAAATAATGAAGAAGCTGTAATAAACTTTAATAATGCATGTACCTTTTTTTAGTGTGGTACTGTAAATGCTAGATGTGGAATAAATTCTGCACATCTCTTTTCCGATTGGGAATATGTCGTAATAAATTTTAACATTTAGATGAAATATAAAAACTAGGAAACAGGAATTCTGCTTTTTCAGAATTTAGTGTCGCCCCCGATGACAAAAATATATGTATATAAATATAGATACAGTAGAGTCCGGATTATTCGAGTTAATCGAACTTATACATTTGGAATGGGTGATTTTCTTCTGATGGACTGATGGCTTCCATTATTATGAAACAGTCATTATAAATGAAGTGCTAGGTGAAGATGAAAGAGCAGCCGTAAAAAGTTAGAACTCTGATTTTCGGATCAGAATGGGGAAAAAAATTACCATAATTTTTTTTTTTTTTTTTTTTTTTTTTTTTTTTAATAGGAGTGATTTGAAAATTTAACAGAAAAGCATCGATGACATCTACCATTTTTGAAAATTGATTACATGACACTGACAAAAAGATGACAAAACTGGGTAGAAACATTATTCTTATTTTGGATAATGCTCCATGTCACTTGTATGATGCACAGCTGAAAAGTATGAAACTTCAATTCCTACCTCCTAACACGATATGTAAAATTCCGTTGTTAGCTCAGGGAATTATTCATTGCTTCAAGCTGGAATACAGACGTTTTGTTTTACGAAAGCTCATTTCGCTAATAAATGAGACCACAAATGTGTCCGACATTGTGAAATCCATCAATATACTTGATGCTATTTGATGAATAAAATGAACATTGGATAACGTAAAGACACAAACAATTGTCAATTGGTTCAATACTTGTGGACTAAGCAACGTATCCATAGAAAAATCCATTAATAATATCAGTACCTTAGAAGATGAAGTGATTCAGCTATCAAATGCAGCTAAAGTTGATTATGACTCCAAATCACATGAATATGAGGAAGCTCTTGAGTGTTACGATGATTTACCTGAAGACTAGAAGAAACGTATTCTAGAAAATCTCAACAAAGTTAAGACTTTAAAATTTTTATGTAAAAAAATAAATTCTACAATCTATACTCCTATTATAAAGAGGAAAAAATTGTTTATTTGTCGGAGGTAAGCTCTGGAACTACCGAACCGATTCCAAAAGTAATGGTATCAAAATGATGGTGTTAGTCCAACTTAGAACATAGGCTATATCTTATGTCGGTGCAACTACACCAAAGGGGGTGTAGGAGCAAAAAACGTTCTAAAAATGCGATTTTAGCGTTACTGAAGGGCCTAGAAATATGAAATTTTGAATATTAGTTACTTATAAGATATAAATGATGTCTAAGAACAGTTCTTAAACAATTCGAAATTTAAAAGGGGTGAAAATGCACAAAAAGCGTTCTAAAAAACGTTCTAAATGGTAGTTTCTACACAATCTCAGGAAATACCAAACCTATTTAAAAAATATTGGTGTCAATATGATGGTGACAACGCTTGCTCCAAGATAAGCTATGTTTCAAGTCGGTGCCACTACCCCAAAGGGGGTGTAGGAGCAAAAAACTTTCTAAAAATGCGATTTTAGCGTTACTGAAGGGCCTAGAAATATGAAATTTGAAATATTAGCTACTTATTAGATATAAAGGATTTCTAAGAACAGTTCTTAAACAATTCGAAATATGAAAGGGGTGAAAATGCGCGGAAATCGTTCTAAAAAACGTTCTAAATGGTGGTTTCTACACAATCTCAGGAAATACCAAACCGATTTAAAAAATAATGGTTCCAAAATAAGGGTGTCAAAATGACGGTGACAACCCTTGCTCCAACATATGCTATGTTTTATGTCTGTGCCACTTCCCGAAAGGGTATGCAGGAGCAAAAAACGTTCTAAAATGCGATTTTTGCGTTACCGAAGGGCCTAGAAATATGAAATTTGAAATATTAGCTACTTATTAGATATAAAGGATTTCTAAAAACAGTTCTTAAACAATTCGAAATTTGAAAGGGGTGAAAATGCGCGAAAAGCGTTCTAAAAAACGTTCTAAAGGGGGTTAAAACACAATCTCAGGAAATACCAAACCGATCTAAAAAATAATTGCGTCAAAATGATGGTGACAACCCTTGCTCCAACATAGGCGATGTTTTATGTCGGTGGCACTACCCCAAAGGCGGTGCAAGAGAAACACGTTCTAAATTGCGGCTTTTGCGTTACGGACGGGCCTAGATTTGTGAAATTTGGAATGGTAGTTAGTTATAAGATATCAATGATCTCTAAGGACATTTCCTAAGAAAATCGAAATTTAAAAGGGGTTCAAAATGCGCAAAAAGTGTTGAAAAAAACTTTCTAAACTGCGATTTCTATGCAATCTCAGACAGTACTGAACCGATTTCAAATATAATGGTGTAAAAATGATGGTGACAGATCTTGCTCCAAGATAGGCTATATTTTATGTGTTTGCACTACCCCAGAGGAGATGCAGGAGCAAAATGCGCGAAAAGCGCTCTAAAAACGTTCTAAATGCCGATTTGTTGGCAATACCTCAGGAAGAATGAATCTGATTTCAAACGTAATGGTAGGAAATTGATGGTGACAGCTCCTGCTCTAACATAGACGCTATTTTATGTCGGTATCACTATCACCAAGACGTTCCAGGAGCAAAAAAGCGTTCTAAATTTCGATTTTTGTGATCGGTAGGGGCTAGCAACTTAAAATTAGTCAAGGTACATATTTATTAGATATAAATGGTCTTTAAGAACAGTTTTAAAAAAATTGGAAATTTAAAAAGGAGTGAAAATGCGCGAAAAGCGTCCTAAAAACGTTCTAAATTGCGATTTCTACTCAATCTAAGGAAATACCAAAGCTATTTCAAAAGTAATGGTTGCAATCAATGGTGACAGTCCCTGTTATAACATAGGTTATATTTTATATTGCTGTCACTATTATTTGAGGGTTGCAAAAGCAAAACATGTTCTAATTTGCGTTTTTTGCACAACTGAGGGATCTAACACTTTGAAATATGGCATGGTATTTACTTACAAGATGCAATTTCTTTCTAAGAACAGTCGAAAGAAAATTCCAAATTAAAAAAAATGAAGTGAGTGAAAAGCGTTATAAATTACAATTTTAAAGCAAACTTATAAATTACCAAACCGATTAAAAAAATAATGATGACAAATTTTGGTGATCGACCCTGCTCAAACATAAGCTATATTTTATGTCTGTTCCACTACCACCAGAGGGTTGCAGGAGCTAAAAACTTTCTAATTGCGAATTCTGTAATACTGAAAAGGCTAACTTTAAATATGAGATGGTAGTTACTTATAAAATACAAATGCCCTCGAAGGAACGTCGAAAATAAATTCGAATTAAAAAGGGATGAAGCGAAAGGGAAGTGCGAAAAGCATTCTAAAAAAGTTCTAAATTACGATTCTATGCAATTTCAGGGAATATAAACCGATTATAAAAGTAATAGTTGCGAATCAATGGTAACTGATCCTACACAGGCTATATTTTATGCCGGTGATTCTACCACCTGGGGTTCACAGGAACAACAAACGTTCTAAAAAAGGGCTTTAAAAGCTTTTTAAATTACGTTTCTGTGGAATATTAGGAAATAACAAACCGATTTCAAAATTAATGTTGGCAAATTAATGGGGACAGTTCCTGTTTCAACATAGCCCTTTATGTTGAGAGAAGTGGTAGGACTTCGAATTTGACATGATGGTTAATTTTAAGATGTAAGAAGGTGGTTTCTAAAAAATTAAAAACTTCAAATGAATACTGAAATGAGCGTATTAATTGAGCATAAAAGTTTCAAAATATTTTCTAAATTATCATTTATTTATTTTTATTTCATTTTATTAATTTAAGTCTCATTTCTGCCTAATGCAGTGTTATAAGGATGTTTAATCAAACTGTGTTTTAAATAGTAATTTTTTTAATTATTCCTAAAAGTAATAAGTACCTTTTAATAAAATAAAATATTACCTTTTAATAAAATAAATATTTAGTTAGTACCTTTTAATAAAAATTAGACATATAAATATCACTTGGCATATTTCAAATATTACGCGAGCAAAGCCGCGGGGTTTGCTAGTATTATATATAAGTATAGATAGATTAAGTATAGATAGATATAAAAGACGTTCTCTGTATGTATGTCCTTCATACAAATCTTCAGTTTTTGACCGATTTGCTCGAAACTTCATGTACATACGTTTTAGAACTTGGAAAAGATCGCTGTCTACTTTAAAAAACCACCGGACCACTATTTATCCCTTTTTTATACCACCTTCCATAATTCAACATTATAGAAATATCTCTTTTATTTAATTTTATAATTCGATCATTTCTTTCCTGTTGCCACAACTTAAAAAACGATGCAATAATTAAAAAAATTTGATAACATGCGTACTTTCTTTTTATAAGCTAATAAAAATTCTGGCTCAATCGCTATATTTTTGCATTTTCGAAAGTGTTGTCATTCTAATCAGGAAATGCATATTTTCCCCATATAAAATAAAAACTTTAACAAAATGTGTGTTCAAATGACGTAGTATATCTTCATTTGAATGTTTTTGAAGCTAAAAAATCTATTTTAATACAGGCATTTTAATATCAAGAAAATAATTTAGGGAAAAGATAATAATAATAAAAATCGTTTGCTAGATATGACGTCAATTTCTGATTAACTGACACTGCTTTCTAATGATGTTTTATTCTGAAGTTTCTACATGTATATATATATATATATAATGTGCTTTTTCTGTTTAGAATGACGTCGATTTCAAAAATGCAAAAATACAGCGAGAGAATCTGAATTATTTTAATGTGTTGCCGCACCCTAGAAAACGGCTCAAATAATTAAAAAAAAAAAAAGGCAAACACGTGTAGTTTCTTTTCATAAACCAATACAAATTCAGTCTCTCTCGATATATTGCTACATTTTTTTTTTTTTTTTTATTGATGTCTCTCTAAGCAGAAAATGCGCATTTCTCATATTTTAAATAAAAACTTCAAGGCTTTGAGAAAACTTAAAACCTCCATTTAATATATTTGAAATTACAATTTTACTAAAATATAGGCTTTTCTATTCCAAAAAAAAAAAAAAAAAAAAAAAAAGGGGGGGGGGGATCAGACACAAATCACTAAAAAAAGGGATCAGACACAAATCACTAAATACGGCGCCACTTTCAATAAATTATGACGTCAATTTCGATTAATATAGCCTCAAACTGGCTCTAAAAACCGGTTGCTATGATTTATTTCCTACTTCGTTATAATGTTGTTTCTTTAATTATACCATTTAGGTAAATGTTTTAATATTTTAAATGCAGTGATAACATTCTACGATTTACATCAAATACCATAATGTAAATCTACTTTTATACGATTTATATTAAATTGAAATTAAAACATAACAACTAGCTTTCTCACTTTAAACAAAGCTTCATAGATTTACGTCATTTTCATCTTAATCGCTGTGGATTTGGATTTTATGATTAATGTTAGTTTCCGTTTAAAAATTATAGGCAATGAATCTTAGGATACCTGTGTTTAAAGGAAAAAGCATTTTTGGTACTTTCGTATTATAGCGAACAGTTAATCGTGAATATTTTCACTATAATTCCCTTATAATCTGAGTAGCCCATTTCACTCGCTGTACTGGTCGGTTTCTCCAAACGAATCTAGAATTAAATGAAATATATCGGTGAATTTGATCCGTCATTTTAATGCAATATGGGTCTTTATCTGAAACGTCCTTCCACGTAGATGAAAACGTTACTAACGCCACTGCGCTATTATACTTTCGAGTGTTTAAGACAAAACTTCGCTTGTTAAGGGCCAAATTTTTAGTTGGTGATTTACAGTAGAACTTGGTTTAAGAATTATAGACCGATATGCAATATACTAAAACTATCCTTGAAAAATTATTTAACATTTTAAAAGGTCAATCATTCAGAATGGGACTCAACTGATTAGTAACTTTTCAGCTAACTATATAACAAAACATGTAGATCAAAATGGGATATACTAAAACCATTATAGAAAAATGCGTGCATAGTAACAGCGCAAATTCCATCAAAATCTGACCAATAGAACTTTTTTAAAAGGCTAATCTTTTATAATCGGCCTCATCTAATTATTGAACTTTCTTCCATAATTTTATATATAACTGCCTGACGTAAATGCAATATTCTAAAACCATCCGTGTAAAATTATCCAAGAAACGATGCAAGTTCCAAGGAAGTCCATTAATAAAAATGCTTTTTAAAATACTAATCTTTCATAATCGGGTTCACATGATTATAAAACTTTTCGCTATAATTCTATGACTAAGCAACATAAAACAATATGTTATACACTAAAACTTTTCCTGAGAAACTGATAGTCGCTTTGAAATCCATTCAGAAGAACTCAAGTTATAAGCAGCCGGAACGGAATTCCCATTTGCATTTTCTATACGTAATAGATTATTTTGCGTAGTTCGATTTGATATCTGTTAAATTCGTGTTTTATTTTACGTTATTTTATTTTGGCGTTTTAATTTCATTTACCAATTTAGTTATGAAATATTACACGAAAACAAGCAAGTACTGAATTATTTGCAGCGTTTTTGAGCAATTGATTTAATCTTTTGTAATTGCACGCACATTTAAAAAATATTCATGCTTGAGAATCACTTTAAAATCTATAAAAAATCTATAAATTGACATAAACTTTTCAAACAAATATTACCGTCATTCAGGGTAACTTTGATCCGCATTTTCTCTATTTTCATATGCCACACTATTATTTGAAGAATATTGTCGCAACTAGGGCATAAAAGAGAAGAAATGATCCTAAATTATTGTTTGACTATCAAAAATTAAGGAATAATAAGGATAAAAGCAATAAAAAATGGACTTTTAGCCTGGTTCAAAGTTACCCAGCCATTTAGGATTACTTTGCACCATATGATAAATTTTTATATAAACTAATTCATTATAAAAAAAAGTATTGTAGTCAGGACAACTTTAAACCCCCAAAAATGTTTTCAGATATGTAAAGACTGCGAATTTACATTTCCCAACATCACAAGATTTGTATAATTTATGATATTACAACAAATATCAGGCATAAGAAAAGTGGAAGAAGAGAACCATGAACATTTAGAAAAAAAAAAAAAAAAAAAAAAAAAAACCCTGTTTATTGTTCATATAAAACATAAAAATGCAGTGGAAAACAATTTTCAATGTTTTATTTCAATAATATATCCATAGTTACACTAATACGACTAGTACTAGTATTATTCAAACAAGAATAAAAAATGTCGAATGTATGAAATGTCAAATTTGAGTAGCTTCGCCCCGAAAAACTCCTTTAAATGGATTTTATGTATTTTACACATATTTGTGAAAATATTTACATATTATATCTAATGTTCATTTTCGGCATTTGTATAAGATATACGTGCAAATATTGGAAATTTTCGACAGTAGCACCTATAATTAGTAAATTATAAGCATCAGTATAACTTTGAACCGGCTCAAAATTACCCTGAAAATGGGTAAAATGTTAGTGCCTTCTTATTTTATATTTTATTAACTATTAATAAATGAATAATCACAAAATATTAACTCATTTACAACATTTAGATAATAATATGTCTTATAAATGAGTATATTGCTACTTACTGTGAAAACTTGAAATTACTATGAAAATTTAATTGGATTACAACAACTTCAAAACAGCATTCAAAATTAACTTGAAAACAGTACTTTACAAAAATAGTTAGATGATGCATTTAATTGCGCATAATGTTGCTAATTTATTTTCTAAAATAAAGAGTAGAAATCCCAGTTTAGAACCTTGCCAACAGAGCACAGTTCTGGAGTTTATTTAGTCTTTTAGAGTCAAAAAGGTCGTTGCCATCAACAGTATGATGTCAGCGTTACTCACTGACAATTTTTTTTACTTTATAATGTAGATATACGCCATACAAACGAGAATTTCACTATATGATATGCCATTTGGTGGATTTGTTTTTCGTATTGTCAGAAAATTACAAATTTTTCTGTTACACCATCCGAAGAAAACGGCCATTGTGATATTAAAGCTCGGACATTTTATTATGGAGGCGAGAAAATAACGTATGTTTTCTAATTGTTATTTTAATGATTTGTGGACGAGGATGCACAAATCTCAGTTATTGTGATTGTTATAGTAGTTCATTTTAATTTATTATTTTATATGGAAGGTCTCTTATAATTGACACGGGCGAAGCCGGGCAGTTCTGCTAGTCATTTATAAAAGTGAATGGTACTACAATCAAGATTTTTTGAAATATATTTTAGGAGCACATTTCTGATTCAGACAACGAGCTTCCGCCAGTTAAAGCTTCTATTTTATGTCAAGAAAAACTTGTTGAATAGAAAGTTCGATACATGTTAGAGATAATACTAAAATAAATAATTTATTTAAAGAGATAAAAGAATGTTTAGAAACAAAACTTGTTAATGAGAAATTATTAAAATCAAAGCAAACTACAATTAATTCCTTCTTTAAAGTTGTATAGACATAAAACATAATAAACTACATTCAATAATAATTATTTTTTTAGTACGTATTCCATGAAGCTTTGCTTTACCCATCACCTCTATTCAGAGACCACCTCTCTGAAAGACCGATTTTTTATGGTCTAATGGGTGGTCTCTTTAGAGAGGTTTCACTGTATATCTAATACTTATTACTCTTTTTTATAGGTAAGAATGATTATTTGTTCCTAATACCAGGGTTCGTAAATATCATGATATTTTCGAAAATATCAAAAATATCCGATATTTTCAAAATACCCAACTTAGCTGATAATAAATATTTTCAAGCATAATATAAATTATAAATAAAAAAATATTGCACCTAACATGAAAACTTAGTCAAAGAATATTCTAAAAATACAGTTCTTTTTTCCTTTTTTTTTCCCACTCAGAATAAAATTAAAAATCAACTAATTGAAAACAGATACAATTTGCTTACATACACTTATATTATATATATATATATATAAACTATAGGTTTTGTATCAAGTATGAAGAAAGTTTTATATTTTATAAAACCAAATTTTAAATGCACAATAGTTTTTGTTTTGTTTTTAATAATTTTAATGTAAATGTAAGCTTGTCTTATTTTCTATTCCCTAACCTGTTGTACAGTTTAGACTCAACAAAACCAAAATCAGAAAGGATTATTTTCTAATAATGCTGTATATAAATGAATATCTAAATTACAGCTTATCTTTCAATGGCTGTTCTGAATTAATTGTCTCATTTAAAAATGAAAGTTTCAAACAAAAAGCTTGGATAAGATATTAGTTTTCTTCTTGGCCTAAAACAGTCCCTGCAGAGACAAAAGTTCTTTATCTACAGAATGACACAGTCAATAACAGTCGAAATTTTCATTTACACTTGTTTTGACGGAAGAAAATATCAAAATTATCTTGCACAGTGAAAATAAATATCAAATGTACAAAATATCGAGCATCTTGATATTTTGAAAATATATATAGAATTTGAAAATATCAAAAGTATCAAAAGTCTTGATATTTAAAAAATATATATATCGGAAAAGATATTTGTTTTCTTCTTTGCCTAAAACAGTCACTGCAGAGACAAAAGTTCTTTATCTACAGAATGACACAGTCAATAACAGTCGAAATTTTCATTTACACTTGTTTTGACGGCAGGAATTATCAACATTATAGAAAAATACAGAATTTGAAAATATCAAAAGTATCAAAAGTCTTGATATTTTAAAAATAAATATCGGAAAAGATATTTGTTTTCTTCTTTGCCTAAAACAGTCCTTGCAGAGACAAAAGTTCTTTATCTACAGAATGACACAGTCAATAACAGTCGAAATTTTCATTTACACTTGTTTTGATGGAAGAAAATATCAAAATTATCTTGCACAGTGAAAATAAATATTAAATGTACAAAATATCGAGCATCTTGATATTTTGAAAATACATATAGAATTTGGAAATATCAAAAGTATCAAAAGTCTTGATATTTTAAAAATAAATATCGGAAAAGATATTTGTTTTCTTCTTTGCCTAAAACAGTCCTTGCAGAGACAAAAGTTCTTTATCTACAGAATGACACAGTCAATAACAGTCGAAATTTTCATTTACACTTGTTTTGACGAGAGAAAATATCAAAATTATCTTGCACAGTGAAAATAAATATCAAATGTACAAAATATCGAGCATCTTGATATTTTGAAAATATATATAGAATTTGCAAATATCAAAAGTATCAAAAGTCTTGATATTTTAAAAATAAATATCGGAAAAGATATTTGTTTTCTTCTTTGCCTAAAACAGTCCCTGCAGAGACAAAAGTTCTTTATCTACAGAATGACACAGTCAATAACAGTCGAAATTTTCATTTATACTTGTTTTGACAGAAGAAAATATCAAAATTATGGAAAAATATAGAATTTGAAAATATCAAAAGTATCAAAAGTCTTGATATTTTAAAAATAAATATCGGAAAAGATATTTGTTTTCTTCTTTGCCTAAAACAGTTCCTGCAGAGACAAAAGTTCTTTATCTACAGAATGACACAGTCAATAACAGTCGAAATTTTCATTTACACTTGTTTTGACGGAAGAAAATATCAAAATTATCTTGCACAGTGAAAATAAATATCAAATGTACAAAATATCGAGCATCTTGATATTTTGAAAATATGTATAGAATTTCAAAATATCAAAAGTATCAAAAGTCTTGATATTTTAAAAATAAATATAGGATATATATCCATTGATATATATCAACAAACCCTGCGTTATACATTATTTTTATGTTTGCTGTTTGTTTCAAAATATAAGCTGAAAATAAATTGAAGTATTTGAAAAACATGCTGTGCAGAAAAACATTGCTGGAAGACATTTAAAACAATGAAATTTAAGGGCAGTTGGAAGCCCTTATACCTACCATGTTAAATTAATGTACCTTTTCCCAGAAACTACCAAAGATATTCACTTGAATTTTTTTACATGCATAAAATGAATAATTCATAATAAAGTGAAGTCAAGTTTATAAACAGATATTCTTTAGTTATTTTTTTTTATCTGGAATAAAAACCACTTTTAAATAACAAGAAGCATACATTTTTTCAAAGAAAAACTTTCTTTATAAAAATTTTCTACAAATGTTTGTAACAAAAGTTAACTTCAGATTGATCAGGGATATATGTAAAATATTCTGACATGATTGCAAACAATAATATGTACTAGTTTCTATAAAAAGGGTACATCGAATTTCAAAAAGCAGCAATTTGAGAAAATTGAGTTTAAAGTTTATGTACGTAATGTCTATGTATGATGTAAACAAACTGAATTATTTAATTTCTTTTTACTTCTTGTTGCCTTGTTGTCGTAGAAACAAAAGTAATATACCATTGAAAAGGGGGAAAATAAAGGATTAAAAAAATCAAAAAAAGACTTTTTTCAGGAATTTGACATTCAACTGCCCTTAACCATTTTCGAAATGAACAAAAACAATGTTGTATTACACAGGCAATAACATCTGAATTACCTGTAAAAGAGAGTAATTAGGATAAGTATTAGAGATAATTAATTTCATAATATGAAAATTAAAGTTTTAGTAACCGTACTTCTTGTTCAAACCTTAAATTTCATCATTTTAAATTAAATATCTATAAAGTTATGATTTAGAAAGCAATTACCCTTCATTGAGAATATGTGTAAATTTAAAGAGATAATTTATATATTGTATATATTTTTTAAATCTTCGGTGTAGAAGTATAACTATCTATAACAATCTGCAAAAGTGGAAATCATTTTTCGGTATTTTTTTACATACTTTATGCATGAAAAGTGAAAATAAAAAATATCACTTGACGAATATATTAATAAAGATCTAATGTAATTTATTTTATCAAACCAATATGTTCATAATTAATCCTGCAGTGACATCTGATTCACCTCATTATATTCCAGAAGTTATTTTGATATAACTTTATACATCGTTTCTAATAATAGTTTTTTCACTTCTTAAAAAACATTCAACAGTAAAATGAAAGCAGAACATTGGAGCTCCGTTTGTTTTCTCCTTTATGGTTTTGACCGCCTTTTTTTTTCTTTTTTTTAAAGCTTAAAACACAATTCATACTAGTTATAAATGGTTCTTTTTTTACCCCTTAATTTCATTTATACGTTTTTAAAGAATACAAAATTCCTTATTGAGTAAGAATTTTTATTATTTCTGAGATCCCTTTCTCTCCAGAAATGCATCTCATGAGAAAAGGATGAAAAAATTATGAAAAAAAAAAACTATACTAAATTTAATATAAAAATATTTCAAAAACGATGTTACCGTGTTCTGTTACTTTGCTTAGCGTTTCAATGTATTATTAACTGTTGCCAACTTAAAATCGAAATTTATAAGTAAAAACTTTGAAAGATTTTCATCTGTAGAAAAAATATGCCAGCTAATGTAATACATTTCATGTTTTTCAGGGAGCGGACGGAATGCCTGGTTTTGATGGAATTCCTGGACAACCAGTAAGTATGATAATTAATCAAGTAACATTACGCTAAAATGACTTATTTTGGCTATCTGTAGTTCTATATTTGTTTAAAAGCTATTTGGGCTCTAATGAATTATTCTCAATTTTCAAGACTGGAAAATATGTTTGCGTTTTATACAGATTTTTAGACAAATTAATAATTTATATTGGTTAGGCTTAACCAACTCAAAATAAATTAACTTGAAAATAGGCTGAATTTAGAAATTAAATATTTTAATAATTCTCTGTTAAATATTACCTAATTGATTCCAACTATTACTTTAAAAAATAAGTCTAAAACACAACGGCACGGCAAAAAAAAAATATATATATATATATATATATGCACAATTTTATCATTATGAATTCGTATATAAATTATACGAAATTCTGCTACAAGCTACATCGTGCTTAATGCTCCAATATATGCAGCGTTGTTTATATTTATGATATATTTAATTCATGTTTTAATAAACTTTGTAAAAAAAATAAAAAGACATACAATGGGACTTTGGTAAAGATACTTCTTTAGTAAGGTTAACACCTGGGTAAACTAATCTTTTATTATTATTCATACATAAAGTTAATTTTATTATTTTGTCTATCGTGACATTGCCATATGCTTAAGGTACCCAATTTAATCGCTCCTAAAGAGAGACATATAAAGACAAGTAAAATTGGTAGTTGCTTGTTATAGAGGGCCTTAGCGCTTTTATAATAAGTTTGACGCAATTCGGGTTTAAGAAAATGAGATTTATTGTCAAATGACATAAACAGCTGTGATAACAAACATGATGAATTTTTATGCTTGTTTATGTATTTATATAGTCTAAACCTTTTACTTATATAATGTACCTACCTGTACCAAATAAAGCCACGTTAAGTATTTAGATCACAGTAAAACGTTTTATATCAGCAAAATAAATTTAAAATGTTATTGGATGTAATATTTATACACGTTTTTACAATATTAAGTCATACATACTCTTGTCGCTGTTGAATTTTGGTTAGGTGAGTTCAAAATAGAAAAGCTTTAAAGTAGTCTTATTTAAGTATAAAAAGTCAAAATAAAATCATTATTACTTTATGAAGAAATCCAATGATGTTATTCACATTTGAGACAGAAAAAAGTACTTGCATCCATTTCAGTCCGTTTTACACATTCTTCATCGTCATACTTCTTCTACTTTGAAACAAATGCACATATTTAAGACACGATCCTTTTGGCAAATGAAGCAATACCTTATTAAGTGATTTCGGTTTTTCAAATATTTCACTTTCAGACACAAACAGTATTAAAAAAACTTACTATTGCAATATACATTCTAAAATATCGTTAAATTATCTCGCACATCATGTAAAGATTCTAAAATTGAATCAATTATTTATCCTGATCCAGTGACCCGAAGCAGAACAATTTTTGATGCTCCAGCTCCAGCTCCGCTCCTAGATAAAATACTGTGGCTCCAACTCGGCTCCGACTTCGCGCTTTTGAGTTGCAGATTTTAATTTACACATTTAATTTTTTGCTCACAAATTCTTTCTTCTTTTACCTTTATTAAAGATCTGACAAAATGCATTTTTCTTCTCATCAAACTTGAAATGCTTGTTCAGAAAATGTGACATCTTTTAGCTTTTGCTTTTAAAATAGAAAATTTGATGGAATTTTAAACACAAAAATCTTAAATTTCTTCTACACTTTTCAAACAACTAAAATTGTACAACTACACATGTAAACAACAGGCGGCCATATTTGTTTTCAAATAGTGTTGTCACTTAGCTCAAGTAGAAGTAAAGTAGTGTTATCATGTTTTGAGAAGTTTTCCATCTCTAATAAAAATAAAAACCCTAAAAAATGATATAATTAAAATACTGAATAATGATGTAATTAAAATACTTTTAAGCCTGGAAATTTAAAAGACTGAAATAAAAAAAGATTTAAAAGAATATTAAAAACTAAAGGAGCCCTGTAGCAGGGGAAAATTTAGAGCTCCAGCTCCAGGGAAAACACAGCTCCAACTCCGGGTCTCTGCCTGATTCCATATGAACGTTTACTTACTGTTTTAACAACGTGTCGAAAGATTCAGTGGCCCGAAAATGATGACGAGGCTGGTGTCGGATATATTTGAAATTGTCAAGGACACATAAACTATCAGGTATGTGATGCAATATGTCTGTCCTAGATCGTTCTACAAGCTATAAACTGGCGGGCTTATTAAGGGCATGGCCCTATTTGGTGTATATTATTACTTTCTTCTATCTTTACAAGAAGAAAGTATAGGATTCGTCAAAAATTTCTACTTGCAACCGCAAGTAGAAATTCCGAATAGAAAGTTTCGATGGATTTATACGTTTTAGAAGGTTCTGATGTATTTTTATCATGCTGTCTGCCTTTCTGTTGGTGACAAAAATTTTGTGGGTGCTCTATCTCAAGAACTAATACACGGAATTTCACAAAACTTTAAATTTAGTTAATCTTGATATAAACTGATGCTGATTACTTATTGGTGTATATCACCCAACAGGTGGCACTGCTCTGCTACATTTTTCACGATTCCGCAATAGCTCTATCTCAAGAACTAATGTGCGAATTTTCATCAAACTTCAGATTCATGTATACCTTGATAAATATTGGTGCTGATTATGTTTTGATGTAAATCGCCGATCAGGTGGCGCTGCTATGCTGCATTTTTCACGATTTCCGCAATAGCTCTATCTCAAGAACTAATGCATGATTTTCATCTAACTTCAGATTCAGTGAGACGTTGACATAAGTTGTTGCTGATTAGGTTTTGGTATAAATCAAATAACAGGTGGCGCTGCTATGTTGAATTTTTCAGGATTTACACGATTTTAGCAATAGTCATATCTCAAAAACTTATTCACGGAATTTCATATCTTTAGAATCCTCATAACGGGTATAGATTGTTATTTAGTTTTAACACTGTGATAGCGAATTTTTAAGTATTAATATGTATGAGATAGAAAAAAGCTTTGGGATTGGCATATCCGACTTCTTATTATTGTTTTTATATACAAATTACTTCTGTTTGTATATAAAAGTTGATAAATGCATTTTTCATATTAAATAAATTGCTTAAGTATTGAAAAGTAATTGCTTGTGTGTATGAAACAGTGAACAGGTTGTCAGAAAATGTGCATAAAAATTGTTCTACTTTTGCCAAGATCATTTTCTCTATCTCGCTAAGGACCCTATAACAAACAAATACCATAAACTCGTCTTAATTTACTCATCTACTCAAGAACGTTTCACGAAGAAGAACCAACAAAACAATGCGTTCTTGTTAAAATGTCGTAAATCATCATGCTAACTAATTATTAAACTATTTCCAGGGCTTTCCAGGAGTAGATGGTCCCCCAGGAGAACGAGGTTATGACGGATGCAACGGAACTGACGTAAGTAAGCATTATATTATTTAAATAATCATCGTTGTTTATTATTCTAAGGACAGCACTCTTAATCGTTTTCAAACTGTGTGCCTTGAATCTCAAGTGTGCCGCGAAATTTTTCAGTTACATTCTAACAGGATTTCACAGAAGTGTATATATATATTTTTTTTTTTTACGAAATAAACTTAAATTGAGCAATTTACTTTGTGATGAGAATGAGGCTTTATTAATTTAACATAATTATTCTGGTTTGTAAATCATACGAGTTATAATTTTCTAACTGAGTGAAAATTTGTCCAGGCCGAGACTTGAAAACGGGACCTTGACTTAGCTGACAACGCTCTACCAACTGAATTATCCTGGACATATCTGGTGGATACTTGTATGACGTATTTGCCAATGAGAATAATTATGTTAAATTAATGAAGTGTAATTGCCTGTCCAATGTTTACTTAGAGTTCTATTACCTGTGATTTATCCTGTTTAGCTGTTTTAGATAATGGACCAGATGTCTTTGTCAAAAACTTGTCTGGGTGGGTTGTGTCCACAAGATTTCTCCAGGATAACTTATTTGGTAGAGAGTTGGCAGCTTAAGCCAAGGTCCTGGAATTAAATCTTGGCTTGGCCACTTTTCACTCAATTAAAAAATTAAAACTCGTATGATAATTAATTCAATAAATGAAATTTCTTCTAGGTTTACTTCGGTTCTGAAATACTATTCTTAATTCGAGTATACGGGTAATAGCGAAAATGCTTAAAGTCTTATTGAGAAAAAATCATTTCCTTGGAGAAATAGGGTTAGAAATGCAATAAAAATATTTAAATTAATGAAAAGGTGTAAACTGATTTTAAAATGTTATTGAATAAATTTTACAAATACTAGATACATAAAGGAAATCATACGAATTTCAAAGAATGTAATCTAAACTTGAAACAGTTTCCCTAGATTAGATGAGTATTGCTTCTACTTTAAAGTACGTATACAAAATAAAATTTAAATACTAAAGAAAAAGAAGAGTTAATAGAAGTAACAAATAGAATACAATGAAAAAAATTGAAATTATAATTTTTTGATTTTCTATCAGTTATGAATTTGAGGATATTACAAAAAATTCTTTCATCCTCAACATTATAGGTTTGAGAATTTCTTTAATGGATAATATTAAAAAAGATAATAGATCTGGTCTAAAGGCTTGATATAAAATTTATTGAATATGGAAAATTTGTTCTTGCACAGAACTTTCTAAAAGTGTCTTATTCAGACACCTTATAACATGTTAATGTATGCATGGTATCCCAAGTCACTGAATTCCAAAAAATATCGAGGCTATAGATAAATAAAAATTGTATTACATATAGTTCATATTATTAAGAAATTTTATATAGACCGTAATTGACTAGGTGTGCAGTAACATTTGATTTCTCGGCAATTTCATATATAAGATATTCTAAAAGTCTTGTTCAGACACCTTATAACATATTAATGTATGCAGGGTGTCTCAAGTCATTGAATTAAAAAAAATATCGAGGCTATAGATAAACAAAAATTGCATTAAATATAGTTCATAATATTAAGGACTTTTGTATAGACCGTAACTGACTAGGTGTGCAGCATGCTCGGCAATTTCATTAATGTAAGATATTCTAAAAATTCCAAAAAATGTCGAGGCTATAGATAAACAAAAATTGCATTAAATATAGTTCCTATTATCGAGGACTTTTGTATAGACCATTACTGACTAGGGGTGCGGCAACATTTGATTCTTCGTCAATTTCATTAATATAAGACAACTATAGCCCTTGAAAAGTCATGAATAACGAGCGTGTGCAAATTTGTTTGATCGTTTAATCAAATCTTTTGCGCTACTCTATTAAATTAATACAAAATTACATATTAAATCTGCATATTAAATTAATACGTGTATTTTCAAATATATATTCTGTTCATAACTGCATTCTCTGCTCTCGAATCTGGTAGACGGGAGGTGCTGGATTCAATCCCAATCGCGCCCGTCGGCCTAATCGTTCGGAGTTTTCGTGGTTTTCTTCGAGCCGTGGATCTTCCATGCGTTAATACGGATTAGGTTCCCTTAGAAAGACCCCCACGGAGGGCACTCCCCCCGGGCCTATATCCCTTATGTAGATAATTGGCCGTCAAAAATCAACCCTCATAACTGCATTCACTCCTGCTCCTTAAATATTTGAGAACATCAGGCGTGTTCTCGAACTAAAATTGGGTTACTTATTTTTGAGGTAAGCAGTATACGTAAAATTTATAGAACTGTAATAACAAACTTTGAGTCTTTTATTGGGCTGTTCTCTCTGACAATAAAGCCATAAAAATCTGTAAAGTAAAATTTGCGTTTAATTTCTTTCATTTTGAATTATTTACTTATCTGTATATTTTTACATACATTATTTTATGTTGAAAATGTATAAAATAATACATTTTCAACATAAAACGGTAGCATTGGCCCTGTAAGCCAAGGATCTGGGTTCGATTCCCGGCCTGCGCATTTTTTCACTCAGTTGGAAATATTCAGTTCGTATGATAACTTTACCAATCAGTTTGATTGTGTTAAAATAGTAGTTTATCTACGTACCCATCGTTTATATGGAGTTCCTTTACCTGCGGTTTATTCTGCTGAGCTGTCTATATGACAGACCACATGTTATTAGCAATAAGGTTATCTGAGCGAAATATGCTCGCCGTTTGTCGGCCCAGTTAGCTTAAACGGTAGAGCATTGGCCCAGTAAGCCAAGAATCGTGTTCGATTCCCGACCTGGGCATTTTTTCGCTCAGTTGGAAATATTCAATTCGTATGATAAAACACTTAACCAATTAAACTACATCCACATATTGTTTATAATTACAAATAGAACTAAACTATTATTGAGCCGTATTACATTTTGGAAATTTTAGACCTGTCACTAAATTTTTATGTTTCAGGACAAATAGGGTGAAACCTCTAGTTATTGACACTTAACCAGTAACTAACACTTCAGCAAAAATCTAACTCAAATAAGCATTTCCTTGTAAATTTCTGCAAAGTAATGTCATCTAGGGGTAACTTAGACACTTACTTTTATTTTGGAGTCAATTTATTCACCACTAGTAGGCCAAGAATATATCCAATGAGGAAGAAACGTTTGAGAACACAAAAAGTACTATTTTGAGGCAACCATCTTTTTTCTAAAATTAAGGTAGAGCTTTTTTCAATTTATTTGTAATGCAATCATCCTGAACTTTTTCTTAAAGTTATACTTGTATGAAGTAGTTAAAAGACGCCTATAATACATTAGTACCATGTTTTCTAGTTTATAGTTATTTAATTTAGCTTAATGAGGGATACCAGTTATTGGTTCCAGTAATTTCATTTCACCAGTCTCCGACAGAAATGTTAACTTTTGGTAATATTAAAGAAAGTTGAAATTTATTATTCGAACTGTTTAAAAATGTATAATAACAAATTAAATTTATCTTGTAGTCTCAGCACCATTAAAATTTAAATTTTTATACCAGGTGCAGACACCATTTGTCAGTTACTAGTTCATAAATGTCAGTTATTGGATAGCTGCATTTCTAATAATTTAAAACATAAGGAAAGGGGCATATACATCTTTAGTATGATATAAAATGAGGGGCTCACAACCATAGTAGACCAAGTCCATTTTGAAAAAAATTGAGGTAGTCCATTTAGAAGATGCATAAAATCTGTTTAACCACTCCCACGGGGAACAAGCCTGTTTTCACATACTTTCTCATATATGTCATCTGTTTATAGACTTAGTTTACTGTGGGAGTGGATAAAACATATTTTATTCACCTTCTAAATGGACTATCTCATTTTTTTTTCAAAACTGACTTGGGTCTACTGCGGTTGAGAGCTCCTCATATATAAATAAGGTTTAAGTATTTTGTTTTTAAAATAAAGATTAAAATATTTTTAACGCGTTCACTGTCATGAGCATCACCGATGGGTCTCAACTTTTTAGGTAGATTTCGTAAGAAATACTACCTATTGCAGTCGTTACCATGGTGCGACTTTTGAAAAATTCCTTCATAACTTTTCATTATATGACCCCAGGAACCCAAAACCACCCCCACCTAAAAAGTTTATATATATATATATATATATATATATATATGTGTGTGTGTGTGTGTGTGTGTGTGTGTGTGTATGCATGTATGTACTAAATTTTGTCCGCACGATAAAAGTCGCAATTATGCACGGATCGTCTTCAAACTCGCCAACAACTTTCAGATGGCTAATATCTCGGCGGGGATTGAAAATGGAAAAAATCGGCTCAAATGGGGAGGGTTCAAAATTTTGAATATCTTCTTAACAAGATTCTGATAAAACCAGCTCTTACACAACAATGACAGGAAAAAATAAATATTTTTCGTTAAAGCAGTTGCCAACAATTAAAAAAAAAAACAATAAAATTCTCACCACAATAATTGTTTTTCTATTGCAGGTTTTTCACGTGAAAAAATAAATTAAATAAATAGTTTGAAGAATTTACAACAAATTGAATATTACGTCATAAGTTTTCTAGAGCAAGATTTCAGCATGAAAACTCAAAATGATGAGGAATTAAAAAATATATATAGATTGCGTCATATTGGAAATATAATGGACCTCAGCAGGTGAATATGTAAAGTCATGGAGTTTGAAGAAACGTATTAAAACATGATAAAAACCCGACTATGAAAATATTTACATATTTTAACACTTTGATGTTCTCTGAATTTGTTTTTAACCATTTTTAAACCTATTCCATATACATGCGTGTGTGTATTCGTGTATATTAGAATTTTCACAAAATGTTTAGCTCCCTAGAGCTCATCCTTAGTGAAGGAACTGGGTTTATCTCTAATCTTGATTTAAATTTTGTTGGTGAATTTAGTACTTAACTTCGAAATCTACCTCCGCCTGTAGGCCCGAGCCGGCAGGGATTTTTTTTTCATTCTGTGCCGTGAGCGTCTCAACGTGTGTCACAAGTAGCTTTCCATATAATATTAAATAAAAATCGTGGGCAGGTCAGCAATGACTTTATATTTGTATGTAGCACTCTGGGATAACTGTTACTCATTATATTTTTGTAAACTTACTCTGAATTGTGTTTATTGTATTTATTTTACAACAAATAAACCCTTTAAAAACACTTTAATTGGTCTTTTTAAGTTTGGCACCCTGGTGATCACTTTAAATTCTTATGGGGACAGTGAGCGTGTTTTAAAGACTAATAGATTTCTTGAAATATAAAATAACTTTTTTTTAATTAGCAGCAAGTAAAGTCTCAGACACTGGTTCACTTTGTGTCAGTTATTGTTTTTTGAAAATGAGGTTGGTGTCAATTACTGGAGTTATTCATTATATTTATGAATAAATTTAATTTTTAAATATTATGTATCTTTTATAGAATTTTGTCAACAGTAATTTTATCTACTATACTTTCAAAAAGAAAAATAAGTATAATATGGATTTAAAATTTTGTAATAGCGATTAGAAAAAGAAAGAATCTTTAAGGTGTCAGTTACTGTGAGTTTCACCCTAAAGATTTATATTTTCATATTTTATTTCATTGTATTCTTTTGTTTCTTTTTACTAAATGAATTTAGTAATAAAACATAATATTGACACTTCATGTGATAATTGTAATGTTGATGATTGTTATATATTCAGGGCTATTGGCGACTATTTTTTTTAATTATTTTCCTCTACTGCTATTTCCAAGCAAAAATAATCTTCCTCGAAGATTAGCAGAAATCTACCATAATGATCATTCTTTGAAATTAGTGGTGAACAAAATAACAATTAAAAAAAAATAGGCAGCAGTGCTAGCTCTGAATATGCATGTTTGCTTTAGAGTTAACAAATTAAAGTACGATATGGATATCTTTTATTTAAGTCAGGAAGATAAAATTTCATTTCTTCAAAATATGCAGAAATACCTTATTTTATAATATTTTTTTAATTAAAAATCTCCTTTTCCTTACTTTTAGGGTCGGCCTGGACCGCCTGGAATACCTGGAAGACAAGGCCCGCGAGGAAGAGATGGTGCATCAGGGAGACTTGGACCAAAAGTATTAAACTTCTATTGAACACTTACTCTAATAAGGAATACATAAAGAACATACAAGGAACATACATCACAGTAAATTCTAATGAATTTGTAATCCGATTACATGTTCAAAATTTGTTGCCCTAAATATTAAATGTTAATATGCCCAATCTCCGAATATTTAGTTTTAAATTCGAAAAAATAAGTTTGAACTTGTATACTATTTTGGACTATGTGGTAAAATGGCGGAAGAATTTCTTTGTTAGAATTTGCATACATTTTATATCTTTAATAAGTTTGTTTCATACGCAGAGGTCTTTCTGGGGCTGAGGTAACGCGTTAGATCGCAAAATCGGATAGTAAGGGCTCCATTTATCCCGTGAGTATGATTATTTTATTTCTTTTTTAACATTTTGTTTATACATCGTACGCGTTGTAAATTTTGAGCACAGTTAAAAATGTTGCGCCAGGAACATGTTAATATTATTATACAAAATATATCACTTTCCAGAAATATTCATGTTTTTTTTTGTTGTTGTTGTTGTTGTTTTCTTGGGGGGGGGGGGCTACTTTCTACATTTTTTGTGTGTGTGTTTATAAAATAATATATCTGCTGACAAAAACCCAAAATAATTTATATCTAGATAATTCATCGTTGTTATTTTACTGTTTATTCTTTTGAAATATAGACACAATTATGAAATAATGCATTTTTTTATGGGATTTTCATTGAAAGTTTGCTTAATTAATTACAATATCATTTTCTAAAAAAGTAATATAATATTTAAGAGTAACGCTCATAGGTATATTTTTCCCAATTGTATAATTATTGAAAATCCTCTATAGGCATTTAATCTTTAAAATTTAACCGCAGCGTATTTTTCCCTTGAAAAAATTAAAATTGCCGGATTGAATTTTCTATACATAAATAAGATTCGATTGTATCCAGCAGAAATATTTTAAAAACTACAACAAAAAGTAAAATTTTTGACGAATAATTCCGAAACGTAATATATTTTTTATGAAAATTTCAAATTGTTTCTGCTACAGCAATTTTTATCAATGCTTAAGACATACAACGTGTAAGAAGCGTAAAAAAAGGAAAATAAAGTCCTATGTCGCGGGGTAGGGTAAAACAAAGATCGTCGTATTCTGCTAGATAGCGCGTTGCCTCAGTCCCAGAAAGACCTCTATATAAGAGGAAAACTATTGAGTATATAAAAGATATGCAAGCACTAACAAAGAAATCATATCACCATCTTGCAATGTAGTTGAAAATAGTATACAAGGTCAAGCTTATTTATTCATACTTAAAACTAAAATATTCGGAGGTTCGGCATATTCACGTTTAGTATTTATGACAAAAACTTATAAACGTGCACTCGGATTACAAATTCGTTAGCATTTACAATGATAACTCAATAATAATAATAGTAATAGTAATAATAATAATAACAACAACAATAATAATAATCTTATTACTTCACAAAACGAGTTCTAAACTCATAAGATTAGCAGAGGAGGTAGTCTTAACATCAACGAAGGTATCAGTACAAACCACCTAAAATGTTTTGAAGACATTATCACATACTCAAAAAAGATAAACTCCTTGTATTCATATTTCCAAGGACAATGCAGCTGGGGATAATTAGAACGACGAACATGAACCCCCAGCATACCCTGACAGTAACTGCTCTTCTAAATGCCTTCACTTTCTTTCTCAAATACGTCATAAAAATTATTATGATTCGAGATTATTATATTTATTATTAGTGAGGTATTGTAATGTATGCTATATCATTATTATATTTTACAACGTATGTTATAATAGTCGCGTTGTGCGTCAGATCACAATGGGTAACACTTTATGAAAGTTACATGTTAACAAAGACAGAGACAAGCGTGCAATTCTTTTATGTTTTCTATGTTTTTTTTAATACTATTTGTCATGCTAATAATATTTTTTTAGCCAAATATTAACAAGGACACTTTTTCTTATCTCTCTATTCTAAAAAAAAGTAAGTACTGCTGTCACCGCCACCGGTTTTGAATTTTTTGTGACCGGGGGTCTTTCTTCGTTAATATTAAGAAAAATAATGCATACAAAAATATGAAAATCGGTAGTATTATACAGAAATGTTTGATAAATACGCTGATGCAGACAGTTTTCAAATCGAAGAATTATTTTAAGAGATATTTAATGCTAAAGTTAGACAAAATCGTTCCACTAAAAAAGTTTTATAGGAGCAAAAACTATACATCGGAAATAATTTTTAGATCATTTTATACGTTACAATTTCCCGGTGTGCAGAATTCATTTATTTTTTTAATTTGACTAATTTTTCGAGGTTTTATTTCTATTTTAAATTCAAATTTTCAGCATTTCGAGAGATATTTTTTACTTATTTTAGAAAATTGTACTAATTTAACCTGTTGCCAACTGTATAAAAAAAGGAAACAATAATGTTTGCTTCAAATTAAAAATTTATTTACCCGTGACTATTATAAATAGAAAAGATACTTTCAAATTAAAATTAAATAATTGCGTATAAAAAGCAGGAACTTATTGAAAATTACGTCATAAAAATTATACACGTGAATTTTAAAAGAGAAAGTATATTGTAAAATAATAAATTCATTAACATGCGTTAGAAGTCTTAAATATGAGAAATTACGTCATATTTACGTCACATTACAGTTATTACATAAAATGAACACAAAATAATATTGCAAAACAGTTTAAATTTAGAAACTGTGCTAGACATTTATTTGATATTTTAAGAGGATCTTTTCAACTATTTTTGTTAGGAAAGCGCAAATAATATTTCATTTCTAACAAAAGTATTTTCACGTGAATATTTAAAAGAGAAAGATTACGTCAGATTATTAAAATTACGTCAGATTAAAAACGATTAATTTAAAATGTCTCATTTAAAAAAACATTTTTTTCGCTTTGTTAAAAAATACCAGGAGACGAAGACTGTTTACTTAATTCCTTTTATATTAGCTTATTTTGAAATGTTGTTACACGTGTCCACGTCATCAAGTTACTTTTAGGCACAGATGTCATATTCGCACTATATTGGCGCGATTTTTTTTTCGGTTGCCAATTTGGCGAAAACATCAACAGCATAAACAACATAATCCGGGTACCACATCAAGCAAAATAACGACACTTTGGCGCCAGTTCAATACCCGTTGCGTATATGACATTGGCGTCAGAAAAAAATCGCACCAATATGGGGCGAATATGACATCTGTGCCTATTTTTATTTCGACGTTTTTTTGTATTTTTATTAATGTTGTACTAATTTATTTGTTCTTTCATTATTTAAAATAAAAATTATGTCAATTTGTATAATTTGGCGAGTGGTTTGGCGATTTATATAATTTGGCGAAATTGGTCGACGGGATAATCAAGTAGTACCGCAGCGGATTTGGCGTTAAAGTTCCCCAATCAAAGAGAAAAGAATAGAAATCCATTAATAGGGAGATAGAAACTGTTTTTTTTATTATAATTCAATCGTTCGAAATCTTTTTAAAGCCGATCAAATTAGCGTGCATTTAGAGTCTGCGGTGTCTGGACGGGGGTTTGGCGAGCGTAGCTCGTAGGGGGCCGATCCCCCTAGTTATTTAAAAAAATTCAGGGATAACTGTGCACTTAATGTCACAAGTATGTACTTAATATCACAAGTGGTAATTATGATTTTAATAACAGTGTTGTGCTGCTAAGATTTAATATTTTTTATTTCTTTTTTTAAAACTAGTGGGCTCGGCCCCCTACGAGCTACGCTCGCCAACCCCCGTCCAGATTTCGCAGACTCTAAATGCACGCTAATTTGATCGGCTTTAAAAAGATTTCGAAAGATTGAATTATAATTTAAAAAACAGTGGCGATCTCCCTATAAACGGATTTTTATTCATTTCTCTTTGATTGGGGGAATTTTAACGCCAAATCCGCTGCAGTACTACTTGATTATCCCGTCGACCCATTTCGCCAAGTTATATAAATTGCCAAATCACTCGCCAAATTATACAAATTGACATAATTTTTATTTTAAATAACGAAAGAACAAATAAATTAGTACAACATTAATAAAAATACAAATAAAACGTCGAAATAAAAATAACTTGATGACGTAGACACGTGTAACAACATTTCAAAATAAGCTAATATAAAAGGAATTAAGTAAACAGTTTTTGTCTCCCGGTATTTTTAACAAAGCGGAAAGAAAGTTCTTTTAAATGAGACATTTTAAATTAATCGTTTTTAATCTGACGTAATTTTGACCAAACTATTCTTTCTCTTTTTAATATTCATGTGAAAATACTTGTGTTAGAAATGAAATATTATTTGCGCTTTCCTAAGAAAAATAGTTGAAAAGTATCCTCTCAAAATGTCAAATAAATGTATAGCGCAATTTCTAAATTTAAACCGTTTTGCAATATTTTGTGTTCATTTTATGTAATAACTGTAATGTGACGTAAATATGACGTAATTTCTCCTATTTAAGACTTCTAACGCATGTTAATGAATTTATTATTTTACAATA
Source organism: Maratus speciosus (assembly GCA_963932465.1). NCBI lineage: Eukaryota > Metazoa > Arthropoda > Arachnida > Araneae > Salticidae > Maratus > Maratus speciosus. The sequence continues at coordinate 52,459,025 of OZ010788.1, read as the reverse complement.
TCCTTTCTCTTTTAAAATTCACGTGTATACATTTTATAACGTAATTTTTAATAAGTTCCTGCTTTTTGTACATAATTATTTAATTCTAATTCCAAATGATTTTTTCTGTTTATAATAGTCACGTGTAAATAAATTTTTAATTTGAAGCAAACATTATTGTTTGCGCTGATTATACATTTGGAAACAGTATAAATTAATACCATTTTCTAAAATAATGTAAAAAATATCTCAAAATGCTGAAAATTTGAATTTAAAATAGAAATAAAACCTCCAAAAATGAGTCAAATTAAAAAAATCAATGCAATCTGCACACCGGCAGATTCTAACTCATAAAATGATCTAAAAGTGATTACATTCCCATGTATAGTTTTTGCTGCTATAAAACTTTTTTAATGGAACGATTTTGTCCAACTTTAGCATTAAATATCTCTTAAAATAATTCTTCGATTTGAAAACTGTCTGCATCAGCGTGTTTATCAAACATTTCTCTATAATACCACAGATTTTCATATTTTTGTACGCAATATTTTTCTTAATATTAACGAAGAAAGACCTCCTGTCACAAAAAATTCACAACCGGCGGCGGCGGCGACGCTGACAGCGGTAGTTACTTTTTTTTAGAATAGAGAGAAAATTAGACTAGCAGGAAAATTATTTTTGTTGTTATATTTTGTATTGTAACGTATTAATTGATATTATATCCATCTTTGAATTCGTATTTATTTTCATTTATCATCCCAGTCGTTCCCATAAAAACACACGAATTAAACTTGAATGCACTTAATTTTAATCTAAATGTTCGTAAAAGACACAATTTTCAAAATATAAAGGACATATATACAAACATATAAAAATATAAAAAGCATATAAACGAAGCATATAACATATAAACGAAAACTCTAAAGTTCATTTAGACGATTGTGTAGTAAATATGCCGAGTTCCCACAACAGTTATACAAATCATATACAGGGTATTGCCGAATTCGATCGACAAATTCAGTCGATAGTAGGCATCAAGAGAAGGAAAAATTACTGTAGAACATGGGGTCGGAAACCACCCATTTGATCAAAAATACCTTAACTCAATTTGTGTTGGCGGTAATAAATTTCAGAAAACTGAAGTATATTATAATAAATCTTTTACTAGACATTCTCACCTTTGTTTTAAATGTGAAAATATATAAAAAGTGATAGAAGTTTCCATTATATGCACCAGTAGTATGTACTTTATGCTCCACATTTTGTACTTCGATTATCAGTTCATACAGTATCACCGATTGCTTGAGCATCCTGTTTTTCCAGAATTTTTCGTGATGTTATAATATTTCGCACAAAACAAACTACATATCGTTGCATTTTCATTGCAATTTTTATTATTTTTCTCAAAATATTATCGTCAACCAAAGTTCAGTTAGGCTAAAACACCTTGTATTTATGCCTAAATAAGTGTTTTGCAACCCCATGGTTATTTTTTCTCCTCTTGATGCCTAAGATCACCCCTATGGATTTGATGGTCAATTCGGAAACACCCTGTATAATACGCGATCCTGCGCCATGAGCGACTTTTGTCCTATCCCTTGAACTGCATCTTAACCGGCTTCAACTGTATTTGGCATATTTACAAGTGGTTTTGTTTTAAATTTTTGTAAGTAATTTCATATTGCACTTGCGAAATCTCCGTAAGATATTTTTGTAGAAGGATTTTTTGGTAAGCTGTGAACACTTACCTATCTGCATACTTACTATGGAATGTATTATCTAATGGAATTGTGAATATTATTTTATTTGGCTTAATGTTCAGTAAAACATTATTCCAATGTTCTGGGTCCTACAAAACTTTATCACTCTCTTAAAAAGTATAATGGATTTCAAAGCAAACGTTTCTGCTGCAGTTTGAACACTTGACAACTGTTCGCATCTGCCCCAAATGTTTTGTTCACGAGAACATAACTTAAGCTTGAACTTAAGCTTAACTTCGCAAAATAGAAACTTTTAAATTGATGTAACATGACCGATCACAATCTTGCCTAATGAAAACTTCCACACTTTACATGGTGATCTTTAATAAATAAACATTTTTGAGCTTGTTTTTGCTTCAGTAACTCGGAAGTTTTTAGTTACATCACATCTTCTAAAGCAAATAAATTGCAATGATTGCAAAACAAAATGACTGATTGCTTTACAAGCCTGATCAATACATGTTATAATAACTGCCAACTATTGGCAATTTTTGAAACATTTTAATTTGAAGTTAATTAGAAGAAATGCACATTGTTCGCATGTGTCCTCTATATACACGTGCCTCCGTTTCCCCTACCTGTGACTGCTGTAATAAATTTATTCCACATGCACAGAATTCAGCAGAGAAAACTTTCTCCCTTTCCACGACAAGAAAGGGCTCTCCAATTTTAGACTTGATACAAAACAAAACACATTTGTAGAAGACAAATGTAAAAAGAAGAATAGAAAACATGCGAAAGAAAGGACCTTTCATTTCGAGTTACGCCGTATTTATTTTACGTATAATATTTTGTGTGTTATTAAGTGTAAAGATTAGAAAACATACGTAATACACTGGTGGAAATTGATTTATGAAAACACGGTTTTATAACAAAAACTTCTATAATATTCATTAAAAATGAATAAAATTTCATACATTATACATGCTATGTATTACAAATAATTTAGAAAAATAAAATTTCATACATATTAATAAACTAAAACATAGGGTCAAAGATTAGATTTTAGTAACACCAAAACACTGAAATTGATTTATGAAATATCGCATTTAATTGGAATTAATAGTTAGTAAAGCCGCCTTTATTCATCAGAGTTTTTTTTATTCTAGATGGCATTGATAAAACAAGATTTTAAATGTATTTCTGATCAATTAATTTCCAGTTTTGACAGATTGAAGCTTTCAGTTCTACAAGGGATTTGTACTGCATTCCACTTGCATAAACCATTCGAACAAGCTGTCCCCAAACGTTTTTGATGGGGTTCAGATCAGGACTAATAAGTGGATGTTCTAAAAGAACAATATTCTGTTCGTCAAACCAATTTTTCATTGCATTTGAAATGTGAATACTTGCATCGTCTTGCATGAAGATGTAATATAAACCATAATATTGCCATGTAAATGGAATAAGGGAATTTTCTAAAACTAAACTGTAATCAAAAGAGTTATGGCGACCGTTTAAAAAAAAAAAAAAAAAAACACTTTTGCCGTCATAAGCGATCGCTGCCCAAATCATCAAACTTCCGCCACCAAAATTTCTGCTGAATGTAGATTTTGGTTCTCTTCGGAGATCCCTCCAATAATACTTCAAACCATCCGGGCCATCCAAATTAAATCTTTTTTCGTCGGAGAAAAGGATTTTCTTCCTATTGTCACCCATTGCCATATACTTCTCGCAATATTGCAAAAGCATTTGCTTGTGACGCAAAAGTAACTTTAGACCAGACTTCATTTTCGACCATCTCAAGCTCCATAAAGAATGTAAAATTTGCCTAACTCATCTAGAAGTAACAGGAAGGGATAGATCTGCACAAATCTGTTTTGAACTGTGAACGGTTTTCGATGCAAGTAGAAGAATCCCCCTTTTCTCTCTCTTACTTAAACGTGGATTACCTTTTTTGTTAAAATTTTTGCCTTAATTTGCTGGATCTTTTTTATAGATATATATCACACCAACTGATCTTTTAATTAATTTACTAATTTCTGGAACAGACTTTACGCATTCTAGATATACATCGATTTTAGTTCTTTTTCTTCCTTAGACAACATCTTTCGTTTACCCATCGTGAAAAATATGACTGAAACGTATTGCTTCCAATATATAACGCTTTTAATGTCTACTGTGCATGTCACGTTACACTTGTTTTATGCAAATTTTTGTCACATTACTTCGGAATAGCCAATGAAATGTGATATTTCATAAATCAATTTCCATGTTTGCATATTACAAAAATCTAATTTCTGACTTTTTGTTTATGTTTAATATTATGTATGAAATTTTATTTTTGTAACTCATTTGTTATACATACTATGTATATCCCATAAAATTTCATTCTTTTTTAATGAATATTATAGAAGTTTTTGTTAAAAAACTGTGTTTTCATAAATCAATTTCCATCAGTGTATAACGTGAAAGTATGAACATCCAAATTTATTTTGGGAAAATGGAAAAGTTGTTAGAGTTATTCAAAAGTGTGGCATCAACGAAAGAGTAAGCTTATTGTGTATTAGCACTTTATCGGTAACTGTTGTTCAGAGACATTTCCGGACTAAATTTTCCAAATATGCACATAACCATCACAACCTCAAAAGATGGGTAAAGCTGCTTGAAGAGATGGGCTGCGACTATGAGAGAGAAAAGCAAAGGATCAATTAGTCTGTATTTATTTTACTTACAATGCTTTGTGTGTGATTTGATTAAAAGAATAGAAAGCATGCTAGAAATCTTGATTATACCACTCTACAATCAAACAATTAGAATGATTTGGCCATATTTTTTATGATAATACAATAAATACAATAAAAAATATGTTTACAGACCTTTATGTACAAGATTATTTATAATTTCTTATTTAATTGCTTTCTTTTCTATGGATAGTAGAATCAGAATTCACCAAATGAAACTCAATTCTGAATCCCTATCCGCGACAGGAAATAGTTCCTCCAATTTTAGACTCAGACAAAACAAAACAAAAAATTGTATTCATAAATATTTTATGGATTTTTTTTTTTCTAGAATAACAGATGATAGAAATAAAGATCCTATATTTGATTATTTTTTTTAATAACTAAAAAATACGGGAAAAAATTCTTACAACAAAAAAATTACAAAATAATGTCAATCCGCACGCAATTTTCTGCCTTACATACCTTTTAAAGTGACTATAAAAATTTGTGAGTGAATCGATAAGGTCTGTTGTTGGAGCCATATTTCCCACCAGTATAAATAGAATTATTAAATAAAAAACTTAATAATGTTTAAGCAGCATTATTCGATAAAAATGTTTTATTTGCCACTAATGCATTTACGAGATAATTTTGTTTTTAATAACTAAAGTGCTCAAAAGGAGATGGTGAAAGTCACATTTTTATTAAATGCTCAAAAACAAGGATTTTTTGGACACGCTACAGTGATTTCGTATGAGGGAGAAATATATTGCTAGTTATAGGTAAATTTTGTGGAACTAGCTACCGATTTCACAATGAATAGTTTGACATGTTTACATATGCATGATCTCAACTTTTTTTTTCTTTTTTTTTTTTTTAAGTCACATATTTCACTTTGATTTTAAATTCTAAACTTAGTTTCTTAGTCAGTAGATAATCCTATAAATATTTACAGACGTTAAATAAAAACTCAGCCAATGAGAAATGGAACACTCGGCGAACGTAGCCCGGAACACACAGCAAGGGACTTCCCAACATTTAAAAACTTCCCTTCACTAGAGCCATAAAATTTATTGTATAGTTTATTTCAAATATCCTCCCGCCTTATTTAGGTTTCCCCAAAAAATACATTTTTTGAGCCGATTTTTTTCTCATCGACACGCAATGAACAGTTTGTGCTGTGTAATAAAGTGTGCGAAAAATTAAAACCAAAAACTTGTTTGTAAATTATAAAAGATGTGAAAACTTCATACAGTTGTTCAGAACAAATCCTTAAGAATGCATGTTTTTTTTTTTTTTTTTGGTTTTTTTTTTTTTGGTTTTTTTTTTTTTTTTTTTTTTTGGTTTTTTTATGGATTACGACTTAATAAAATTTCCTGTTTTTGAAAATATAGGGTGATCCTGGCGAAGGAGGATCTAATTCTCTTGGAATACGAGGAGATTTAGGTGAACCAGGAAAACCAGGATATCCGGTAAAACAATACTTTAACTATTGAGTTCTTTTACTTAGTTTGATTATTTAAACTATTATTTTTATGTTGTGTATACCTCATTTTAATACATAATTTGATATTTATCTTTGTTCAAGGGACCTCCAGGCTACGCAGGTTTCCCTGGCGAGAGAGGAATGGAAGGCAATCCTGGACCTCCAGTAAGAAGCTAAAATTGGTCTTTTAAAATAAAAGTATTAAAAGACAAGCTCTACGAAATATATTGTATTGAAATTGAAATTAGCCTAAAGTGAAGATCTAAAGTTTGTAAAGCTATCAATAAAGGTGTCCAAAATGAAGTAGATTTTTGTCTAAAGCATCTTAAGATATTATATACTACCAAACGAATAAAAACTGGTAGGCAGATTTGGTAAAGAGTTGAAACAAATCATGTCTCTTGGAGTTTCCTGTGAGTTTACAATGCTAGTTTCTTTTCAATAGAACAAGATGTTTTTTAGCTAAATGCCAAAAATCATTTTTACAATATATTCAGTTTTTCTTTTTACCTAAAGAACACGTATGTTTATATTTGAATCATCGATGCTTACAATATAAATTTCTTTTCAAATCATGATGTAAACATAACGCAAGTTTATCTTATGGATTTTATACTCGGTCGCTTAAAGTCGTCCTATCGGCCCAATAAGTATGCATAATCAATTTCTAGTATCCGAAGTTTTTTTATTTGGAGACAAATAATTGACAGAAGGTGTGAAAGCAGAAAGTCCCTTTTCTAACGGAGAGCAAAATTATGAAATCTCTCTTAGGAACTAGTATAGTTCATTATATTTCTGCCAATTATATGGGAACATGCCTTATGTAGTAAATGTCCCACATTTAAAAATAGCCTCTATCTGACAAACAGCGTATATCATGAATGATAAGTATAGTTGAATTGAAAATTTGTTAGTTTAAAAAACTTTATGGAATGCTATTCGAAATAAAACGAAAAACTTCAAGCACATCAATGCCAATGTCTGTTCAATGTTTAATTCTATTGTTTTACAAAATTACTACAAATTGTTATATTTGACCTCAGTGTGAAGAACAATTGAAAAATATTAGTGGAACGTGTTTCACAAAGAAAACAAACTTCATTTGTATCACAGAAAATTAACAAAATACTTTAAATATTAAATAATATTATAACAACATATATCGACCAACATTTGCAATGTCATTCGGGATTTTTTTAGCTACCTTCTAGTGAAGTATTTAATATTTTGAAAGTGGAGAAAAAAAAACAGAAGTGCATAAACATAATTCAGTAAGAAATAAGAGACTTTAAAATAGCTTTAGAAAGAAGAATACGGTTATTTTCAAATATCATTAAAGTAATTTTTCCTGCATATCAAAGTGCTATGTATGATTTATTATACCAATGTGTATACGGTAATATAGTCCGTCGCAAAGGTTTATGCACTCTTCAAATATGGTTAAAAATAATTGAAGAAGATAATATAAGAAGCCAATTTACAATAAATACTCTATATTTAATCAAAATCAAATAAAATAAGCAGATTTTGTTGGTTAAAAAATTATATTAATTTTTATTCAATTTACATTTTTCTTGTAGAAACAGTCTCAAAAGTTTAAACACTATTTATTTTTTTTTTTTTTTTGAAACACGGGATTGGATAAGTGTAATGAGGTTGTATGACGTCATTTTCCAATTTTATAAAAATATAAAAGTTAAAAAATCATTTCCACTCGTTTTAAAAATGCCGAAGGTTAAATAATTCACAAAAGGTGAGATTTTAAAAGTTTTTAAATTGGAATCACAAAATAAAACAGTTTCTTAAATTTCAAAAAATTTAAATTGATCAAAGCAATGTATCTAATCAAGTACTCTCTAAAAAGGATAATTTCAACCAGAAACCAAGATGTGAACGACCACGTATGATGTTTGTTGAAACGGACAGGAGAATATGGAGATACCTGTTTAGATAAAATATGCCCATACAGCAAATTAAACATAATCTCGCTGTACAAGTGTCCAAAGATACTGCACATAGACGTATTAAAGAATGTGATTACATCAGACTAAAGAAAATGGCTTGCAAACTATGTCTCAAACTGCACCACTAACAAGCAAGAATGAACTGGGCTAAAAACATAAGACCTGCGGGGGACAAATAGCTTACTGTTTTATTCAGTGATAAGAAAAAATGGAGCTTAGATGGCCCTGATGGGTAGAAAATGTACTGGCATAATTTCAGAAAGGAACCAAGAAGTTTTTTTTCAAAAGGCAGTAAGCCTTTTATGGTTTCGGGGGAGGGGGGGGGCGGAGTGTTCGGTTTCCAATAGTCTGATCTCTCTGGATTTTCTAAAAGGAAGACAAAATCCCCAAAAATATCAAGAGACGCTTAACCAATATTTCCTTCCATTAGGTGGCATTTTTTTTAATTATTTATTTATTTATTTATTTATTTATTTTATTTTATTTTATTTTATTTTATTTATTTATTTATTTATTTTTTTATTTATTTTTTTTTTGGGGGGGGGGGGGACTCCTGAATAGATTTTGAACAAGGTAATGCCTCAATGTACATATCACATGCTATATAACCATGGCTTTCGCAGAATTTTTTTTTAATTCTTGACTCGCCAGTTGTAAGTCCTTACATAAACCCGATTCAGAATGTTTATGGCATTTTAACACGCCAGGTTTACAGCAATGGAAAACAGTATGACACTCTTGAAGAATCCAAAGACGCCATAGAGAAGGCATGGTACACCTTGCCACCGGAAACCCTACGAAAACTAGTAATTTCGATGTAAGCGGGTTTATTTGAACTAATCCAAAATCACAGAAAAATAATTTGTATGTAACAGTTTTGTAAAAATGATGAATGTAGTTGTTTTTTCCATTGTGCATAAACTTTTGAGACAGTTTTGTTTCAAGAAATTTTAAATTATATATTTTACAAATATGTTATTTAAATTTTTCTACTTTTGATATTATTTATTTAAATATATTCGCTAAACATACAAATATTATTAATTAGAAATCAACATTTTATCTATGCTTGTGCTTAAACTTTTGAGACGGACTATAAAACATAATCTTTTTTCCCGAAATGTTTTTGAAATTTATTTATGTCTAAAAAGAAATTGGTGTATGTTTTACCGATTCTTTGCAGAATATTTCAAAATTTTTAGAAAATAAATGAAAGTCAAGTGAAGATGATGAACCGTTTAAGCCTTACCCTGAATGTTAAGTTAACATATATAACTTTAAAATATGGCTAATATGTAATAAATGTTATTCTCTATTAATCTATAAGTGTTAAAACACCAACCGTTATTTCATAACGACGATATGTTGCTGCAGTTTAAATTTCCGAGCTTTCTGAACGAGAAATTTAACAAGCCTTACCAATCCTCCATTTGAAGAAAACCCATATCTTCATTTTAAACTCCTTCTCTTCCAAGCGCACGCTGGGCGAGTGGTTAGGTTAGGATGCTCAATTCGAAACGCGCGGTCCCAGGTCCAAACCCAAGGCCTTACACTAAAGAACGAGATAAGTGGTTTTTTTTTTTTTTAACTTCTTTTTTCAGATTATGGAAATTTTATGTCCTAGAACAAAAGAAAAGAAATTTCTCCAATTCTCGTGTATAATCCGGTAGCAGTGCCACCAGGAATATTTCCATGAATCGAAAAAAGCATTTCTGAGAGTGTATTTAAAATTTTATGAATAACGTAAACCCTTATACAAAAGCATTGGTTATAATGAGATATTTTGCATTCCGCAATTATCTGCAAGAATTCTTTTTTGCAGTATATATTAAAAAATATTTATGAAATTTTTCATATTGGTATATTTAAGTGTTACGGTCACTGTAGAGAGAATATTATTTTTTGTAACGATGATCAGATATGCGGCATTCTTACATAATTTTGACTTTTAAGTCCCTAAATAATAATTTTTATTTTAGAACATATTCTTGTTTTTTTTTTTGTTTTTTTTTCGTATATTGGAAAACATTCTACTGCATGACTGCATAACAATATTAACGAGATAAATGAGTTTTGAACGATGTTGAGGCTCCAAATGTACCACGAAATTCCTTACCGTCCCGTGTCCCTGATGCTTTGTAGTGTGAAGTTTGGAGCTGGCTGTATAAAATTGCTTCAATAAAAGTACTTCGATGTAATTTTTTTTCGAAACTGGGACTTTTGTTTTATACAAATACATAGCAAAAAATTAGCCTGCACACATTTTACGGTTGTTATTATTTTTTTTAACTCTGTCCCTGGATTTCAGATTCCTTACCGTCCCTCTTTCTAAAATTATACAGAAAATCACTTCAGATGCAGCCACAGAATTTTTTCAACTTTTTTCTCATGCAAGTATAGCATGCGAGAAGTATGTTAAAGAAAAAATGGCTAAAATTCTTTGACAGGAAATTTACTGCAAAATTTAAATCAGCATTTAAATATCAATTTCAAGCATTGTCGCTTTATTGGTAGTCTTACCGTCCCGTCCTCAACGTTTATTCCTGCACTTTTCGAGGTAAATTCATTTTTTTATTATTATTTAATTCAATGTAAATAACTATTGCTAAAAATCAATGAACATTGTGGATATCACTTAGTCTTAACATGATTTGCCTAAAAATAGGTGGTAATTTTCATTACCGTTCCATCCTTACCATCCCTTTTTTTCTTCCTTACCGTCCCTTCCTTAGCATCCCTTTAAGACAATGTTATACGAAAATTTTGTACTAAAAAATACTACATTATTATTATTTCTTATTTAAATGTTCCATGGGTACTATGCAAATTCATTATAAGTAAAAATTTAGAAGAAAATAAAAAGTTAGAGAGGTAAAATGTCAAGGGACGGTAGGGAAAATTAAACACACATTTAACTTAAACCTCAGTTAAATAAAAAATAAAACATCGTCGCTACTGACCATTTTTTCTTTATTTTGAATCATTAAGGCATTCGTCTATAAGTTTTAAATGTTTTATTAAGTTTAATTTCAGCAGATTTTTATTCCTCAAAGTTAAAATTTTGTGAGACTGTCTCATATACATATATTTCAACATTATATAACAAGTATATAAAATGAGGAAGACTGGAATAATCGCCTTCTGTATCTATTTTCTGCTCTTTTTAGAAACATAACTCTGGTATTTTTAATAGGGTCCACGGGGGTTTCCCGGTGACAAAGGCAATATGGGACCTCGAGGAGCAGGCATGCCTGGTCAGAAAGGACAAAAAGTAAGTGAAATAACACCATTTTAACATAGTTTTACTTCAAAAAATAATAACTACGCAAATGTGTAGAAAAACTACAGATCAAGACTAAAACTTTTTCATTTAAATATCATATTGTGTTTTCCTAAAAAATGGAATGAATCAGTATAACTAATTGGTGCACAAGACAGTTTAGAAAAATCAAAATTTTGAAATAACAATAGAGACGTATAAAAAGAAACGCATTTTGAACTGACGAATCTTTCTACTTCAGACTAAACTAACAAAACCCAATAACTACATAATTCTTATTCTGTTTCTTCTCACAAGGTGATTGTGTATGATTTAGACTGATGAAGAAAGATTCTTGTCTTCCAAAAGTCTCTGTTTTTTCTGTATTTCTATGCTTTAATTTCGAAGTTTAAGCTTTATAAAATTTTATTATTCAATCACAAATTTAACAACTGCTATCAGATAAAAACTATAATTGGAATATGTTTTATCATATCACTTACGGTGAATTGATAAATAAATTTTACGTGGAGATTTATATTTGTCACTTGTTTACAAATTAAAGCATAAAAGACAAAAATAATGATTTACTTCTCTCTATTTATTAAACAGGGTATTTTAATAAAAATCATACACAAAAATACGCTTTTAGTATAAAACACTGATCAGACAATTCAATTTATTTCTAAATTAATTAACTACTATTTTTTACGAATGTTTTAAGACATATGTTTCTTAATTTACAAAAATAAAATATAATCCAAAAATATTTCCCATGTTCTAGGGAGAAGGTGGCCCAGATGGTGATATAGGAGAACCTGGCGAGCCAGAAGCGAAAGAGCCAGACGAAGAACTGACCGGGCCGCCAGGACCCCCTGGAGAAAAGGTAATTTTTTGCCTTCGGTTGATAGTCATTTTGTTTAAAAATTTATAGTCTAAAAGTTTTTTAAAAGGATTAATACCTTTGTTATATAGTTTATCCCTTTTTAAACAGAGAAAAAGCGTAAAAAGTTTACAGAATCGTAAATTCTTGCTTATTTATGAGTTCTAAACTAGAAAGTTAGACTTTTAGTATTCCGTATCTGTTAAAATGTGACCCATAGTCGAAGCATATTCCTCTTTTGCTGATATGACAACGCTCATGATATATATGCTCATGGTTTATGAAAATAAAATAACTTATGGGTAATTCCACGAGCACTTGTCGTGTAAGTCACATACTATGCTTGTTGGCCACCGTTATTTTATAAAAGTTTGCTTCGCCTTTTTCAATTAATGAGATATCTCCCATAAAGTAAGTCACATTTTTCCGTTCTAAAATACTGGTAGTCAAAAATCTAGTTTGTGACTTACACGACAAGTGCTCGTGGAAATGCCCTTATCTAAACTATATTGATGATAAAAATAACTAAAATTTCTAATTAAATAAACAAACTTTTTATTTACAAAAAATAATTTTCGCTATCAGATTACACGAAAATAAACAGTTATAATGTGCATTTATCTTTATTTTATTTTTTGCTATCTAATGAAGTTTTCTCTACATAGAATAAGGTGCGCGGTATACGGCAAGTATATCTAAAAAAAAAATTAAAACCTGAAAATTTAGATGTGGGTTTTTCGCCCAGAGCTATACGCTGAAATATATGGTAATCCTTATTTTTAACTCTCTTAAATAAAATAACAAATTAGCAGATTTTTATAATAAAAAATAAATTGGAATTTCTGGGAGGGGGTAACAAATTCTGTTATTTCTCGGAAAAATTTATTTTTGACAAGTAATAAGTTAACTGAAGATAACAAGTTCAGCAATTAAATGAAATTGTACTGCTTTATTTTTTCCGGTTAAGCCTTGGTTGTCTTAATTATCTTATCTCTTTAGAACAGCGCCGAGAATCGATTCCATTTTAAGAATTCGGTGATACATTTTAAAAGTGATAGTGTACTTGTTAGATTATAATAAAAGCCCTTTTCTTATATCAAACTTTTTTTTTGCATGTTATGAATTTTATATTTTAAATAGTTCCATTTCATAAAATGTACTTCTTGCACCAATTTTAGGGAGAAAAGGGAGCCGATGGACCAAGAGGATTTGATGGATTAGACGGAAGTCGAGTAAGTTATATAATTTTGCATCGTTAGACAATATGGAATTTAAGACATTTTAAAAAATTCTCTAGCCCCTTAACAGTTTTGTCCATACACCTTACAAACAAGAAAAGCTTGTTTGCTCCTTTACTCAAAGCTTTTGGATACCACTATTTTTTGTAATTTCGCGTTATTTGATGACAGAAATTTTTCGATTAAATAAGGCGGTTACTTTAGTTCGGAAAAGGTTGTATTTTGCCCATATTTAACTTTTAGTTTATTGTGTCAAAAAGAAAAAAAAAAAAAGAAAAAAAACTGTTAAAGGATTAAGGATTGATTTTCAGAAAAAACAATTTTAATCAATTGTTTGTAGCAAAATTTCTATATTCTATTCTAGGGACCTAAAGGTCAAAAAGGACCTGACGGTGACAAAGGAGAGAGAGGAGACCTAGGACCACGAGTAAGTGATAACAATCCCACATTCTTTGCAAAATTTTAATTCTACGTAAGGCAAAATAAGAAAATAATATTGTTTTCAATATTTATGTCTCTTTGAACTATCCACAAACGTATATTCAATTCAGAATTCTGTGCTAAAATTTTAATGTAATTCTTTTGCAATTTAAATATGTTAAAAGACTAACACTTATAGCAAGTTATAAGAGAGCTTTAGATATTATCATTTTTTTATTTTTTCTTCCATTGTTTTTATATTTAAGTTTAATATACAAGCAAAATTATTAAAACATATTGCATTCTTCACAATCCATAAAATAGAAAGGTTTTTTGTTTTCCTAAAAGTACGTACAAGAAATGCATCCAAAAACTATAGTAAAAGGAAGTCATTTTTAGCATATACATCAAATGAAACCTTGAAACTGACATCTTCATAACATTCCTTTTGTTGTTGTTTACAATTAAATTCGATTCTGTTCTATTAGAAAAACTCACTTGGTCAATGGAAATAAAAAAAATATATTTTATTATAACATTTATAAATTATTTTCATAGATATTTCAATTTTTATAGCATTTGATTTTCTTCGCCCATCTATACTTTAAAAATAAATAGCTAAACGTCTCTGTAAGTCAAATATTTATAATTCGGATTTTACTTTCATTGAAGCGGTTTTCTATTCCTTGTGCGTGTGAATGCTTAAATTTTCCATAACCCGAAACATTTTTCTTTTTCTTCTAGCACATAGTGACATTTTCTTCTAGCACATAGTGACATCAAAGCTTGAGACTGCTTAAAATACAATACGGGAAAAGCAACATTATGTTTATTCTTTATCTAAGTAATGAGGGATATGTCACACGACTGGCCTATTTTTTTTTAATTGTTTCTACGAAGTAAACTACTCATTAATTGCTAGAGATAAATAAAATTGTGGTTCACCGGTGACTAACTTAGAATGGCATATGCCGAAATCTCTCGGGTTTTTTTGAAATATCGGAGAGTTAATTGAAAAGATATTAATTCATTATTTCCGTGGGTTAAAATTATCAAAAACTACACTAGAGCAAAACACAAGTAAAAAAAATATTGACAAAAAACCTAAGTATATACATTGCCTTTCAAACCCATGTCTCACTTACTGTAAATAGTACTGGTATTTCTATTCTTGATTTATTTAAACAGTTCCCTTAACATATTAAAATGAACTAAATGGAATAGGAATAATATAATTTTTGTTATTATCCTGAAGTATTTAAAAGTAATCTGATCCGCACAGGCAAGTAATTGATAATACGTTTTTTTTTACAAAACAGTACAATCGATGTTTATTTACAGATTAACACCAGTTTTCACAGTTTTTTTGTTTAGATACGCAGTCAAGAATCGATTACAGGCGCCCTGGCCTACCAGAGTTCACTTTCACCACATGCTCCCGTACTCCCGTGTGTAGTTGCTCCACTTCGGTTCACATTTGATATAAACACATCTTTTTTGTAGGAATAGTATTTTTATCATGGCAACCATTTTTTAATTCCATTACTGCGGATATAAAGGCAATATACATTAATTTAAAAATAAGCAACAAAATTTAAATGAATGGTGCGCTCTTTAAGTATGTGGCGATTCTGAATACCAAAATTGATTGTAACAGTAGCAAAAATATTTCTTAAACGAATCTAAAATTAATCATACTAAAGACAGTGGACATTTCCCTAACTTATATACGCATTCAAACAATGGAGACTATAGAAAAAAATTTATATAAATAATATAGAATATATAAAACCTATGTACTTATTCCAACTATGATTTCATGGAACAAAACAAAAAAGTCCTTCCGGCCAGTGCCGGGAGGAAGAGGTAGCTTTCATATTCCTTATTTTAAAAAAGCCAACTTATATCATTCAAACACACGAAGCTCAATTTAGTGGAAACCGAATATAGGAGATTCAATACTAATTTTTATCAATATAATGAATGAGAATTTCGCGAAATTAGTCAGCTTTATCCAAGCTGCTTTTCTTTAAAGTAACTTATATTTGGCTGCAAAATTCGGCGATTTCTTAAAGTGCCTTCCATTTTAAGACAACATGGTGGATGAGGCTAACCAGTGAACTTGGTCGAGACCTTAGTAATTGCTGTGCACATGCTCACTCACATCGGAATCGGTTGATATATACGAGTGCTGTCGCATACAAAAAATCAGATTTTTCAAAATGTCCCCCACAATAGAAATTGAAACTGCTATATCTGAGCCATTTTTTAAGGTAAAGACAAACAAAAAATGCTCCTGAATCCTTATATCAAGGTCAAATACTTAAGAAAGAAACCTTTTCAATTTCTAATTTTTTTGCACCTCACTTTAAATATATATATATTTTTTAATTTAATGGCCGCCATTTTGAAACAAGATGGCTGATGAATCTGGCCAGCGAACTTGGTCGAGGTATTGATGTATACTATCCACATGCCTTCTTACATCGAAATAAGCGAATACGTGTGTTATCGCGTGACAAATACAAGATCGTTTCAAAATGTTAGCAATGCTAGAAATTCAAAGTGCTATAATTCAAACATTTTTTAAGATATAAACAAAAGAACAAATTTTCAGAAAAAAAAACTGCTCCGGAATCTTTGTATCAAGGCCAAACACATAAAAAAAATCTTTTTCATTTTCCAATTTTTTAATACCTCATTTTAAATTTTAAATTAAATTTATTTTTAAATGGCAACCCTTTTGAGACAAGATGGCGAATGAAGCTGGCCAACGAACTCGGTTGAGACATTGGTATGTACTATGTACAGACCAAGTTACATCCAAATCGGTTCATAAATACGCCTGTCATCGCGTGACAAAAATCAGGTCGTTTTAAAATGTCTGCCACAATAGAAATTCAAAATGCTATTACTCAGCCATTTTTTTAGATATAGACGAAACAAAAACTATTTCGGAATCTTTGTATTAAGGTCAAACACATACGAAAAATTTTTTTTCATTTTCCAATTTTTTGGTATCTCATTCTAATTATTTTAAATGGCCGCCATTTTGAAACAAGATGGCGGATGAAGCTGGCCAACGAACTCGGTCGAGATATTTGTATGTACTATGTACACACCAAGGTACATCCAAATCGGTTCATAAATACGCCTGTTATTACGTGACAAAAATCAGGACGTTTCAAAATGTCAGCCACGCTAGAAATTCAAAATGCTATAACTCAGCCATTTCTTAAGATATAGACGAAACAAAAACTGCTCCCGAATCTTTTTATCAAGGTCAAACACATAAAAAGAAAATATTTTTTCAATTTTCAATTTTTTGGTACCACATTTCAAATTTAAATTTTTCTTAAAAATTTAAATGGCCGCCATTTTTAAACAAGATGGCGGATGAAGCTGGCCAACGAACCTGGTCGAGACATTGGTATGTACTATGTATAAACGAAGTTACATCCAAATCGGTTCATAAATACGCCTTTTATCGCATGACAAATTTCAGGACGTTTCAAAATGTCAGCCACGCTAGAAATTCAAAATGCTGCAACTCAGCCATTCTTTAAGATATAGACGAAACAAAAACTGCTCCGAAATCTTTGTATCAAGGTCAAATGCATAAGAAAAAAATATTTTTACATTTTCAATTTTTTGGTACCACATTTTAAATTTTAAATTTTTTAAAAAATATTAAATGGCCGCCATTTTGAAACAAAATGGCGGATGAAGCTGGCCAACGAACTCGGTCGAGATATTTGTATGTACTATGTACACACCAAGGTACATCCAAATCGGTTCATAAATACGCCTGTTATTACGTGACAAAAATCAGGACGTTTCAAAATGTCAGCCACGCTAGAAATTCAAAATGCTATAACTCAGCCATTTCTTAAGATATAGACGAAACAAAAACTGCTCCCGAATCTTTTTATCAAGGTCAAACACATAAGAAGAAAATATTTTTTCAATTTTCAATTTTTTGGTACCACATTTCAAATTTAAATTTTTCTTAAAAATTTAAATGGCCGCCATTTTTAAACAAGATGGCGGATGAAGCTGGCCAACGAACCTGGTCGAGACATTGGTATGTACTATGTATAAACGAAGTTACATCCAAATCGGTTCATAAATACGCCTTTTATCGCATGACAAATTTCAGGACGTTTCAAAATGTCAGCCACGCTAGAAATTCAAAATGCTGCAACTCAGCCATTCTTTAAGATATAGACGAAACAAAAACTGCTCCGAAATCTTTGTATCAAGGTCAAATGCATAAGAAAAAAATATTTTTACATTTTCAATTTTTTGGTACCACATTTTAAATTTTAAATTTTTTAAAAAATATTAAATGGCCGCCATTTTGAAACAAAATGGCGGATGAAGCTGGCCAACGAACTCGGTCGAGACATTGGTATGTACTATGTACACACCGAATTACACCAAAATCGGTTCATAAATACGCCTTTTATCGTGTGACAAAATTCAGGACGTTTCAAAATGCCAGCCACGCTAGAAATTCAAAATGCTATAACATTGGTATGTACTATGTACACACTGAATTACATCGAAATCGGTTGATAATTACGAGAGTTAGAGTGTGACATAGGTCAGATATATATATATATATATATATATATATATATATATATATCAATTTTGAACGGAGGGTGGTTTCGGGATCTGGGGGTCATGATCGATGAAAATATACCAAAATTTTTTGAAATCGCTTTCCTCCGAACGGCTGCAATAGGTAGCTTTTTGTAATGAAAGCTACCTAAAACGTAACTTACTCTTATTCCAGATTCCAGAATTAATAAGTAACATTTATGGTTCCTCTTTAACAAAAATAAGCATTCATAATGATCCACTATTTATTTATTTATTTATTTATTTATTGCGATAGAGTGTGAATAACTGCCACCCGTCCTTTTTTTACCAAGTCAAATAAATATATTTCAATATGAATTTTTATTTAATGGTTTAAAGTATGTATTATCTGTTTTTTTTTTTTTGTTTTTTTTTTTTTTTTACGAAGGTTTGCAGCTATGAATGTACATTTGAAAATGACTTTCAGCTTAGCAAAACATTAGTAACACATTCAATTTATAAACTTAACTATAAGTTATGAAAAAGCCTAAAAACAAAAAAGAATTTCGTTTTCAAAATACATGAATTTAATTTTTATTTCTCATTTTCAGATACATTCATTATTCGTAACTACTTAGATACGTAATTATATAATTTTCCGTTATACTAATATGCCTTTTTTTTTTTTTTTTTTTTTTTTACTTATTTATTTATTTATATTACTGCGAAATCTGGAATTCTTTTATATTCTAGTTTTCAGAAAATGATATAAGATTATTAATATTATTTTCTTTTTTTTTTTTTTACATTCGGTCATATTTTGTTTGTTAAATAAATGCTGTATGATGAAATTTTATTGAATATTTTTATGTGCTGCATCTCAGGGAAAACGTGGAAAATCAGGAGAACCAGGACCTATGGGAGATAAAGGTCAAAAAGGTCAGCCAGGCTTAACAGGAGTGGATGGAAGACCAGGTGTTAAGGTAAGAAAATTTAAAAAATCAAGTTGTACAAAGAAAGAAAAACTACTAACTACTGGAGGAAAATTAAATATTTAAAAAATAAACGGTCAAGTGCGAGTATTACTCACAGAGGGTTCCGTACTATAATATATGAATTAGTAACTGTATTATTAAAAAAAAAAAAAAAAAAAAAAAAAAAAAAAAAAAAAAAAAAAAAAGTTGCTAAAATAATACTAAGACTTTGTAAAAACTATACAACGTAGGGTTGGGTTTAGCTGTATATACTAGAAAATTATAAATGGATATACCATGAAATTTCAAAGAGATATGGAACTTAAATAATATCAAATATAGCTATTCTGTATAACTTTTTTTTTAATCGTATCCTAATCTGTTTAAAATGAACTTCATTCGGTGGTGACAATAAAAGTAGTGCATATTTAAACTTCAATTGGCATTTCATAAACCTAAATTCAGCGTAGTAATAATCTTTTCTTTTACAGTGTACCTAAAGCAAAACCCTTGTTCAAAATTTAAACTTAGCATTGTGCTAAGCGCGCTTCGAAAGGCCGTCGCAAAGTTTCAACGCCGCTTTGGTCCGTGCCGCGTTTATCCAGATAGGTTTCAATTAACCTTTAAAGACACGCGTGGCCGTATTGAGAGAGCCACTCAATGCAAACTAGTCGCGAATCCCATAGTATTTATGTGATTAATTCTAATTAAATTAGTCTGTTTTTAACAATTTGACGTTTATTGCTTTTATAGTGCTATGGGAATTGCATTAACAAATATACCCTTAAAATTTGTTACCTAGGCTTTAAAAGCCGATGGAGCATAGAGTACACCGCCCCTGTCATTCTGAATGTCCAAACCGTCCATGTTTTTAAGGGTTAATATCTTGGCTAATTACCGACGGTTTTTTTCTAAAATCTTGATCAACAATGCTTGTATACTTCCTCTATGATAGGTACCTCCAGCGCTGCTCAACACTTTTGTTGAATGCCCGTAAATGGAAATTTGTGTGTAACGGGAAAATGCGATTTTGTCAAAAACTATGTTACCTATAATCGCTATAATTTTCCTGCAAGATTTAAATTAACATCTACTACCTCTAATTTTTCATAATTTTAGTTTCAATAGATTCGGAATTAGAGGGGGGGGGGCGGAGACATATTTTTACACTACATTTTCGACGATAACTTTGAAAATATAATACCTAAAATTAAATTAAATTTATTTTTGAGTTCAGTGTTTCGAAAGCTTTCACACGATATACAAAGAATATATATATATATTTTAAATAACTTAATTAGCCCCTCTACATTTTTCTAAATATATCTGTGGATGTTTAATAAACTGTAAGTATGTGGGTCAATAGTCTTCATTACTAATTTGAACTTATCCCTAATTTGAACTTTCCACGTTCCATTGTTTACGAGTAAAATGGCTGTGACCAAAGCCGCCTAAAGACTACAAGCCAAACACAAGGTTTCGTGACGTCACTTCGCGGGGCTTACGCCAGCAGAGAAGAGCACAGACTTATTTAAAACATATCAATACTTTCCTCTACATTCTAACTTAATTATCAGAACATACGGAAAAAATTATATAAATACTTGTAGTTTAAAGACGCTAATTAAGCGCTTTTCATTCAATTTCGATTACTCCTCAACAGTAAAAATAAGGATACTATATTTATGAAATAATATCACTGTGTCAATGAAAATGTGCCTCAGTATTAACGTTAAGAGTACATGAAAGAAAACTGGATCGTTAATAAGAAAGAAAAAAACCAAGTATTAAATTTATTTTAGTGAACAGTTTTTATTATATTTATTCTACTTTGAAATTTAGAAACAATATCAATTATCTACTCTCTATATATTCAAAAACAAGATATTAATGTATATATACATATATAAATTTTCAGTTTAAACACATATCAATTGAATTATTTTGCTTTCAATTATTTCACTTTCAAAAATAAATAAATACTAATAAGTGTGCCAATCAAAAGTCAAAACCCACATTTAAAATTAAGTTAAAGTGAAAGCAAAGTGAATGTCAAATAAAAACAAATTCAATTTGTGTTCTATTTTTATTATTTATTGTGGCCTGAAATTATACAGTAAATATTCTATTAAATATTTAGTGATTTGAAACCTTTACGTAACAAATTTAGTATAAATAAATAGTAAAATTAAAGCATATATGAAATTAAATATTCATACAGATAAATTTTTCGTACCTACTGCAAACTTTACTTATCAGAAATGGGTAATTTTCACATAAAATTCATTAGAATTGAGAAACATAAAACTCTCATAATAAAACAAAACAAGGTCATTATTATTATTATTATTATTTTGTGTTCGTTTAACATATTATGCAAGGTACAAGCAATAGATTTTTTTAAAGTGTACTGAAACATGACAGAGGGAAAAAAAAAATAAAAGAAGAAGAAAGAAAACACTTTCATCAATCCAAATTACAATTTTCCTAACTTATGTTCATTTTCCTCGGATATTGGAGATTTAACTGCTAAAAAACATAGAGAAACCCAAATCCTTCCACGAAAATAGTTCATTTCCAAAATTAATGTTGTGTGGGCTGTTTAAATAATTGTTCACATGTTTTAAGCTTAAAATAATCAATATTTGTGAGATGAAAAATATAAAGGGCCATGACTAGATCGAAAAGTAAATTTATAATTATAGAAAAATTATTTTATTTATTGTTATTTTTAATTAAACATTAAAATGTATATAAAAACACACACAATTTTTTCGAAGATGTGTGTGTAGGGGGGGTGGGGGGGCTCACCAACATCTGTTTTGCATAAGGGCGCTGACAAGCCTTGATATTTTTTAGCATGATTAGTACTCAAAGAACCCAGTCTGACATAAGTTTCAGCTGTCTGGTGCCAATATTTCCGAGTAAATAAAATTCAGAAGTTTTAACCGAAATTTTTGAATAGCAAGAAAGGTAATGTTTCAAATAGCTATTACCAAAATGTAAAATTTAAACAATAATATTTATACTGTACTATAGACAAAATTTCATCAGTTTTCAGTGATAAATTCCCGAGTAATAATGATTTTAAAGTTTTTTTTAATTATTAATTTGTTTAAATTAAAAGAACTAATTAAAATTTCCACTTGAAAATATAATAGTTGAGGTAGAAAAGTATGTCGCATAGGACATTAAAATTTCAAACTGAATTGGCCGTATAGCTTCCAAATTATAAGGAGAAATGTGTTGGCCCCAACAGAACTCTCTAGCTCTAGCACATATTAAAATGAAGCTATTTTTACATATTTATAAAGAATATAATTAAACAATGAAAACTTAATTAATAACTTTTGAGACAATTCACCGATTCACACCATTCAAGCCCCAATTTTTAGCAAATTACGAGAGACAGGGACTGATATATGTCTCGATACGATTTAGTGATTTTCGCCACTTTAAATTACTGCTGTTTTTGAAATGAAACAGAAGTACAATAATATCGTTTTGTTTTGATACACGCACACGGGATTATTGACAATACGATACTGGGATTTAATAGTTAATTTATTTTAAAGAAGTTAAAAATAAAAGATATTCTGAACACAAAAAATAGAGCTAGTACTAATAAAATATAAGTAGTTAATTTGAAAATAAAACTTATCTTCAAAAGAATATGTTCTATTCTTTTAAGTAAACAGCAGGTGCATACGTTACATTTTAATTCTAAACAACCAGATACAAGATTCAAATGGTCGGCATTGGCGCCAGCCCCGGGTCGTGACGTCACATATGTGGGGAAATGAAATCGGGTCTGGCTTGATAGTCTTGAGAAGGCTTTGCTGTGACAGACGGACAGACAGACACAGGTGTGATCTTATAATGGTTCCGTTTTTATTTTTTAAGTACGGAACCCTATAAACTTAAAACTGAAAAGAAAATAGTATGGTGAAGCTCAGAAAAAGATCAGCTGAATATCTCATTTGCACGCTGCTATTACGCTAAAACACCTCTCATAAAAAAGAAAGAAAGAAAGAAAGAAAAATTCTACTGACATTGAGATATCATTTAATTCGCATCTTCCTTCACCATCTATGTACAAATTCTGAGATACTTCGTTCTATTCAAAAGTATGGGCTACCCAGGATTCTCGTTAGTAGGAGGAAGGAGGGAGGATAGAGAAGGGCAATGAAAAATACCTACCTGGCTGAGGGGGAAAAAAAGTTTTTATAGAATGGAAGAATATTATCATTATCGATGATTTTTAATATTTATCAATATTGTTATATTGAGTAACACTAACTGCTATAAACTGTGTCTACTACAATAAACAATAGCAAAATAGGAATGAAAAAGTATTTTTATATTTCCAGCGGAATAATAATGATTCACATGAATAAAACAGACTGAAAAATGTTTTAATTATTTTTTTTTTTTTTTTATTGCTGCCAAAAGATCAATTTTAAAATTTCAAGATTTTTTTTTTCAACTACTGTATTATCTATAATGAAAATAATAAAAGCATATATGAAGAAATATTTTTGGATTTTTAACGATTGTAATTGTAATTTATGTGAATAAATCGAATTGCTAAATTTAACTTATTTTTCTCTAACGGTTCCAAATGGTCATATTTAGTATATCAATATTTTGGTAATTTCAGTTTTTTTTTTTTACTTTTAATGTTAATGTTGTTAATTTGTTAATTTTAATATTTTGGATGAGGGGGGGGGGGGGAGGGTAATATTAAAAATTTTATTTGTTTGCTAGGATTTGTCCTATAATGAGATTTTTTTTTTTTTTTTTTTCGTTTTCAAATGTTTATTTCTACAACTATAATAACCAATCTGAACCAAAAAATACTCATAAATGATTTTTATTTTATTATAATATAATATAACATTAAATTGTTTGACAAAATTTTGATTTCTTCAATTATATTCAGCTTTCGATATACATATATATATATTTATCGAATAATTCTTCAATTATTTTCTTGATGAAATTTATAATCAAATTATTTTACCGTATATATATTAAAAATTTTTTTTATTTTTTTTTAGGGACCTCCCGGAGATCGAGGAAGGCAAGGGCAACAAGGGCAACAAGGTATGCAGGTACGTCAAATATAAGCTTTCGAATTGTTAACAAATGTGAAATTATAATTTTCAATTACCAGATATTCTTTATTTTTATTACAATGTCGGCGATATTATAATACTTCCCATATTAGAAGATGGCGATTCTCATTTTTTGCTTAAAATTTACTAAATTGCAGAAATGAACGCACACATGAGGCATCTTAAGTATTCAATAAGAATTTTCATGTTATTTTTTAGATTTAACTGAATTTAAACGAACAAAAAAAAATTCTCATTTTCTGTTTGCAAACAAAAATATGTCGTGCAGGATATTACGAGCAATTAAGAAAATTATTCTCTAAATCTTTAGTAAAAAATTTAAGGAATCTCAGGACTCTTAAAATTGGAAAAAATGAAGAAAAAAGACCATTTTCAACATTTAATATCTTAAAATGTATTTGATTTTAAGACACAATTTTATATTGGGATAAAAAAAATATAAGTATGTTTTTCAATTCATGTATTTAAAAAATTGCAAGATGCAGAATTAGTATTTACAAGGGGCTCCAAACTATCAGTTATTTCAGGAGCAGAAAATTGGCATAAAAGATTACGCGCAGGATTACAAAATAAATTTTTCAACTAGAATGAAAATTTTGGTGTCTACTTATTCTTCAGGTTGTATTAATTAACCTGAACCTAAATAAATTTGCATTTAAAGCATTTTTATATATTTAATACAAAGTTGGATTTAACTAATACAAAATTTAGAAAATTTCAACAGTATAATCACCTATAAAAATATTTTTTGAACAATAAAAAGTAAATTTTAGGTTCAGTTTATACAGACTAGCATGAAATATATGTTTTGAAAAATTTATGAAAAAGTATTCAGACATTTTTGAGATATCGTGCGCGTTAGGTTCAAAAACATAATTTGGAGAAAAATGACTTCTTCAAAGTTTCGGAAACGTCGCTTAATCTATTGAGCGGCCGTAATTCTAAAAGCCATAATTTCTGTTGTAATGGGAGTTTTCAGTAAACAATTATATCAAAATGTTCAGAAAATATAGGAGTTTAACATCTAAATTAACTTAAATTTCGAAAATTTTAAAGATTAAAGAGTCCTGACAAGGAAGGTCTCTATACTGGGCATACTCAGAATATGTTGAAAAAAATGCTAGTGAAAGTACTCATGTATGTAATAAAGGATCAGTTGAAATTAGCGGCGGAATTACAGTTGAAAATCTGTAAAAAAAATAAAACACTTTCGAATAATTGGCGTGAAAAGACAAAAGCGGCACGCAATTTGGCGAGCAGCACTTTTCCTCGCCAAAAGCAAACGATTTTAATGAAATCTGAAAATTGTTTGTTAATTGATTTTGAGAATATGCGGTATTTAATGAATTTAAACGTAAACCATGAAAGAATTTATTATTGTTATTATTATTACATTTTGTAATATACTTGTTGCTTGTTGCCGATTTGAAAGAAATTTTGCCATTGTTTTATTCTCCAATCCACATTTTTTAAAAATTTAAACGGCTTTATCGGTTATAAAAATAACTTTTAACGCCAGATGAATAATGCTGCCGTAATACATTTCCATACCGAAGACGTTGTTTCCATAGCAACAAAGTTGAATCGACAGTGCTCGATGGGGCATATTTTTGAGTTTGGAACAATTGTAATCAATTTAAATTTTGTTTTAAATCGTAAAATATGATAGTTAAAATTCGTTATCTACCCTATATATATATAAAATCCTAATGAAACGAATATATGAAACGCCTGAAATGTATCGATTCTTTGAATCGACTGATTAAACAACTGATTTTGTTTCACGGCGATTTCTCCTAAAATATGGAATACTTTGCGATGAAATTAACACCAAAAATCCGTGTTGATCCACAGATCTCAAAACTGGTATTAGAATTTTTAAATTCGAATTAGTTTTCGAAATATTAATTTTTTTCTAATTTTAAATACATTTTTTCTAATGATGGCAACTCAAATTTTAATCATAACAGAAATTTTTTTTTTCATAATTCAGAAAAGGTTACTATTTTAAATTAATTTGGCGACAGTTGGGCCTCCTTTAAATCTATGCTAAGAACAATGCTTTTTTTTGTATTCCGTTATCATTTTATTAAATACAAAACTTTCATTTAAAAATGAAACATTTAAATTGATGGCTTTCACTTTTTTTTTTTTTTTTTTTTTTTTTTTTTTTTTTTTTTTTTTTTTTACAAAACGAAAAGAAAAATATTAGGCACAGATGTCATATACGCACTGGGGTACTTTTATTTCTTTTTTAAATTTATATAAATTATTTTGTTCTATAGTAATTAATTATTTTTTTGCTATTTTCTTTTGAAAATAATGGAAAATAATTAAAAAATACGGTACAATGTAGTAGTTATTCCGTCACCCAATTTCGCAAATTATATAAATCGCCAAATTGTACAGATTGACAAAATTTTTATTTTAAATAACGAAAGAACAAATAAATTAGTATAACATTAATAAATATAAAAATAAAACGTCGAAATAAAAATCACTTGATGACGTACACACATGTAACTTGCTAAAAGTCAAGTGAATGTGACATTTACGATCAAGCATTATTGACATTTAATCTTATAATTCGCGATAGATTTTTTGTCGACGGGATAACTAAATAGTACCAAAAATACATATGTAACTGGTATTCGAAAACGAGGCTTTCGCCAAATTTTCGTAAACAAAAAAAAAACCAAATCATGCAAAACATGCGGTGCGTGACATGTATATGACATCTGGCGAAATATTAAATTATGTAACAAACCATGACATTTAATTTCAACTTCAAATCAATGTTTTAATTTACCATACGAACAATAAAAAAAATGCTAACTGGCGAGTCGAAAAAAAGATATTGGCGAGATTTGCACCCGGCTTTTTTTTCTTTCGGTACAGATGTCATATACGGCCCCATATTGGCGCGATTTTTTTCTGACGTCAATGTCATATACGCAACGGGTACTTAACTGGCGCCAAAGTATCGTTATTTTGCTTGATATGGTAAGCCGGATGTTGTTGTTTATGCTGTTGATGCGTTCCCCAAATTGGCGTTGGAAAAAAATCGCGCCAATATATGACATTTGTTCCAAATATATGACATTTGTTCCAAACTTTCATATGAAAGGCGAAGGGATCAGATCGTATTTGTTTAAGGCATTTGATGACTTGAACTATTATAATATAGATGAAACGATGGGGATAGAATAATATTTAGCGACTTATCACCTGTGCCTGGATAGCATTAAAGTATCAAAATGGCACCTAGAGTATAAAAAGATAAGTGTTCCGCCCGGAACTGTTGATGATAGTCACATGATTTAGGCTATTGTTATAGAGATTGTTTTAAAATATCGGTTGACAAAGACTCTGAATGCTTAATTCTTTTTATTTTAGCTTCTTTTCAAATGTTTAACTGATCCTCTTTAATCAAAAACGAAAACAACTATTGGATGTCTTAACAGCAACTGATTCTCCGTTAAATTTTTGCAATCAAAGGGAATTGAATGGAAACCCGTTTACAGGGAGATCTGCACAGCTTTTTCAGTATAATTTAATCTTCTCTAATATTTTTAAAACCCATTAGATTTTTAGATTTTCAAATTCTGCGGTGTCTGAACGGGGGTTGGCGACCGTAGCTTGCAGGGATCAGAGCCCCCTAGTAAGTACATATAAATATATATGACAAAACTATAGTTAAAACAAGCTAAAAATGACAAAGCTAAAGTTATTTAAATTAAACTTATTTAAACAAATTCAACATAAGAAGTGTTTTCCTTAAAGAGTATTCGACAAGCGTATTTTTTTAAACTTAATTTCTTCGCCAAACGGTGATAAGTCGCCATATAAGCGAAATTTTCATTATTTTTTTACGGACGTTCTACCGAGGTTCCGCCAATTTTTTTTTTTTTATAAACATATATATCCATGGGAGAAGTACATTCTGTATTTATTTCAGATTTTTCTGAGTATGCCCGTATGGAGACCTTCCTTGTGAGACTCCTTAAGGGGTTACACTAACATGGCACTTGGGAATATGGGTATAAAAATAATATTTTTTTGCGCAGTTATTAAATATATATTTATTTTCCACATATGCATAGAAGTGCTTTAACAATAATAAATAAATAAACGAATAATAAGAAAAAATTAATGGCGGAGATATGAACTGTCAAGTGGGATCCTCTTTTGAAAATCCTTGTTGATAATGTAATTTTTTTCTCTGTAAGGCATCATCTGAAAAATAAAAATAAATGTTTTTATTATTTGGAAAAGTAATATATAAGAAGTAGCATGGGGGAAAAGATGTAAAGAAAACTTTTCTAGAAAGGACAGCAAGACAGCTGTTCGGGGGGGGGGGGGGGGGAGGGACTTTGATTTTAATCAAAAGTTTGAGTTTTAAAAATTTTGAAAAAATGAACGCGGCATCCAATTGAAAAAATCCTATGCTACATTTTAGATAATATTATAAAAAATATGTGGCTTAAATTTCTTCAAAATTGGCTAAGTATATCTTGAGATTGATAGCAATTTTTAAACTTTGCTAACAGTAATTGCGTAATGTTCGGTTTTATCCTCAAAAAATAAATTATCTATTTCTCAATATAAAACAAAACATAGGTAAGATAAATTGGGCTTACCTTGTATTTATGTATATCCGTACATTATCTGGTAACACACATCGGTAAGGGTAATTATGTCTTGATCTTCTCCTATATTTCTGATTTATCCACATGTAGAGATCGTGTGATGTTCATGTCATTTAAAAGACACATGTTTTTTGTGTGACTTGTAAAACTTAAATTTGTCCGGAAACTTTTTAAATAGAAAGAAAATTAACATTTATTAAAAGCTTTAGAGATACATCTCTCCGTTGGAGAGTCTGGGATACAAGTGAAAAATAGAGAAAACATGTATAAAATATTATCAGCAATAAAAAAACAGGAAATTAGTGACGTAAATCATAATAACAAATTATTTGTATCAATATTTATATTTATAGTAATTTGAAAATAAGAGTCTATCAATGACTATAGTTCTTGAGTATCGCGAAATGTTTATAATTAAATGTTTGTTTATGATTGTGCAATCACTTTTCACTTTCACTTCCTTCCTTTAGATTATAATCACTTTTGATAATTGTTTTTATAAATCACATTTGACACATGAAAAACTATTTACTTAGCTTGATTGTTTTAGTGTCCTTGTTTGGAGATTATATTTCACAATAGCTGTCAACAGAGATATCTTGTACACCAATTTGAAAAAAAGTAGTTTAAAAAAAAAAACGCAAAAGGAAAAAAATATATATATTGCGTCACGATCTTGAACCCAAATATTTTTTTTTTTTTTTATTACTTTCAATTTGCGATTTCTGGACTGTAATAATTTCTTCCATGATGTAATGTCGAGATGTCCCCCGATTCCTTTTGAGCAGCTTTTTTCAATATCCTGCCCTCTTTAGTCTCTTGGTGGGCTCTCATGTTGGCTGTAAATACTCGCTGAGAAACCAAGTTCTCGGATAATCGCAGCGCAATAACTCCGAAAATAATTTTAATTTTGAAATGGTTAAACGCTTAAAATATTTTTTTTTAAGTATAAACAATTTATGTAGTCAAAAAAAAATTGTTTTTAGAATATCGCAATGTGGTGTAATTCCTTAAGCACAAAGTAATGTAAAGATAATCCGAACACCTATATAAATCTTAAAAGAGATCAAATTTGAAATATTATGGTTAATTTAATATTGTTTGGTCTACATTATTTATTGAATTTTTTGCACTCAGAAAGTAATGTTTTCCATTGAAGGACCCAGCTACTGGATAACGATAAGAGAGACCCTGAATATCTAACGTTTCATTACAAAGGATATTTAAATCCTTTGCCATTAAGGATTTTTTTAATGTTATATGTGTAAAAGTTTTGCTTTCATTAAATGACACTTAATGATTTTAATTAATTCATTGAATAATTATGTAGTTTATTGCGTGTTCAACGTTTGAATGAAAGGCATTATTTAGAACTTTTATCAAGATTACCTTGTTAAATATTTTAAGTGAAAATCTTTGTTTACTCGAAATGTTTCTTCGTATTTCAAAAAGCACTATAGTCATTCTAAAATACCAAACACCACTCAAATCTTTAATTTATCATTAATCAAACTGATTACTTTACATATTACTACAATTGAAAGTTTGATTATATGAATAATTTTTACGCATTCCAAAATATATCTTTTGCGTGTCTCTAAATTCTATACAACTATTACTAACATATACTATAATAATATACTGGTGATTATAACTATTTGATTTCATTTTATCAATATGCTATCTCTATGAATATTTCATATTTCATGTGTGAAAAATTGCTTACATTAAATAATACTTGCGTATTTAAAAAATAATTTATTAATAGCCATAATGTTATGAAATTAATTAGAATACAGAAGAGGTTCAAAGAACTGTTACCTTACTCCGTAAATGTCACAATAATCACGTGCCGACTTAACCCGGTCTTTGTTATTGTATTCACTGCCCTGAAAAATTAAACTGATTAATATGCTTAAATGTTTTTGTCAGCTTATTTCCTTTTTGTATATTTTCCTTTTCTATAGAAAGTTCATTTCCTTTTTCTCCTACCTGTACTTTTTTGAGTGGGAAGAGACATGTTGGAGAATCATTGAAGTTCATTAAGAAAAGCCTAAAGTGAACTGTTATTTTTCCTTTATAAAGAAAACTGAAGGTTATAAAAACAGAATGAATAATGACTTTTTCAGTGAAAATTATTCGAATGTTTTTTATTGTTTCACCCCTGGTATTTACTATTAAAATCACGGAAAACTGTAACTTTATATATCTTTAATGTAATGCAAGAGGATAAACCCGGGTTTTCCGGGTTACAGAATATAGGTACAATAGCGCCAACTTTTCAAAAATATTGGTGGGCTCAAAAATTTTTGAGTAAAATAACACATATAACCCCCCCCCCCCCCTTAGTGTGTGTATGTGTGTGGAGAGAGAGAGGGGAGAAACGAATGACTAAAGATGATACATTCGAAATTGAATTACGTTTTTTCTAAGCAAATTTTTAAATTATTATAATTTTATTATAATTTTATAAATAATTTTATTAAGTTATATTCTTATAAGTTCTTACTTTTAAATACATTAATATTTATTTTAAATAACATTAGAATCGCCAAACTATTGAAAGTGAAAAAAAACTAAATGTCAAGAAAAGCATACATTTTAGTCACCTTGCTACTGTATCAATTCAAGACATCAAAACAGATGGCAAAATGAGCAGGAAATTTATTTTTATGAGAAATTTAACTACGCAACCGCTGAAGGGGTTTTCAGTGCTTCTATAAATCTAATGGATGTCCTTACTATTTTTCAAACAAAATTATTTTGAGAACGTTAATAAAACAAAAATTCATTTCCGCGATGAAATAAATTAAAAAATAGGAATTAAAACAATTGAAATTGGGTGGTCGGAGAGATCAAAATATTAGGTGGGCTCGCGCCCCATGAGCTCATATAAGTTGGCGCCACTGTTATAAAAAAAAATTAAACTAAAATAGGTTTTTTAGATTTTATTATTCATTTATTTTATTTTACTTTTTAGAATGCCCACCTAATAATACCAAAAATCATTTTTATATGAAAAATAGTGTTATGCATTCAAATGAAGTTTTTAAATTTATTAAATTTGATACTTTCGTATTGGCTTTGTGGAGTCAATCAAAGAAGGAGTTTGATCAATTAATGAAGAATTCGTCACAAACATCAACCTTTACGCCAGCTTTTTTTATTCGGATCATTTCAGTGGTTTAAGTGCTTAGTTCGATTACGTGTCTTACATTTGTGTTTTATATACAGTCCTCATTTTCCCGACACCCGGTTTTCACGTCATTCCGCTTATCACGTCAGTTTTTAAAAGTTCCGATTTTCTGTATATGATTTTAATGTAAATAAACTCCGGATATCCCGACGGTTTAGGAAAATTGTCCATTTTTCATAATCCATCTTGTAAGAACGGCAATTAAGCGGTAAGAAATGTCTTAGCCAATCTTTTCACAGAAGTGTCTAAATTACTCAATGAGATAAATGAGAAATTTTACTTCAATCCTTTATCTGAATAAATAAACCCACACATTATGAATGACCCACTTAAGCTCCAGATAGACTTATTAGTCTACTCGCGGTGTTTTTGTCTGGTCAGGCGGCGCTTTCTTATGGCTACACGACGTTTTTCATCCGGCTAAAACCGAAGCATTGCATTGCATTGAAATGATCAGAAATTATCTAACATCCATTTCTGAAACAACGAATATTGATTACATTTCGTTGCATAATATTGAAAAAATAATTGTAGGAAGCACATCTAGGTATAAGCAAACCTTAATTAATTAATATTTCATGTAACTTAAAAAAAACAGTCATCGTAAATCTGATTTTTATTCTTTTCAATTTTGTTTTTTGCGTTTATTTTCTTTAATAATAATGTTTTGTACCTTAAAACTGCAAGAACAGTTATGAATTAAAAATTGTCGTAAATTTATTAAAAATAAAGCTTTTTGTAAACATATTTTTCTTCAACTCCGGTTACCGCGACACTCCGCTTATGACGACACTTCCGTCTGGACATTAGAGTGTCGGGATAACGAGGTTCGACTGTAATTATAATATTATGAGTCTATTATTATTATAATTTAAATGCAAACGGATTTATTTTTCACAATCGTCTGCACGTGATAGAGATAGATTTAAAAAAAAAGTCATTCTTGAAAATCTTTAAAATATAAAAAATGAGTAAATTAGATACAGTTTTCACACAAATTATGACACAGTTTCTAAACAAATTGCATTTGAAAGTAAATTTTTCCCCCTTTTCTACGGTGTAAAAATTAAAAATGGCGATGTTTAGAAGTTTAAAAAACTGCAGTAAAAGCTAAATTTAATCGTCTGGTGTTTCCACCTTCAAAGTGACGTCAGCGTCACGCACGGATACGTTTGTCCTTTATAATATAAATCAGGGTTGGCGAACCTATGGCACGCGTGCCGTAACTGGCACGTGGGAAGATTTTTTTAGCACGCCTTTTATTGAAGTTCTAAATCAAAATTCAGTCAAATTCCCAAAATTCTGCACCTCTTTATTCTTTTTTCATTAATACACGAGCTTCATCGAAAATAGCTGTTGTCTTCTATAAGTACTTGTGTATTTGTTATATCACCGAACTTCCCGCTGAGAAACATTTCACCTTTCCCAACTCTCCAATTCCTCGGTTTCGTTATGATGGCACCTATGATTCGCATAGAAAGAGAGAAATCTAGCAAAGCAAATTATTCTTTGCTGTATTATTTCTAATTGATTTAACGCGTTTTGACCTGCACATGAGGCTTTATTTAACTTTTGCTAGAATTTGATAATTGATCTTCAATTTGTTAAAATGGCAAAAGTATTAATAAAACTAATAAAGCCTGATTTTTCATAAGTTATCAAAAAAAAATAATAATAATTTGATTGCTAAAAAATTTGTAAAATGAAATGAAAACTATAATTATATTTTTCTATAATGCGTATGTTTTGGTATTACCCGCGGGTATGTTAGCTATGTATTTATAATAACCTAATAATGACATATATTTTTGACACTATTATTTATTATTAGTAGAATTAAACTAACATATAATTCACTATTAAATTAATTCGATATTTTTTTGCGGGAATGAGGCGTTCGGGGGGGGGGGGGGGTTGCACGCCATGTTCAGTTGAATTTTTTTTTTTTTTTTAATATTGGCACGCGGATGTAAAAATGTTCGCCGACCCTGATATAGATGGTCGCGTATTTATTTTTTGGTCCATTGCGTAATTATGTTTGCCAACCCTGTTCGGGGAGGGGTGCCGGTGTGAGTGTGACGTAGTTTAAATTAAGATCATTTATGTAAGATTTTGAAAAAAAAAAATGACAACTTATTTTCAAATGGGAATTATCATTAGATTACACAAATTTTAAACAACATATCCCATAAAGGTAAAATTAATATCATCATCTGGATGTTTAGAACAAGAAAATAATTCACAGTATCCTTTCTGGTTGATGGGCACTGCTGATGATTGAAAACGATGATCCTCAAAGAAACGCACAAGGGGTTAAAATTTTCGAACTGCATTTAGAAATGGGTCAAATCATTATTTTTCACAAACGTTTTATTTTTATCTTTTTTCTTTTCTTTTAAGTGTCAAAGTGATTTTTTTTGCAGGGGAAATGCAAAGGATTTTATTTAAAGTCACTGTTGTTGTTTTTTAGCCCCCGGTACGGTATGCTATTTCTTTCTCCCAGCTTATTTTGTGTCCAAAAAAAACGTTACCTTACAGAAGCGAGCAATAAACAAAACAGATGTATCATTGTACAATTAAATACGCTGTAGCTTTTTTTTTTAATTTCTAAGCATCGCACATTTTCAATTTTTATACCGTCGTATTGGAAAAAAGAGTACTTTTAAATGCAATTTGTTTGAAAACTGTATCTCCACTGATTTTTGAAATATTAATTTTTTTGTAGTTTTTTGCACCATTTGTTTAATTTTGGCAACTCAAGTACTCCATTTATGCAGAAAGTAAAGGGAAAATAGTTGAAAATAGCAATTATATCTTTTTGTTACCATTTTCTCATAACAACTGAAAGAAAATGCGTGCTATTTTGAAAAAAATATAAACGAATAATTTCTGTTAAAACATGGAGCTATTATAAACTATATTTAATTTTAAGTTATCTATATTAATGTTACAAACAAATGAAGGCCTATGAATCATTAGATAGCCGTTTTTTTTTACGAGTTTCTTTAATGACAGCATCTTTTTGCTGCATTTGTGTATTATTTTGCGATAGTGACATCCTATGCATGTTTTACTGTTGATGTTTAAGAGTGGATCGTAAAAGTGGAATTCTTCAGCGGATGCGGATGACGTCATTTTACATAAAATAAAAACGTGTGTCCTAACATAGTCCTAAAATTGAAATATGTTTTGTACTATTTATATATACATTTTTTTTTTTCATCGGGGGCGACACTAAATTCTGAAAAAGCAGAATTCCTGTTTTCTAGTTTTTTTGTTGTTGTTGTTGTTTTTTTTTTGACAGAATTTATAAAGACGAATTGAAAAATTTACTGAATAAGTACATTTCTCATGTAACTTCACTCGAGATTTGTTGCACGTCTTTATCTCGTTTATTAAAACTTCTGCGGTACTCACCAATTCAAAAAACAGCAAAGAAAAACGCATTTAAAAGTTCTGGAAAAGGTATTTCTTGAATCTATAGCACGTTTATGAAGAGGTATTTCTTGAATCTTACAGTACGTTTATGATGAGAAAAATGAAGACGTTGCAAACAGAAAGGAACATAAAAAATTTTAAAACTCTTTTTTTTAGGTTTTACATCGACATACATACTTCTTTAAATAACTGCGCGATAGCTATACTCATGCGTTCTACCCATTAAAATCTTCCATATAAAATGATGCAAAATCGGTCAAAAAAAAAAAATGTAACCACCCCTCCCCCCTTTCCTCAGACGCAGAGAGAAACGAAATTAGTCATTCGTTTGGGAATTATATCTTCTTTATATACATGTTAAAAAAAATAAGTTTAGGGGGTCGTCTTCATATAGAAATTGCACCAAACTTTGAAATTTTCAAGACCTACAACCAATTTTGACATCAAATTTGGATTTTTTTGGAAATTTTTGCTTTAGGCTATTAAATGGGAATTCATTCAGTGAAGACGCTTAGGAATTACATAGGTGTAAAGTCCTGCAACGTGGGTAGCATCTCAGGCATAACTCAAAATTTACAAAACGGAGTGAGCTGTAATTTTGGATCCCCATATTTAAAGCTTCAATAAATCGATTTTTGTTAAATTTTTATAAGATACAGTGCATATTTTTTCTAATATTAATTTCAAAATATATAAATTATGGTATTAATATTATAAAAAATATATATTATAACCTATAAACATTCTATCAGAAATCGATTTCCAGAAGCTTTAAATGTGCGAATTCAAAATTATAGTCCATTCCGCTAAGTAGTTTTGAGCTATACATAAAAAACTATTTTAAAAGTTTTATGTTGTAACTATTAAAAAGATTTTTAAATTAAGCGTTCAAAACTGTAAGCCTTCCCAATTCCTAAACTTTTCCCCGAATAACTTCCCGATTATCTTATAAATTTTTCAGGAAAATCTAAATATGATTTCAAAATTAAGTATCCATATTGAAAATTTGAAAATTGGTATAATTTCTATATGAAAAGATGCATTTAAGGAAGACATTTTTAAATAGAATGGCTATTTTTTTTTCTACGTCTATTTTTGGTAAATTAAGTCAAAGAGTTTCCTCTTTTTCTTTTTTTTTTCGATCGACAGTATTTTTTTTTTTTTTTCAATTCTGAATAAATGTAAAATATACAGTTGGTCCTTTTCAGTGGAAAACTAAAAAGAGAAATATACAGTATTTGACTTAAAACATATATACAATTTTAATTTAATAAAATAATAATAATAAAGATTCTTTACTATATCTTATTATTATCAACTTTTTTAACGATGCAGAACAAGACACTCTGCGAAACCAGGATGTAACTATTTACTTATGCTGAAACAGCAGGACGATTTTGCGTCAAATATTTAGTGAAACAAGTTAACTCGTTAGCTGCAGTCTTGAATGTGGTGTCTAGATGTCATAAAAAGCATATGCACTACACAGTAAAGTACTAGAACCCCCCCCCCCCCCTAGTGAAGATCATATCTCGAAAATTATAGGAGATGCGACCAAAAGTTTAATCACAAAGTTGTACAGCATCATCGATTTTGTAAAAGACACATTGGTATATGGTAACTAGGTGGGTATATGGTAAATATAGTCACCATAGACCATATAGAATATATAGTAAATAGTCGTCTATAGAAGCAAAATATCCGAAATCAATGTGACATACTTTGCTTGGGAAAACAAATTATGGCAGTGGATAAATTCGTTTATCCTCTTAAGCATTCACTTTTTCAGATGAAAACGCATGAGCTTTAAAAAATTACTTTCATTTTAAAAATGTAAGTAATAGATTAAGTTTGTTAAGTTTGCCTTCTTACTTGCAATACGTAACAGTTTTTGTTTGATATTTGCATACGGTCACATTCTCATATGATAAAATTGCATTTAAATACGTTTAAAAGAATTCCCATTTCGTTTTCGGAGGAAAATCGTGTTTTTCATGCCCCTTTTCCTATTAAATTCATGATGTTTAATTTTGATGATAATTTTGTTTTTAAGCCTTTGATCGTATCTAATTTAGTTATAGAGATGCTCCAGAAACTATCGCTGAAGGACACTACGACATCGTGTAGCGCAATAAACATTTTACTATAACTAGTGATACATTCACGACTGTAATTAACAAAGTTCACCAGTTGTTTGAGGTGAAATGAACTTAAGGAATCACGTTGTGTATTTGTTACAGGCAAGAACCGTCAGTAACTTTCAAAATATTTTTCCTACTTGGGGAGAAAAATTGCTATATAGTCTATGAAACAAGTTCTTCGTAAAACTAATTGGCTTTTATGAGGTTTAGAAATATCCTTTAGAAAAAACTATTTAGCTCCTAGCTTATAATTATGGGCAATAAAATTAACATTGCAAATCGTAATATATGATGGATGATTTATACTCCACCAAACCTTAATTAATTTGTAATATATGTTACTTAAGATTGAAACATTATATTATATATTTCACGGTTCAAGCTGTTTCTTGATTAAATTGATGCTTTGTAATAATGTTTCAAAAAACAGATCCTAGGAATGAAAATAAGATATAAAAGTACAACGAGTATACTTATTGAATATTTATTGTCTCATGACTGCTAAAGAACACCGGCTCTTTATTTATCTTAATTTTACATAGGCTGTATATATTACATGTACCGTATATGGAATACAGTGTGACTTGTCTTTTTTCGTAAAACGTTTTGCCCAATAGATAGATTTCAAAGAAAACTCATATATTACGAAAAATTTCAACACATCTTAACAAAAAAGAAATATTCATTATGCGGATTACATATTTATATTTTGTATTTGTGGTTAATTGTATTAAATATTTTACTGTCAATGAGTAACGTTGAGTTACTATAATATGGACATATATGCAATTTTTTATTTCCTCTAACTTAGTGAAGAAAGAATATGATATCTCTCTAATCTTAATTTAGGGACCTAGAGGGCCTATAGTAGAAATAGGCGAACCTATGCCAGGCCCCAGAGGTTTTCAAGGTGAACCTGGTAACAGGGGGCAGCCAGGTTTCCCAGGTACACACTTTATCTTTTTTTTTTTTTTTTTTTTTTTTGTATTCTCACGCTTATTTTCATAGTAGCAATAATGTCCTTTTTGAAAAAAGATTCTTTTTTTTTTTTTTTTTTTTTTTTTTTTTTTTTTTTTTTATGATGTCTCTATTTTCATATCCTATCATAAAACACATATATACATATGTGTTTGAAGCTTTGTTTTTATTATGCTAGCTGACGACATATTGTTTCGTTCTTAAAGCAGAAAAGGCAGCAGATATGAAAAGCAGTTAGCATAACAAAACAAATATTTCATCTCTTATATTTACACTAAAGTGACGTTTTATTTTTAAAACATTTTTAACATGGAAAAATTATTACCAAATTTTCTTTACATAAATTACAGTTACTTAACAAATTGGGAAAATTAAATAAAGTTTGCACAAATATTTCGTTGATGAAACATCAGAGAGATTTTTTGTAAAATCGTGTTAAATTTTTCCTGATTGTTAATATACCTGTTTATGTGCACCAGGCTACAAATTTCCTTTTTGAAACAGGCGTTTGAAAAGACTATTTTTTTTTTTTAATCTTATGTTACCATATTGACGTGATCTCTGTAGTCTGTTGCTTCATCTGTCTATGAATTACGTCTATTTTCGAATTAGTGATTAGAAACATCTCGTAAAATATGTCATTAAAAACCTTCCGTAATTAATGTAGCTATTAAGAAAACTCTTTATTTAATTTAAATTAAAATTTGTGAGCGATCTGTGTTTAGCCCTCCTGTTAAAATTAAAGATAAAATGTGCCCTACAAGATCAAACCAGATGTAGCAGCATAAAATATTCATTTATGACTAGCAAAAGCAGTTTGAAGAAAACGATTTTGGGCATTTTATAGCCTTCAATTTAAATAAGCTAAGCAAAACATCTGAATATCAGTACTCACAATCGTTCTTAAAAATTCTGTTACACAAGATTTTTTACTCTAAAAAGACATTGAAATATTTAAAACTAAGGAAGAGTAAACAGTAAGATTTGGCAAAGAGTAAACAGATAAAATTTCAAAACCCAATCAAAAAGAACTGAAATAATTTCATCCCAAACTTAGGTGACAACAATTCATTACAAGTTCATCGTTTAAGGCATTTTAAGAGTATATTGTTGTAAGGTATGCCAAATTAGATCTTTGAATGTTTTTTATTCACTTTATTTTTTTCCCTTAGCGTTACATTAACCCTTTATCTACTGACGGTACTTATAAGTACCACTCACTTTAAACTTTTATACCATAGTGAATATTACTAATATTATAATGGTACTTTGCAAAAATCGCTCTTTTAGCTCCACTTTATCCGAATACATGGCAGCGGTAGTTCTAGGTTTGTTATTTTAGAGAGGAATGAAGCTATCTTTGAAGAAGTCGATGCCTTTTGTGCCGACTTTTTGTACGCTCGTTTGTAGATTGCCACGCTCGTCTTTTCATTGCTGCAAACACAGTAAAGGATATACGATAAGTGTTGGATTTTTTTTATGTGTTCATTATGGTCTTAGAATACAATCTGACTAGCTATTTTAGTTGAACGGTGTATGTATTTGATTTAACAGTTGAATTACTCAGTGGTACTTATAAGTACCGTCAGTACAATGGGTGCTGGAGAAAGACTTCTTGTTTACTTTTCGTCTGTGTAGTTATCCATCGTTTTCATCGGATTTAAAATGCAATTACTAAAATGTAGTGGAGTAGTGATTTCCCTGGTATTTCTTTTCTGTTTCGCTGTTATTTTTTATAGGAAATCGAAAAAGTTTCGGCTGGTTTTTGCTATGCTAGAAATGGCATATGTAAATTCATATATTGCATATGTGGAGATGCGAGAGAGCATGTTGTCCCTGGAATATTGACGTCGCAAAACTAAAGGACTGCTAACAAGATCGAAACCTTAAAAAAAAATAGTTTTTTTTAACCCTTTCAGGAGCAAAGCATTTTCAATTCTAAAGTGTTGAAATAAATGAATGGCACCGGAATTTAACAAACGATTTCTTTGTAAATAAGAAAAAGCCTATATTTCATATACTTATTAAATCGAAAATATTTTCTAGTGCCAGTTGAAATAACTTGTGGGTTTTCTGTTACGATAATGTAGTCATAGTGTACTGACGGTACTTTAAAGTACCACTTAGGTTAATTACCCCTAAATAATTAAATTTCTCACGGGTGAGTATTTTTTTTATGTTTATCCTTTAATTTTCATTGTAGTAATTGAAAAAAAAATATTACATGAAAAAATTGCAGTAGATCATAATGCCATAGATAAAGGGTTAATTTCGTTTAAATTTTATATTTCTCTGGCGATTTTTTTTCACTCACTATTATTTTATAAAATATGTTCTCTTAAATCACCACTGCATCTTCGAAATTAAAACACCAAAAGTAGAAATTAACAGTTCTTTAAATATAGAAATAACAGTACATACTTCTCCAACTATTCATTCCATTTTCGTCGTTTAGTGGATTTTAAGGGTGATATGCACTATATTGCCATTAATGACCGGCAACTTTCCATTTTAAACATTTTGTCGAATATTTAGGAATATACTTGACAGATTCTTCTGGAATTTCAGGATTGAAAAGAACAGGTATGACCTCATATTTAGCAATGTCGATTTGATAAGGAGGGCAATTAGGGGACCAACAAAAAATCAAAGAAAAAATGTAATTCTTGGGATCACCCTGTAAAATAAAATGCACGAAATGATCTATCGCCACCTAATATAAATAAACAGACATTGTGCAATATGTGTATTCTTTTGTGTAAGAATATCATGTATATTAAGAGAGATATAGCGATTTACTTTAAAAAATTTTAAAATTTTTGCATGTTTTTTGCTTATAACATGCAGGGTTTTCAACCAAATTTAACTCCGGTTTCAGAAAAATTTACAAAATACAGTAGAAACAATATAGTGCAATTGGAATATAAATATATTAAATATTAGGAAATATGAGCAGTTGTATGGAATAATTTTTATCTGCGCATGCGCGAACGATAACAAGGATCATTTTACATAATTTAACAGTCAACTCTATGGAGCAACTTATTAAAAAAAAAATCTAGTCAAATATCATAAAAATTCAGAAAAATATCGGCGTTAGAGTGAGCAAATTTTTAGTTGTTCTCTAAAAACAGCTGAGTGATAAGGGATTTTCCACAAATTGTCATTTTTAATTTTTAATTTTTTTAATTTTCATTTTTTATTGATACTTTAGTTCTTCTTGGATAACCACCAGAACGAGCCTATACCATGACCAAAAGAAGTATCAAAATCGAAGCATTTTTTCCAAATCTACTCGTTGATACTCACTAAATACTAACTTTTTTCTGAAAGTCAATTAATAAAAAATGACAATTAGTGTAAAATCCCTTATCATTCAACTGCTTTTAGAGAACAAGTAAAAATTTGCTCACTTTAACGCCGATATCTTTCTGAATTTTTACGATATTTGACTAGATTTTTTTAATAAGTTGCTCCATAGAGTTGACTATTAAATTGTGTAAAATTGTGTGTGTTATCGTTCGCGCATGTGCAGATAAAAATTATTTCATACAACTGCTCATATTTCCTAAAATATTTAATATATTTATATTCAAATTGTACTATATTGTTTCTACTATATTTTGTCAATTTTTCTGAAACCGGCGTTAAATTTGGTTGAAAACCCTGCATGTTATAAGCAAAAAAACATGCAAGAATTTTTCATTTTTTAAAAATAAAATCCCTATATCTCTATTAATATACGTGCTATTCTTACACAAAAAATACATATATTGCACAATGTCTGTTTATTAATATTCGGTAGCGGTAGATCATTTCGTGCATTTTATTTTACAGGGTGAACCCAAGTATTATTTTTTTTCTTTGA
Source organism: Maratus speciosus (assembly GCA_963932465.1). NCBI lineage: Eukaryota > Metazoa > Arthropoda > Arachnida > Araneae > Salticidae > Maratus > Maratus speciosus. The sequence goes on along the minus strand of OZ010788.1, from coordinate 52,416,401 downwards.
TTTTTTGTTGGCCCCCTAATTGCCTCCCTTAACAAATCGACATTGCTAAATATGAGGTCATACCTGTTCTTTTTAATCCTGAAATTCCAGAAGAATCTGTCAAGTATATTTCTAAATATTCGACAAAATGTCTAAAATTGAAAGTTGCCGGTCATTAATGGCCATATAGTGTGTAGTGCTAGGATATGCCAAATTAGATCTTTGAATGTTATTTATTCACTTAATTTATTCACTTAATTTTTTACCTTAGCGTTACATTAATTTCGTTTAAATTTTACATTTCTCTGGCGATTTTTTTTTTTCACTTACTACTACTTTATAAAATATTTTCTCTTAAAGCATCACTACATCTTTGGAATTAAAACACCAAAAGATCTAGGTTGTAATCTAGCAGCCCTTTAACCCTTTGCACTCCGCGTCATTTTGACTGTGGGCTACCAGCAACTCCGCGTCATTACACAAAAATTTTATTCGGTCGGCACCACTTTTTAAAAAGATGTTTCCTTCAAGTATACAATTTCAAAAATGCTTTGATTAAATAAGGAAAATTTTATTTTCCTTTATTACTGGTGCCAAAAACGAATTTTTAAAGGAAAGATGCTGTCGCCGTAGCGGCGACAACGGAATTTTCCACTTACTGTACAACTGAGTGCAAAGTGTTAAATATAGAAATAACAGTACATACTTCTTCTTTTAAGCTTAATAATTTTAACTTATCACAAGACGGGTGTGTATAAAATTGACAAAATGATATTATTCATTGCTTATCACTTTTTTTTAAAAATAATTATTAGTTGTACTTTTATATTTTACATTCAATCTTTTTTAAATCTCATGCCTAGGATTAAAATAAATGAAGTAAAATTGATTACTTAGGAAATGTACTAGCAATCATAATGTCTTAATTCTACTCCAAGATTCGTCACTTGATTTTTTGCTGCTATTGTTACTTTAGGAAAACCAGGAAGACGTGGACCCGGTGGCTTTCGTGGATTACCGGGTTCTCCAGGAACAGAAGGTCTCCCAGGAAAACTAGGCCCGCCAGGGGAGAGTTTCAAGGGTGAACCTGGTGAAGATGGTAAGAAATATATTGTTGTACTGTCATTTTTAATTATTCAAAAATAATACATGTAATTCTCAGAACCGGATTTTCGCTTTATGCGCCCATAAGTTCAATGCAACCTTCTGCCCTTTAATATGTATTTTACCTTCCAAAGCCTACAAAGAGAACATAGAATGCTCATAATGAAGCACACTAGCGTTGAAAAGTTCTTGTTTTTCACAGCACAAGACGGTATTTGGATAGTAAAAAAAAGATGAAAGAAACGTGTCTGTGCATCGTTATAAAATACTGTTATCTGCGTTGTTACATACATATTACTAGGATCAAAGAAAAAAGAAGCATTCTAAAAAGATGGACTCTCTTTCTTTGTAATTCACGAAAATTATTGGATTGACTTCTTTAAAGCTAAGAAAGACTGAGTACATTGAGAAGAAGACTGAGTACCTCCCATATCAGTAGCGACAACTTTTGAAAAATACTGTGTGAGCTTAAAAATGTTTGAGTAAAACAACCCACACATTTTAGGTAGATTTCGTAAGAAATACTACCTATTGCAGTCGTTACCATGGTGCGACTTTTGAAAAATTCCTTCATAACTTTTCATTATAGGACCCCAGGAACCCAAAACCACCCCCACCTAAAAAGTTTATATATATATATATGTACTAAATTTTGTCCGCACGATAAAAGTCGCAATTATACACGAATCATCTTCAAACTCGCCAACAACTTTGAGATGGCTAATATCTCGGCGGGGATTGAAAATGGGCGAAATCGGCCCAAGAGGGTGGAAATGGGGAGGGTTCAAAATTTTGAATACTGTCTTAACATGATTCTGATAAAACCAGCTCTTACACAACAATGGCAGGAAAAAGATAAAAGTTTTTCGTTATAGCAGTTGCCAACAATTAAAAAAAAAAAACAAATAATAAAATTCTCACCACAACAATTACTTTTCTTTTGCAAAATTTTCACGTGTAAAATTAAATAGTTTGACAAATTGAAAACAAATTGAATATTACGTCATAAGTTTCCTAGATCAAGATTTCAGCATGAAAATTCAAAATAAAATAAATAGTTTGACGAATTAAAAAAATATGTATATTGCATCATATTGGAAATATAATGGACCTCAGCAGGTGAATATGTAACGCCATGTAAGTTTGAAGAAACGTATTAAAACATGATAAAAACCCGACTATGGAAAGATTAACATATTTTAACACTTTAAGGTTCTCTGAATTTTTTGTAGCCATTTTTTAAACCTATTCCATATACATGTGTGTGTGTATTCGTGTATATTACAATTTTCACCAAAAAGTTTAGCTCCCTACAGCTCGCTATTTGTGAAGAAACTGGGTTTTATCTCTAATCTTGATTTAAGTTTTGTTGGAGAATTTAGTACTTAACATCGAAATCTACCTCCGCCTGTAGACCCGAGCCGGCAGGGATTTTTTTTCCTTGGAGAGAGGGGCGGGGAAGAGCAAATAACTAAAGATGATAATTTGAAGTTAAATTATGTTTTTATAAGCAGAACAGAATTATTGTAATTTAATAAATAATTTATTAAATTATATTCTCGTAAGTTCTTCCTTATAAATGCATTAATATTTATTATAAATAACATAAATCTTGCTAACTATTGAAAGTGCAAAAATCTAAAAGTCAAGAAAAACAGGATTTTAGTCACCTAAAAGTGCTTTATCAATTCAAGACATCAAAACAGGTGGCAAAATATGCAGGAAATTTGTTCGGCTATAAATCCACTGAAGGGTCCTTTTACTGCACCTGTAAGTCTAATTGGTGATTATTTCTCAAACAAAATTATTTTGAGAACATCAATGAAACCAAATTTCTTTTCAGCGATTAAATAAATAAATCAATAACGAATTAAATCAATTGAAAATGGGTGGGCGGAGAAATCAAATGATTGGGTGAGCTCGCGCCGGGCCCATAGAAGTTGGCACCGCTGTCCCATATACGTAGATAAGCAGTATTAACGTTTGTCTATCAGTGGCAGTTTTGAATGTTTTACCTATATGACTATGCAACGTCTTGGCGAATGGAAATAATGGCTCGTGACCTCGTTGTACACAGAACTATTTGATTGCCCAGTTAGGCAGTACATCCAGAGAGTTGGGAGTTCGATCATGTTCGGTTGAGGCATCGGAAGCCGTAAATATTATTTAGAGACATACATTTTTATTAAGGAGGTTGACTAGCTCACAATCTACAAAACTTTTTCACGCCGGCTCATGCTTTTTGATCCAGCACTTGTAAAATTTTTAGCAGGTGGCGAAGGTGTCAATTGAAGGGAAACTTTAGCTTTATTTGTTTAATACTTTTGAATGATGCCTGGGCGTTTGACTTGGAATGAGCCCGGGATGCTACTGCAACCGCAGACTTTTACTTACAGCGCTTACCTTAAGTTTTTAAAGGTGGTCACAATTACAATACCTCAAAAGTAATAGCTGTTATGGTGGGAAATAAACTTATCAGGGGTAAATTTAATTTTGAGCATTAAGTTCTGAAGTTAGAAAAAGAATTTCGAAATTTAAAATAAAATTTTAATTTTTAAAATATTTTACTTTATTATCCTATCATGCAGGAAAGAATTTTAAAGAATAATTGACCAATTCCTTAAAATATTATAGAATAAAACTGTTTCTAAAACCGTTTGTTAGAATTGCAGCCTCTCTTTGTCTCTCTCTTTTATTTACATATATAAACTCAAAAAATTATCGACATTGCTTTATGATAGGGTCAAAATAGGGTAAGGGGTGAAAGGGTAAATCTGAAATCATATATAAAAAATAACTTTCGATATTTCTCCTTCTAGATAATGGTATCAATAACATAATTTCCTGATATTTAACATAACGTCTGACACATTAAGAAGCAGAAAACTAAGACGTTAAACTTAACCAGGATTTCTATTAAGAGACGTTTTAAAAGGATTAGATTATGCAATGAATTTTTAGTGATAATTTTCCAATATTTGGAAAGACGAACATTTCATTTCCATAGCATCATATGACAATAAATGCTTCGTATCAATCAGTATTCTCTATGGAATACTAGTCCATTATTTAATTGTTTTTTGTTTGTTTGTGTTATTAAATGCTTATCAAGTATGCTTTTGAAAAACTGTCGTATTTTGAAAATTAAAATATTTATGTATAGTCCTAAAACTTCAGTTGCTGCTCCCCAATTTTTGACGCCACAGGACAAGGACCCATATGGCCCATGCGTAAGTCCTCTCCTGGTTCTGAAGACTTTAGTTGTATGGTAGTTTATGTTTTTACCTTTTTTTTCACTTATATTTTCAAATACACAAATTAGTGTACGATTCAGAATAAAAAACACCTTTTTTCCTTCTTTATTTATTTATTTTTTTTTGGGGGGGGGGGGGGGTTAACTAAAGAAAATGTATAGATATTCTTTATTAATAATAATGTTGTAATTACATTTGTCGTTTATTATGAATTAAAATTCTGGGCGCAAATACAAAATTGCAAATTCTTATTCAGGATTCATACTGTTCAATCCAAGACAATTGACACATAATGTAAACGAAGTTTCAAAAAACAAAAGTACGAACACATTTGATCACAAAATTCCTTTAATTAAATTTTCATATTATTGGTCAAAACATCAAGCAATAATCAACTTTATCTAGCTACTCAAATATAGTTTTATACAAAAGAGAGAAAAATTCTGTATCTCTTAGTAGAGATGTATTTAAGTTAATCTTGTTATATTATACGAATAATGAAATTATATGACAAACAAAAAAAGAAAACTGCCATTTTAATGGTCAAGTTAAACGGGATCTCATCCAAAGTTACAGATTAACAGTCTTACTTAATATTTTCGAGATTTTTAACTGTAAAATAAAAATATATTTAGAACTGCATCTAGTGGGATCAACTGAAAGCATTTTGTGTCACAATCTTCAGTTGAACATTTCCAGCATTACATATAAATTGAAATTTTTAATGCAGAGTTAAATATCGGATTTAAGTGATTCATGTTATTTATCTCATACTTACGCAGTACGTTTAATAAGTCAATACGTATTCATATTCGGTTTATAATTATAAATATCACTTTTAACTTCAATTATATGATCTAACGCTACAAAGTCTGTACGAATTAATTTGCTCTGCAATTAATTTGAATTATAAACAAAATTTGTAATGAAAAAAACAAAAGTCAAAATACATTTCTTTAGTCTATGAACATTCTGTTTAGTTCTGTAGTGAGATATATATTTTTAGAACTGAATATATTTTAGAAAAATAAATAAATATATCTTAAAGCTTTTGTCATAAGGCTGTTGTCAGAGTTTCTTCAAAATCCATTGACTCAGGATCTTCGAATGATTTAAGACGGACCTGGTCAAAACGTAGCTATAATTGTATTAATAATACGAAAAGTTTTGTTGTTGTTGTTAAACCATAAATAATGCCCGTTTATTGATTTTTCGTCGGAAGAACAAAATCATTCGTAGTTACTCTTGTTACCTGAACAGACAGACATTCTCATGCTTAAGCAGTTCCGATAGGGGAGACTAGGGAGGGTTGACCCACTTTTTACAAAATGATTTTTTATTTTTTAAATATTGAACGTAGAATAAAGTTTTATATATCATTTTATTCGTTATACAATCAGTTATCAAAATAAAATTGGTACATAAGTGTAATATATAAGAAATTTGAAAAATGAATGATTTTATTCATGACAAAATAATGGACCCACTATATGGGAGGCTTGACCCACTTTGTATTATATTGAAATATTTGAGAAGAGAATAAAATCAGTTTAAAAAAAAAAAAAAACAGAATAACTTTATGCTACATGCTTTAATTATTAAAAAAATATTTTTGAAAACATGACGCTTAAAAAAACCTGTTTTGACGCAATCGCAAGTCATAGGAGAAAACATTTGTTTTAAACATGATTTTGTCTGAGCATATATAATTGTACAGCAGGGAAAATGAAATTTTAACATTTAAGACAATATTCCGGTAGAGACAGGTTCCGTTTTCATAGGGTTTCATGTATGAATATGTCTGGATTTAGGAAACACTGCCCCGCCTTTATTTTGTCTCCTTGTCCTACATTTTGTGGCACTCGACCTAACAACATAGTTGTCACATAGTTTGGCTTCATCTAACTTTATTCATCCTGGTGAAATTTGTCTACATGCCTTCCTGAAGTTTTTCGATCAATGCTATTTTCTTTTGCAGCCGCATTGGGCACTTAACTTATTATTAACATCGTTTAGGCCTTTCGGGAGCAAAGTACTTTCAGTACTAAAATGTTGAAATAAATGACTGGCACCGGAATTTACGAACAAATTTATTTGGAAATAAAAAAAAGGCTATATTTCACATACATATTAAATGGAAAACATTTTAGTAAAATTCTGGTGTCATTCTGGCGTTTGGGAATTAAAATTAAGTGGTTTCATAAACATGTCACTGTCCCTGAAATGGGTAAGACTGCTGTTTTCATACTTTCTATTCTTTTCCACTGTTTCTATTTACCTATTTTAAGTAATATTTAGATGGAGAAAAGTTCCTATCAACTTTCCCATTTATATTTCATTAAGTATTTTCTTGCAGTGGATACTACAGCAATTTTTTACATCTTTCTTTAAGCAGTTTCAAACACTTTCTTTTCCATCACCCCATTTTACAGTAGCTTTACAGGATAAATATATATTCTTTTTTATATATAACCCTTTTCATTATGCACAGTGTATAACAAACAGATTGCCAAAACCACTTAATTAAGGGAGCCTTGAGCATCTGGTCAACCCACCCTCACATTGACTGGGTCAAACCTCCTCACATACCACTTTTCTAAATAATAGCATATTGTTATGTTAAGCCTAACTTGCGGTACAATCTTTATGCCTGGAATGAAAGCTCGTTATTTCTGCATTACTTTAAACCTACTTACTTAAATTTGTATGATATATTTTATCTGAAAAAAGCTTACAAATTATTTCTAAAAAACGCACTTTTTAGGTTGAAAACGCTCCCCATTTGATTTTTCCACACCTATTTCGATTAGCTGTATGAAACAAAGACTGTTGTTTGAGCATCCCAATAGCTTTGGTTGACACCTATTGGTAAAACTCTGAAATTATTTTAAATATGAAAACTGATGGGTGGGTCAAGCCTCCCGTATGGTCAACCCTCCCTAGTCTCCTCTAAAGAATTTGTCAAATAACCATCGAATAACCTTTGATTGTATTTTTTCTGTTTAGGACTCACAGGAGCTGTCGGACGACCAGGATCACCAGGACTGCATGGATTTCAAGGACCTCCTGGAGAGAAAGGTGTTCCAGGTTTAACTGCTGTAGGACCACCAGGACAAGATGGGAGACCCGGACAAGATGGAATCAAAGGTTTACCTGGAATGAGAGGAGATCCTGGATATCCAGGTCAGATTACTTACGATGCAGAACTTTATGCTTCTTTTAACACTTTGAGGTCTAAGCCCAAAGTGTCAATTGGGTTGTCTTTTTCGGTGAAGTGAACTAAACTCGAGAGTCTCTTTGGGTCAAATTTTAACTGTCTGAACTATAAAAGTACCTATTATATACGTTCGCGGTCATTTCAGATATTATCTACGAACCTTTTATTTTTTTAAATATATAGGTTGCAGTACTAAACAGAAGTAAGTATATAAAAATACCTAGAATCAGAGCTTAATTCGAACTTATTGTGAACCTTGTGTTGTTGCTCTTTGTGTTTTGATATGTACTACACAAAAGCAAATTTTTGTAAGTAATGTTTATGTACAAATAAAATCTATTTTCAGATATTTGTACAACATTTGGATAAGTTTTTATTCAAGTCTATGTAAAATTGTAAGTTAAAGAATGATGTTTTCTTATGCGGAACTTTTTTTAAAATTTAAAATATGCTTTTTTCCATAATTTCTCATTAAATATTAATTTTTAGTACCTTTAAATCGTTCCTTGATTATGAATAAAAACAATTTTAAGTTTATCATAAAAAAATTAATAAAATACATATCTTCCGAGTATTTTTAAAAAATCACGAAAAGTACCAAATACCAGAGGGAGATATGCAGTTGAAATAGCTCAGACCTCAAAGTGTTAAATTATGTTCAATATTATTAACATATAAACGATATATTATAAATGAACAACATTAAAATTGGAAATGAATAACTTTAATAATTTTCTTTTTAACACTTTCCAACATAGTTGAAAAGTGTTTATGAATTCGGTTTTCTGTCTGTCTGTTCGTGTTCTAGCTCGCGTAAGTAGGGTCCGATTGCCATGAAATTGGTATATGTTATTTGAGTGTACTGTGGTATGTTCGGTGTGGAAACTGAAGTGTGTAGCATTAACGGTTCGTTTACAGGGACACTCAAAATAATTCCGTTACATTACTGAGTATGGGGGAAAATCGTCTGCGGTGTATTTTAATGATATTACACTATTTTAAAAAATATTGAAATTTCTATGTATCACTGAAATGTACTACAAGGCGCTTACTGTAGAATACGGCATGTATAATGTTCATTTACAGGGACATACTAAAGAATTTGGTTACATTACCACCTATGAACAATAATTGCTGGAAGTGAGTTTTCAGGTTGTGCTACGCGTTTTTAAATTTAACCATTTTACTTGCACATTTCTTGGTGTTTATAAATTCTATAGATCATATGCAGGGCTGCACAAAAGTTCTCAAGTACATTTCCGTTTATTGGGGGAAATTGCTGAATGCGAATTTTCAACCTGTGCTATGCGTTTACCTGAACAAACTTTCAGCCTACTATGTAGTAGACATACGAATCTTATAAATCTATAAATCATCCCATGCAGGTCTGCACAAATCAAATAAGATATTTTCTTGGCTACTGGTGGTAATTGCAGAAATTGGGTTTGCAAATGCGTTATGCACTTTCCAAATTGTTCATTTAGACATCATCTTTTTACCTTAATAAACTGTGAAGTTTTGTTACAGTATTTGAAATGTGTTGGAAAGTGTTTCGGAATCTATGCTGGACGCATGATTTTTCGTTCTTTTTTTTAAGCAATTTAATTGATCACATACACATTTTGTCATTTTCTGTCATTATATTACAAATGAAGTGGAAACAATCTCATTTTCTCTTGACTATACTAAAGACTCTCGGAAGAAGATGTCACCGTATTTTAGACGAATTTTCCTTGTCATTCTAAGGCAATGATGTGTCCCTTTCGGGGTAATCTATCTTCTATATATGTAAAATATGAACCCAATTGCAGGGTGCTTTTCCGTTACTATTCAGGTTTATATACAGTAGAGTCCCGATTATTCGAGTTAATATAGACCAAGCTCACCTCGGATAAGCAAAATACTCGAATAAACGGGATTTACACAAATCGGCACCAACTAAGGAGATAAAATCTAAATTTTCACTTAACTCATTAATTTTTATGGTTCTAGTAACATTTCTTTGATGTACATTTCCATTACTTTTAAGAAAAACGGGGAATGAAAATGAAATTGTTTATTTGAAAAAGCCCTTGGTAGTTTTATCTTTGTTGAATGTCAATTTTGCTGCTTTTTTTTCAGTAAATACTGCAAATATTATACAGTAGCTATATATTATACAGTACTATATATTATACAGTAGCTACTGCATAGCTACCAATTTCTAATATTTTTTTCTTACCACTAAAACGGTAAATTTTGCCTAATTCAATCGCTGAAATCTAACAATTGTCAACGATTAAATATGGCAAAATTTTGTATTAAATTTTAGAAGTAACAAAACCGTACAAATTGGCAGCTATGGGATTCTATTAGTGACATGTAAATTGCAGGTGTAGCTTCTTCTTTCTGCTCAAAGTATTAAATATTTTTTTCAGTCGAACTTATACCTTCCGAATGGATTATTTTCTTCTGATGGACGAATGGCTTCCATTATTATGAAACAGCCATGATAAATGAAGTGTTAGATGAAGATGAAAGAGCAGCCCTAAAAAGTTAGAACTGTGATTTTCTGGTCAGAATGGAAAAAAAAAAGGATGGCCATAATTTTTTTCCCATTCTAACCTGAAAATCAAACATTCTACGACTGCTCTTTCATCTTCACTTAACACTTCATTTATAATGCTGTAGCTGTTTCACAATAATGGAAGCCATCAGTCCATCAGAAGAAAATAAGTCGGTTAAAGCGGAAACTCGGTTAAGCAGGACTCGGCTAATAAGACTCTACTGTAGTTTAAATCCACATAGTTGAAAGGCACTCAGCATTAGTAAAATAATTTGACTCGAGACGTCACTCCTTGAACTAAAAATTAATTTATTTGTCAGGTGGAAGATACAAGGTAGTTGCGAGTCCGCCGGAGGCACCGAGAAACGATCTTTTTCTTGGCTCACTTCCTGGGTTCGGTGAGCAGGCTCAAATCTCTGAAAAAACTTACTGAGCTGTTAAGAGGAGCACACGAGTTTTGTTAAGAATTTAGGATATTTTCCAGCAGGGGACCTTAGTGCCAAAATGGGCGGTTTCTTCAACCCTGATTGGTTAAATCTATTTTTAATGATGAGATTTCTGATGTGCACAAATCTTGCCTCACGTCCAGATTTCATCACTTATGTATGACATGTCAAATATTCACTTTGACATTAATGTGAATTTATCTTATAACATAATAATTTAATTTGATTTATATGTTCTAAATCTTATAACTGTCTAACTTAAAATAATTAATTGCTATTTACGGGTTTTAAGAATCATTTAACGTTTATTTTAACTCTAATTTTATTTTATGAACTCTATCAATGTCATAAGGATCAAATTTCTGATGATTTATGATTTTAAGTACTCTTTTACGTATTTTAAACACCATTCAATGTTTAAGATGTTTATGATGGTAAATTAGCTTTACGCATTTTATTTAAAGTTAGAAAAAGAAGTTAGTAATTTTGAATTAAAAAAAGGGTTTATATTTTATCGTATATATAAAATGTAAATGAGGATTTCGTTCCGACTGCTTATAACTTTAGTTCTGCTGAATGGATTTAATGGGGCTTGCACTGTTAGTTAGATATTTTTTCAAAGAAGGTTTTAGTATGCAACGTACAGTTCTACGTTGCTTATTCATAGAATTAATCATAAGAAAATTTTTATAATCAGATGAACCCGATTACGAAAGATTATTCTTTATTAAAGATTTGAATGGATTTCAACGGAACTTCCACTGTTATTTAGATAACTTTTTATGAAAGGCTTTAGTGCATAAAATGTAATTATCTGTTGCTTAGTTATAAAATTATGGGGGAAAGTTTTGCAGTTAGGTCAATCCTATTATGAAAGATTAGATATTTAAAAATCTCTAATGAACGGATTTTGATGGGAGTTACATTATTAGTTAAGTCATGCACAAAAAAAAGTAAAAATTACAGGTAAAATTTGCATTCCGAATTGTAAAACTTACATTTTACTTGAGGGGAGCCGCGGAAAAATAGTTTGTGTATAGTAAAGTGGGAACAGATGCCGCAGTTTTCCTTTTCTTCTTGTAAAATGTACAATAAAGCAAAAAACAACAAACTAAGTACCAGAAATCATTGATCAAACCCTTTAGAATCTAATTTCTATGTTACACAAGTTAAAACCCTCTTAATAAAGTAGGCATAATTATTTTCCCACATGTCCTTTTTTAACATCATTTTTTATGTGCTGGATAAGATGCCGCATGGGATGTGGGACAGATGCCGCATGGAGAAAAATGCTAGGCTGTTTATTTTTTTCAAGCAAATCACATTTTTATTTTCTCAAACTACTTAAAATGAAAATAAATAACAGTAAACTTACAAAAATTATATATATCACTAAATTGTGAAAAGTTTTGTAAAAAGTGTAAAATGCAAAAGTTTAATCTCTATAAACAAAACTTAAGAACTTAAGACAAAAAGTAAAAATGAAAAGAAAATCATTTGAATTTACATGAATGGATAGCATAATTACGAGAAATAATAGACAGCATAATTCCAAAAAAGATATAAATCACTGGTTTACATCCAGGCAAACATTGCCGTTTGCTCTTAATGTAAGTATTAGTTCTATTCTACTTAGGCCTTAGTCTGTTTATTTTTGGACTTTCTTCTCATTCTTTTATTTTGTATTTCCATTCGCCCCCAATCACACCACACTGCCCGTTGCAAAAGTAAAGTAAGCGTTTTTCATGCAGCTATCGATTAAATTTGATGCACTGAATCCAGTCCGCTTTAGACTTTGCTCCTTGATAAGACTCCAGCCACTCGACATACGCAGAGTCATCAAATTCCAATCCAGTTCTGCCATCAGAATCCATAAGAGGAACAATTTACCCGTTGTCGGAAGATGACTTATATTTTTGTTTTTTCCTCAAGTAAGGCGTTTTCATGTTGATCTTTCCCTTCCTTTTTTTACAAATTTTACTTCCGTTGTCGTCCTTTACAAAGTTGTCGTTCTTTGACGCTTTCTAGTTTCTTTTGTTTTTCATTTCCTTCTTCTTTTTTATTGTTTATAAACTCTGTGCTTGTAATATTTGCATCCTTTTACTTACTCTTACTTGGCTGTATAGGTCTTTTGACTATTGGGGTAGGAGATATTTTTTTTAACAGTTTAGATGGTGAAAATTGTAAACTGTCTACGTTTTCCTTATTCCCACATGGTGAACCAACATTGTTGCTGAGAGTATTTTGATAAGTAGCAGAATGCGCTAACATACATTCATTTAAATGTAAGTTCTACTTAAATCGCAGTGATGAATTTATTAAACCGAAAAACAAAAATATATTTTGCGGCCTCTGTCCCTCAACCTCGGTGCGGCATCTGTCTCATAGTGGCGGGTAAGATGCCGCGCCGCCATTTTGTATCATGTGAGCGACGTAAGAGAAAGGCAAGCACATGTCTGTATTCTACGAGGATCTAGTCTATAGTTGCAATCGATTTTGGGATGAAATCTCTGTTTGTTTTTCTTAAAATATGTAATAAAACTTCATTAGAATAATTTTAGCAACTTACCACGCAGGTTCAAGCCATAAAAACTGGCATAAATATGTAAATATATACAATTAAGCGGTGAAAACGCGTACAACACATCACACAGCACAGAGGAACACTACGAACTTCTAAAATTGGTGTAGGGAACGCTAGTGTCGCCTACACAATCTCTGCGGCATCTTTCCCACCGCGACTTCTGTCCCCACTTTACTATATAAAAAACACACGTTCGTAAGTTTTAAATCTTACATATATGCTACATATGACAGGATTTCTTTTTTTCTTTTTTTGCGGAGCGGAAGGGGGGTCATTTAACAAATGTATTTTTCTAAAATGAAGCTATTTAAAATGAAACTATTTAAGTATTAGATTTATTGCCTCTTATATTACTACAAAATAAATAAAATTTAACTATACTAAACTTAAACTTTAGGCGAGGGAAATTTGGGTTATAACGTGTATTAACAAAGAAATGCGAGTCTTACAAGACTGTCTAACTATTTTAAGTTCACTTAATTTGCCCATCTATAGGTAAATTTAAGTATGTTGAGAAATTAGAAAGACATTTTAGAGATTTATTAATGAAAACTGATAAGTCCTAAATCTAAGATAAGCAGCATGCATTGATAAGCTCTTCTTGACATCTTCTGCAGACATTTTGAGATTATTCCCATCATACTGTAAAGTCCTGGTTTTATTCAATAGCACTCTGTCAATAAAGGCAGATATGGCTCCTAAATATCCCTCTTTTGCTACAAGACCGATACATTTTGTGTATCATAAAATCTTTAACAACCCAATTAAACTTGCAATATATTCCACTTCAACTCTCTCCAACTGTCAGACTGGAAATCATATTTTAAGCCAAGAACTTAGCTTTAGACATTTTGGGTATAATAATTCTTACAATACTTGAAACACTTCTCAAGCATTCTCAAGTGCCGCCGGATATCAAAGAAATCTAACTTACATATACCTAAAGGCCTGAGGCCGTTTCGGGGACTCTCGGCTGAAAACTTCGAAAGTGAACACTTTCCTTTTCTACGCTCCCGGCGTAGGTCTGTCCAGGTTTAGGGCAGGTTGCGGAGCTAATATCTCCGGACAGAGTACAGAGTACTCTAAGCTGTAACCCACGCGCGGTACTGACAATACTGCGGACAGGGCTTACTTAAGCCCTAATTTGTGAAAACCAATATCTTCATCTTAACTTCTGAATATTTTTTGTAGCTGTGCCGTGCTGCTTTAATAAATTGCTTTTTGTCGCTAGACCATCCTGCATTCCTGACTCACGACGGTACAGCAAGTAAACTGGTGTCATCGAACTGGGATTTATTTTTTTTTATTCAGAAGAAGTAAATGAAGGAATTCTAGAAGAAATTTTCTTTTAGTGAAGGAAAAGAAGAAGAAGCTCCTAGGTTCTATTAGAAAACAAGTCCGAAGTTGCTGTTCGTTTTTTTTTCTGCAGACGAAAAGAAAAGAAAGTTTCATCTTGCGGAAGACGGAATTTTATCTCTCGGACCCCTCTGTGTTGAACGAAGATTTCCCTTTTCTTAGTGTTGACAGAAGCAAGGAAATCCAAGTTCGTGTGCTCGTGTGCGAGTGAAGAAGAGTGAGGGTGTTTTCCGACCCTGACCCTTGTCAGCTGTGGTGAAAAAAGAGTTGTGTTTTGACCTATTTTTGTGAGAAAAGAAGAGTTCGTGTGTTCCCTAGTGCAGTGTGATTCTGTGAATTGTGCGCGATATTGTGCATTTGTGGAAGTGTTTACAGCCTATTTGGATTACCATCCGTTCGTGTCTAAAGGCTTTTAGTGGGGTAAGTCAGTTCATTTCAAAAAGTTCTTGAGTGTGAAAAGAATTATTTTTATATTTAAATATATATGTTGGGGAAAAATTTATAAATTTTTGAACTTAAATTTAATTACAGGTACACGCAATATCTTTTAAGGAAATTTTCCATTATATATTATAGTGTATAAAATATCTGATATTTTTTCTAATTTTTGTATATGTCGAATTTTCTTGGAATATATGTTTTAGTAAAATTATTTTATTGATAGGAATTTTAATTTTGCTAAGTGTTAAATTAATTTTTATTGTAATATTCTGTAATATTTTTTATTCATATTTTGTTGAGAATAATTAGCGAGGGAATATGTCTTTCCTTGGGAAAGGGAAAAAGGAAGACATTATTAAATTGGCGCATGAACTAGAAATACCTTTAAAGGGCGATGAAGCCCCATTACAGTTAAAAAATTTAATTACAAGCCTAGAAGATTACGATGAGGACTTCATAAGTTCCCTTTATGATACTATTCTCCAGGAGAAACTGGAAGAATTACATAAAGAGGAGCAGATTAGAATTCGTAAAGAGAAATTGGAACGTGAGGAATTAGTTAGGAAGGAAAATTTAGACAGAGAAATTAAACGCTTGGAATTAGAGCGTGAAAGAGAAAATGCGGAGAGGGAGTTAAAGCAAAAAGAACTGGATAATCAATTTCAGTTAGAAAAATTGAAAATTGAATCAAGTGCCTCTGCTTCCGAACAATCAGCGAATATCAACCGCCCCATAAACAAGGAACCCAGCCTTAAAAAACTAATTCCCGAGTTTGATCCGAATCAAACAGATATTAGTTTGTATTTAGTTCTTTTTGAACGTCAGGTTAAAAGGGCTAAAATTAATAAAGAAAATTCGGTGTCCCATTTAATTAGTTTATTGCCAATTGATGTTGTTACAATTATAGCTCGTGAATCAGAAGATTTAGCAGAGAATTACGACCATATTAAGAAAGTTCTTTTAAAACGATATAAATTAAATCCAGAATCATTTAAGATTAAATTTTTACAGCACGTCAAACGTCCGAATGACACATGGAAGGACTTCGGTTTTGAGTTAAGGAATTATTTGCCAGAATGGCTTGCAGGTTTGGAAATAAAATCGATGGATCAACTTATCGAGCTTTTAATTGCGGACCAAATTAAAAAACGCGCTAAGCCAGAAATGAGAGAACACTTCCTGGATAAGTGGCCGTCAGTTAAAACTGAATCCGAAATAGTCGAGCTCTTAGACAATTTTGAAAGTATCAGAGCGTCGATGGGAAAGGGTCAGTACACAAAATTCGAAAAACCGCGTCCGCCGCATCAAGAATTGCACAGAGAAGCGAAGTCAAATTATACTCCCTTCACTAGTGTGTCAGACACACGCGGAGCCACTGCTCGCGATAGGTCATTCGAAAGACAGGTAAGCCGTAGGTGCTTCATTTGCAATTCGGAGAAACATTTAAAGAGTTTTTGTCCAGAGTTGTATAAAAATAAAAATTCAGGATCGGTAAATACTGTCGAAGAAGATGAGACGATACCAAAAGGTAGAGTGAGCTATATGCGCGTAGAAGGGTTAACTTCTAGAGGTTTTCGGGATAAGAAAGGAAAACTCGTGCAAAATAGTCATTTACCAGTCATCGATCTGAATGTTTTAGGACAAAAAGTTAATGGGATAAATGATTCCGGAACGGAATTAACCATTTTCAGAAGTGAGTTAATTTCAGACGAATATAAAACGGGAGAGCAGATAGATTTAGTCCCCGCAATAGGAAAAATTCATAGGGCAGATTTGGTGAAAGTACCAGTTTCCTTATGGAACGAGAGAAAGGAAAACTCTCCCAGGATTTATATTACGGCAGCGATAGTGCCGGGATTGAATTGTCAAGCGTTAGTAACGCCTCGCGTCTGTAAGCGATTATTTAATTTGAGGAAGGACGATCGCATGCATACGAGTTGGAGAAATTCCAAGAAAAGTGTGCGAGAGAAGCACATGGTTGATAAAAATGTGCAGGAAAAACGTATGGTTGATGTAGTAGGGTCAAGTGAATTTAAAACTGGAGAAGGTTTTAACGACGATCCAAAATATGAACCCGATTTGATAGATTATGTGGAAAGTAATCAAAGGGAGCTCATGCGAAATGCGGGCCATTCCGATTTAAAAGAATTGGAAGATTTAGATCAGTGTGATACCAAAAATCACATTGTTGAGGTAGATAATTTAAAGTCTAAACCAGAGTTGTTCTGTAAAGAACCACAAACTTTGGATTATCCTACAGTTAATAACCTGAGCGATAAATTACCCCAAAACACAATAAAACAACCAGAGTTAGTTAAAAAGGGAGATTTATCTAATTGTGTTATGGTAAAATTATCGTCTCCCGGGGTTGAGTTAGAAGCTGCGGAACAGTTAGTGGAGTTAACGAATATAGGTCAAATTCTCCCCCGTTCAAAAGAAAAACAAAAAGAGAAACCCGGCATGGTTTGCCATTTTTTCGGGAGGAAGTTTTATCTGTCGGAAATGTAAGATGTATAAACAGTGTGAACATCTTTTGAGTAGAAAGTTTTATTTATTGAATTTCTACTATTTTATTTTAATGTTATTGTTTAAGAATATTATGCACCTATAACATGTGTTTGTGTTTTAATGTTTAAAATAACAAGTTTAGAAATGTTCTGAATTTGCATAAATTCTTTCCATAAGAAGGTTCAAGTTGTTTATGTTGAAGTATAATTTTAGAATGTGTGTCTATTTTATTCTATATTGTAAACTTTCCTTATGGGTACTTGTGATGTCCTCTGTTTAAGGGTTTTCAAAATTTAAATTTTAAATTTAACTTAAATTGTGTTAAGGCTGTTTGCCAAAAAAAATGCAAATTAACTCAAGTTCTTTTTGTGTGCTGACTAAACCCTGGTTATATGAATTTTTCCTTTAAGAAAAATTCTTGCTAAGAGGGGAGGACTGTAAAGTCCTGGTTTTATTCAATAGCACTCTGTCAATAAAGGCAGATGTGGCTCCTAAATATCCCTCTTTTGCTACAAGACCGATACATTTTGTGTATCATAAAATCTTTAACAACCCAATTAAACTTGCAATATATTCCCCTTCAACTCTCTCCAACTGTCAGACTGGAAATCATATTTTAAGCCAAGAACTTAGCTTTAGACATTTTGGGTATAATAATTCTTACAATACTTGAAACACTTCTCAAGCATTCTCAAGTGCCGCCGGATATCAAAGAAATCTAACTTACATATACCTAAAGGCCTGATGCCGTTTCGGGGACTCTCGGCTGAAAACTTCGAAAGTGAACACTTTCCTTTTCTACGCTCCCGGCGTAGGTCTGTCCGGGTTTAGGGCAGGTTGCGGAGCTAATATCTCCGGACAGAGTACAGAGTACTCTAAACTGTAACCCACGCGCGGTACTGACAATACTGCGGACAGGGCTTACTTAAGCCCTAATTTGTGAAACCCAATATCTTCATCTTAACTTCTGAATATTTTTTGTAGCTGTGCCGTGCTGCTTTAATAAATTGCTTTTTGTCGCTAGACCATCCTGCATTCCTGACTCACGACGGTACAATACCTTTTTCCCTTTTCCTTACTATGTGCAAGGCATGTCATAAAAATAATAACTAGATTAGTTTATAGGTTTGGTTATAGAATTAGACCGAATGACACAAATTACTCCGCATTTTAAAAATTGCAATTATATACCAAGTACTGTCTTTTAACATTAAAATTTTAAGTCAAATTATTGAAAACAAAAATGTAATGCAAACATACCTGAATTTGAAAGTTGTAGAGATGATTTTGTCACAATGTGCTTTTGAAGTTGAAGCTTCTGCTCGCACACTTGTAAAGAAATACCAATTGAATTTTTTTTCTTACCTTGGTTATCTAAAACCCTTTCGCACTTAGGATGGCATAAACATGTAGTATAAGTTTAATAATTCTAAAAAAAAATAATTATGTTTATAAAGTATAAATGCAATTTCTACTCAAATTACCCCTGGCAGGGGTTATATATTATTTAATAACGCTCACTTTTGTGTTCTTCATTTACTTCTGTAGGTGAAAAGGGCTACCCAGGTATAGGACAACGTGGAATGGGGCCACCTGGACCCCCAGGTCTACCTGGCTTTCCAGGAGAACCTGGTGACCGTGGCGTCCCTGCTGCAAGTGGACTACCTGGACCGAAAGGTTTCAGAGGAGATGACTGCGGATTTTGTAGCCCAGGATTACCTGGGGAGAAAGGCAATTTGGGTGAAGAAGGAAGACGAGGTGAGTAAAAAAATCAATATTAATTTTTTATACAATGAAAATTTTGTCAGTAAAATTTTCGTGAGTTTCCAACCAACCAGTTTATGACAGTGTTTGGCTACTCACTTCTGAGGATAGCCTAGTTTATGAATGTTTTGTCGTACATCTAACACTAGTGTGTAAAAGTACCGCCACCTATTTCTCGCTTCTCTAACTTTCTCAAGCATGATTGTGTGTCCCTGGATCGGAGCTTCACATTTATTTTGTGCGGTGATACGCTATATTAGCTTATTGAGGTTTATAAATATTCTGGTTGAAGTTGAAATGGGCGAATTGGGCTGAGTCCAGCATTTCAAGGGAATCTAGACTAGAGTTTCTTGCTTTTGAGACTTGGAGTTCGCATTGCTGCAACTTGCTGTAGATGCATCGTGTTACCTTAGGGTCATTCCATACAAAACTGAGCAAAAATTTTCAAAATGTTGTGGCCATTAGTAACAGATTTTAATTAAGTTCAGTATATAGATTGAATTCATATATAGAGAGAGAGTTAGGCAAAAATCTTAACACAAAACGAAATATTTTGGAGGTTCTGGACATTTAAAAAACTTGCGACATAGAATAGCATGTGTGCAATTCCTCAAAGTTGCAATTTTGAAGTTCGGTATCTTGAAACTGCTTAACATAAATTAAAACAATTTTAATATTGCCATCTCTGGAAAATTATCTGCGCATTTATTTGGTAATAATAATTTGTGAATAGCATGGTTAATTTTGAATTAGTTGTAAAAATTGAAAAATTACCAATTTTGACAAAATTAAAAAAATTATAAGTGTCAAAGTAATTTAAAAACATCAATGAAATTTATTCCTGGTGGAGTATTACATATGGAGTAATAAATATGGAGTAATAAATATACACATTGCTAAAGTTCAGAAGTTGCTTTTTACTTCCTTCATCTTCAAAATATCATAGAAAGTTTTTAAAAAAATGTACAAAATCACAATTTTTTCTCATATGCAGGCACAAAATATCAAATGAAGGAAAATTCAGACATCAACAATATTGCATAAGGCATAAAGATCAATGTGCCTACCTGTAGAAAATCAAGATTGCCTTTGATTCGTAGCATAACAGAGTTACGTTCAAAAAGATTATATTTGTTACATTAGGCTGGGATTACAGTGCCTGGCTATCTTAAATCTTACGCTATCGTAGGATAGGCATTCCTGCAGTCGATCGTAACTTAGTATTAGGGTGCCTCAGCGTAAGTCCTCCTGCAGTCAGTCAATCAGAGGCCGCAGTTACATTTGTAGTGGTTGCGCGCGCATCCACTCGCGCTTAATCTTACGACTGCTTCCAAGCCGTCGTAAGATCGTGAGGCACTGTAATGCCGTTTACGTTTTGTTTATATGGTAAGTTGATCGTAAGTGAGGCACCGTAATCCCTCCCTATGTGGGCCATTCCATGATGACAGAGAGAGTTAGTTTACAGTATATTTTTTCATCTCATAATATTATCACGTTAATGTTTAGTAAACAATCATGACATATTATCTCTTGAAAAGACTCACCAGGTTATGTTTTGCCTTCCAATTAGACAACTTCTGTTTATTTTGTGGAGAGTAATTTGAAATTCAAACTTGTGCGACGTTTATGACCATCTTTCAAATGAAATATTTTTTCATCTGCTTGCAAATGCATCAAATTATTGAGAATAGTCTTAATTTAAAATTATTTTTAAATCATATGAATGGCTCATGTGGTCTTTTTTCTGTTAATTGTGATAAATGTTCACTTATGATTGCTGTATAATTATTTGCTTACGTCTACTCTATTTTAAAATATTCTTGAGACAAAAATAAGCTGGGGGCAAGAATGAAGTTTCTATATTTAAAATAGACTCTTTTATCTATAATATCAAATAATTTTAAAATTTTAAGTGCTTTCATTCATGTTCAAGCAAGTAGTAGAAATATTGCGTTTTCCCTTCAAACATTTTCACTTATTTTTTTCTCGTTAAGGATTAAAAAGACAATTACTAAATTAATCCAAGCTATTACTGATCCAGTTTTAATTGTAAAAAAAAGTTTTGATATGCCCTTTCTATTCCTAAGGCTAGGGAGTCAAAAATGATATTTCAAGTGTATAGATAACTTTTAATATAAGTTTTAATACTCAAGGGCAGTTGGAAGTCAAATTTGTGAAAAAAATCTTATTTTTTTCCCTTTATTTTTTTAATCCTTTATTTCCCCTCTTTCGAATGGTATATTTCTTTTGTTTCTACGCCAAGAAGTTAAAAATATTTACGTAATTCAGTTTGTTTACATCATACATAAACATTACGAACATAAACTTTTCTCTCAATTTTCTCAAATGTTGCTTTTTGAACTTCGATGTACTTTTTTATAGAAACTACTATATATTATTGTTTGCACCCTTACCAGAATATTTCACACATATCGCTGATCAATCTGAAGTGAACTTTTGTTACAAACATTTGTACAAAAGTTTTTCCTTGGAAAAATGAAAGTTGTTTGTTATTTAAAAGTGATTTTTGTTCTAGATATATATAAAAAAAAAGAAAAACTAAAAGAATATCTTTTTATAAAGTTGACTTCACTTTATTAGGTATTATTCATACTATGTATATCAAAAATTTCAAGTGAATATCTTTGGTAATTTCTGAGAAAAGTTCATTATATAATATGGTAGGCATAGAAGTTTCCAACTGCGCTTAAATAATCCTGAAATCTATTATTTTGCATTTACTCATAAATAAATATCTACTTATATGCTGATTTTCATTAAAATCTGTGGAATATCAGCCACAGCTGATTTGCTTATTTTGTGTGGAATGATCCCAAACAGTTTGCCCTTCAGCAAGAAGTTAATCTACGTATTTGAATAAAGTGAATTTCGTAGTCCACGATATTCCAGGTTAGAAACTTTTAAGATATTTTGAAGTGCTATTGATTTTAGTGTTTTCATTGATAACGGATTTTGAACAGCCTTCTTTAAGTAAGAAGAGTTTTAAAGTTAGTGTTTTTAGTTTATTTGAGAATTAACTGAGTCTAAATTTGATCCTCGTAGTTAAATTTTTCCCGATCCACTACAAGCCCCATTTCCCTTCTATTTTTAATTAAACTTTTTTGCTTTATCTTAAATATTGTCTGAATGGCTACCTTCTTACGTGGCGTATCAAATGGATACGCAACCAGTTGAGTAAGTTCATTTTATTTTTATGCATACAGTGGTGATTTGAGGAATGAACTCGGGATGATAAGGGTATATGAACACTAAATTTATTTTACGACACGTACACACACAGCAGACATCACACGCAGGGTTTTCGCTGCCGCTCGCCATTGCGCCAAATCGCGACAAAATTCTTCATTTGGCTAGTAAATCAACAGTCAAATTCGCCAAATTGCGAGTGCTCAGTTTGTGTGTGTGGTGTACCAATATAGTCGAGATACTTAGGCGCGTTACTGAACGATTAATGTCGCTTTACATGTTCAATCGCACCCTGCCATTTACAGTATCTATCAGCCACCAGTATCTCTATTTGAAAAGATACTGATTCAATAGCAATTTAGTTTAACAACAGGCAAAGACACAGAAAGGGTTATGCGATAGGTATTTTTCTATTGTCAGTTAATCACTCTCTATGCTCCAGCGTCGCGGCAGTAAAAACGCAAACAAATTTACTCGCATTAACACGTTGAATGGCAAGTCTATTTTGTCTGTCTTTCCGTTTAGGCCACGAAATAAAGACTCCCATTACAGAATCTATAAGTGTCGGTCACCGATGACTGACGCGGCCTAAACGGAAAGACCAGTGTTGGTCACCGGTGACTGACGTGGCATTCAACGTGTTAAGCGCCAAATAGAGAAAATTTTTGCTGGAATGCGGTGTTGAAATTAGCCATTTACCATACTATTTATTAAATGTATGCAAAGTATCATTGATCTGTCAAATTTTTTCAGTCGGTTAAGAGTCGAAATCTCATAGACATTTTTAGCGTATATTTTCACAACAGTAAATCAAAGATTGCTGTATTTAATTTTTAGTTAGACATGCTAAAAGAATGGCTGAAACATTTACACATTTAGAAGACATTTAGAATGTACTTATTTTTAACAGTTTCTGCAGCGGATACTCTAATTTCCATTGTATAAGCAATTACAAAAACTTAGGTTATTTTAGAACATATTGCAAAAAAGGGGATACAATAAAGAGTTAACGATAGATTTTTCAGTGTTTCAAGCCGAATCTATTTTGCTAACATTTCTGTTCATTTGGCTACAGCTTTTTATTTCTTATTCGCCAAATCGCTAATGTTGATCAAAAGCCAGCGAGAATACTGATCACACGTACCAGGGCTGCGGAGTCGGTGGGAAAAATGGACGACTACGACTCCGGGAATTTTAACAGATTCGACTCCGACTCTTTCGCTCAAAAATTGGCCGACTCCGACAATTCAGACCTGCTTGTAAAATGGACGACTCCGACAACACGTACATTTCAAAATAGTTTAGATAAAAAAGACAAAGTCTTGTCAGGAGGTTTATTTCGCTGCCCGTGGGTTCCTTTTGGGTGGGAAAGTCCAGGGTACAGCCTCGTATTCCAGTTTAAAATTGTCTCTCAAAGACGTACGCCCGGACTTAATTCTGGCGCGATCCTGCCCAGGTTTACCGGACAAACCGCTGAAACAGTGAAGAAAACAAACTGCTTTCCGCGAGTTCAAATGATGATTCTCGACGTAGCCTCGTCTACCGGTCTATTTAACATTCGTCTTTTCAAGTAGTCTCTCTGAGAGCCTTTAAACCGCTTGAGGGTTTATTTGACCATAAACGTTCGTATAACGTCGCAGCTGAGAGCTTTAGAAAAGTTTACTGGTTTCATAGCGCCAAATCTAAGTACATGGCTAAAAATTGCAATCGGTATAGTGTCATATGGAGTGATTTGAAGTAAAATTAATGGCTGGTCTGAGAAATACAACGGAGTTTTATGAGGTACTTACTGGCAGCATTTCTCTCAGACTCAAGAGGATTTAAGATTCTTGTTAGAACTCTAACATCCGTTCATTAAATAGTAAATGAAGACACTTCATTACATTACAAAACTGATCATTGTGGTATCGCCCTTGAATCAAGGACAATTTCACAAATTAGCGCATTTTGTTGTCTGTGATGTCAATTTGTCAGCAGCCCGATTGGAAGGTTAATCAGAAAGTTTAAGTGCAAGTAAAAATATTTTTTCTAATATTTCTTAACTATGATCGCAGCCAATATAGGTATCACATATGAAAAATGCTAGCAACAGTTATAGTTTAATGTGTATGTGGAATTTTTAAAGGGCTGTCACAAAAACCACTCTGTTGTGCCAAATTATGTTCAGTAAAATATATCAATTGACATTACGGAAAGTTAAGTCCTATGTGAACATATTGCAACTGAAAAGCAGGTGGTTTAGAAAATACAAATAATAATAAAAAATCATAATCATAACATCATAATAATAAAAAAAATATATACGATATTCTGTCATGATGGCAAAGTATTCCTGCTATTTCCATTGGAAACTCCCGATTTGGCGATGAATAAAGCGAGTAAATTGAATTTAGAATAAAAGTAACATACATAGTAGAGATACATTTTTTACATTTAGAAGAGACCAAGCTGGTCGCCAGATGCTTAGATACTTAATATTGCTACTATATTTTTTCTGCATTTTAAGATAATTATTATTATTTTAGGACAGAGAGGACCCCAAGGTTATGCAGGATATCGGGGACCGCCTGGTCCAAAAGGAATATCAGGTCTACCAGGATTTCCAGGATTTAAAGGAGCACAAGTGAGCATAATTTATCGTATGTAACAAAAATTGCAGTATTATTAGCTAATCATTTTATTTTGATTTCACAGCTGAAAGTTTAATCCTAATCCTATCCTAATAATATTTTCAATATGAAAGTGTCTGAAGTCCATTGTCAAAACGGAGGATTAAATGTCTTTTTATCTTTGCACGTAGGGGGGGGGGGGGGATTATAATCCAGAAAAGGTTTTAGGCTATTATTTTATTTACTTTATTCAAATATTTTTGTAATAATTCAAAATTTCCTTATTTTCAAAGAGAAACTGTGGACGTAATGTTAAAATAAATAATCATTATTTAACGTCTGATATACGATTTAAAAATAAAAAATATATTACAATTCATCAGACATACAATGGATGGATAGTTGGAATTGTAATATATTTTTTATTTTTAGAAACTATGAACATTATTCCTATAAAATTTAGCCATTTTTCTTTATAGTTGCCAAAAAATCAAAACCTGGAAAATAATTTTTCCACAGCAATTAATTTTCAATTGAAACATTTACACGTTAATAACTAAAATGAAATTAAAAGATTTCAAGAATTGAAAAACAAGTGAATATGACGTCGTATTTGAAACGGAAAATTGAACTATTTTTAACGATACATGAAACATGAATATCAGTTACGTACAGGAAGGGTATTCTGCCAAAAACTGCGGTAAGAATGGGTCCTATCAAAAACTTGTCAATGTAAAACTTATAGATAGTATTGAGAAGATTTATAATAAGTTTAAGTGAATTTGATATCTTGAGAATTGACGAAGTTAAGAATTTTTTTCTCCCTAAAACCCTATTTCTTTCCCCCCTTGATCCCATTTTTAATTTTATCAAAAATCTGTGATACATACATTTTTGGCCCTTTTCCTAGAAGGAGTAATAATTTTAAACTGATTTGATATATGTATTATAATTAAGAAGTTATGGGGTTTTTTTTTCGGTTTTCAAAAAACTCCTCCCTATTTCCAACCCCTTGATCCGATTTTGCCCATTAACGAACTTGACCGAGATTTTCTGCCCCTTGATTTTATGTATCAGTTTGGAAGAGATTTGTACAGAATTATGGAAGTTATCGTGTCCATAAAAAAGTGATAGATATATATAACGAGATAGATAGATAAAGTTTTGAACTGGTGGTGGTTTTGGGTTCTAGGGGTTCATGATCGGCGTAGATCTACAAAACATTTTCAGAAATTCCAACATCGGACAGAATGTAATAGGTAGTATTTCTTACGAAATCTACCTAAAACAGATTTCGCTGGAAAAGTGATGTCATATTTGAAATAAAATGGACATTTTGAAATATTTTTTAATAGTAAAAGAGCATAAATATCAATAAGAACGGAAAAAGTTTTTACTGTCAATAATAGCATTATGATTAGAAAATAATGTTGATTTTAATCATATTTTGATAATTTATTTATATTTTTTCAATTATTTGATATATTTAAATAAATTTAAGATTACTATTTGATATCTTCGATATGAATTCGCTTCTTTTTCTTTCCTGTTGCCAAATCTATTTAGATCAATTTTAAATTTAGATAACTGATCATTAAATTTCACGTTTTTAATGCATGGTTTTTACACGAGAAAGGGACATCATGAGTGCATTTACATTTATAAAACATGAATTTTCAATTATCTTCCAACGTTTCGTTTTAAATCAAGACTATATTCAATTAACCTTAGGATTTTTTTAAACACTACCATTAAAGCTAAATTTTTAAATGCTCTCACGTTTAAAATAAATAGATATGCATATTTGTATATGATTCATAAAGTGAAAGATTTTTTTTATGTGTACAAGAATTAGCCCATGTATGTAGAAAACTTTCCTGGTGAAATCGTTGTAATATTTTAAATCATGCGTCGATTTTCATACAGAAAAAATAAGTATTTTATAGTAATTACACAAACTGGCATAATTTCCACAGAACTCCTTGTCCACGAGCACATTAGTTTAAAGTCCCTTTACCGTACAGTCTTCCACAATCCTAATTTCACTAATACTTAATTCATATATTAAATTGGTATAAAAGTTGAGAACGTTTACTTTTAATTTTAATTGAAGACTATGGTTTGCCTGTGGCATTGTTCGCGGGAAATTCAAAGAAAATCAATGCCACCAATTAAGCAAAAAATTCTCCCCCCCACCCCCCTGTTTTCTTAACTGCACCTTGATTATGGAAAAGCGCAAGCGAAAAGTCAATAAAAAATTCCCTTAATAATCTGTTAATCTGTTACAGTAATTATCGGTTATCGCAGATACGTGAAACGGAATAACTGGTAATTCCTTTAAAGTTAAAAATATCTAAATACATAAATACAAAACAAATTAACACCTTGTAATAAATATACATCTTTTAATTTCTAAAAAGTCTAAAATGAAAACTTAAAATAATTCTAAATACGTCTTTGAAAAAATATCTGTGAGGTAATCTTTGTCCCCATTGGAGTTTATTCTTGCCAGATTTCGAATCTTATATAATTGTAACTTACAGTACAACAATCGATATGACAATGTTTATCCATAATCGGGGCATTTTTTAAATAAATAAGGCTTTTTTCCGCGATTGAAAGCAAAGAACTACTCTATTGCTTAACAAATAAGCATTTAGGCTTTGTCAGTCTTTGGGGTGTGATAAGCAATTCGATATTGTTGGTAGATCTACAGCTGTGAAAAATATGGCACCGTGAAATAAAAATGCAATAAATATATGAGATTTAAAAATATTTTTCGTTTTTATATGGTTTATTTTTTAACTTTGCTTCACCGCGTGTTAATGTCCTTTTTAAATAGCGCAGATCTTCCATTGTGTTCAAACTATGAAGTGCTTTGGAATAGAAATATAATACTGTATGTTCATTTTTAGATTACTCCAATCATCTTAAAGTCATGTCTGAAGTTACTTGTTAATTAAGAAATTTTCTCAAAAATGTTCACCAAGATAACCACTTTAAACAATATTCTTTGACAACGAAAATGTAAATTATAGCCATGAACGCAATAAAGGCAAAATAGAATAAATAGAAATGATAAAATAGAATATCAAGGAAGTAAATTTACTCAAGACCCTTAATATCAGAGAAAGTAAATGAAATTGCAAGCACGTGAAAAAAATTTAAATAGTCTTACATATAAAAACATAAATATGTAAATTGGGATCATCAGAAGTATTGCCTACTGTAAAATATGAGTTGGTTATATGTATATGTTTTTAATTATTGAGAGCGAAATTTTTTACTTAATTAATGCGTTGATTGTGCTTTAAATCTAACGTGTATGATGTCGCTGATAAAAACTGATAAATGATAACGAAAAAAGAATTAACTTTTTTCATGAATAAAAATTTAAATTAGTAAATACTACCAGACAGAGATATTAAGAAATATTCTGAAAAAAATTATAATTTCTATAAAAAAAAAAATATATTGTGTTTATTTGATTTTCAAGAATAAAAATAATTAAGGCGATAAAAACAATTAACCATTATTATCAAAGTTACGATGAGCAACATGATTTCCAGAATGCGTATTTCTTTTTCAGATATCCATGTTTCACGTGTCAATAACTCTTAGTGTTATCTAATATTAGTGCTAGAAATGCTATATACAGGGGCGTCACCATGGGGGGGGGGTATGGGGGGAGCCCCCCTTCCAATATATGTGAAGTTGGGAAATTTGAGCTTAGAGTTGGGAAATTCTAGATTTTTGAGACATTTTCTTTTTTTAAAGTAATATAGTAAAAAAATTACGAAATTTTTATTGTTTTGGTGATTATGCTTCTGAGTACTGTAACAGTAAACAAGTTAAATTAACAAAAGAAGTACAAAACGAAATCAGCCACACTCAACTTACCATTGTGTTTTTCAGTTATACAAAAATATTATACATCTACCAGTCCTAAATTTCTTTACTCCTGTCCATCAATAGTCTGACTATCCAACTCCTGTATTTCCCGCAAAACTTAGTTCGTTTCTCAAAAATTTCACCCTACCTCTCCTTCTCCCAAAAGAGAATTCAGCTATTTTAATCCAAAAGGATTGTATCTTCTTTTGAAAACTGGAGATCACTTGTAGCACAACAGAAAGGAATGTATAAAAATAGCAAATAAAGCCTTTGTGCAACAATATTAAAAAGCAGAAAAACCAACGTTTAAAATGCACAAATAATATATGAAAAGCAGCAAACAGCTGTTTCGAATCTACTAGCGAGATTCTTCTTCAGTGCAAAAGGAACAGCGTGCTAGAAAAAGCAAGGCTGAGCAAAATCATAGACAGAGACGCGCTGGCTTTTATACCCTATGCGGGGGGCGAAGGCGCCGAAACAACCAATGAGAGAGAAGCAGTGGAAACGACTGGGTGGACAAGTAGCGACATCTACCGGAGAAGTAGAGAAAAGAAACCAAAAAAGGGGAATTAAATTAATGCTTTCCAAATACTTGGAAAATCTGGAGTACTAGATAAGTCATTGACTAAAGAGTGAGAATTTTTAATGATATGGTAAGCTTCCCAA
The DNA here is from genome assembly GCA_963932465.1 of Maratus speciosus. Lineage (NCBI taxonomy): Eukaryota > Metazoa > Arthropoda > Arachnida > Araneae > Salticidae > Maratus > Maratus speciosus. Next base: position 52,386,830 of record OZ010788.1, on the reverse strand, counting down.
AAATCAGGATCAAGGTTAGAAGAACATTTTTGGATAATGATGGCTGAGGAAAAATCGAACCTATGTTGAGAAGACCAAGAATGTTGAGCAATAGAAGAACGTTTGAGCTCCTGATTTTTAACATAACCTTCATGCTCTTTTAAACGAAATCTAAGAGCACGTTTAGTCTGACCAATATAAGAAAGACCACACTGACAAGAGATCTGGTAAATGCCCCAATTATCTAGGCGACCCGTTGATCGCCCGTTGGCGACCCGTTGAACCTGAAGTTTGTTGAAAATCCAAGCATTAGTTCTTGGGATAAAGCTATTGCGGAAATCGCAAAAAATACAGCATAGCAGCGCCACCTGTTGGGCGATTTACACCAAAAATCAAACAGCACTAATTTATACGTCAATTCATGTCAAGGACTAAGTAAATCTGAAGTTTGATGAAAATCCGTACAATAGTTCTCGATATACAGCTCTTGTGGATGAAAAGCAGCAAACAGCTGTTTCGAATCTACAGCGAGATTCTTCTTCAGTGCAAGATAGGGAAAAAGGAACAGCGTGCTAGAAAAAGCAAGGCTGAGCAAAATGATAGACAGAGACGCGCTGCCTTATATACCCTATGTGGGTATCGAAAGCGCCGGGTACACGACATTTCGGTCCCGACACTTCGGTCCCGCCATTTCGGTCCCGCCGTTTCGGTCCCGAGACATTTCGGTCCCTGGCCATTTCGGTCCCGAGACATTTCGGTCCCTGGCCATTTCGGTCCTGAGACATTTCGGTCCCTGGCCATTTCGGTCCTGAGACATTTCGGTCCCTGGCCATTTCGGTCCCGAGACATTTCGGTCCCTGGCCATTTCGGTCCGGAGACATTTCGGTCCCGAGACATTTCGGTCCCTGGCCATTTCGGTCCCGAGACATTTCGGTCCCTGGCCATTTCGGTCCCCAGCCATTTCGGTCCCTGGCCATTTCGGTCCTTAGCTATTTCGGTCCCTTGTCTTTTCGGTGCCCACCACCTTATAACTCGTATTCTAATTGTCGTGGGCCGCCAAACGCTGTAATTTAAACATTATTTGGGACCTTTTTAAATTTTTTTAACACCCCCCACCCCCCAAATTAAAAAAAAAAGCTGAATATAACAGTCCGATAAATTTAAACTTTTATAACTCGTGATAATGAAATCACCGCGAGCTGAAAATTTGTTTGATTGAACAATGTGATATAATTTTACAGGGGACATTGTCTTTTTATTATTATTATTATTTAACAAAATGGATTTTTTAAGCTTTATTACTTGTTATTAATATTAGGTATTTTATATATACTATAAACTGCCATAGATGATTTTTTGGTTGTTTTCATACGTTTTTTAGAACCTTTAAATTATCATCATTAATTAAATAATTAAAAAAACTGTTCTTATTTTTTCTCCTTCTTACAATTAGATTAATAATAAATGTCTTCAATAATTCAATTGGACACTTATAAGCTATTGTAGGTAAATATTTCCTCAAATCATTCTTCTACATCCTCTCCTTTAATAATTCAGAAATGAGATGTATTTATTGAAGCAAAAATATTTAATTTTTCGTATTACTTTTATAATACAAAGTTTTAATTTTGTTTTCATAAGTTACTTTACCATTATAAACATTGGGAAAACAATAGTGATTTGGTAATTAGGTGTGCCAGGAAAAATATTTTGTTGTCAGAAAACTCCACCAACCGCTTCATTTTTTTTTTTTTTTTTAAATAATTATTGGTTGCATTTTTAACAGTCTTCTCACCCATTGCAGACGATTTTTGTGAACTAATTTTATTGAAACTGGGCCTATTTCTTTGTAATAAGATGATTATTTTTTATTTTATGTAATAGTGTAAGTATTATTTTAATTAATTTTATTTTCAATTTTTAACTGACAAAACTAAGGTTTTTAGGTGCGTTCGTAATTATATAAATACGTAGCACCTATAGTCGTCGTTCAGTAGGTCCGTCTGCCCGTCTGTCTGTCCGCATATAACAGAGCAAAAACAACCCAACCGAATGGTCTGAAATTTTAAATATATGATTGTTGCATAATTTTATCGAGCCATTTCAAATTTTATGGATATCGGATGCATAGTTTAATTACAGGGACTAACAAAAGTTTTTCTTTACATTGCGGCCAATGGGAAAAATTATTGCAAGTGCATTTTAATGATGTTACAGCCTTCCGAATGGTCTGAAATTTTAAATATATAATTGTTGCACAATTTTGTCGAACCATTTCAAATTTTATGAAAATCGGATGTATAATTTAATTACAGGGACAGTCAAAAAATTTCCGTTACATTACGCCCAATGGGAAAAAATTATTCCAAGTGCATTTTAATGATGTTACAGCCTTCCGAGTGGTCTGAAATTTTAAATATATAATTGTTACAAAATTTTGTCGAGCCATTTGAAATTTTATGAAAATCGGTGTATAGTTTAATTACACAGACAGTCAAATGTTTTGCGTTACATTACGGGGAAAGGGAAAAAATTATTGCAAGTGCATTTTAACGATGTCACAGGCTATGCACTCACGAAGTGCAAAAAAAAAAAAAAAAAAAAAAAAAAAAAAATTCAGTACAATATGGGGTGCAAAAAATAATTATAAAACTAGTTATAGTACGAACGCACCTCATTTGCCACGTTTGACGAGCAATTTCCAACTTGTTTGTATTTGTCGTTTATTTATTGATTTTTAATATTACCCTTTTCCTCCCACTTTCCCAGAAAAAAAATTAATAATTTTTTATTTTAGTTTTATTATTAATTATATTAATAGTTTTAAATTTCGGTGACTTTAAATATAAAATAAATAAACATGTAAAAGATAAATTTCAGTTTATAACTACTATATGATAAATTGAATATAAAATGTATTATGTATTGAGTTTATTTTAAAGTAAAAAAATGTAATGTATATTACTAATGTTATTAATTTAATAAATTAAGGATACATTAAATAAAAAATATATTTAATAAAATATTAATTTAATTTTTATACTAAAATTCCTAACTTTTTTGAGAATTAATTAATAGCAATTATTAGTAGGAATTATAAATAGCACTTAAAGTTTTTATTCAAAAGTTTTAATTTATAATTTCCAAAAAAATAAAATAGGAATTTTTTGGAAAATCAGTCAAAAACTTAAAGTCTAAGTAATAATTAATTAATTAATTAAACATAATAATAATAATAATAATAATAATAATAATAATGCAACATTGTACAAATACGTAAAAATACCTTTTAACAGTGTTAGCTGATATTATGCAGATTTTAATTTTTTAAGTACAGTTATAATTTACAATTCGCAAAAAGTAAGAAATTATTAATTAATTATAATTAAAGAGCAAAAACAATATTATAAGCTAACAAATAAATGAATAAACAACATGTTTATCTTCAGAACCCTTATCACTTTTATACATCCTAATTAAGTTAATAACGTTATAATAACCGAAAATTAAAAAAATATATATTTGCATTTACCCTATAAAAACTATTGTATAGTTCATGTAATAGTTTTTAAACAAGCAATTGATAAATTAGTTATCTAAACAATTAATAATTAAAATAATTTTGAATTGATAAATACGTTTAATAAAAACAATTTAATTTTTGAATTTTTTTTTACTTAACAATATAACTATGAGTGTTTTCAACTTGTCGTGCAAGTTAAATTCATGCTGTATCAAATTTATTGCAAACTAACGGCAAACAAGTAATCAAAAATACTGCAAACTTACTGAAAAGTAGTAATCTTTCCATATCACACTATAAGTTTAACCCCTTTGAAGGGGTCTATTGATGCGAAAGCGCCGTCAGAAGGCGCATGCATAGGTTTTATCACCATAAACAAGTTTAGGTAATATTTGTACTTTTCATTTCGAGCATTTTTTGGTATTTAATAAGTATAGCGTTTAGAAAAAACGGTGCCTACCGAATAAAATTTCTGCAATTTCTGCGTATGTGCTGATTCTCATTGTTGTTGAGTCTCTCAACAGAGAGATTTTTTGCTTTCGTCACTTTCGTGAATTAAAGACAGTCTTGCCATCAGTTTCACAACAAACTACTCATGCAAGTGGGTGATGGTATACCTTGCGGGAGATTTGCTGCAAATTTCTCAATTCAAATTTGTCACGGCAAGATAATATCAGAAAAAATCAAACTTTCTGCTAATGTTCATGCTATCTGGGTTACCTCAAAAATTTCCATGGGGAGCGCGGCGGATCGCTTGAACGGCTCATGCGATTGACACTTATGTGAAATCATTATCCAATATCTATTACAGCACAAATTCTTAATTCAATGGCCAGAAATTAAACATGAAAATTGCTGTTTTACACTTAACCACTTGGCCCTAACTTTATTGTAGGCAAATGTTATGTAATATGAAACTTGATTTAACCCATTCGCTGCCAAAACTAAGAATTTTCAAATTTTTTGTTGAAGGTCGTTTGCCAGCACAAATTCAGAAAGATAAATTTCGCTTTACTAATACAGCGAAATTTCTGCCAATAAATGAGGCATTTTTTTTTAAATTCTAAAATAGTGGTCACAAAGTAATCAATAAATTAAAGCCACGAGTATACTCGTGAATGACAGCGAATGGGTTAATTAAATTTAACTCTTCAGTATGCACTCAGCTTTTTACATCATAAGTGAATCTTTTTCACTGGTAAATATTAATGTAACTTGAATGTATTATTAGTTGCAGTTATAGAGATTGGCCTTATATTTTTTATCCATGCTTTTTTTTTTTAAATTAAGAAATTAAATAAGGATATACCTAAATTCTTAAAGTTACTCGAAATACTTCTATCATATATACACAGTCAAGACAAGATTCCAAGGACTGGTAAAAAGCTCCATTTTAGACAGGCTTCCATGTAAAGAAGTGTAATTAATTATACTTCTAAGATACACTACCTCAATAAGATCTATTGTTCGTTTCGCAGGGATTCTGAAACTCTTCCGTTTGAGACAGGATTCCGTTATAGAAAGATTCCGCTTTCACAGGTTTCACGATGCTTCACTAAAGAAGGGTGAAAATCCCCTTTTCAGACAGATTTTTAGCAAATTTAATTGTATCGCAATTTATATTAAGACCATGTAACGCTTACGTTAAAGACAGGATTCTGTTATAGACAATTACTATTTTGACAAGTTTTATTCTATTCATATGATATAAATAAGTATATTTATATAAATACACAAAACTTTTAAAAATGGAACCTGCCTATAACGGAGTTCTGTCTTAAACATAAATGTTCATAGTGCTACGGAAAAGAATACTATACAAATACACCAAATAACACGGAAACCTGTGTAAAACGGAATTTTTCACCAATATTTACAATTTCATCTTGACAGGTTTTACTATATATATAACATGAAGGGAAAATTCTGGACCTCCCCCCCCCCTCCGAAACGAAATCCTGGCCACGCCACTGCATGTCGTCCCGGTTTTTTTAAGCCATTAAAGATGAAAAATGCCGTGTGACCACAAAAAAGCGTCGGCTGACTAGAACAAAGAGAGCGCGAGTAGAATAATTCTTCTATCTGGATCTTTATTTAGCATAATCAAATGGGGGAAGCCAGGACATCTACACTTGATATATATATATATACATGTATAATATTCTTTTGAATGAATAACATATAGATATCAAGAAAAGCCAAATATATTTTCTAAATTTCCAAATTTCTTCATTGTGATATATTTATAAAATTTCTTAATTTAAAATGAAATTTTACGTAAAAGTGATTCACTATACATTACTATTTTGAGATTTTATGTTATTTTTTTGTATTTTCATTTTTGTTTTTTATTTGTCATATTAAAACATGTAGGCTGCTTTAATTCTAAGTATATAAGTCAAATAAATAACAAAGAAATATTTGAAATACAGAATTAATTTTAAATACGAAAAGAATATTTTATGACAATAAAAACTTTAAAATTTTGATTTATGTTTATTGTGCTCGTAGTTTTTGAATGTAATAAGCATATAAAAGTCTTAAATATGTTAAAAAGAATTTGTAATTATTGCAAACCACTTCACCGTCGACAGGTATGGGGAAAAAGTGTTTTTATTCCCGATTTATCTCGGGGCAAACGGTGAAGTGGTTCAAAATTAAAAATATTTTTAAACTTTTCATTCGACACCGGTAGAAATAGCGGTAATATTATTGTTACATGTAAAAAGATTAATGCAAACTTTTAAATAGTTTTTCAAAAAATAGTAAATTAAAATAATTATTAAAATAAAATAGAAAGTTCTAGTCTGTTCCGGTGCAGAATTTAAAAAATAATGTGTCTTTATCACAATTCCATGTTAAGAACCCCCTTTTTAAAAAATATGTAAAATGCAATACATTTAAAATTGATGCGCCGTTAAATAATAGGATAAAATAAAGATTTGTAAAAATATTTGCAGATTTTTCATTATTAATCACATAGTGTGCAAATTATATACAATTGAATATGTGCATTTTGGCATGGGCATTTGCATATGAAAATTAAAGCTCGACTTATAAATATTTTTAAATTGTCTGGACTTTATATTTATGATAGACTAAAATATGAGGAGCTTCTGTAAAGGATCCACAGAACTCTCCCTTCCCCCACTCCTAAAAACGATTACTTCTACCATATAAAATTTGCATGAGGTGCTACAATTTGATTGCGAGTTATAAGTGTTTGCGGTTTTCGGGCCCTTATATTCGGTTATACTAAAATTTCAAGGGTTCAGTTAGAAAATCTTATAATGTACCTCCTTTTTTAAAGATTACGTTTACCGTACAAAATATGAGTGTGATTACGATAATTACAGAGAGAGTTATAAATGTTTTAATTTATCAGGACCTTATACTTAAGATACACTAAAATATATAAAAAGTCAACAGAGCCCCCCCCCCCCCCTGGCTTATAAAACGATTATGATTATCATAGGAAATTTGTGTGGGCTGCGACAATTTTGATCTGTGTTATAAGTGTTTGCGTTTTCGAGTCCTTATATTCGAGTTATACTAAAATTTAGGGAGTTCAGTTAAAAAATTTGATAATGTCCCTCCTTTTATAAAGATTAAGTTTACCATACGAAATATGGGTGTTTTGCGATAATTATAGATCGAGTTATAAATGTCTTAATTTATCAGACCCTTATACTTATGATACACTAAAATATAGAAAATGTCAACCCCCCCCCCCTTGTTTTTTAAAAGGATTACCATACGAAATTTGTGTGTGTTTACTAAAATTTTAAGGCCTTTATTTAAAAAACTCTACAATGTCCCCTATAAAATTGTCACCTATTTCAAGTGCACAAAATTTCAGCTTGCTGGAGAAGGGACTGAAATATCTCGGGACCGAAATGTCTTGAGACTGAATTGTCTCGGGACCGAAATGTCTCGGGACCAAAATGTCTCGGGACCGAAATGTCTTGGGACCGAATTGTTTCGGGACCGAAATGTCTCGGGACCGAAATGTCTTGGGACCGAATTGTCTCGGGACCGAAATGTCTCGGGACCGAAATGTCTTGGGACCAAAATGTCTCGGGACCGAAATGTCTTGGGACCGAATTGTCTCGGGACCGAAATGTCTTGGGACCGAAATGTCTGGGGACCGAAATGTCTTGGGACCGAAACAGCGGGACCGAAATGGCGGGACCGAAGTGTCGGGACCGAAACGTCCTGCTTCCGAAAGCGCCAGAAACAACCAATGAGAGAGAAGCAGTGGAAACGACTGGGTGGACAAGTAGCGACATCTACTGGAGAAGGAGAGAAAAAGAAACCAAAAAAGAAGAAATTAAATTAATGCTTTCCAAATACTTGGAAAATCTGGAGTACTAGATAAGTCATTGACTAAAGAGTGAGAATTTTTAATGATGTGGTAAGCTTCCCAAAAATCAAGATCAAGGTTAGAAGAACATTTTTGGATAATGGTGGCTGAGGAAAAATCGAACCTATGTTGAGAAGTCCAAGAATGTTGAGCAATAGAAGAACGTTTGAGCTCCTGATTTTTAACATAACCTTCATGCTCTTTTAAACGAAATCTAAGAGCACGTTTAGTCTGGCCAATATAAGAAAGGCCACACTGGCAAGAGATTTGGTAAATACAGCAGTTGCCAAGGCGATCAACGGGGTGTTTGAGATTTGAAAAAGTGATTTTATTAACAGGAGAAAAAATAACATTAAAATCAAACCTTCTTAGGATTTTAGCAACTTGCTGACTAATTTTAGGAAAAAATGGCAACACAACTGAAGTATTAGAATTGGAATTAGAATGCTTTTCAGAATGGACGGATTTCGTCAATTTCTTATAAATAGAATCAATAATATTAGAGGAATAACCACGATCAACAGCAATAGCTTTGATGTAATTAAGTTCAGCACTAAGTAACTGAGGAGTGGAACAAATATTGGTAGCCCGAAAAACAAAAGTATTGAAAGCAGCGAATTTCTGGTTAGGGGGGTGAGAAGAATGCCTGTGAGGTGGGAGACTGACAGCAAAAGGTTTACGAAAGACGGTAGTCTGAAAGCCATTTTCACTACGAGTAACAAGGACATCGAGGAAAGAAAGACAGTTATTGGTCTCAATTTCAGAGGTAAATTGAATGCAGGGATCAATGGAATTCATAATAGAGAGAATATGATTAATATCCGAATTCATTTCAACCAGGACATAAACATCATCAACATATCATCATCGAACATAGAACGGAAATTTTAAAATTTCAAAAAGTTTGACCTCAAAATAGTGCATATAAATATCGCATAAAATTGGACTAAGAGGATTACCCATAGCCAAACCATCAATCATGCGGAAGAAATTACCATTGAAAACAAAAGTATTTTGCGACAAGCAAGCGCGAGTGAGAAAGATAAGTTCCTCGATTTCAAAATAGGAGAAATGGAATTCACAAAGCCTGTTCTTGAGGCAATCTAAAGCCCCCCTCAACCGGAACGTTTGTAAATAATGATTTAACATCAAAAGAAACCATCATGTGACCCTGCGGCTTAAAATTATGAAGTTTTTTAACAAAATCAGAAGAATTCTTAACAGTGAAACAGTTACTGCTCAAAAGTGGGGAAAAAACAGAAACTAAATATTTGGCAAGCTTATAAGAAGCTGTACCGATACTAGAGACAATAGGTCTAAAAGGAATGTCAGGTTTATGGACCTTAGGTAAAGCATAAAACCTGGCACAATGCGCAATAGATGGAATAAGAGACTTCTTAAAGTTAGCAGGAATAATGGAAGAAGACTTGATGGCAGACTTAATAGAGTTAATTTCACTAGTGGAAGGGTCTTTGCGGATGTCCACATAAGGACCATCTTTAATTAATTTAAGAGATTTTTCCAAATACGAAGGTTTGTCGAGAAGAACAATCTGACCACCTTTGTCAGCCTTGGTAATGATTAAGTTTGGATCAGAACGCAAATTTTTCAGACATTGTTTAACTGGATTTTTAAGATTGGGCTTATAAACATTAGAATTGAAATCAACAGTATTGGCAATGAGATGCCTGGTGGACTCTTTTTGAGAAGAAGATAGAGCGCTATGCTTAAAGGCCCTTTCAATAGGAGCAATTAGATTAGGTAAAGAAGGAAAAGCAGAGACAGAGAAATTGTTATTCAATTTGAGAGCATCGAGCTGATTGTCACTTAAAGAAACACTAGAAAGATTGACAACAACATTTTGGTTAACAACAGGCAAATTGCTAGAGTTGTTAACGACAGAACTTTTACAAAGTGCATTAAATTTCTTCTTTAAAACCGAACAATGAACAGAAGAAGCTGTGAGAACTCTACTCCATTTGTTCCACTCCTCAGTTACTTAGTGCTGAACTTAATTACATCAAAGCTATTACTGTTGATCGTGGTTATTCCTCTAATATTATTGATTCTATTTATAAGAAATTGACGAAATCCGTCCATTCTGAAAAGCATTCTAATTCCAACTCTAATACTTCAGTTGTGTTGCAAGGGCGGATCTGGAGAGTCCTCAAGGGGGGGGGCGATTTTAGAAATTTGGAAACTTCAATATGATACGCGGGTCGGGGCTAATTTTTTTCACTGCGGGTCGTGTTACTTCTACTTTTTGCTGTGGGTCGCGCCTGGGTCCGGTTGATTTCTACTTTTCTTCTGCGGATCGGGTTAACTTGTACTTTTTAGCTGCGTCCTAGCGAGTTGGGTTTGGGGCAGATTGACATACATAATTTCGGGTTTTGGTCAGTTTCGGATTGGACTTTCACTCTTGCGAGAAGGGTTCGGGCCAACCCAAATTTTGAAAAGAAAGTCTAAATACTTTTGTAGATAAAAACTATGTACATTAAAAGCTCCATAACGGACACGCCCAAACAATTATTTAACAATACTTTTTAATCTTTAGGATCTCTCTATTCTAAAAAAAAGTAACTACCGCTGTCACCGCCGCCGCCGCCGCCGCCGCCGGTTTTGAATTTTTTGTGACCGGAGGTCTTTCTTCGTTAATATTAAAAAAACTGTTGCATACAAAAATATGAAAATCGGTAGTATTATAGAAAAATGTTTGATAAACACGCTGATGCAGACAGTTTTCAAATCGAAGAATTATTTTAAGAGATATTTAATGCCAAAGTTGGACAAAATCGTTCCATTATAAAAGTTTTATAGGAGCAAAAACTGTACATAGGATTTTAATCATTTTTAGATCATTTTATGCGTCAGAATTTCCCGGTGTGCAGATTGCAGTTAGTTTTTTAATTTGAATGATTTTTCGAGGTTTTATTTCTATTTTAAATTCAAATTTTCAGCATTTCGAGAGATATTTTTTACAAATTTTAGAAAATTGTATTAATTTAAACTGTTGCCAACTGTATAAAAAGCGCAACCAATAATGTTTGCTTCAAATTAAAAATTTATTTTACACGTGACTATTATAAACAAAAAATATAAAAAGCAGGAACTCATTGCAAATTACGTCATAAAAACTATAGTTACACGTGAATTTTAAATGAGAAAGAATATTGTAAAATAATAAATTCAGTAACATGCGTTAGAAGTCCTAAATAGGAGAATTTACGTCATATTACACTTATTACGTAAAATGAACAAAAAATAATATTGCAAAACAGTTTTAATTTAAAAATTGCGCGAGACATTTACTTGACATTTTAAGATGATCATAATATTTCATTTCTAACAAAAGTATTTTGACGTGAATATTAAAAAGAGAAAGAAAAGTTTGGTGAAAATTACGTCAGATTATAATTGTCAGATTCAAATTATAATTCAATCTTCCGAAATCTTTTTAAAGGCGGTCAAATCAGCGTGCTGTTAGAGTCTGCGGTGTCTGAACGGGGGTTGACGAGCGTAGCTCGTAGGGGGCAGAGCCCCCTAGTTATGTAAAAAATACTAATTTGGTGCTTGTCTCTTTATATCTAAGATGAATTGTAATTCAGTAAAGAATGCTTTGAAACTTATTAAAAAACGTACTGGGCGTCCTAAAATGGACTGACTGATTTTAAAATTCAGTAACTTGCAAATGGTGACAGCAATTTAAAAAAATCTTGCAGGAGGGTTATGTAAGATGTCAGGAGATTTTTTTACTGCGATTCTCGACTTTACATTGCAGCGATAGATGACGCTGCAAACAATAGTCGTTAAGTCAGGCACCGCTTTTGCGCCTATTGCTTGCAGCGTCATCTGTCATTTCTATTTTAAACTAAAATTAAAAATCTCAGTAAAAAAAAAACTCATAATCAGGGATTCAGTAAAAAAAAAAAAAAAAAAAAAAAAATTCTGAAATTTTCTGAAGTGTTACAGCACAGGAGAGGGGGGGGGGGGGGAGGATTCCTTCCTGGCACTAATTATTTTTGTTGCAGGTCGGGTTGGATGTTTTCGATTCGAGTCAATTTCAGGCTGAGTGCAGATTCCTGCAAGCTGCGTTTGGTTTAACACGTTTTCTTCAAAAGTTAGTTCAGTATATTATTTCAGATTAAAAACTTTACCTATAATAATAAACATAGGTGTATGTATGTGTTCTATTTTCTAAAGAGACCATTGTATTTTTTCCACGGTTCTTTGATAAAATTCGCATTTGTTCCACGACTCTTTCACGAAATTCGCGTTTTTCCGCAACTCATTGACGAAATTCACATGTTTTGGCAGCCCTTTGATAAAATTCGCGTTTTTTTCATAGCCGTTTGATGAAATTCACATTTCCTTCATTGCCCTTTGACGAAATTTAAGTTTCTTCTGCAAGGCTTTGGCGAAATTAGTATAATTTTGCAGCTCTTTGATAAAATTTGCGTTTTTCCCCCCACGATCCTTTAACAAAATTCGCGTTTTCTCCGCAATCCTTTGACGAAAATCGAATTTTTTCAGCAATACTTTGACGAAATTCGCATTTTTTAAGCGATTCTTCGATGAAATTAACTTTTTCCGCGATTTTTTGAAGAAATTAACTTTTTTCTGCAATTCTTTGAATAAATTCGCTTTTTCTTCGCGATCCTTTGTCAAAATTTGAGTTTTTTTTCGCAACCTTTTGACGAAATTCGCGTTTCTTATGCGACACTTTGATGTAATTTGCGTTGCTTTTACGATTCTTTGATAAAATTTGCATTATTTTTGCGATCCTGTGACGAAATTTGCATTTTTCGCGGTTATTTGACAAAATTCGCATTTTTCTTCCGATCCTTTGAAGAAATTCGCGTTTCCGTGATTATATGAAGAATTTCGTGTATTTTCTATGGCCCTTAGACCAAATTCGCGTTTTTTCCACGAATCTTTGGCGAAATTGAAGTTACTTTCTGCGAACGATTGACGAAATAGATTTTTTATGGCGACCATTTGTCAAAATTCGCGACTATTTTTATATCCGAATTTTCGAGTTGATGAATTTTTTTTATTTTCCGAACCGAATGCCTTAACCCTCTCGCTGGGTATATATATATATATATATACATTTACATTTATGAAAATAGGTTAAAAAATTGAGCCTTTATTTTATTACATATTTCAAATCTGCATATATTTTAGAGTTCAAATATGTCCAAAATCTTTATGAAAGAGTTTCTTTTTTAACTAGAATTAGGTCATAAAAAAAAAGGATTTGCTGCTGCGGAAATTGCGGGTTGCGCACATTTTGTCACTTATAACGTTGGTCGTGGAAATCGCAGGGTGCGCAGCGATAGGGTTAAATTTTCGGAAAATTCGGAACAGAATCACACCTGTTCCTGAGATCTTACATAACCCTCCTTCAAGCTTATTTTTTAATAGCTGTCACCATTTGCACGTTATTGAATTGTATTTAAAATCAGTCAGTCCATTTTAGGACACACGGTATATTCAGTAGCTATGAGATGATGGCTGAAAGAAGCATAAAAAAAATAAAGCTGGCTTCGATATGTCAGTTAGAGGTTTACCCGGACTGGAATTTCCAGGTTCAAACCACGCACAAAAAAAATATATATATATTGGCCCGGCCCGGTATAAAAGCTAAAAAATCGACTCCAGCTCAGCCTGCCTTTTGCAATTAAATTTATTCATAAAGCACACTTACTTATGCTCATATTTTATTTTAGATTATGTTCGAAATTCATGAATACAGAAAAACATTAATATAAATGACTATTTAGGCAATTATGTACATAAACACTACGTAAACATCATTATTTAGACAAATACATTCCAGTATGAAAATCCAGTCAGAAAATCAGCTTAGAATGAAAGAAACGGATGATAAAAGAAAATCACAATTTTAAAGCTCTACAAAGAAAGCTAGTTGGATGTGCCAATCCCAAACTTTCTTCTATCTTATACATCTTAATATTTCAAAAAGCAGTTACACATGTTAATACTTCAATATTATTAGTTCAATACTATACCAACTTAAATTTTCTTCTTAAATTTCTGCTCCAGTCAATTAAACGGCTAAAAACGAGTTAATCTATATCATGATATTTGTTAAAAGTAATAGTTTTTTCTTATTCTGTTGTTATCAGCTGTTTGCGAATAGCCGGCTTAGCAGGAAGCGAGTTCCCGCCATTGCACGAGCCGCCGATGGACAATAGAACTACGAAAAATCAAGAAAAGTATACAAAAATTGCTATCCCAGAGCCCCTTTACCGCGAAATATTTCCAAATTCAAGGAGGACCTGTTGACCATATCCAAAATTATGCACAAAAAATTTGGTTCAATTGTATATGCATAATTTTATACACTTTTCGATGGTACGATAAGGAAAATGGGACAGGCATCGCTATTACAGCGCCCCCTTCAGGAAGATTTTTTTCAAATTCAGGGAGGACTTGCTTGCCACAGCCAGAAACATGCACAAAAAATTTGGTTCAATTATATGCATAACTTCATACGCTTTTCGATGGTACAATAATGAAAATCGTAGAGACATCGCAATTATAGCGCCTCCTCCTGACGGAATTTTTCCAAATTCAGGGAGGATCTTCGTGCCATGACCAAAAACAAACACAAAAAATTTGGTTCAATTCTATGCAGAACCTCATACACTTATCGATGGTACAATAATCAAAGTGGCACAACAGTCGCACAAAAATCGCTATTACAGCGCCCCCTACCGGCGAATTTTTTCCAAATTAAGGAAGGACCTGCTTGCCATAGCCAAAATCTTAAAAAAAATTTTTGCTTCAATTCTATGCATAACTTCATACACTTTTCGATGGTACAATAATCAAAATCACAGAAAAATCGCTATTACAGCGCCCCCTACCAGCGATTTTTTTCCAAATTCAGGAACGACCTTCTTGCCATAGCCAAAAACTTAAAAAAAAATTTTGGTTCAATTCTATGTATCACTTCATACACTTTTTGATGGTACAATGGCGACAGACAGACGCACAGACGGACACACGGACACACAGACATTTTCTATAAACATGTTTTTGGGGATCTCTGACCCTTAAAACGTGTAAAACCGTCGAAAACCGGAAGTAAAAAAAATTTCGATTACAATGCTTTCTTCTATAGATAGAAGAAAGTAAAAAGTAGATTTTTAAAAATGCATCTTAGCCCAGTGGTTAGGGGGTTGAATTCGGAATTAATTAGGGGAAAGCTGGAAATTGTTTTAATCCCTCCAGTTTAGGTCTGGAATGAATATGCTATGTTTTCCCCCTCGTAGTAGGTGAGCGTTAGGAAATATGTATAGATTTATAGTAAAAAAAACACGTTTTTTTGCATACCATAACAGTATCTCCAAACAGCTAACTCTGTCAAAAACATTGTCAATAAAAATGTTGTAGAGCTTAAAATTCTGAGTAAAATGAGTACCTACATATAATATTTTTGTTGAACATTAAGGTCGCAATCCCAGTTTAAACTTTTAGACCCGTGGTCAGGGGGTTGAACTCAGAATTAATTATGAGTAAACTGGAAATTGTTTTAATCCCTTCAGTTTAGGTCTAAAATGAACGTACTATGTTTTCTTCCTCGTACTTGGGTGAATGTTAGAAAATATGTACCTATTTATTTTCGAAAAGCACGTTTTTTTTTAATTACCTTAACAATATCTCAAAACAGCTAACTCTATATAAAACATTGTCAATACAAATGTTGCAGGGCTTAAAATTCTGAATAAAATGAGTACATCATGAATATTTTTGTTCAACATTAAGGTCGCAATTCTATTTCAAAAAATTGCCTTAATCGCTAATCAAGAGCTTGAAGCCAGGAGAGACAAAGTTAACTTAACAATATCTCAGAACAGCTAACTCTATCAAAAATATTGTCAGTACAAAAGTTGTAGAGCCTAAAAGTCTGAGTAAAATAAATACCTACATTTAATATTTTTGTTCGATATTAAGGCCGCAGTTTTGAGATATTTTAAATTAATTTGGTCTCTCCTGGCTTCAAGCACTTGATTTGAAAAATTTTGAAATAGAATTCGACCTTAATGTTGAACAAAAATATTAATGATGGTACTCATTTTATTCAGAATTTTAAGCTCTACAACATTTGTATTGACAATGTTTTTTATAGAGTTAGCTGTTTTGAGATATTGTTAAGTTAATTAAAAAAAAAACGTGTTTTTCGAAAATAAATATGTACATATTTTCTAACATTCACCCAAGTACGAGGAAGAAAGCATAGTACGTTCATTTTAGACTTAAACTGAAGGGATTAAAACAATTTCCAGTTTACTCCTAATTAATTCTGAGTTCAACCCCCTGATCACGGATCTAAAAATTTTAAACTGGAATTGTCACCTTAATGTTCAACAAAAATATTAAGTGTAGGTACTCATTTTACTCAGAACTTTAAGCTCTACAACATTTGTATTGACAATGTTTTTGACAGATTTCGCTGTTTTGAGATATTGTTATGGTATGCAAAAAATCGTGTTTTTTTTACTTTTAATCTATACATATTTCCTAACGCTCACCTAGTACGAGGGGGAAAACATAGCATATTCATTCTAGACCTAAACAGAAGAGAAGCTCCACCACCCGTACCACTCTGTAACTTATCAAATCAAATTAAATTTTTAAAGATTTCGCTAAACAAATGTACTACATAAATATAATTTTTACGAATAACAAATAAGTAAGATGCCAGACCAACTTTCGCTCGGGGAGAAGAATTTAGAGAAGTGCACGTGTCGCGATCGGGCCAATACTGCTTATCATATGGGCTGACTTGGACAGAACGTTTAGCTTTTATTCCGGGACGAGCGCTGACCTGGAAATTTTGACCAGTGCAGTGCAGACCTCTAGTAAGAATGGAGTACAGGCCTGGTCCGATCTGGAAGAAAAAGAAGTCTGGCCCGAACCAAATTTTCAGAAAATTTTAAGATCAGGGCACGGTTCTAAGAGAGAGAAGACCTTACCAGGGCCGAGTCTATTGGATTTAAAATTAGTCAGCAAGTTGCTAAAATCCTAAGAAGGTTTGATTTTAATGTTATTTTTTCTCCTGTTAATAAAATCACTTTTTCAAATCTCAAACACCCCGTTGATCGCCTTGACAACTGGGGTATTTACCAAATCTCTTGCCAGTGTGGCCTTTCTTATATTGGCCAGACTAAACGTGCTCTTATATTTCGTTTAAAAGAGCATGAAGGTTATGTTAAAAATCAGGAGCTCAAACGTTCTTCTATTGCTCAACATTCTTGGACTTCTCAACATAGGTTCGATTTTTCCTCAGCCACCATTATCCAAAAATGTTCTTCTAACCTTGATCTTGATTTTTGGAAAGCTTACCACATCATTAAAATTTCTCACTCTTTAGTCAATGACTTATCTAGTACTCCAGATTTTCCAAGTATTTGGAAAGCATTAATTTAATTTCCTCTTTTTTGGTTTCTTTTTCTCTCCTTCTCCGGTAGATGTCGCTACTTGTCCACCCAGTCGTTTCCACTGCTTCTCTCTCATTGGTTGTTTCTGGCGCTTTCGATACCCGCATAGGATATATAAGGCAGCGCGTCTCTGTCTATCATTTTGCTCAGCCTTGCTTTTGCTAGCACGCTGATCCTTTTTCCCTATCTTGCACTGAAGAAGAATCTCGCTATAGATTCGAAACAGCTGTTTGCTGCTTTTCATCCATTATTTGTGCATTTTAAACGTTGGTTTACTGCTTTCCAATACTTTCTTCTTGTAAAGATAGAAGAAAGTAAAAAAGCGTTATATGAGCAAATGTGAATATAAAAAGTCGTTAGTTTAGATAAATTTGTCACATTTTACTTTTATTTGTGTGCGAAATATACATCAGCCCTGTTCGTTTATATTTATAGGTGTTTTTGAAATTTTAAACCAAAAGTCCAGTGTTGTGTGTTTAAAGCTGTTCTAAAAAATGACTATAAATGTCAGCACGAAAGAACCCTTCATAATAGGAAAAGAGTTGTCGTGGAAGATTTTGGAGCATCTAAAAATCCATTCGAGGATGAAAAAGGTAAAAAAAAAAAAATGACAATTTGGAACAGAAATATGACCATGAAAGCAATCCATCAACTGAAGAAAAATCGAGTTGCACTGTAACACTGACACGTTGCATTTTAATAAAATTTTGAAGAAATAAAGATTTCCTTATAGACAAGTTCACAAACAATTATGAATATTAGGATGTGACTGAAGAAGCTGACTTCCAAAAGCAGTCAGAAAACGGTTTCACCAAAAGGAATAAATAAAAATAATAGCACAGCAATGAACATTGATACACATAAGTTTTACAGGAAATAATTATAAGAAATACAAGAAAATTTCGGCAATTTAGTAATGGGCTTAAATGACAATGTTCCCTATATCAGGAGAATATTGCACCAATACATTTCATATTTAAATTACAATTGTGCAAGGTAAATTTGAGTATCACTAACTTAGAAAAGTTAATAATGTTTCCACCTAGATATGAGAAACCGGATGTACATGACTTGCAGAGTCAAATAGCAATAAACCAAATCCCAACTCACTTAATGAACCTTTTTTCTCATGCCATGAAATTCAAAGACTATTTGGGTCGCGCCGTTAAACTATATACTCGTATCTTAACATTCACAACAGCTTATCTTTATGGCGTTGCATCTAATGAAAGAATCTTTAGTCAAATAAAAATTTAAAAAATATGTATTGCAAACTACAATGAGAGATGGCAGACTTGACAGCCTAATGCTTTTAAAATGTGAAAGTGAAATAGTGATTTTATTAAACTAGACGATGTTATCATGAGGTTAGCTTCTTTGAAGAACAGAAGAATTAATGTTAAATGAAAAAAATCTATTCGGATGTGTCAATCCCAAAACTTTACTACCATACTACCCATTCCATACTCTATTCCATACTACCCATTTAATACCTCAAAATTTGCAATCACAATGCTAAAATTAAATAACAATTCTATGCCCATAATAAAGAATTCTAAAGGTATAGATCCGTTTAATTGTGTGCATTTAAAAAGGAGATACAAGCATCGCATTTTTCAAACAAATCATTGAATTTTGGCCCACATCCTGTTAGATGTCTGCAACCAAGATTCCAAACCCAAAGAGCACAAAAGCGATACCTTTGGACAGTATACACAAGCCTAATAAGGAAGTGCAACCGAATATGAAGTTTGTATAAATTCCGTGCATTAGTTTTTAAGATATAGCTATCGTGAAAAATGCTGCAAGCAGTACCACCTGTTATATGATATACACAAAAGCCTAATAAGCACCAAATTACGTAGGTTTAACAGAATATGAAGTTTGATCAAATTCCATGCAGCAGTTTTTGAGTGATAACTATCACTAAAATCATGTAAATCGTGAAAAATGCAGCACAGCAGCGTCACCTTTTGGGTGATATACACCAAAAACTAATCAGTATTAATTTTTATCAAGATATAACAAAATCTGAAGTTTCATTAAATCCAGCGCATTAGTTCTTAAGATAGAGCACCCACAAAATTTGTGTCACATACACACAGACAGACATTTTCTAAAATCGTGTTCAGGACCTCCATGTTTGTTTTTTATTAAACAAATCAATAATTAGAATTTTTATGTTTCTAGTTTCAAAATTTTTCTTTGGAAAGGAATTTTTTATGCATAAGTTTCATTATTATTATTATACACGTTGTGCATATCACTTCAGTTGAAAATTGGAGGAATTTGTTTCAAGTTGGGAAATTTTCGAATTCTCCCCCCCGAAAAAATATCTGTAGCTACGCCCCTGGCTATATAAATGCTAAACACTTATATTTGCATATTCAATCGATGTCTATCAGTGATTATACCTGGAGCATGTACGAATTTTGGTACAAAGGAACTATCTTTAATTTTCTACACTGTAAAAAATTACAGAAAAATTTCCTAATATAGAAATAACTTTTACAAATATTCATACGAATATTCATTGAGGATTATGGAAGCTTTTCCCTTATACTATGTTCACACTACGATACTTAAGATATCTTAGGCTGCCGAACTCTCTGAGAGAGTTCCACAAACTCTCTCAGTGAGTTTCGACTTGCTTCGGCTAGATACAGGAACGACCACTCACTCTCGTTGGCTATGAAGCTTCGCTGTTACTGATTGGCTGATGCGGCCGTTTCTATTTTAAGCGCATGCGCATACTTTACTTTTGATCAGATCACAAACACAGTGACGCTACTGAGATATCTTAAGGGAAGTTTCTCGATGTGAACAGGCATCCAATTCCGGGAGGGTACCACTTCAAAACTGGCGGTCTAAGATATCTTAAGTTTCTAGTGTGAACAGAGTATTATATTCAAAAACCTTTAGGAGAAGGACTGATCGGAAGACGCCTGAGAAATGAGAAGGTTTTTGAAATAAACAGAAATGCCTTTCTTAAAATTTACTATTTTGAAAATGTTTTTGTACCCGTCGAAAACATTGGTTTTCTTTTTATGAGGTTTTAGGGGCTATGCATATATAACGTTATCATTTTAGAGGGGGGGGGGGGGTCTGGCACATGATATCATAAGATATCTCTAGGGGGAGGGGGGGATTGTCTTTTGATAGCATTATCAGTTTTGATCAAACCAAAATTTTCTCTTTTTATTTGTAACTTGGTCTTTACATCAAAATATTATGTTGTATTTTTTTAGCCTGTTATCTATTTTAATGAAAATAAAAAGTTATTATTAAAGTCATTAAATGATTATTTTTTTTTTAAATTCTAAAATATGGAATACCCCTTCATTTGACATTCCTATTCTTTTGTCATACCCGTATGTATATAAAATTCTCTGTCCGATAAACCATATTCGAAGTATGTCTGGAATGATACTTGTGTTTACTAGTAAATAAAAGAGAAAGAATATTGTTCACCTGTTTTGTTGATAAGAAGTTCTGTCTGCTCCGCCCCGTGCGGGGACAAGTGCAAAAAGACATTTTTACTGTTGAATGCATTATGTAAAAAGAAGCTAATATTAAATACTTTTAAACAGTAACTATTTCTTTTAAGTGTTATTTGGTATATAAGCTGATATTTTATTGACTTCTCGTCATTTGAATTAATAAAGTATGCGAAAAATAACTGTAACCATATGTGTATATCACTTCAAACAAAATAAAAAAAAATCCAAAAATCTAAAGAATTTTTATACATTGATAACGATATCATTATTTTTTTTTTTTGGTGGGGGGGGGGGGGGTCGAGGGAGGATAACGTATGATATCATAAGGGGGGAAGGGGGTCCAAAATTACGAAAAAAGTTGATAACATTATACTTGCACAGCCCCCTTATCATTGAATGAAATTATATTATTGAAGTGATATGATATTACGGTTGAATTCGGTTATAGCGAGTTCAAGTGTTACGAGAAGCCAGTTTAAAAAAAAAAAAAAAAGAAAGAAAGAAAAAAAAGAGAGAGAGAGAGAGTGGGGGAGAGAGAAAGAGTTTAACATAAAAATATATTGCAGAAAACTCGGTTGTGGCAACAATAACTCAAATATAACAAGCAAAACTCTCAAATTCACAAAACAATTACGAGATTTTCTTACTCTGCCTAAACATTTTTTTTTCCATGCGTGTTAATTACATTTAAAGACATAAGGGGAAATATATCGAAGCGATTACAGTTTATTTTCTGAAACTTCCTTATTGCGAGAACTCTGTTATAACGAAAATATAATTCAGGCTCTCTGTTCTCGTTACAACAGAGGTAAACTGTATTAAATGAAGATGAAAAATATATAGAATTAGATCTTCTTTTTTTATATATATTCTATGAGTTGATAATAGCAGAGAGTTGTTATCCGGGCAAGGATAAAAACATTCTGCGCAGAACATACAGCGTATCGTCGCACTATTTACATTTATTCAATTTTCATTTTATTCATTTGACAATTGTTTTTCACTATCTGATAAATATATTTTTATATAGGGTGTAAGTGGCGTGGATGGTGTGGAAGGGCCTCCTGGTTTGCCCGGCGATCCAGGAGAACTGATTCTTCCTCCCGGGACAAAAGGACAGAAAGGTTTATCCGGCGATCAAGGCTACGCAGGCATATTGGGATTTGATGGAATTCCTGGAGCAGAAGGAGATCTAGGACGACCTGGATTTCCAGGAAGAAAAGGAGAGCAGGTTAGCTTCTTTAATATTGCAAACTTATTTACATTACTTCATTCAAAGTTACAATTATTGTAATTTTGCGTACCTGATGCGTGCCTGCATATACGTAAATATATAATATATATTACAAAAGAAAAATACTTACAAACAATTCATGCGCACACGTAATTGAACACAAACGCAAATAAATATTTCATTAACATAATCAATAAAGATTTCATTAATATTAAAGAGTTTGCTCGGTATAAAGCAGTGCTCCAAACTATAATGTATTTTGATCTGGTTATCGCTCGATTCAGTTAAACTAAAATTATGCTTTCGGTTCCAGTTTTCGATTCAGTTCTAGTTTTCGATTCGGTTCCAGTTTCCGGTTCGGTTCCGAATGAATGAATGTTAAAAGATGTACACTTAAAGCTAATATAAAATATCCTCATATCAAATATATTTTCTTTTGCCCTAGGTTTTACACAACTTTACAGAATTCTGTTTTTAATACATAGATTGTTTAGCATTCATATTTAAAAAAAAAAAAACTCTTGCTTAATCTTAATTACAATGACAATATTGCATATTTTTCTAAAAAGATCTGTAATCTTGAATAGAGGAGAAAACTTTTTCGAATTGTGTTCGTTCTTTATGTCGGCACTGTGGGCACTTACGTAAAGATGTCACTATTTAATTTCGGTTTAGTTCAGGAACTGAAAAAAAAAGATTTTATTCTGGTCATAGTTCCATTAGACATAAGAGATTTTGCGGTTTTCGGTTAGGCTCCGGTTCTAAACCATGGTAAGAACTAACTAAGCCATATAAAGAACTAAAGACCGATTAGTACCTTATAAAACCCGACATGATCGGATTTCCTGAACAGAAATATTCCCATGAATTTTAACTGTTTTCTTTAAAGATGGTTATTCCTATTGATTTTAATGAAATATTGAACTTTCTCGATTTTAATGTCATAGAAATATTGAACTTTCTCGATTTTAATGTCATAAGTACAAATTCTAAATTTATCATCTTTTATTGCTTTATGAAGGGGCAGAACTTTGATAAAATAATTAAGATGATGCTTCTTAAATATGATTTGAAATCGATACCAGTCTCCAGGTGTTTTTCAGGTCAAAAAACATACTTGATACCTTAAAATTTATTAATTTAAACTATTTAATAATGTGTCATGCTTCTCGGTGGCACTTATTTAATTTTATTTCTAAAGAAAATTTTCTGGTTCAAAGTGTGTTTATTTGAATTGAAAAAAAAAACCCAAAAAAAACAGAAGGTTGGTAACTACGAAATAGACTCTAGTCTATAAAGCAATTATCATGCAAGGTTATATCTTTTGAAGAAATAAATATTTAATCAGATAAATTCCTATAGGGAAAAAGACTAGCATAAAAAAAGACAAATACTGAATAAAATAACTAAATAAATTATAAACAGTTTCAGAAAAAATTCATTGGCCTTTTTCGTCTTTCAAGTAAAGATATGGCATTCATTCAAAGAGATACTGAAGGGTATTTTGGTACATCTCAATTAATGTTATTTTATTTTATTTTTAGTACGATTACTTTGGGCAACTGGGCCATGATTTTACAATGTGACTCTGGAGATTCTGGCAATTCAACTTCAAAAAGCTAATGTTCATTTGAATTAAAGTCTGAACTTTTGTAAATGTGTTCAGTTAGGTTCCCTCTATCAGATAGAAATCCTCAAAATTACATTTAATATTTAAAAATAAAAAAAGTATGGATATTTCATCTTTCTTTCCTCATAGGTCCAGTTGCCCCATAAAAATGGGGTAAGTGGACCAGGAGGGTCTATGTTCCACACGCGTTTATTTATTTATTTATTTATTCATATGGGATATCAGGTCCTATTTGAAAAAGTGTAAACAACTTAAAAAAATTTAAACCAGGCCGATCATGTAAATTATATATCAACTAATAAGCGTTGTAAGGGAAACCTTTGCTGTCAATGTGTCTAAAAAAAAGCACTAAAAGTGAAAATATTGCATTTATTTATACCAAAAACATAAAAATTAAGTAAGTAATTATGTACTTCAGTATAGGCAATAAGTATAAAAGTTACATGAGTATTTTAAGGGGGAAAATAACAAGTTAAATCTATGAACAAATGGCTACGTAAGTACTTACGTACTTCATCTGTATCGTACAATTTCAAGATTTGGCTATCTCGCTTTCAGGGGCAAGGTACTTGTATTCGTATAATGTTGAAATAATTAAATGACACCAATATTTACAAGATAATTTATTTGTAAACAAGCAAAAGTATATTTTCGCGTACTTAATAAAGGTGAAATTTTCTTTATAAAATTCCGGTGTCAATGTGGCAAATAGGGATTAAAATTATGTGATGCCATAATGGCATCACCGCCCTTCAAGGGGTTTAGAAATTTGGTTTGATACCACCCAATATGCTTTTTTTTTTAATTTTATTACGTAATTTTAATAAGGTATTCTATAATTTTCTTTATTGTGAGTAAAAAACAATGGAGAAATTTATTTCCAATAGTAAGAGAAACTCAAAAAAATTATTTATAACTATTGGGGTAACTGGATCCAACATGGTCCAGTTACCCCATTCTTGAAACATTTATGGGGTAACTAGGACACCGGGCTTACGTTTGAAACATGAAGTAAATATGAACAGATACCTAATAATATTAATGTAGTTATATGCCTAACCTTTAAAAAAAAAAGAGAGATTGTTTAATAAAAGTACTTACAGTATTTTAATAAAAAGCTGAGGAAGT
This sequence comes from Maratus speciosus, assembly GCA_963932465.1. Lineage (NCBI taxonomy): Eukaryota > Metazoa > Arthropoda > Arachnida > Araneae > Salticidae > Maratus > Maratus speciosus. Next base: position 52,362,003 of record OZ010788.1, on the reverse strand, counting down.
TCAACCAAATTAACGTTGTTTTTAAAAAAAGAAACGTAAATTTTCTACAACCTACCACAGCAAAGAGAGAGTTATGATTGAGTCGACACAGGTTGTTTTAGGAAGAAGAGATTAAGGGGCATTTTTTACAAAAGCTAAAGCTTAAAAAACATCAACGGTTTTTTTTATAAAATAGCCTATGGTCCAGTTACCTCGTGGGTCCAGTTACCCCAACTAACACTAATGTGGTTCTATATTTTGAGCATCATTTATTGGTCTATAACCTGCAGAGATTTTTTTTTAATTTAATTTTATCAAATTGCAAATAAAATTGTACAGTCGGACCTCTATTTAACGAACCTCTATTTTGAGAATTTCTCTATTTTGCGAACTTTTCCTTGGAACCAAGAACATTTCGCGAATTTCTTCGTAAAATAACCTCCAAATAGCGAAGTGTATTCTCTATTTAACGAACTTTTTCTTGTGATCTAATTTTTTTTCTCCCCATTTCTCAAAATATTTCTGGACAATTCAAACTTATTCTTTGTTTAAACACATTTTATGATGTTCAATGCCCTTGAACTGGTTTTAGCAGGCGCCTTCTTTGTCAGCAGTGAGAATTCGGTAAGTACGGAAGACGAAGACGATAATCCCTTAGAGTAACTTAAAAAAAAAAAAAATGTTGATACAGATGGAGAAAAAAAGAAGAAATTAACCATGATGTGCTGGCTGATGACTGTATTTCACTTAATTCTGAAATTGAGACCTCGGAAACACTATCCGAATTGGATATTTTCGACAGTGTGAAAAATAAAAACAATACAGCAATGAATTATGATGAAGACGAATATGATGATGTTGGAAATGAATATGATGCAGGAATTAACAAAATTTCGTATGATGAAATGCTAAAATCATTTGAAAGAATCCGACGCGGATTATAGTTAGAAGAAAATATGCATGAAGGGATTTTTGGTGCATTGCAAAGATGCGAGACGTATTATGAGAGAAAGCACTTTTTAAAAGAAAAAACTCAGGCAAAATTAACAGAGTTTTTCAGAAATAAAATTTAAGGACGCATACGTTAATGTATGGTTAAAATTATATGTTATAATAATAATAAATACGATAATGTCATTAAAATTCGTTAATTTTAATGTAAAACTATTTACTTTATACAGAAAATACAGTGTATTCCCGGACAATGTTTTGTTTTCCTTGCAGATTTCAAAGATTTAAACACATAGAAAAAATGAATTGATGATGGATATTGGTGGGCAAAATAAATAAAACAAATCGATATAATTTATAAAAACAAAATGTGATTAATTACTTTTAGTAAAAATATTTAGTGTTTATGAATTTAAAATCTGTTTTATGTAGTTTAAAGTATTTTAAAAGGCGAATCTCTATTTAACGAATTTTCCATATAACGAACTTTTTTCCGGGATTTAGCGACTTCGTTAAATAGAGGTTCGACTGTAATTACAATTGCATGAATATTACGCAAATGTAAGCACTAAATAATTTTACTAGAAGCTTTTTTTCTCCAAAAAAAGGGTGATCAAGGAGATTTAGGATTTCCGGGATTGGATGGTATGCCGGGACCAAGAGGACCACCGGGTCCCAAAGGAGAAGCGGGTGATGTGATTGACATAAGGATATCAGTGGGAAGGAAAGGTGAGAAAGGATTTCGTGGGAGAGATGGACCTAAAGGAGATAAAGGAAGAAAAGGTAATTAATCAAAAATTGTTTCTATAAAAATTTGTTTAAAAATCAATACTGACAACTCTTTGTTTTATATAATATTAATGGAAACCTATTTTTCTATTACTTCTAACGCCCTAAAACTTTGTAATGTACAAGTTATATATATATATCTAAATTTTACTTAAGCTATTTCAATGAATTAACAAAACCAATTAAATAATGTATTTTAGGATTTCAAGAAAGAGTTAAACGATATTCGCAATTCTCTCTTCTTAATTCACAATACAAATGGGAGATTTACAAATTCTATTAACATATGTAGAAGCTAATCTTGTCCGAAACCTGTTACTGACCACAATATAATCAAAGATCTTACAATTAGTCAAATTTCTGCTGCGGCTACAATAAGAAGTAATCGTCTAAATCTAAATAATAAAACATTCGTTGCGTTTCTTTTCTTTATATGTAATACTAGTGTAATGTTTTTGATGAGAATGAATCGGACAGATAACTATAGACTGTAAGTTTATTAGTTAAAACTAAAAATCTGTGGAAAATCCCACTTTTTTTAATTGATAGAATGGAAGCACTTTCATTACAATGTTTTAGGCCAGTAAAGTAAATATTCTAATAAAATCTTGTAAATAATTTCCAGTTTAACATAATGTCTAAACAAAATTATTTATAAATTTTAATAAATTCATGAAGTTTAATAAATCAGCATGTTTTTAATCTAAATCAGTATGTTTTTAATCTTCAAAAAGTCGTAATGAATATTTTCTTCGTATTTATCACAAAAATATTTCAAGTAACAATATTTTTGAAATTCCTATTAACATATGTCATTTTTTGTTAAACACACTAACGGAATTTTTTTTTAAATGTCTTTTAATAATCATAATCAAAGTGAGACAGAAATTCAAGGAAGTAACTGTATTATTTTAAATTATTCACGATATTTTTTATTTTAAATTTAGGTGAACCTGGAGAATGATTCCATGCTCGAAATGTAACTTGAATTAAAGGATATACTGGATCACCAAGTGTCCATTTAGTTCACCTTTAGTTTAATGCTTTTGGACTGTAAGACAATATAATTATAATGAAATCCTGTGAATTATTTATCGAAATTTTACTTCGTATATTAACAAAGAGTTGCATCAAAGTTACAAATTCATAAAGGCTAAGAAATCAGATTCACTCTTAAATTATCTATAAGTCGCTATAATGTTTTTTTTTTTTTTGTATTTATCACAAAAGAAACATTTCCTTTTTAATTTTTATTTACATGTATTTTATTTCATAAGAAATACTATCGATAATTAGGAAAGCGTCTTTTAATTAACGTAATCAATAACAAACTAGCATTCTGAATAACAACGTACGATTTCCAATCTAGGTGAAGCTGGAGAATTATTTGATGCTAGAAATATAACTTGGATTAAAGGCTATACTGGACCACCAGGGCCAAGAGGCCCTCCAGGTATCCCTGGAAGACCAGGATCTGATGGTAAGAAGATTAATCTATGCTTTGTGCTTAAACAAAAATAAATGTCAATTTAAAATATAGATATATATTTTCATGTTTGAGCTTTATTCTTTAGGCCCCCATGGAATGGACGGTATACCGGGTAGACCAGGGCCAAAGGGAATTAAAGGTGAAGGGGGAATACCGGGATCAAGTTTACGTGGAGAACCTGGACAAAAAGGCTTCCCAGGTCCGCGAGGAGAAGCTGGATACGTTGGGTTTCCCGGTCCAAAAGGGAAACGAGGACCGGATGGACTGTCTGGACACCCTGGAGAAAAAGTAAATTTTATTCCATTACAGCTACTTCAAAGAATATTGCATATTGACTCAAATAAAATTCACAAAATCATCATATGAGGCATTCTCACATAATTTTGACTTTTAAGTCCCTGAATAATAATTTTTATTTTAGTACATATTCTTGTTTTTTTGTTCTTCTTATACTGGAAAATACCCCATTGCATGACTGTATAACAATATTAACGAGATAAGTAAGTTTTGGGCGATGTTGGGGGTCCAAATATACCACGAAATTCCTTACCGTCCTATGTCCCTGATGCTGATTTTTAAGTTTGGAGCTGTCTGTATAAAGTTGTTTCGATAAAAGTGATTCGATGTAATTTTTTTCCGAAACTGGGACTATTGTTTTATATAAATATGTAGCAAGAAATTAGCCTGCATACATTTTTACGGTTGTTTAACTCTGTCCCTGGATTTTATGCCGTCCCTCTTTCTAAAATTATACAGAAAATCACTTCAGATGCAGCCACAGAAATTTTTTCAACTTTTTTCTCATGCAGAAGTATGCTTGATAAAGAATGGCTAAAATTCTTTGGCAGTAAATTTACTGCAGAATTTAAATCAGCATTTAAATATCAATTTCAAGCATTGTGGCTTTATTGGTAGTCTTAAAATATTTTCGAGGTAAATTCATTTTTTTTTTTAATCCAATGTAAATAACTGTTGCTAAAAATCAATGAATATTGTACAAGAATCATTTAGTCTTATCATGATTTGCCTAAAAATAGGTGGTAATTTTCCTTACCGTCCTATCCTTACTGTCCCCCTTTTTTTCCCTTACCGTCCCTTTTTTTTCCCTTGCCGTCCTTTTCTTGACATCCCTTTAAGACAATGTTATACCAAAATTTTGTACTAAAAATACTACATTGTTATTATTTCTTATTTGAATGATCTGTGGGTACTATGCAAATTCATTATAAGTAAAAATTTAGAAGAAAATAAAAAGTTAGAGAGGTTAAATGTCGAGGGGACGGTAAGTAAAATTAAACTCGCAAGTTTAACTTAAACCTCATTTAAATAAAAAAAAAATCGCCGCTGCTGACCATTTTTTCTTTATTTGGAATCATTAAGGCATTCGCCTATAAGTTTAAAATGTCACTTTATTAAGTTTAATTTCACCAGATTTTTATTTCTGAAAGTTCAAATTTTGTGAGAATGCCTCATATATTATTTCTCTTCACTTCCGATTTTCTTGGTGGAATAATTTAATCTGAATTTTCATTCAAAAATTTAAATATTGCAAGAAACATAAAATAAAATATATTTTAAGTAAATTTGACTAAATACTGACTTAAAATGTATAAATGGATGCGGCCGAAAAAAATCCATACATTTACATATTCATCTCTCAGAATCTTTTTATGTAATGGTAAAAACTGATAAAAAATATTCCCAGTTACACAACTTTAATATATTTTGCATTATTACATAAATAAAGTTGCTTATGGGTGTCACTGCCCTATAGTAATTAAAAAAAATTCTAACTAACCAATATTGAAGTTTCTGACATCAATGGCCAAAAAATATTAATATTTTTAGAAAACAAATTTTCAGGTTTAATTGTTTATATGAAGTGTACCAATGTTTGCATTCATCGTTTTATAAAATTGTGATAATAACGACTATTGAATGTAAGACAACAGGCGTTTCTATATTTTCATACAATTTTGTCACTAAATAAACTAGGGTAAATGCACCTGTAGTGGGTCACTAATTTGTTTATTTTCTAGCGTGCCTTCAAAAACAGATTTTTTTGTCAAATTCTTAGAGATTTCATTAAGAGATAAGTTTTTATTTAAAACATTGTTTCTTTAATATTTTTTTTTTCAAATGAAACTACTCTTGATATACTCTGTTACATTGTAAATAATTTGTTGATTACGCCGAAAACTTAAAGATTTATGCATCAGAAATTTACTAGGCCCACTACTGGAGCATAGGAAAAGGTTTTTTTTATCCGAAAAATATATTTTGAATTTTCGAATTTTTATTCTGATACATGAACGTTGTAGGACTAAGCTAAAAATATATACATCTTTTGGAATTCCCTAACACTTTAATAATCATTAGATAAATGTCCTTAAGTAGCCTAATACTGCTGTGTTTACTTTAAATAATCTCAATTGGCCTGTTATGGTCAACCCCAAAGGTTAAAATCTCTCCAGTGGGAAATAATTGGAATTAAGGGGTCTCAGGACTCTTAAAATTGGAGAAAAAAAAAAGAAAAAAAAATACCATTTTCAACAATTAACATCTTAAAATATATTTGATTTTAAGACATACTTTTTATTGGAATTCAAGGATATAAATATGCTCTTTCTTTTCATGTATTTAAAAAATTGCAAGATGCAGAATTATCATTTACTTCAACATAGCTCCAAACTGTTAGACATTTGTCGAGCAGAAAATTACATAACAGATTATGCACAAGATTACAAAGTAAATTTTGCAACTAGAATGAAAACTTTGGTGCTTACTTATACTTAAGATTGTAATAATTACCCTGAACCTGAATAAATTTATATTTAAAGCATTTTTATATTTTTAAAGCATTTATTTTTATATGTAGTTAAATACAAAGTTGTATTTAACTAATGCAACATTTTGAAAATTTCAACAGTATAATCACCTAAATAAATATGTTTTGATAAATAAAAAGGAAATTTTAGGTTCAGTTTATACAAACTAACATGAAACATATGTTTCGAAAATTTCATGAAAAAATATTCAGAAGTTTTTGAGATATCTTGCGCATTATGCCCAAAAACGTCATTTGGAGAAAAAAATACTTCAAAGCTTCGGAAACGCCGCTTCAGCTATTAATCGGGTATAATTCTAAAAGCCATAACTTCTGTTTTAATTGGAATTTCAAGGAAATAATTATATTAAAATGTTCAGAAAAGATAAGAGTTTGACATCTAAAATAGGTAAAATTTCGAAAATTTTAAAGCTTTAGTCCTAAGACCCCTTTAAACATTCTTTTGAGTAACGTGAAGTAAAAATCCCTCCGATAGAAATAACACACATACTTTCGCAGAGTTAAACGTGAAACAAGAATACATTCCGCGTGTTACAGAAAAAATAAAATCAAATAATTTGAAAACTGTTAACGATAGTAAACCCCCTTTTGTTCCATCTTTATTAGAAAAACAATAAATTTTTAACCATACGATTTCAAAATTAGTTTAAAATTTTACCAATTAAAGTTTAGCGGAACTGGAACATTACATCTTTCATAAGGCACGTAAGGACGTTAATGATGAAACATATTCACGGGTATCGGCCGGTTTTCTTAACCCTTTAGCGAGCGGTATCCACAAAAAAGAACACCTAATTTTAAGTTTACTGGCACCCAGAATATTTAATTAAAATTTTTCTACTATAAAGTACGTGAAAATAAGCAAGTTTTTATTTTCTAATAAATTCTTTTGTAAATTCTGGTGTCAGTCAATCATTTCATCATTTTGCAAATAGAATTTACTCCGCGCCGGAAAGGGTTAAGAGACCATGTTATTGTTACAAATGACGGATATTTTGAAAAATTGTCATTTAGTTTTTTTTTCAGCTTACAGCGTCACCTACTGGCGAAATTGTAAACCAATTTTTTTAATCATATTGTTAAAAAACCTTGCTTAAGATGCAACAAACGGGTCATTTCCACCGTTAACCGTTTTCAAATTATTTAATTTTAAAAAGGACTTTGTGGGGACACCGATGCATGTTTTTGGACATCCTCTATATTTCTTTATATTTTTGTTATACATGAGAAAACTTATTGATCCCTTTTTACACATTTTTATTTCCATGTAGGGATTTAGAGGAGAACCTGGTGTGGATGGATTAGAAGGACCACCTGGCTACGATGGATTCCCAGGGCCAAAAGGAGAGAGGGGTGACCTGGGTTATCCTGGTCCTGTCGGAGAACCTGGCGAGAGAGGTTTCACAGGGGACAGTGGAATAAAAGGTGTAACTGTTACAAAAAATTTTCCAATTGCCTCTAAGAAATAATATATAAAACACTGTTTTTTATTTTGCTTTCGATAAGTACCTTGAACAAATTTCATATTCTCAATGATCAATTCTCTACGAAAATTGAAAACTTTTGAACATGCTGGATGAATGTATTTTTCGGGTGTAATATGAAAATATAAAAAGACTATACAAAATCATATTAACAGAATTTTACTAGATTCGAAGATTTATGCGACTTACCAGCCTGCTATTAAAATAAGCATTAAATTTATTTTGTAACTTTACTTCGCATTTTCATGAGCATATGTGTGTTTAGGGCAATAGCCCGGCAAAATCTGAAAGTGGGGGAGGTGGCTTGGAAAAAATTTTTGGTGGGGCAAGTCCTTTCCTATCATTAGAATTTTGATTACAAAGTCTTAATTATTTTTTATTCAACATAGATGACATTATTATTAAAAGATCATGAAATCCAGAGGGAACTCCATAAAGTTGATAAAGAGGACCAGCTCACCCTTTTCCTATCTGGTTATGGTCCAGTGTACATTGCCTTTTTTTGATTTTTCAGATACAAGCTATGTTATTGTTAGGTAATAGAAACTTTTAAAATATTAAATTAGAAACTTTAAAATATTTAATTAATTACTTTAAAATATTTAATTAGTTATTCATTATTAATTATTCCAAATTCAGTTTCAGTCAAATTTCACTTTAAAACAATTTTATTTTTCTACAAAAAAGATCGTTAATTAAAATCAATAATAAAATAATAAATTTTAATTTTAATAATTTCAGCCAAAATAAATATTTCTTTTATAATTTTCAAATATTAAATTCAAAATTTAAACATAACGATCTTTTCATTCAAAATCTTTAACCTAACATTCCTTCATTTTAAATCTTTTCTCTTCTCTGTGTCGCAACACCGTCACTCGCACGCAACGTTTTTACTTTCTTCTATCTTTACAAGAAGAAAGTATTGGATTCATGAAAATTTTCGAATTCCGGTTTTCGACGGATTTACACGTTTTAGAGGTCAGAGATTCCAAAAAACATGTTTTTACAAAATGTCTGTCTGTGACTCTGTGAGTCTGTCTGTCTGTCTGTCTGTCTGTCTGTCTGTGTGTATGTGACACAAATTTTGTCGGCGCTCTATCTCAAGAACTAATGCACGGAATTTAATAAAAATTGATATTCACTTAGTGCCTAATACAAATTGATGCTGATTAGTTTTTGGTGTAAATCGCTCAACAGGTGGCGCTGCAATGCTGCATTTTTCACGATTTTTGCAATAGCTCTATCTCAAGAACTAATGCACGGATTTTGATCAAACTTCAGATTTAGTTAGTTCTTGATATGAATTGATGATTATTACGTTTTGGTGTAAATCGCCCAACAGGTGGCGCTGTTATGATGAATTTTGCAGGATTTACACGATTTCCCCAATAGCTCTATCTTAAGAACTAACGCACGGATTTTCATCAAACTTCAGATTAAGTTAGTCCTTGATATTACTTGCTACTGATTAGGTGTTGGTGTAAATCGCCCAACAGGTGGCGCTTCTCTGCTGCCTTTTCCACGATTGCCTCAATAGCTCTATCAATAGAACTAATGGACCAATTTTCATCTAACTTCAGATTTAGTTGTATGTTGACACAAGTTGTTGTTAATTAGGTTTTGGTGTTAATCACCCAATAGGTGGCACTGCTATGCAGAAATTTTCACGATTTTCGCTATTGCTCTATCTCAAAAACTAATGTACGGATTTTCTCCAAACTTCAGATTCAGTCAGACGTTGACATAAATTGTTGCTGATTAGGATTTGGTATAAATCACCCAATAGGTGGCGCTGCTAGGCAGCATTTTGCTGAATTTAGACGATTTCAGCGATAGTCATATCTCAAGAACTAATGCACGGAATTTCATATCGTTAGAATCCTCATGAGATGCATAGATTGCAACTTAATTTTGGCAGTTTGATAGCGAATTTTGAAGTATTAACATGTATGAGATAGAAGAAAGTTTTGGGATTGGTACATCCGACTAGTTTTGATTTGAGATAGCGTCCTTCTGGAGCGTGGCTTGGTCTCTTCCCGTAAAAACTTCGTATCGATAGGACGTATAGCTCCCGCCGGTGTACTGTATTGTTGAAATCAGTACACCGGGGGGGGGGAGGCTTATCCTGTTTAAATAATTTAATCTTTATACTTTTAAACTCCTTTTATACCATAGAAAATTTAGTATTATAATAAGTAATTTATTCAACAAGTATTTATCAAGTAATGAACCATGGAGCAGTGCCGACACTCGAAGTCCGATGAAATGAAAGGCAGCATTAGTCATCAGATCGATGTAAAGGTGGTACACATCTCAGAAGATACTACAGAAGAGTGACACATCACTCAATCACGATTTAGGAATATTCATCTATATTCCAATCAAGAATTTCCATCTCTTCCACTTGTTTTCAGCTTCAAAAAATATCCGAGAACGTAAGTGGTAAGATCAGCAAATTTTAAGATCTCTCGCACAAGCGATTAATGATGTCCCACCTTATTCCTGTACGAAAAGAGAAAGTGAGGTATGCTGACTCTATTGGATTTCTCGTTTTGTGTTGATCATTTCTACATAATACAATAACTGCTGAACATTCCGACTGTTATAGACTTGCTGAGATGAACTATTCAATCTCCAGGAACGATTCTTCAAATGCATACTTCTTGGACTCCCTAAGTGTTATTTTCCTATTAAAAGCAGATTATGATAAATCATCCTTCTAATCAAATCCAATTCAGGTTATGTTCATTTTTGAACATATATTCTTCGTTAGAGTTCTTGAAATTTAATATGTCATTAAAGTATTGGTTATTTATCTTCGTTCAGGGATATATTGAATCAGAAATGATATTCTGTCATATGTATCTTTAAGTGCACTTAATTTCCCCCTCCCAACCCCCTTTTCTTAAATTTTTAATTTGAATAAAATATTGGTTTAAATTTAATATGTGTATTCATTGAGTATGATATTTTTATATAATATATAGTTTAATGTGCCAAAGGATCAAGCAAATAAATATTATAAATTGAATACTTGATAAATTAATTTTCAAAATATAAAATTGGCACTTCTCCATTTTACTACAAAGCATTTCAGATGAATGTTACATTTCTTCAGTTCAGGTGAGTACTGCTTTAAAATTATGATTTTATATCCATCATGTATTTTACTCTTTTTTTTCATAATGCAATGTACTCTTCTTTATTTCACCACTTTCAGATCATGTGCCTCTTTTCTTTTTAAATTAAATTAAATAATTCTATCTCTAAAACCACTATAATCTATTTCTTCTTCTTTTTATTTTTTTTTTAATATTACAGTTATCTAACAACAGTTATAGGTTTTTCGTAAAATAAAATGCCAAATTTATAGATTTATAATAAATTTTATCCAGATTCCGACTTGTTAGATTCTCCGCTCCCCATAACATGTACGCAACATGTTGTCTAGGATTCATATATTTTAAAGTAATTTGCATTTTAAAATCATAAGACAAAGGATACAATATCACATTGCGTTTAAAGGCATGTGTGACATTTCGACAAAGTTAACGAAGATATTTATCATATTTAGAATTACGAGATTTACAATTTAAATTTTTGTGCAGACTGTTTGTGATTTTGAGAAGTATGACATCTGATTGGGATCGTCCCGTTTATATATACAGTTGAGTAACATTAACTCCTTGGGGGACGAGCGACCGATATACGTACCACTTAAGGTACTCAGAATCCTTCATTATTGCCGCCAGGTTTTTTTTTTTTATTGTAAAATTTCCCTTATTTAATCTGGGCATTTTCGCGATTCAATTACAGAAAAATTTCTGTTTTGAAAAACCGGTGATAGAAGCTTAAATATTAAGCAAAGAGCTCTCGTCGCGAAAGGGTTAAACGTCGGACTATACGATATAAACTCAACTCCAAGAAGAAAGATTTTATGATTACCGTTTGAGATTTGTGCAATATTTTTGCATGTGAGCTAAACGCTTCGTAAATTAATAGATAAGTAAAAAACATAAATTGGTATCTGAATACTTACATATTTATTTACCTTATGCAGTGGAAAAACACAACATAACCCAGAAAAGAGTAAATTGCTGGCCAGCAGCAAGATAGGTCCTGGCAATTATGGAGAAGTGCTGGCTAATGGTCTACCACTGCATGACCACTGCTGGACAGCTTCAGTCAACTTTGCTGTTGGAAATCATCAGATAAAATTCTGGTGGGATTTCGTTTTATCTCCTGCGCTGGCCCACCACTACATAGAAGTGCACGAACTTTTGCAGTATTATTGCTGGGAACCCTTACACTAGGTGGCGTTGCGAATATCGAAGACATTGAGTATTTGAACACAAATCTGAAATGAATATCATAGCACAATTTAAGCTGTGAAGCTGATTTTTTTTTAAACTGTAAATAATATAGCATCACTGCCACCAACAAAATAAATAAGTAAATGAATAAATAAATAAATTCTTTATTTGAACGCACTTTTTTCTCTCCTTAAATCTGGTTTTACTAAGTTACAAAGGATTTCGATTTTCATAATTTACACAGTTCAGAATAAATAATAAAAGTTCAGAATAAATAATTCGATTTTCATAATTTACACAGTTCAGAATAAATAATAAAAAAAAGCGTATAAAATATATAGTATTTCTATATAATGCAATAATTTCTATACCAGTTTAATGATTGGGAACGTAAATCACAAAAGAAACAAACTTGAAATATTGTAATGAGAGGTTGAAAACTATGCGCCTTCGTAGCATACGCTGAAAGTACTTGTTCATGTCCGACCACGAAACTCAAACAGCATCGAGCGCGGTTAGTACTTGGGAGAGTGACCACATGGAAACCGCTGCGGGTTCAAATATTTCTAGAGATATATTCTATAGCTCTTGATGAAACTAGCTTATAGAAAAAAGAGCCATAATGCTTTGTTTTTGTATAGAATTCTATAAGAAATTTTTGTAATGGAAAGTGCTGGGCCAGCAAAGGAATAGCAGTAGGATAGGTGCTAGTACTGCAGGAAAAGTGCCGGATTAAAGTAATGTGATACCAATGCTGGCCTGCTGTTGGCCATCACTGATGGGTCAGCTGCATTCCGCGCGGACACTTTTCGACAAGTTTAAGTAATGGCACTATTGCACTTTACCGCTGATGGCAGTGCTGGCTGCCATCTTTTTTCAAGCTGATGGCCCACTGTTTCTTTCTTTGCTGGGAAATTTCAAACATAATGTTACACGAACATTTTAATTCATGGAATACATAATGTTAAAAGATGGGTCTAATGTTTATACATGAGGTTACAAAGAAAGAAAAAGAAAATTTTGACATTTGAAAAATTTGACATTGACATTTGACATTGACATTTGACATTTACGATCAACCATTATTGCCATTTAATTTTATAGTTTGGCGGTAGATTTTTGGTCAACGGGATAATTAAGTATTACCATAAAAAGCTACATGCTGCCGACGACTGGCTTTTTCGCTAATCGTTGCCACAGATTAATCTCGGAAAATAATATATTTGAAGCTACTGAAAAAAATTAATAGCTCGAAAAATATTTGTCAGAAAATTGTTAGACAAACTGCTTTAGAAAGATAAAAAATTGTAACTTTCTTGATATAAATTTTGAATCTAATGATTACGCCGTTTTTCAAATATTGAATTTCAAAAATTACCAAATTTCACAATGGAGTATCATAGCTAAACCTTCACGCGTAAAAAGATCATGAGAACGGCAATGTGTCTTGACGTTTAAACTGGCTATAACACGAGTCGCAAATTATAGCAGCCTTATTATTCTGCTATAATATAAAAGTGAATTATGATGTCACGAGTCATGATTTTTATTTAATTCTCGAGAAATACTAGATGCGCCATTTCTTTTTAGTTGTGTATAATATAGGTTAATTCGCGTATGACCTTATATTTAAAACGAATATATGGTTAATACATGGCTTTTACAAGAGAAAGTGACATCATGTAGGGCTTTTCATGAATTTACATTTCTTTTTCTTTTTTCTCCCCCCCCCCCCCCCCCCAAGAATCAAGACTATATTTATTTAAGCTTAGGAAACATTTTTTTAAAAAAAAATACTGGTGTAAAAGCAAAATTTCTCAAGGCTTTCAATAGATTGAAAAAGAGAGCATATTTGCGCGATATTCATAGTCCGCACAGTGTTTAATTTTAAAATTGATTTTTCTAATCAAGCAAGTTTAAAACAACGGACAACGCCAGATATTTCAGCTGGTAATAGTATAACAATAAATAAAAACATAGATGCCAATTTTAAAAAGGTGAAATATTATCACTGGTGAAAATGACCATGTTTTACAGAAAACGTGTGCATTTTCAATAAACTTTCATTCCGTCTCTGCGCAAGTTAAGCAATATAAATTTAAAAATATATAATTAAAAAAAAATTAGCTTACTAAATTTAGTCACGTTGAAACATAGTCCGTTGTATCGACATAAGATGAACGTGAAGAATAAAAATAATTTAATTGGGATATACAATAAAATGTTTACCTGTTACCGTCTCAGAATGGTTGAAAAAAAAAGTCTAGATACCAAACCCGTCGGCCGATTTCTTCAGAAATGCATACAGATATTACGACAGTGGCCTGTAACATATTTACAAAGTGAGATCTCAGTCGGAAGTATAGTTTGGGCCTTGAACGATACCGTGTTCACTCACACTCGCGCACACACGCACAGACACGCGAACTGACATCACCGAATAAACACCAAAATCGAGCTCTGGGAAACTGAAAACATGAGAAAATTCTAATACACATGGCATACATCCACATACATTTGGAATAGGTTTTAAAATAGCGAAAAAAAATCCAGGGAATCTCAAAATGTCACATTACTTTTCTTCCACTACACTGTAAAAAAATTATGTAACGTTAATCCGTAAAATTAGTAGCAACATGCTGCCTCCAATTTTATAGAGTAATTGAAGTTATCTAATGGTGTAATTTAAACTCATATACCTGGTGTAATATTACACATTAGTGTAACGTAACACCAGCTATATCGGTTAAATTGTTCAATAAAATGGAGGCAGCAAGGCTGCCATCACTTTTATGAAGTAACGTTACATAAATTTTTTACAGTGTGTCCGAGTAACGGAAAGTAAAAAATGTGTATTTTTAAATTTTATTTTGCTTTTTTCAATGGTTCTGACAAAACAAACAACATTTACATTCCATCTAAATAAAGTAACTCGAAAAAAAGTTCTTTACTAACCGACTTATTATGGTACCTATAGGTCTGCCTGGTCTTCCTGGTTTTTATGGTGTTCAAGGAGAAAAGGGAGAGCCAGGCGATTTTGGACCTGGAACAAGAGGTCTACCGGGACCACCAGGATCTAGAGGTTTGCCAGGTAATTCTGAATATCTTCTATATGTATTCCGTGAATCTACTGCTAATATAAAAAAATAAATATACATATGCATTTCACGTATGGGCTAAAGTTATTTGATAAGCTTTGAACGCATGTTAAGTGCTTGAAACTTTTCCTTTATGATTATATTTTTACCACTTTCCAACGTAGTTGGAAAATGTTTTTGAGTTCGGTTTGTGTAGCCATCAGTCTGTGTGTCTTGGTCGTCTGTCTGCCCTGGACGACTGTCCGCGCTCTAACTCGCGTAGATATACTCGGATTTCCATGTAATTGATAGTATGTTATTGAGCTTGACCATGGTATATTTGGCATTGAAAAAAAAATGTGTAGCATTTATAGTTCGTTTATAGAGGCAATCAAAATTTATATTACGGTTGATGAGGAAAAGTTGTTTGCAGTGTATTTTCTTGATGTAACATTACAATAACTGAACATAAAAAACAAATTGCCTTATTTTTTAAACTAGAATTTCAGCTTCCTTGCAATTAATAGTCCTTTCCTTGGAGGATATTTATCAGCATAATCATAGAATTCTCGTAGTTTGATGATTTACCACAGTTCTGATAGCAAATTATTTTCATACTAATACTTCAAAATTTTCAAGGCTAAGCACATTTTCTAAACTAAAATATGGGCAAGGGTGGGTTCTGTTTGTTTAAAAAAAATCACAACATCCATTTAATACTTTTCCAATATTTAATCAATAAACATAAAATTATTGTATTATTAATTAGAAAAATAAAACTTTGCTAAAATCACCAAAAAATACAAAGTAACACGCAGTATGCGTTTCGGGATGGAAATTTTTAGAGCTTCTCATCAGCCAAAGTAAGCCCAAAGGTTACAAATAAACAGAAAGAGCAGAGAAGAGAACTTACAAAGAGTACGACAGGTGGCGCTAGTTGAAAGGAAAACACTAATAGCACATACTGAAAAAAATAACAGAAACTTTTGTGTTAATTTTTTCTTACGAAACAGAAAACCATAAAATAACGCCAAACACCATAACATACAAAATAACGTACATGTGTGTTATTTTGTATTTTTATGGTGATTTTAACAAAGTTTAATTTTTCTAATTGTGATTTATCGCCAGTTTTCCGGTGCCGTTTCATCTTCATTGTATTATTATTTTTATTATTTAAATAAATGTAGGATTTCCTGGGGATAAAGGGCAACCAGGATTCGATGGCGTTACTGGAATTCCAGGACTGAAAGGAGAAAGGGGTGATGATGGATTTCCTGGCGTTAGAGGACCCCCTGGTTTACAAGGATTGCCTGGACCACTAGGAAAACCAGGAAACGATGCATTTCCAGGACCTCCAGGTAAATACTAAATTTTATTTTTACTTTCAATAAGTGCTTCAAAAGATAAAGTACTAAAGATAATTAAAATTAAAGTTAATTCTCAAAAAAGACTATTTCATACTAATTGTGAATTCAAAACAATCATAAATGTGTCTGGAAATCGCTTTTCGATTATCCTTAACATTTACAGTTTCACAGTAAATTTTTAAAGATAGACAAATATTCATTTTAACGCCTCGAAGGGCGGTGGTTATATTATTTATACCACTTAATTTTAATCCTCAGCTGCCAAATTTCCACTAGAGTTTTGGAATAAAATTTTCCATTTGTAATGTACGTGAAGAAAATCTTATGTTTATTTGAAAGTGAATTTGTTGGTAAATTCTGGTGCCATTCAATCATTTCAGTATTTTAGAAGCAGAAGTATTTTCACCTTGAAAGGGTTAAGCATGTATATTATAATAGTACTGTAAACAGATAAATTTAAAATAAATAGCATTAGCCAAACAGCTGGCTGATATTGTATTCTACAACAAACATCATTCGATATGTACCCTTGACTGCTGTTGACGGTCTCGTAGACCGCTGCTTTTTATAATTTTAACCTTTAAATGCTGTGACAAAAATTGTCGCATAAGTGTGAGCTGTGTCTGAGACCGCTTGATGGGAGGATGAATAAAAGGCTCGATTAACTCATAGGATACTGTTTATATACTAAACTGTCGGTACGGGACTATTACAATTAAAATTCACTTATTCAGAAGACTCCAGCAATAGTACTAAGATTCTAAACGAAACAAAATTTCACTAATTACCTGTAGTTAAACTGAAAATTACAAATTAACCTGTTGAGGGGCGGTGGGATATATTTTATCCCACCTACGATTAATGAAGATTTACATCAGAAAAATTTTATTAAATTTTACTTTTCTAACTTTGGTGGGAAAAAAGTCGTAAAATTGCTTTTCCTTATTTTGCAATAAATCTTTTTTCAGATTCCGGTGTGAATTCGACAGTACAGAAACATAATTACTCGCTCCTCAAAGGATTAAATTGTGAAAATTATAAAAAAACAGCAGTCTATGAGACCAATAACAACATCTAAGTGTTAACTTCTAATTTTCAGTTTAACTATAGATACTAGAGAAATTTTGTCTCGTTTGAAGCCCTAGTACTACCTCTAGTGTCTTCTGAATAGGTGAATTTCAGTTGTAGTAGAAGGTATATATAAATATTTTACAGACATACATACAATAAACCCAACTGGAGTGAAAAATTAGCCAGAGCCAGGAATCAAACCCGGGACCACAGCATACAAGACTGCTGCTCTAACCACTGAGCTACTCCGGCCGATGCCTGAGTCTGCAATTTCTCACTAATAAACCATGTTGGGGAAGTCACCAGCCATCTATACGACAGCCTTGGAGGACCGGACAACGATGAATAGATTTTCCTATTACATCGATCTACGATAATTATAATAAAACACACATACTACAATATATATTAAAACACTGTATACTGTGGTCCCGGGTTCGATTCCTGGCTCTGGCTAATTTTTCACTCCAGCTGGGTTTATTGTATGTATGTCTGTAATATATTTATATATACCTTTAACTCTTGAATGCAGGCGTTATTTATGCGTGTATGTGTGTTTTAATATATATTGTAGTATGTGTGTTTTATTATAATTATCGTAGATCAATGTAATAGGAAAATCTATTCATCGTTGTCCGGTCATCCAAGGCTGTCGTATAGATGGCTGGTGACTTCCCCAACATGGTTTATTAGTGAGAAATTGCAGACTCAGGCATCGGCCGGAGTAGCTCAGTGGTTAGAGCAGCAGTCTTGTATACTGTGGTCCCGGGTTCGATTCCTGGCTCTGGCTAATTTTTCACTCCAGTTGGGTTTATTGTATGTATGTCTGTAAAATATTTATATATACCTTTAACTCTTGAATGCAGGCGTTATTTATGCGTGTATGTGTGTTTTAATATATATTGTAGTATGTGTGTTTTATTATAATTATCGTAGATCGATGTAATAGGAAAATCTATTCGTCGTTGTCCGGTCATCCAAGGCTGTCGTATAGATGGCTGGTGACTTCCCCAACATGATTTATTAGTGAGAAATTGCAGACTCAGGCATAGCAGCAGTCTTGTATACTGTGGTCCCGGGTTCGATTCCTGGCTCTGGCTAATTTTTCACTCCAGTTGGGTTTATTGTATGTATGTCTGTAAAATATTTATATATACCTTTAACTCTTGAATGCAGGAGTTATTTATGCGTGTATGTGTGTTTTAATATATATTGTAGTATGTGTGTTTTATTATATTCAGTTGTAGTAGTCCTACACAAAAGCTTACAAGGAAGGTCTCCATACAGGGCATACTCAGAATATGTTGAAAAAAATGCTAGTGAAACTACTCATGTATGTAATAAGGGATCAGTCAAATTTAACGGCGGAATTTCAGTAGATAGTCAGTAAAAAAATAAAATATTTTCGAATATTTGGCGCGAAAATACGAAAGTGACACGCGATTTGGCGAGCAGGATTTTTCCTCGCCAAAAGCAAACGATTTTAATGCATCTGAAAATTTATTAATTGTTTTTTAGAATGCACGGTTTTTAATGAATTCAAACTTAATCAATGAAAGAGGTTATCATATATTTTTTATATTACATATATATGTTGCTAATTGCTGTAGTTATTTAATTTCATCACTGTGGAAATATTTTCTATGCTTTGCAAATTGCAAATATCTATTTTAAGTTATAGTCTGCTGGCAAAGCGATATAAGTAAGCGTCCTATCTTAAATGGGAGAGGTATCCGCAAGATTAAAGGCGAGGTCACGTCAATCAAGGTCATACGCCACCTAGCGGACGGAGTGAACTACAAGAGGATTATTAACTTCTTTCCCCTTTATGGATGATCTATAAGTTCGATATCTATGAAATAATTATGCGCACGCGCAGCCGTGATTTTATTCGTTTGTCGTCTGCAGTACTTAATTATTGGAAGTATAGATATAATTCGATTTATTTAATTTATTAATTGAAGTTAGTTATTTAAACAAAATGAGTTCTTTTAAGAACTTATATTATTTGGGAAAATGCCACGACGGCGTTTTAATTATTGCAGTTTTCAAAACTGCAAAAATAACTCTCTATATTAGAGAACTCAGTTTTTTTCGCTTCTCAAAAGAGAAAAACAGGTTAGTTTTGTGTTTTATTATAATTTATAAAAAAGTTAAAATATTATTTAATGTATATTATTAAATGTCAGTGATTTTAATACGTTCTATTTGAATTATGTTTTTGTAGTTCAATGAACAAGGACATATAAAAATTAGTTAATGTATGTTAAGATAGAATTTTACAGCAGCGTTTTTAATTCAATTCCTGATAAGATAAAGTTATAAAAATTACATAAACATGTGTATTTCCAATGAGAATTAAACGTTTCATTACGCTTAGAGTTTAAGTATAAATTATTTAATTAATTTTAAGGCATATTTTTTATTTACCGGGCGCAGGCGATAATTTGCCAAATATTCTCTTGATCGAATTGTATTTATAATATTTAAAATAGAAGCATTTCATTCATTCCATTTAAAACTCATTTAATTTTACATTAGGATCCACTTTAATTAAAAATGCAAGCAGTAATTCTTGTACTATTAAACCAGCAATAATCGATTATTTATAGTTTTAAATATTTTGAGAATTTTAGACAAAAAATTCCTAAAATCGACAAATTACTTTTTTTTTAAATTTAGAAATATGTCGGTCATTGTGTCATATCCGGGAAAAATAGTTTTCATGGGATACCTGCACTTCGCACAGGTGAATAACATTGCAGAAAGCATTCAAAGTATAGAAGAAACTTCAAAAATTGGAATAAAATATAAGATATTTACAAATAGTACGTGGTATGCTCAATTAAACATTTATTTATCTTACACCGGTTCTTCGGAGGGGTAAAATGGTAAAATGGATAACTTTCCGTAATCGGGCCGATAGCCATGATTGGCGTCAAATGAGAAAACAGTATACAATTGTGACTGTATAAAAGTTAAATAATGGTTAGAAAATGAAAGTAACTTTTATCGAAATAACCCAATTGCGGAACATTCTCCAAATTTGAAAAAGGCTTATGAAACACACAACAATCGCCAATAACTGAAAACTATAGACTAATAATAAGGTCGACGTAGCAGTTGTTGGTCGGTAGCCAATAATTTCAAATTTCCCTTTTAATTTTGTCCTGTTTCAATTTTTTTTTTTTTTTTTTTTTTTTTTTTTTTTCAATCTGGCTTTTGCAAAAGAGTCGGAATAAGTAGCAGAAAAAAAAGGGCTGCGGACGACGGAGATGGGCCAATTGAGCGTATTAAAATCACTGACATTTAATAATATATATTAAATAATATTTTAACTTTTTTATAAAAAAAATTATAGGGCTGAAAATCACGTTTAAGATGCTTAAAGGTTTTAAATATTTCTCTTTTGCAATTTCCCAAACAGCTGGTATAGTTTAGAAATCGTAGTTTGTTACATAACTTACTCGATTGTTGTACTTGCATGTACAGTTGTAACAACCATAAAGAATGTTTAAGGATTTTTCAGCTACGTTTAGATAAGGTAAAATTAATTTCCTAATTTATAATCAAGTTGTAAAAATACTAAAATGTTGTATTGTTACTAGAAACACATCCATGTACATAATTTTTATTTTTCTAGCATATCTGGGAGGGAAAAATCGATTAAATCTTTTTATCTTTTCATATATATCAACAGGGTTAGATTAAATAAACAGTGTAAAAAAGTACTTTTATGTTAGCCGGCCGCAGCTCACAAACCGTCAAATATTTTCCACATCACCAGCGTTTATGTTGCATTCATTTCATTCAAAATATAAAATCATCATTTTAAAAATATACTCGTCATTTGAAAAACATAACTTCATTTAAAATACATACATACTGGTATATTACATCAATTTAAACACATGCTTTTCGCTCATTATATTTAAAATACATTTTTTTTTCTAATAAATAATAACATAAACCCAAGGTGGGCAAGTTTCTTCCAATGTGGAAAAAAACCGGGAAAAAACCATGGAATTAAAAGTTACGCCTATAACTTTTATTAACAAAAATGGTTTTCTTTTAGCCTGAATAGCTTGCATAAAATTCAGGTCTATTTGAAGATATTTACAGTTTAAGAGTTATAGGCGGAAAAGCAGACAAAGCCATTTTAGAGAATACCTGTTAAAATTTTAATCGTGAATTTCAAATATTTACTCACTCATGGAAGATTAACCTTGTTTACCAGATTTATTGCAAAATATTTTTGTTACTGCTTGTTTTGATAAAAATATATGTATTTAAAAAATAGTTGCGATGTCAGTTTAGTTTCGGGGCAAAAGGCAATACTGTTTACGTAGCATTAGTGCTTTTTCTCCCGAAATTAAAATGACATTGCGATTTTTTTTAATACACATATTTTTATCAAAACAAACTGTAACAAAAATATTTTGCAATAAATCTGGTAAATAAGGTTCATCTTCCATGAGTGAGTAAATATTTGAAATTCATGATTAAAATTTTAACAGGTATTCTCTAAAATAGCTTTGTCTGCTTTTCCGCCTATAACTCTTAAATTGTAAATATCTTCAAATAGACCTGCGCACGAGATGCGCAGATGGTAGATATTCTGTCATATATGACGTCATACAAAAAAACCCGCGTATTTGCGTTATTCACTCCATCCACAAGATGGCGCAGCTGTGTCAATTTACGACAGATTCCAGCATTAACTTTGTACGCTTACTTATAGCGCTTTGCTGCTGGCATTTGATTTAACATTTCCATATCGAAGACGAGGTCGTTTCCATAGCAACAAAATCAAATCGACAGTGTTCTATCTGCTTTATTTTTGAGCTTGAAATAATTTAAATCAATTTAAATTTGTTTTAAATCGTAAAATATGATATTTAAAGTTCATTATAAATATATATCACAAACAATAGTTAAAACAAACTAAAAATGACAAAACTATTGTTAAAACAAATTAAAAATGACAAAACTAAAGTTATTTAAATTAAACTTGTATAAATAAATTCAACATAAAAAGTTTTTTCCTACATAAAACCGTATTTTTTTTTCATCGCCAACCGGTGATAAATCGCCAAATAAACGAAAATTTCGTTATTTTTTTACGGACGCTGTATCGGGGTTCGGTCAAAAAAATGTTTATAAACATATATATCCATATGAGAAGAGCATTCTGTAATTTTTTCAGATTTTTCTGAGTATGCCCGTACGGAGACCTTCCTTGTTAGTACAGAAACAGTATTTATTATATGAGTTTATCGATACTTTTATTCAACCTACCATCAAGTGTCTCAGAGATGATTTACTCTATCTGTGCGACAATTTTGTTACAGTAGTTAAGCATTATCCTTCTATATGTATAAAAAAAGTTTTGATTTAGAAATGGACCAATGTAAATCTGCGTAGATATTCCCGGTAGATCGGTATCCAATTTGAATGCTTAAGCATGATTTTTCTTCGTTAATATTAAAAAAACTGTTGCATGCAAAAATATGAAAATCGGTGGTATTATGGAGAAATGTTTGATAAGCACGCTGATGCAGACAGTTTTCAAATCGAATAATTATTTAAAGATATATTTAATGTTAAAGTTGATCTAAAGTCGTTCCACTAAAAAAGTTTTATAGGAGCAAAAACTACACATAGGAATTTAATCATTTTTAGACCATTTTATACTTTTGAAGTTCCCGGTGTGCAGACTGCATTCATTTTTTTTTTACTCATTTTTTATTTTATTTCAATTTTAAATTCAAATTTTCAGCATTTCGAGAGATAATTTTTACATATTTTAGAAAATGATATTAATTTAAACTGTTGCCAACTGTATAAACAGCGCAAACAATAATGTTTGCTTCAAATTAAAAATTTATTTACACGTGGCTATTCTAAACAGAAAAAAAAACTTTAAAATTAGAATTAAATGATTACATGCTGAAAGCAGGAAAATTACGTCATAAGAACCATATTTACACTTGAATTTTAAAAGAGAAACAAAATGTTAAAGTAAAAAAATTATTATTATGCATTAAAACTTGTAAATGGAGGAAATTACGTCAGATTTAAAATGGCCAAAAATATGGCAAAACATTTTAAATTAAAAAATATATTTGCTCGAGACATTTATTTAATATTTTGAGATGATATTTTCAACTATTATCATGAATTCGAAGACAGCGCAAATAATATTTCATTCTAACAACAAAAGTATTTTCACCTGAATATTAATAAGATAAATAAAATTCTGGTGTAAATTACGTCAGATTTAAAACGATATATTTAAAATGAATTATTTAAAAGAACTATCTTATAGCGCTGTTAAAAAATACCGGGAGACAATGACACTGTTTACTTAATTCATTTTACATTAACTTATTTTCAAATGTTTAACTAATTTTTTTAATTAAATACGAAAACAGGCCATTGTATATCTTAACAGCAGCAGATTTGGTCTTAAAAATCCCCAATCCAAGGAAAACGAATGGAAACCCGTTTACAGAGAGATCGCTACTGTTCTTTTTTTATTATTATTCAATATTTTTAAAGCAGATCAAATTAGTGTGCTTTTTGGATTTTGGTGTGCCTGAACGGGAGTTGGCGAGCGTAGCTCGTAGGGGGTAGAGCCCCCTAGTTGTTTTAAAAATATTAAACAAACAGAATTCTAATAAGCAAATACCTGATGTCTGTTTACATTTCAGAAGATCTTTAAAAAAAATTAACAAACTGTCCTGTCGGAATGCAGTTTGCACTATAAGGCTTGCCAAAGAGTCGAATTATTTTGTGGTAGAAAACAAGTTTTTTTTTTTTTTTTTAAGAAAGAGTCTTTTATAAGCTTTATTTTTTTATTATTATTTTCCCCTTTTTAGCGTTTAAAATATTTCGTTGTTGCAACTCCATAGTCAGTTTGTCAATTTTGGCAAGACTAGTTTAGCTCATAATTAACTCCGTTGTTTTTGTAACTCGTAAACATAGTAATTATGAAGATTATTTTGCGGTGTATCACTTGTGGTGGGCTAATGGAAAATTGAAAATTGAAATTCAATATACTAATTTACAATTAAGTTCTAAATATAGTAAAATGTTATACCGTTATCGGAAACACATCTGTGGACATATCCTCTTTAATAAAAATCTGTGTTGCTGGCGACTGGCTTTTCCGCTAGTCGTTGCCACAGATTAATCTCGAAAAATGAAACATTTGAAGTTACGGTAAAAATTAATAGCTCGAAAAGTATTTGTCCAAAAATTGTTAGACAGACTGCGTTAGACAGGTAAAAAATTGTATTTTTCGCGCTATAAATTTCAAATCTAATGATTATGCCATTTTTCAAATATTGAATTTCAAAAATTACCAAATTTCACACTGGAGTACTATAGCGTAAACAGATAATGATAACGGTAATCTGTCCTGTCGTGTATACTGGCTATAGAACGAGTCACAAACTATAGTAGCCTTATTATTCTGTTAAAATATAAAAGTTAATTATGATGTCACGAGTGCATGTTTTTAATTTAATTCTCGACAAATACTAGAAGCGCCATTTCTTTATAGTGGTGAATAATATAGGTTAATTCGCGTATGACCTCATATTTAAAAGGAATATATAGTTAATGCATGGCTTTTACAACAGAAATGAAGGGCTTTTCATGACTTTACATTCCTTTTTTTTTTATTTTTTCAAGAATCAAGACTATATTTATCTAGGCTTGGGAAACATTCTTTTATAATACTGGTATAAAAGCAAAATTTCTCAAGACTTTCAATATATTATAAAAAAGAGCGTATTTGCACAAGATTCATAGTCCGTAGGGTGTTTAATTTTAAAACTGATTTTCTTAATCAACCATGTTTAAAACACTACAGCTAGTTTTTTTTTTTTTATAATTCTAGAATATCAGGAAGTGAAAGAAAAATCGATTACAAAATTACATTTTTACATAAAAAAAATTATAACGTTGTATAGTATTAAAAAAAACTTTTTGAGTTGTACTTTACGAATATGTAATAATATATTTCCTCATGTTCTTAAATCAAAAGTTATCAGGTAAGGAAAATCCGTCAATAATTTATGGACACCCTGTATTATACTAAAATATGTATACTTAAAGGAGTAAAAGTTTGAAGTTTACGCATTTGCTTTGTTGTGAAATACATACTCTTAAACTTTGCATAAAAATTGCTTCATTACCCATCGCGATGTCACGTGAGCCTTTAAAGGACACTTTTTAAAAAATTAATAACATTTGCGTGGTTCTTTATTGTGTCCGTGATTAATGCTGCTGGTTCCTTTCCTTACAAAAATGTTAAAGATAGATTTCCTACCAGAAAAATATAATTCTAATCTAAATTAACTATAATTTACGATTTTCTGCTAATTATTTTTTCACGGAGTTCCTACGTATCGCTTGCACACTATTACAGTGATATATCCTTTTAAGACCTGACCTAAACAATTGTGTAGATGGTCCTACAGAAAAAGAAAAAACATTTTCCTCTTTATGTGCGATTTAAAGTCGAGCCTGCACCCACAGAATTGCGTGGATCTTCCCTTGGCACAGCCTCACATCTGATATATATGTATATATATTTTTTTTTCAATCAAACATGATGCTATTAACGCATTGGTGACTGACACTAACCTGTCCGTTTAGACCGCGTCAGTCACCGGTGACCGACAGTGTAAAATATGATATAAAACTAAAAAAAATTATATTGTTTTAAGTATTTACAAAAAATTTATTTAAAATTTACATAACTTTTATTTATTACAGGATTATATCATTAATGGATTTTAATGAATTTTAAGTTTGCCATAACAAATTTGCTATACCTCGATACCAGCGCTTCTAAGCAACGCGCGTGGCTTGACGGTGATTTCCCTACGAATTCGCGTGGCAATCAACGTGTTAATTAAGGAAAACCACCAAAACTTTTAATTTCTACCAAAAACTCCAGATCTTAAAGGGATATTGCTCCATATTTTAAGTTATGTGAATAATGGTAGTGTTCAGTTGCGAAAACTTATATGGGCCCACGGGGCTCTAGCCCACGCAATAATTTAATCTCTCCGCCCATCCAATTTCAGTTGATTTAATTCATAATTTATTTTTTTAATTATTTAATCGTTAAAATGAAATTTGGTTTTATGAACGTTCTCTAAATAATTTTGTTTGAAAAACAAAAGGACATTCATTAGACTTTCAAGAGCACTGAAAACCCCTTCAGCGAATGTATAATTAAATTTTTCACGAAAACAAATTTCCTGCCTATTTTTCCATCCGTTTTGAGGTCTTGAATGGATAATGCAGTTAAGTGACTAAAATGTATTCTTTTCTTGACACTTAGTTTTTTGTAGTTTGAATAGTTAGCAATAAATATATAATAAAATATATAATAAAATTATTTATTAAATTATAAAATTATAATATTTTATTTTATGTATTTTATGCAGGGCTATTCCAAATAATGGATCCGATTTTTAAAAAATCATATTTTCGAAACTACTGCACATATTACAGTAAGTGATACATGAATTTAAAAAGAAATATACTAAGTTTTTTTTCAGTTAAAAATGTTCGATGTGTGACCCTTTTGTTACACGGCATACGTCCAATCTGTAATCGAGTTCGTTCCAAGCATTTTGTAGCATCACTCTGTCAATGGTTCTGAAAGCTTCACAAATGCATTCTTTAAGTTCTGAACACTTTGTTTTCGGCATTGGTGGCACATAAACAATGTCTTCGACACTGTGAGAACTTACAGAACGCATTTGTGCAGAATTCAGAACCATTGACAGAGTGGATTACAGATTGGACGTATGCCATGTAACAAGAGGGTCACACATCGAACATTTGTAACTGAAAAAAACTTAGTATATTTCTCTTTAAATTCATGTATCACTTATTTTAATATGTGCAGTAGTTTCGAAAATATGATTTTTTTAAATCAAGTCCACCATTTGTAATAGCCCTGTATACTATATTATATATATTATATTAAATTATAATAATTTAAAAGTTTGATTAGAAAAAACATAATTTAATTTCGATGTATCATCTTTAGTCATTCGCTAATCCCCCCTCTCTCTCTCCACACATATACAACTAAGGAAAAAAATTATATGTTATTTTACTCAAAAAGTTTTGAGCCCACCCAGTATTTCTGAAAAGTTGGCGCTACTGGTAGTCTTCATTATTTGCCGCTAGCTGAGATTTAATCCTGCTCACTAAAAGGTTGGAATGACCTTCTTTATAGCACCGCAAGAGAAACAACGAAAGAAATTTAATAAAGTTATAAACTTTATCATAAAATGCATTTTAGAAGTTGTATTAATGCAGCATTTTTACTTTTTTCTTTTTCTAAGCACTACCTTGTAAATTACATAAGCAATAATTTAAAACAACTGATAGTGTAAAATGACGGTATAATTCTACAACATGACGGCATAATTCTACAACATAATATGACTTTTAGGGCCACAAGGAATGAAAGGAGATCGAGGACCTCCTGGACCCGAAGGACTACCAGGACCCCGGGGAAGGCCAGGACAACTAGGATTAAAAGGTAATGCAAGTGTAGAATCAATCCAATTTGCGTTTATATATTGTAGTTCCAGTATTTAAAAAAAATAAATAAAACGTAGATGGTATTAAAAAAAAATGAATAATTTGATCATTTTAGTATTTCTTAAGCAGTTACATTAAATTTGAGGGTACTTTTCGGTTAGCCGGGCGCCAGCGTTATATTTACATTCATATATACATATATATGCACATATATGTATTATTACAGAAAAATAAAAGTCAGGTTCAGCACGAACTGCCTCATCTTCTTGTAAGGCCATGACTACTACACTCAAATAATATGAAGTACAAGCGGAATCATTTCATATATGTACATATATGTGCATATATATTGATATATGAATGAAAATATAACACTGGCGTCCGGCTAACCTAAAAGTACCAATTTGAGTATATTATTTGACAAGCAAGTAAAACCTAAATTAACAATTATATTTATTTTTTTTTCTTTCTCTTTTTCACGCTCTTGAAGAAAAAAGCAAAATAACCCTTCAGTAACTTGCCGTATCTTCGACCAGATTTCATATTTTTTAATGTTGGAAAGTATTTCATCCTTTATACGTGATTCATATTTTTGATTTCTTACATTTTAACAATTATACTGTTATCTGTTAATATTTTAACATAATCTGTAAAAACAATGTTTTAGATTAGGAATATTTTGACATCTGAGTCGATTAGGAAAGATTGGAAAGGAAAATAAAAACCTTTACAATTAAAAACACAAAGCAAAATGATGAATCCTTCTGCTTGCATTTTTTTTTCTTTGCTTCCAGCCTTGTTAGTATGACACTCCCTGTTCTTTACCCTCTCTTTGATTCCGGTAGAATGAATACATTGAAACCACTGAAGATTTGAAACAGCTGCTTTTTTATTGATCTATATTTGGTTTTGCATTCAGAAACTAAGGTACTGGGGTTTTTTCTTCTGTTTAATTTGTGTATTCTTCTCTGATGTCTTCTTTAGTCTTGTCAAAATCATAAAGAAAGTTAGAAAAAAAACCTTTAGCTTTGCATTTTATTATCAGCATTTTTCCTCAGTTATATGCTTCAGAGTACTGTGCAAATTAATTGGAGCATTTGGAGAAGATGGATGAACCTTTTCTTAATAAGTACCAGATGAATTGTTTTTCATATTCGACTGTGTAAAAAACCTGCTTAGACTTAGCAGTAAAAATTCAGTCTCGAGTGAATTTAGGAGGTCAACAACAAATTTAATAAGTATTGTAGAAAGTAACTCAAATTCAGTTCACAATGTCCCCGATACCTTTTTTGAGTTTTCATGATGTTTAATTTGAGTCTTTTTATATAACCTGCACTATTAATTATTAAATTACGAAAGAAAAAAAAGAGATAGTTTTGGAGTATGCGCGAAGCTGCAGAGAGGGGGCGAGTAAAGCCAATACAAATAACAGGGACCCGGCTCTGTTAAAGGTCT
Organism: Maratus speciosus; assembly: GCA_963932465.1. Lineage (NCBI taxonomy): Eukaryota > Metazoa > Arthropoda > Arachnida > Araneae > Salticidae > Maratus > Maratus speciosus. Next base: position 52,332,593 of record OZ010788.1, on the reverse strand, counting down.
TGTCATGGGTCCTATAATAATCCTGTAAAAATGTCTGTACGAATAATAGTATGTCATCAGCAGTGGAGCTACTATAGATTGAATAATCTGGAGAGGTCCAGCGTCATCTATAAAAGGGTATACATACAACCAATGGGTATGCAACATTTTCTTGCGCAGCTCCATACATGAAATGCATGTCAGCAAGCTCCGTATTCATGTAACAACGCATGTTGCTCGAAATCCATGTCTGTAAACAGATGTCATATTTGAGAAAGTATGTGAAAACAGACTTGGTTCACTGTGGGAGTGGATAAAGCAGATGTTATGCAACTTCTAAATGGACTATCTGATTTTTTTTTCAAAATGGACTTGGTCTACAATGGTTGTGAACCCCTCATTTATAGCTCTCTCTTCTACCTCTATCTCTGTTTCTATCGCTCTATATATTTCTCTAACTCTATATGTATCTCTTTCTCTCTCTCTCTCTCTGTATATATATATATATCTGTATGTCTGTCTATCTCTCTAGAACTCTCTCTATAGACAAACCGATAGATAGATCTATCTATCTAGATCTCTTTCTATAGACAGATAGGTCTATCTCTCTAGATCTCTCTCTAAAAGCAGATAGATCTATCTCTCTCTATTTCTCTTTCTGTATCTCTCTCTATTTCGCTATATCTCTACTTTTGTCTCTCTCTTTATCTCTCTAGATCTATCTCATGTCTTCTCTAAATATATCTATCTCTCTCAATCTCACTCTCTGTACCTCTCTCATACTATCTCTCTGTATTTGTCTCTCTGTCTCAATATCATCTATCAAAATTATACTACAAACCGTGAATTTAAGCATTTTATAAAATTGTTTCATATACTATTTATTTCATATATTTGAATTCATGAATTCATACATTAATCGTTTCATAAAATCGTTTCATTAGGATTATACAGTGTGTTCACGTATAACCTGACCGACCTTTATTTTCGCAACCGTTGGTCCTAGATGCATACTTCCAATTACAAAAATGGTTTAAATAAGATAAAGGATTATTTTTAAAGCGATATGGGTCAAGAAAAATATTTATTAAAAAATTACGAAATTTAAATTTTTATATAGTCCCCCGGTCCTATAAGTGATATTTAGTAAAAATATACTGTGACATTAACAAGTAAGACAAAAAAAGTCTCATTCATCTAACATTAAAATTGACTGAGTTATGAAACTTTGAAATGCCTGACTTATATCACTTTTTTTCATATCAAAACAGATGATTTTGACCATGCTTTCAAGGGTCGTATATAAAGTATTTAAACTTATTTCAAGGTATCTGCTGTTTGAAAGAAATCGTACAACTATTACGATTGAGTTAACTTTATTAGTTAAATTTCAGATTAGTTAAAATAATTGTATTTTAACATATGTTGTATTTTGTAAGGATCTGAGGCCATGACTTCTTTTAACAAAAATTATGTTATTTTCATAAGGTTTTATTTAACTTGCAACGATCGTCTTTCCATTTTAAAATTTGTACTCGAACTTTAACTGACTTTCAAATGTGCGATCGAAGTTGAAATTTTACATACTGACTTAAATCCGATTATAATGTAATATTATTATGATTTTCGACGCTTACCATCTTATACATACTTATATTAGAGGATAACATAAAAAAATCGGATAGATTACCGTCAACAGGTTTAAGAAATGGTTTTAGATTAGATAACATAAACCTACGATGGTTGTGTTTTTTAACTTTTATAATTACGTTTTATGTATTTTTTAACGCTAAATAAAAAAAATTACCTTCACTTTTAACCATCATGTCAGGATTTTTCGCAAATCGTAAATTTAAAGGTTAAAAAATAGCGAAAAAATCTGATACTAAAAAGTAGATGTAAGACTTTTTTATTTAGTTTATTTTTATTTAATTCAATAATTTATTCAATTTTGTGACTTATACTTGGTTTCTTACAGCTAAACAGCTCAGGGGTCCGATAAGGTTGGGAGGAGAGGGGGGATCAATTTTAACTTTGAAATTTTAACTTTGAAATTTGCGATTTGAGAAAAATCCTGACCTGATGGTTTAAAATGGAGGTCATTTTCGGATTCAGCGCTAAAAAATACACGTGAATCAATTTTCAAAAGCTAAAAAACGTGGCACAACCCAAAATTTGAAAGACTGTGTAATCTAACAGCATTTTAAAATATGTATCATTTTTGTAAAGAATTGATGTTGTTGTTTTTTTATCCTTTTATTTAATAAAAATTCTGTTATTTTTATCCTCTTATATGTTCAGTACAAATTGTATATTTTACAGTAATGCGTCAGAATGATTAAAGATATTACAGTTATATTGCAATGGTAATTTTACTCTCAACCATTTCTTTAATATATCTGACGATAATTATATTTCTACTAAATTTGTGAATGGCCCCTAATTTGTAGCAAAAAATATGCTCCAACTTTAAACAGCTATTACTCGGTCAATTTTAATCGTAGAATAGTGGGACTTTTTAGACCTTACTTGTCAGTGTAACAGGAAAATTTTACTAAATATAACTTATATGACTGGGGGACCGTATAAAAATTTAAATTCTGTAATTCTTCGCTAAATTGTTTTTTAGCTTCAAACTTTTTTTTATCTTAACTCTGCACCTAATTTTGACCACTTTTGTAATTGAAAGTATGCATCTAGGACCAACGATTGCGAAAATAAAGGTCGGTCAGGTTATACGTGGACACACTGTATATACATTGGGTAGATATATATATTTGCGATAATGGCATTAATAATTAGTTTAAACGATCATTTATCTCATAAGTGTTTTAGTAATATTGGGAATCGCAATTGTTCTATTTATTTGAAGTTCACTATTTGTGCCCATTCCCATAATTTTTTAGTTGTTACACTTCTATTTATTTGTTCTACTTTTAACATTAAATGATTTTAAGATCAAATTTTGTTCAGTAGTTACGACGTGAACGGTAGCCAAAAGATGCCGAGTTTGACTTTTATTTGGACATCGGATTGCGTTGTTCGTAAATCACTTTAATATGGGATATTTTTTTTACTGGATTTTTTTTTTTTTTTTTTTTAGCATTCATCATTAAAAATAATTATAATGCTATAAAAAAAAAAAAAAATCTAATCTGGATTCTTTTTTTCGTAACTTTATAAAGTCATGATTGAAAAAAACCAATAATATTCCTCGCAAACTGTAAATTTCAGGTATTTTGGGAGATGAAGGTGAAAGAGGATTACCAGGACGGCCAGGGTTGCCCGGTCTTCTTGGCGAAAGGGGTGAACCAGGTTTCCCAGGTCTTCCAGGCCCTAAAGGAGTAAGAGCTTTTTTCGGACAAAAAGGAGAACGTGGAGATTCAGGAATACCAGGTATTACATAAGTACTGCTCTATGAATATCAGTAATTGCGTTATCTTGCACTTTTATGATTTGGAATAAAGCATACTAAGCTCTTTGTTATAAGATTTGTCTGTAAAGCCGTTGGTGGTTCTGTTTACATCTAGTGTACGTTAAGCAAAAAACTTTATGTTTGCACTGTTGCCAAATTTTAAAATGTCATTATCATACTCCGGCTACAAAATTATCTATTTTACCTTTTCTTTCTATTATTAAAAAAAAACTGTAACTAACGCTGCTGCTGCCGTAATTGAATTTGTTGTCACTTTTTTCACTTTTTCAGCTTATTATGCGAAAACTATTGCATATAAGAACACGAAACTGGTAGTTTTTAAATTAAAAAAATACTTTAAGAGTTAATAAATGTTGAAGTCCTTCAAGTTAGTTCAGTTACTTAAACTGTATAGGATTACAAAATATGCTTAGCAATTTAACCAAATTTTGCGAGCATTGACTAGATTGTGATGTACAGTGCCCAATAATTTTTTTAATTTCTCTATTTTTAAGGAAGATTTTTTTCATTGAAAATTTTATTTATATATACGATCCCAAAACATTACATTACATACATTACAAACTTTCTGTAAGATTCTGATGTACATAATTATTCCACGTAGATTAATATCTCCCTTTTCTCTTTTTCTTGTATTTTTCTTCAAAATTGTTGGCCTACGTTGCTGGCTATTTATGTGGAATTGATAATCAGTTGTGGTCATGTTTAAGTCTTGTGGAATTCAAATTATGTTAAGTGCAGAATCTCATAGGGGAAGTTGGGTCGGTTAATTTCCCTGATTAAACTAACTTTTGATTTTGCCTTGAGGTATTTTTTTATTCAAAATTACTAAGTTGTTTGCAACTGTAGATATCTATTGTTTGGAGCTATTTTGCTTTAATTATTTTCCTTTCAAGTAATTCTTTAAATATCCTTGATCTTGACATTTCACATTGGCAACATCAAAGATGATCAGGATAATTAACAAAAGTTAATCAATAGAAGTAAATAAAAAAACTCAACACTTCATAATACCTGCATAGTAATTTTACATAGACCTTTGATACACTCAACTACTCACATCTCATCTCATATTTATACATTAGCTGAGTCGTTTATTGCATTTAAATATAGACGAAAAGGGATACTTAACTTGTTACGTTTTTGTATGGTGGTCATTATTATTTTAAGAAACTTCGTGAATCTTATCTTAAGAAAAACTTATTATCGTATGTCGTACCAGCGCATAAAACTATCGTACAATTATGATAATAACCATAAGTCTGGCTATTGAATTCTGTATCATACCTTACATGCGCTATATGGCCAAAGGTGACCGGCCACTTGCGATTTTAGCCGTTTTGTTAAATATCTAGAAAACTACATGAGGAATTATCCTGAAACTCCAGGTGTGGAAACAGCGGCTTATACATTTCCGTGAGGATTTTTTTTCTGAAACCCCATAGGGGACCGTCAACAAATTGAAAAGAATATCTTTTAGATTATGATTGTCTTATTGTAATAAACTGTGTTCATTTTTATGAGGATAGCATGTATACTCGTGGAGAAATTAAAGTTTTTATAAAAAGAGTCCCAAATTTTGCCAAGTTTTTTGCTTATAATTTGCAGAGTTCTTAATATAAAAAAAAGCTCTTTTCAGAAAATACAGACAAACAACATTGTACACAATACCCTGCAATCAGAATTAAAAAATAATAAAAATTGTATGAAAAATGAGCACGTTTACCAAATAATAATTCACTGCGCATGGCCGAATGTAATCAAAATATAATTTGCATAATGTGTTAGCTAAATGTATAGAGCAACTTTTGTGAAAGTCTGGAAAACATAGTTTGAAAAGTCTGAAAATTATCGTTGATAGAATAAGCTCAAAATCCGTTATTCCCAAAAGGAAGCAAAAAAATGAGGGTTTGTTTCCAAATACAGTAGTGCGTGCAATATTGTGTATGCTATATTGCCACTAATCAATGAATATATGGATACAGCCCCTCATTTTTTTGCTTCATTTTGAAAACAACGGATTTCGAGCTTATTCTATAAATGATAATTTTCAGAATTTTCAAGCTATGTTTTTGAGATTTTTACAAAAGTTGCTCTATGCGTTTAGCTAACACATTATGCACATTATATTTTGATTGCGTTCGGGCATGCGCTGTGAAACATTATTTAGTAAACCTGCTCATTTTTCATACAATTTTTACTATATTTTAATTCTGATTGCAGGGTATTGTGTACAACTTTGTTTGTCATATTTTTGAAAAATAACTTTTTTTTTTATATTAAGAACTCTGCAAATTATAAGCAAAAAACTAGGTAAAATTTGGGACTCTTTTTATAAAAACTCTAATTTCTCTACGAGTACACATGCTATCCTCATAAAAATGAACACAGTTTATTACAATAAGGCACTTAATCATAATCTAAAAGATATTCTTTTCAATTTGTTGACGGTCCCCTATGGGGTTTCGGGAAAAAATCCTCACGGAAATGTATGACCTGTACTATTCTGTTTACACACCCGGAGTTTCAGGATAATTCCTCATGTAGTTTTCTAGATATTTAACAAAACGGCTTAAATCGCAAGTGGCCGGTCACCTTTGGCCATATAGTGTATAATGCATATACCAATAAATGCTGTATATTTCTTCCCTGTGCGTTTGTGCAAATCTTTGTTCTATGTATACCTTGAAAATTCTGATAATTAACTTACATTGCTAAAATACCTTAACTTGATTTCAGCCGATCATGAAATATCCTTAGTTTTATTCAAAATCGGATTTGAATGTGAATTTCGCTAAATTAGACAGCTACATTCTTATTTATGGCGATTTGTTTTCAGCGCCGAATTTAGCCATTTATCACGAATTATTGCTAATTCGGATGTAATTCGCCCGCACTTTCATGTATGAGTGTATGCAAAAGTCTACACGTAAATATTACTGTACGTAAGTATATAGTGCAATGAAAAGTATTTAAGAGATTGCCATGTTTTTCCCATATATCAGTTGTTGAATAATATCATCGGAAGTATCGATTACACTTTCGCTTTATCTACTCTTTTATTATAATAAATAAAATATAAATAAAACATAGATATCTTATTTATGCTATAATTTCATTTAAAATTCAGTAGAATAGCGATAAGGAATTATAAAAATTAGTTTGACATTTTAGGGCCAAAAGGATTTGATGGTTTCGCGGGACAGCCGGGCATACCTGGAAGAAAAGGAGTAAAAGGTAATCCTGGCCTTGTGTATCCCGTGGGAGAAGCACCGAAAGGAGTCAGAGGATTACCAGGTTTCCCTGGACCTGCAGGACCTCCTGGGCCGAAAGGAATGGTTGGCGTTATTGGAAGACCAGGTACCGTAAACTTATAACAAAATAAATAAAATTTTAAATGTTAATTAATCTATCAACCTATAATGCAGTAGCATAGCCTGGGTGAGGCTTCCCCGGGCATCTCTGACTAGGGGCGCAAAATTGAGGGTGTGTTATTGCATACCTTTTTTTTTCGAAATAACTCCCTTTTACTTCCATTTCCTGTTGTACCCTATTATCCGTGCCATCATATAAAATGAGGGCAATTTAAAGATGTTCTTCATAATTATTGATTTGAAAATACTTTTTCTAAATGAAAATTGCTTAATTACTGGTTATCTTAATCCCATTTCAAAATTTGCAGGCAAATGGTCCGATTTCCTTTCCCAGCGCATTATGTGTGATTGGCTATTGGTGCTACGGTCATATTTTGATTAGAAGGGGTAAATATCGGAACCTCCACTTACAGTAGTTTGGTTTCCAAATATACACTACAAACACCCATGCCTGAAGTGTAGGATTCGAGCCCTTGACTAGTAGCTAGTAGGGCTGGGCGATATATCGATAAAACCGATAAAATCGATATAAAATATAAATCGTGATAACGATATCAAAAAATCCTATATAACGGTGCATCACGAATATCATAATCGTGATGTAAATCGCGATTATCATAATCGTAATGTAAACCGCGATTATCATAATCGTGCTGTAAACCGTAATGACTGCTCAAGATTCTCCCAGCTTCAATCGTTTTATTAAATACCGAATCCTCGTTTGCCGATATTATCATGGTATTAACGGTATGATTTCCCACAGCCTAAACCATGACGACTCCTCAAGATTCTCCCAGCTTCAATCGTTTTATTAAATACCGAATCCTCAGTTGCCGATATTATCATGGTATTAACGATATGATTTCCCATAGCCTAAACGGTTCTTGAAAAGGGGAAAAAGTTATCTTTTCTATGTTTATAGGACGGGTGATAAATATCATACATCTGGTTTTCGCTTACATTTGTCGTCAGCGGATATTTATGTTGTTTTTGCAGTATTGACGGTGTAAAGCTCAAAATGCTACAGATCAAATACCATGATTTTAATTTCGTTCTGGTATTTAGATTTCAGCCGTGTTGATGAATATTTGCCCTTTGTTTTTCAACAATGTGCGAATAATCAGGGCGACAAAGAAATAAAATATTATATTTTATTTGCAACAGGCGGTTTAATTGAATAAGTGAAATAATACTTCCATAATAATATTAATGTCTATTCTAGGGTCCTTTTTAATGCAGATATTTTTACTTCTGTGAAGCGCGTTTTTTTTTCTCCTCACGGTTTCTTTTAAAAATCGACAGTTGTGTGCTATATGTGAGTATTTAGTATTTTACTGCCTCTGGCATCATTTGTTTGTGGGGAGTGGGAGAGAACAATTAGATGTTTGTTTATTTATTTAATGTCACCAGAATTCAAAATAACAAACATGGCAGAAAAATAAAGTAGTTAAAGTTTGTGTGCTGGCAATAAAAGGAGAGACGTAATTTTCTCTGTGTTTGGGGGGGGGGGGGCTATAGTTTTTTTTTTCTTCCGTTAAGCGGACATTGGTCGAAACGCAACAGATTCTTATCCAACTTTCCTGCTAGCACAAGCATAAGAAATAGACTCTTAAAGGTTAGGAAAAGATATATTTTTGAATTCAGAATTTTTTTTAATCAAATATTTTCCTTTTTAAATTCAAAACGAGAGGCGTGACTGTAGTCTATTTTACCGTATAGTCACATGAAAATGTGGCGTTAATTTTCTTTCACTTCGCTTCGGATTCATGTTAAATATTTCGGTTCAGGTAAAAATATACACAAGATAATTTTCACAATAATAATTGCACCCTGACACAAGCACAAAATGAAATTATTGTATTTGTGGATTGTTAGTACCGAGCTTAAAATATAATTAGAATAGAAGTCAGTAAAAAAAAAAAAAGTTTTTTGTTGTTGCTTTACAAAAGAGTAGCAACCGTGGAACTATTTTTAAGCGAAGGGATTGGATTTAGCAAAACTGGAAGTTCGATTATGATTGTTTGCTGCGCGTCGTGCGATATGCACTTGGTCTTGGTATATTTCTCTCTCTCTCTTCGCCCCCCCCCCAACCCCCACCCTCTCTCTCTCTCTCTGCCTTTCTCGGGTGCGGAAAATAGTGCGTTGCATATCCAGTATTTGGAAGGGACAGTGACTCATTAAAATCCCAATCCGCTGTTGCAAAAAAAAATTTATAACGCTTCATATATACAGCATACGTGGGCTTCGGAATCGGAAGAACGAAAAGAAGGATAAGGTAAATTTCGAAAGACATTTGATTGTGGGCCGCAGCATAGACAGAGCTTTTTTTTTTTTTTTAATGAGGAATATAAAAATTAAATAAAATAAGAATTTTCTGTCGGAGACGCCACCATATTAGACAATGTTTAAACATACCAGCCAAAAAGCAATGTAGGAATTTAAGAATTATATAAAAAATTTAAGAAGTGATTATAGCCGGATTATTACATTTTTTTTTCTCCCTCATTCAACGAAATTTTAGTACTTTTTTTTCTTTTAACCCTTAATTTTCTGCACTTTCTGCTAAGAAGATTAAATTTTACTTTTGCAAATATAAAGAAGATTTACTAAATTTCAGAATGCACGGCGATGCAGCGGCAAGTGGCCCTCCCGCACACTTCTTAGCCAGTGCCCGTGGCAGCATATATTACATTAATACAGCAGCCACACATTTCTCGCCTCTTTAGATTGCGCATTCGGATATATCGTTCTTTTTACGTGTATACCGGGAAATAATAAATTTTACTTTAACAGTAATTTTAAATAGCTTATATATAATTTCATTGGAATAAGTGTATTTATTTATTAAATGTTGTAATTTATACTAATAAAAGAAACTTTCGCTCTACCTGTGTGTGTGTCTACCACACATACAAGTCTGAAAATTTAGATGAGGATAGTCCAAGGTAGGAATTTTACAATTAGCAGATTTACAGAAATTTTTGAATTTTCTGAATTATTTTCTGAAAATCAGCAAGCGCGCCCGCTCATTTTCATTGGTCTGTCTCTGACTTCTTGAGCACGCAAAAAAAAAAAAAAAAAAAAAAACTTTTTTTTTCCCCCTCGACTATATTAATATACCGACTATTTCCGACTATATTTTATTATTTTGTTCAGTTTTATACGTTACTTGATATTTTATTAGTTTGTTCATATGTCATAATATCGATATATCGAAATATCGTGGTATAAAGATGCCGATTTATCATGATATATAATTCCAGACATCGCCCAGCCCTAGTAGCCAGTGTCGTAAAAACACTAGACACATGCTAATTAATGCTCACTGTTGCTAATTAATGAACTTATATTAATATCACTATATTAATTCACAGAAAGCAAAACTTATGCTAATTTTGAATAATAACCAAATATTATTAAAATTGTTTTTATTATTGGACATGTACTTATTACAGCAGTTTCCACTTAGACGCGAATTCTTTTTAATTTTTAATTATAATTTTTTTTTTCTCTTTCAAAATGAAATCAAAGCTTTGAGCAACGCGATTTGGTGACCAAGTGACGGTATCATTATAAAGATGATTGTATAACAAAGAAACAAAAATTGTAAAACGAGTATCTGTTTTCTCTCAATGAACTCGCAGGTCATCGGGACCTACTAGTACATTCATTTTTTGAGGGGAGAGATTTTGTTACATTATTAGGTCTAATTCCTTTATTTCCTTATCTTATTCTAACTTACTACTTTATATTCACTAAATCCTTATTCTTAAATAATCTCTATCGTTATAATTCTGTTAAATTCCCTTTAATTTAATGTCTCACTTGTCTAAATTACTTAAATATTACGCTTTTAGTATTCTTAAATTAAATGTTCCATTTCCGCTCTTTTTTTTCTTTTAGAATATTCTTTTAGCAACCATTTTATTTTTCTTTCCATTTTATTTTCCCGCGCATATTCCGGGGTTATCCTTTTTACCTTCAAATTCATCCACTCGCTCTGTCAGCACTCTTTCCATGGCGTGGTATTCTTAATTATTAATTGGTTGAGAGCGCGACCTACGTCATATTTGTATTCCTACACTTGACGCACAAAAAGCCAATGCTCGCTGTGTTTCAGCAGATTTTAGTCGTATTTCCATTTTTCATACTACCCCCTGGTCACCGTCCACGTATTCGATTATCTACAACTTTGTTCATCCCTAAATTACTACTATGAAGCGATGGCTAATATTCTTGGTGGAAACTGCGCCGAAGGAAAATGTTTAAATAAAATGATGAGCTGACTTTACGTTTTGTCTCAATTATTTCTGGGGAGACTTTCACGGAAAAATCCTTGGCCTTCACTCGTCGACTGATACAATTTCCAAATCATCCTATAACGACAATGTCGTAGTCTTTAACACGACAGGATTCCAGTCTCCGTTATACTTATATATATATATATATATATACTGTTATATGTTATGTATTTTTTATGGAATACAAAAAAATTGACTTTTAAAATTACTATTTTATTTTAAAATAGGCAGAAAATTATCTCCCAAAAGTCAGTGGCCACTTTTGAGTTTTCAAGAATAATCGCCTAAAATAGACGCAAAAATGCATTATGCTAAATGGTATGAAAAGCAGAAAGCATGCCTTTGATATTCGGCTGTTCATGTTATTGAATAGTTACAGTTTTTCCTGGAATGTGTAATATTTTATACTAGTTGGCCTGCCCGGTGTTGCCCGGGCCCGTGATTATAACCTTAAATAAGCATCTTATTTGCATGACTTTTTATCTTTAACTCGATTTTGTAAGAATTTATACTTTTAGACGAAACTGTTTCCAAGCGAACCTTGTGCCCCTTCGGCAGCGTACACTGGCGTGCTACCACCCCCTTCTCCAACCTTTATTTGCAAAAAACAATGCTCTGAGCTTTGACTGCCTTGAAATGCCAATTACCTGTTCATCATCTAAAAATGGTAGTAAAAGGGCTTGAAATAAGCGTAACTGTAAATAGGGGTATGGGTGCAGTTTCACATTCTTCCAGTTCATAGCTCCTATTTTTATTTCGGCCTGAAATTGAATTTATTTTCAAAATTTTCCATTACCGAATTATTCAAACCTCAGAACACACGAATTGCTTGCTAGGAAGCAGATCCAGAAATAAAAGCCACTTGCGAATTCACGATGTAAGCAAGCGGTCAAAAGGCACATTTAATATATTTAAAAAAAAAATAGTTGTTATTGGCCGAGCTCTGTGAAATTTCCATGAGTGATAAATATACCTTTTTCCGACCCTATGCATAGATGCCAATATCTCCGGAAATTCCGGAGTTTCTCCGGAAATGTAGGATAAAATACGGAAGTACGGTAATAAGGTAGAAAATACGGAAATTTGAGACAAAAAAATCGCGAATTTCTTCGATCGATCGCGGCAAAAAATCACGAATTTCGTCAATTGGTCGTTGAAGTATATCGCGAAAATCGTCTATTAATCGATAAAACCGCCAATTTCTACAATCGCTCGCGGCAGAAAATCACAAATTTCGCCAACCGATCGTTGAAAAAAGTTGCAAATTTTGTCAATCAGTCGTTGCAAATAATCGTGAAATTCATACATAGGTCGTTGATAAAAATCGCATCCGCGGCAAAATATCGCGAATTGCGTTAATCAGTTGGGGGGGAAATATCCTGAAATCCGGTAATCGGCCAATGATAAAAATCGCGGATTTCGTCAATCACTCGCTGCGCTGCAAAAAAAAAATCTCGAATTCCGTTAGTCATTCGCGGTAAAGAATTGCTGTTTTCGTCAATGAGTCGCGGCAAAAAATCGCTGTTTTCGTCAATGAGTCGCGGCAAACAATCGCTGTTTTCGTCAGTCAGTCGCGGTAAAAAAATCGTTGTTTTCGTCAGTAAGTCGCGGCAAAAAATCGCTGTTTTCGTCAGTCAGTCGCGGCAAAAAATCGCGATTTCCGTCGGTGAGTTCTCGGCAAAAAATTGCGATTTTCGTTCGTCAGTCGCGGCAAAACATTGCGATTTTCGTCCGTCAATCGCGGCAAAACATCGCAGTTTTCGTCGTTCACTCGCGACAAAACAACGTGATTTTCGTCTGCACGTTGCGGCAAAACATCGCGATTTTCGTCCTCATGTCGCGGCAAAACATCGCGATTTTCGTCCTCATGTCGCGGCAAAACATCGCGATTTTCGTCCTCATGTCGCGGCAAAACATCGCGATTTTCGTCCTCGAGTCGCGGCAAGACATCGCGATTTTCGTCCTCGAGTCGCGGCAAGACATCGCGATTTTCGTCCTCGAGTCGCGGCAAGACATCGCGATTTTCGTCCTCGAGTCGCGTCAAGACATCGCGATTTTCATCCTCGAGTCGCGGCAAGACATCGCGATTTTCGTCCTCAAGTAGCGGTAAAACATCGCGATTTTCGTCTGCAAGTCTCGGCAAAACATCGCGATTTTCGTCTGCTAATCGATGCAAAACATCGCGATTTTCGTTCGTCAGTCGCGGCGAAAAATTCGCGATTTTCGTTCTTCAGTCGCGGCAAAAAATTCGCGATTTCCGTCAGTCAATCTCTTCGGAAAATCGCGAATTTTGTTAATTGGTCGCGGGATTTCACACTCACATCAATCACGGATTTTTTACTCCGTAGAGATAAAAAAAAATTCCAAAATTTATTATAAAAAAATATTAATACATTAAAAGTAAAAGTAAATTAAGTAACCTTTATTTAAATTATGTTTGTGTTAATAAATGCAAAAGCTGCAAGAGGACTGAAAATATTTGTAAAAAATATAGCTCGTACAAAAACTTTGTGCAACTCCTGAAATGACTCCTGAAACCTGAACATTTTACTCCTGAAGAGTGTCCAAAACTCCTGAAATTTAACTGGTTTACTCCTGATACAGTCTTTACAATGTTGGCGTCTATGCCTATGTATAGTTTTGGTGCTAAAATATTCACATTTATTTGTAAAAATCACCGATATACTGTGGAAAAATAGCTCGAAGAAAAGTGCCCCTAGGTGACTTCCGGGACGGAAATTTTTTGAAAGGGTTAATATTCATATTTTTTTAACCAGAGACCTAGTTTTAAAGGTAAATGTACGCTTAAAGCATTATGGTTTTTTTTTTCAAGTAGATGTACAATTTTAAAATATGCCGAAAAAACGGCATTGGCGAGAGTGACTTTAGGAAACGAATTTTTTTTTAAATGGTTGACATTATATTTTTTTTAATCGAAGATGTCGTTCTAAAGGTAAATGCGCATTGATCAAGCGGGTATGATTTGTTTTTTTCATACTTGGATGAGAAGCACGGATGCATAATTTAAAACTTCGCAAAAAATGCGAAAATCGCCGAAGTGACTTTCGGGAAAAAAATTTTGAAAGTGTTAATATCCATATATTTTTTAACGGTTTGCAGCGTTCGAAAGTAAAATGAATGCTAAATACGTGGAATTTTATTTTCGTATTTTGATCAGAAGGGAAGGATGCAGATTTTTTAACTTTGCAGAAAAACTGAAAACATCGAAACGACTTTACAAAAAAGTGTTTTTCAAAGTGTTATTCTTCGTATTTTTTTAAACAGATTACACCGTTGGAAAGGTAAAAATATGTTTTTTAGCGTGGTAAATTTAGTCTTTCGTATTTTTAAGGGTGTATTCCGATCCAAACTGCTTATTTTCTGATTCATTTTTAAATTCATTTTTGCTCTCAAACGCATCAAACTGGAAAATTCTCTTATTTAGAAACTATATAGTGTGCCGTGCTTCTCGATTTTTTGATAAATGCAGAAAATATTTTAAAAAATGCTGTCAAAATCGGCGTTTTGAACCGAAATTTCCGGAAGCGGGTGATCTGGGGATGAAAAAGATGGTCATACTGAGAAAATAATTGCTTAAAAATCAAATTCTCATTAATTGAGCGAAAAATGAAATCACACGGCACCTTATACAACTCTTCAAAAATCACCCCAGCAAGTTTCATGTTTTTACTTTTAAAAATGAGTCTGAAAATGTCTCAGAAAATTTCGAGCTGTTGAGGGTGGAAAAATATTTTTTCGAATACACCCTTAAAGGTCGAACGGATGCGAACTGCCCAACGCGGAAGGAAAAACACGAAAAACGACGTTTCGATAAGAATATATTTCAAAGGGTTAATATTCATATTTGTTCGAACGGATTGCACCGTTATAAATGAAACAGCACGTTTAACGGCTGGTATTTTTATTTTTGTCGTATTTAGTCGTATTTTGATTTTGAACGGTTTAGCCGATGGGAGCTGTAGAAGAAGGCGAAAAAAGCAGCGTTTTCGGTTTTTTTCTTTCTGCTCTGTTGGGAGATTTGCGGACGCGTCGTACCTGTGCAGGCTCTCAAAAAAGGATCATTTTTGATAAAGTCATTTTAATTTTTAATTAAAATCTTGGCTAACTATCAAAAATGAAAATAATTATAAACAACCTAGATTTAAAATTAAGAAAAGAGATAAATCTTTATATTTTTTTACGTACAATGACACTGAATAATAATAAAAAAATGCTGTATCTATATTAGGATAATTTAAAGACAATACATGATAAAATTCCTGCATTTGATTACTATACAGCACTTGTTTTTAAGTAATTTTATTTTAATAAATGAATTCAAATCTAATATTAATATTTGAGTAATATAAAAGTATAATAATTTAAAGTTTTCTTCTTTAAGAAAGCATAAAACAGAAACATTATTATTGAAATTAAAAACGGGAAAGTATTCGGCGACACACGAAATATTCAGTAAAACTTTGTGCCGGATATTCGGTATTAGGTATCCTGCAAAGTACCACATCCGGTGCATCCCTATTAAATACTGCAGAAAACGTAAAAATTTAGAATTCTTTTCATTATTTTTCGTCATCTATTTTACGTTTTTAGAAATTAAAATTTTGCCTTTTGATTTCATATTCTTAATTTTGTAGGCTTACCAGGTGAAAAAGGAGCTGCAGGATTTCCTGGTCCACCAGGATTGGCTGGTCCTAGAGGTTTTCCAGGTATACCGGGCCCGAAAGGAGAATACGGAACGCCTGGATATATAGGATTAAAAGGTGAAAAGGTAAAATATTATAGGCAGTTGTTAAAAAGAATGTAAGTTCTATATTTGATTACTTAAAATCGTATTTCTGTTTCAAACCTAATATAACTCTAGTAATTTCATTTTACCCAGCAGCGTATCGGATAAATTTCGTGAATTAAAAAAAAATTACTTCATATAATATACACTGCTCAAAACAATAAAGGATATTGTAAGTCTTATATAAAATAACGGTATATGCGAGGTTTTTTTGCAGAAAATGAAGAAGAAAGTCGCAAATGAAAATTTTTCTCATTCTCAAACTTCGGAGAATGCGAATTTTGAGTTTGTCGTTAAAAACGACGCTTTAGCGGCAGCGAATGAAATTTGGCTCAAAGTGGAAAACAATGATCGACATTCAGTTAATGCTTTGTTTCGATGAGTCCGATGTCTCAACGAAGTTATTTAACCGAATCAGAAGCTTGGAGAGTTGTTGGTCGGTTAGAGGGGGTCCAAACACAAGCCAAAGTAGCAGAAGCCACTGGAGTTTCACAAGGTGATTTCCAGGATCTGGAACCGTTTTTTGGAAACTGAAGTTGCAGGCCGAAAACCAGGGAAGGTCGTAGACGTGCAACAACGCCCAATGAAGATAGACATTTAACGCTAATGGCTCGGAGACACCGAAATATGAATTCCACTCTTCTTTAACAACACCTTCGCTCGGCTACTGGCGCCACAGTTTTGACTCAAACTGTCCGAAACCGGCTCCACGCTGCATATCTGTATGCTCGCAGATCAATGGTATGTGTTACGTTAACAGACAGGCACCGTGGCGCCCGCAGGGAGTTGGCAAAACAGAGCATGTGAACTGGAGGAGAAATGGATGGCACAATACTCTTTCCTATGACGAGTCCCGTTTTTCTGTTCCTCCTGGTATTTTCATCTGGAGGGAACGTGGCACTAGAAACAATCCTGCGTTCGTGCAAGGAAGAGTCAGATTTGGCGGTGGGGGAATGATGGTCTATGCTGGCAACTCCATTGATGGGCGCACCGACCTCCACATCATTCGAAATGCAGCTCTGACCGGTCAGCGATATAGGCATGAGATTCTCAGACCTACTGTAGTCCCTTACGCTGCAGCAATTGGAGATGACTTCATATTAATGGACGACAATTGCGCCACTCCGTGCTCACTTGGTGGATGATTTCCTTTTCGATGAATCATACGATTGGAATGACCAGCGTGTTCTCCGGACATGAACCCGATAGAGCATGTTTGGGACCTTCTTGGCAGACAAGTTGCTGGCCACCTACCACCCTCACAAACTCTCCAAGAACTGGAAAGAGCTCTTCTGGAAGAGTAGGACAGAATTCCCCAGCTCCTCTTTAATAGCCTCATTAACTTCATGCCTCAAATGTTTTTAATTTTGCTGGACGTCTGAGGTAACTATACCCTCTACTAAAAACGATTTACTTTGACGGAAACAACTTTTTTTATTCGTTTTTTCTCATATGTACAATTTGTCTTTTTTGCTTTTACCCAAATGCTCAATACAATGCCTTTTTTCTGCCAAATATCTGTAATTTTTTTCTCATATAGACTATCACGCCTGCCGATCATGTATCAATCATCTAAACAATTCCTCAACCGCAAGATCCATCCCCAACATTAATATCCTTTGATTGTTTTGAGGAGTGTATATTGTATATACTTACTTTGAATCAATTGTGATCGCCATAAGAGTTCTCACTTCGGCCGTGTGCTATTAAACACACATTTTTATTTTATTTTATTTTTACGTGATTCTTTAAAATAATTGCATGCATTGAAAAAAAAAATTGTTTGATTCATTGCTCCCTGAATCAGAAACCCCGAAAATTCCACGCATGTAGAAATGAAAATATTATTGCAAACTCTATCAGAAAGATTCGCATTAATAAAGCTGGAGAAATTTAAATTTTGAGAATACCCTAAGCTTAATTCTCAAAGTGTATAAAGTGGTATTCTAAAGTATCTTTCTGTATCAACAAAAATATATTTTTTGTTACTTTTGGTTGAATGTACCATTATATTATAGCGTTTTTTTAAGACGATTTTTTTCTTTTACTTTTTTTTCTGTTGCTAGGGTAATAGAGGTCGAGAAGGTTTCGTCGGTCTCCCTGGCATGAAAGGTGACTTTGGTTTTCCGGGACTTAGAGGAATATCTGGATTACAAGGAGTGAAGGGAGAAAGAGGAAGTCTAGGGCCGAAAGGTAAATATAGTGATACCTCGCCTAACGAACATGATTCGTTCCGAAATTACATTCATTAAACGAAATGTTAATATAAAGACGGTTTTTTGTACAATTGAAATACAAAGTGGCTACATTATACTCGCGCACGTATCAAACAAACCTTCTGTTAATCGAATTCAGATTCGTTAACCATCGTAGCGGAGCCATTCGTTGCCTGCTTTCGTATTAACCTTTAACTGATGTTAACGGTCTCTCAGACCGCGGCTTTTTTCAATTTTTATAGTTTAACTTGCAATTTTCAGTTTAACTACGAACACTACCGAAATTTTGTTCCGTTTGGAACTTTAGTACTATCACCAGAGACTTTTGAATAGGTGAATTTTAATTATTACAGTACTGTACAAAAAGTTTAGTACAAAAACACCCCATCCTACGAGTTAATCGTTCCTTTTATTCATCTTTCGATGGAGCGGTCTCACAGACCGCTTCACACTAGTTATGCGACAATTTCTGTGACAACAGGAAACAACAGACACCTTCTCGTTCGACCGACCCAGTATGTTTAACGCTTTGTATCACCCTGTTGGAGATCTGCAATGTACCCAAAAGTCAATGTTACTTACACAGTAAGTTTTAAAGCAAGAGTTGTTTATTGCTTCTGTTTCCCAACTCAGCAGTTATCAGTTAATATAAATTGATCATAGAAATCTCAACAGATAGTGATACTGAGTTAATTTTTCATGCCGAAGTTGTTTTTTATCATTTGAGAAGTTTCACGTCAATATTGCTAAAATTAACTTCGTGAAGTTTGTTAAATTAAAAAAGGATACATCTGAAAATAGACTTTTTTGAAAGGTAATTTAGTATACTTTACAATTTTGTTTTACAAAATGGACAATTATTATGAGAAGAAGCGAAAAGTAGGGTAATGACGCTCAGAAGGGCAATCCCGCTCACCCAATATCTCTAAACAGAATAGAATTGAAAACGTGCGATCAGTACCGGCACCTAGCGAACTTCACCGTAAGTTCCCATTAAGGATATAATGACCGTCGGAAGGAAAAAAATTTTGTGTCCTCACGTTATTAGTTTGCAGTTGTTTTATTATAAAATTCTACAACATCTAACTTGAAGGTAAATGTACACTCTTATTTTCAAATGTCAATTTACTCATTATGTCTACAAAATATATACATTTAGCTGACTTTCACGCTTTTATTTATTTTTGTAGCGCGTTGTTACGCCAGTTATAATGCATTAAAGCCCAACATGGCGATAACGGGTAATGGCGCTCGCGGGAAATTCTAGAAGTGTTGCCAGTGGACAACTTTTTTTAAATTCAAGTTCATTAATTAACACCACTTTTTTGAAATGGTAAAATTCCCCTGTTTTCGCTCTAATTAATATGTCATTAAACAAGGAGAATTTTGCAATTTCAAAAAAGTGGTGAAAATCAAAAAACCTAAATTTAAAAAAAGTAGCCCACTATATGTGTAACACAATATGTGTACATGTTGCAAAAAATTTGCAGTGGTGTTAACAGCCCACACAACTACATATGTGACTTTTGTCTTACTTAAATATTGTATTCAATTCAAACTCTGAGCGCAATTACCCTACCATGTCGGGCATTACCGCTCAATCGATGGTTATTTGAATAAAACGATAAAAAGAAATTCCTTAAACTTGTATGTAAATTAGTTGATTGCAAACTGTTCCTGATGCTTTGGAGTTATACTTCGTTAACCTTTAACTGATATTACCAGTCTCTCAGACCGCGGCTTTTTTCAATTTTTATAGTTTAACTTGCAATTTTCAGTTTAACTACAAACACTACCGAAATTTTGTTCCGTTTGGAACTTTAATATACTATCACCAGAGACTTTTGAATAGGAGAATTTTAATTATAAAAGTCCTGTACAGAAAGTTTTGTACAAAATCACCATCCTATGAGTTAATCGCGCCTTTTATTCATCTTTCGATGGAGCGGTCTCACAGACCGCTTCACACTAGTTATGCGACAATTTCTGTGACATCAGTTAAAGGTTAATAAAATATTGATTTTTTTGTCTAAATTTGACTAGCTATTCATGTTTTCCCTTAAGTGAGCGCCATTCCCCTACTTTCCCCTATATAAATTTCTATTTATTGTAGGTGTGAAAAAAGTACCTTTGAGTCAATTTTTTTTTTTTTTTTAGTTTTATGTTCTAAATTTTTTATCATTTTTTTACAAGCTTAAAATTATGTATTCCAACATCTGAATAAATATTTTTCAAATCGGAGTTGTTGAGACACAATCTGTTAAATCCGGAATATCCCTAAAGCCCAGGAGGAGGGATCTAACTATTCCCAACTAACCCTGTGAGGGACCACGCAGAAAAGAATCCAGATTTATTGAAGCTTTTAAAAATATATACATTGTTTTACAATGTCATTATAAATTGGGAGTTTATTTGTAGAAATGTCGTTATTCCAAAGATACAATTTTCAAAATTATTAACATTAACATTTTCTTTTTATATACACTAATGTGCAAAACTTAAGCAACAAACACAAAATGCTAATTTCTGAACACGTGAGTACTCAAAAGGAAATTCTGTAAACAGCAAATATAGAAATTAGGTCGAAGTGAAATCTCCTTGACGTCACAAGTATCACAGTCACTACAACGAACTAAAATGTAATATACGCGGTGTCCATAAAAGAATGTCTCAGTTATAAATATTAACTGCATCAACTGTAAGCGTTATAGAGTGGTGGTTCAAGGTGACAAGTAAACAAGTAAAGAGTAACTCAAACAGCTTTAGATAAGCGCATGCGTGAAAACTTCTTTGTTATTGACTCGCGTGCAGTGCCACATAATGCTAAACGGCCTGTCCTGTGAGCGTAAAGCGTTATTGCTGGGCTTGAAGATTTAGAAGCCCTTAGAGCGATGTGATTTTTCCTTTTGAGGCTTCATAAAATATAGTGCCTACTTCCGCCACTACCTAATGATTTGTTAATGTTAAGACACAGAATTGAAGAGGCTATTGCTTCCATTACTCCTGATTTGTTAACCGAAGTGTGAGAAGAATTGGACTATAGGTTGGATGTATGCCGTGTGTAACTAAAGGTGCACATACTGAACATTTGTAAGAAAAACTAGATTAGTTTACCTTCAATTTGATGTATGATTTGTTGTAAATAGTCTAAATTAAACTGTTACAATAGAGTAGTTGGGGGTAAAGATACGCACTTTCCATACATTTTTATTTTTAACGCACACATTGGTCTAAACTTATGTATTGAGTGATTAAAATGTTAGATTAAAACCTTAGGCAAGTGCCACCATCATTCTGTGAAATTATAATTCTGTGAGAAATTTCAATTTTTAAGAAACATTGCTCTGCGTATCTTTGTCCCATCGGTTGGGGTAAAAGTACGCAGTGGTGGGGCAAAGATACACAGTGCATATTTTCCCCCATTACTGTGGGTTTTTGCCCATTTTCAATAAAAAGAATGAGTTATGCAAAAGCATTAGTACATTTAACTAGTATTTATAATTAAACTGAAAATTGTAAGTTAAACCATGAAAAAAACAGCGGTCTGTGAGATCGAAAATAGCAGTTAACCGCTAACTACTGTGACAAAAGTTGTTGCATAAATACTGTGAGATGTCCCAAAGACCCCTTGATAGTAGAATGTATAAAAGGGTTGATTGACTCATAAGATACTGCTTTTGCACTAAACTTTATGTAAAGGCCTTTTATAATAAAAATTCTCCACACGAATCAAAATTAAACTAACATCAATAGTTAAATTGAAAATTACAAGTTAAACTATGAAAACTGAATACAGCAGCTGCCTCTGAGACCGTTAACAGGAGTTAAGGTGTAAGATTTAAAACAAAATCGTTTTATGAAACAAGAATGTTGATTTTTAAAAGTAGTTAGGCAGATACCTACGTTCTATAAGGAAAAAAACTTAACTAGAAAAAAGAAAAGGTAGTTAACTAGCTTATATTATAGTTAAGTAGCTATTATATTTTACGCAATATAAAAAATAAAACTTTCCAAAGCGTAATTGTGGAAAGCTTTGCATCTAGCTAAAACGATAGGACAAGCCCCGAATCTTAAACTTGTGCGTATCTTTGCCCCAAGACGGATGCGTACTTTTACCCCATTCTGCAGTATTTTACTTAACCGGCTACCGACAAGTTTAAACAAATGCGATCGAGATAAACTATACGGCATTTAGAAGCTATAGAGCTTCCGTTCTCCACTGAATTTTTGGATTTGTAAAAATTTGAAGTATTGTCAGCTAAACAATAAAGTGGAATTGTAAAAATACTATTAGATCAAAACGTGAAAATTTAAACTTACCTCATTTTCTTGACACGGAGTGCTACTTTTTTCACAAGGTAAGAACACACAACTACTACACTTGAGACCAAACTACCACCTAGCGGTCATGATTATAGAAATGTATCTTCATGTTAAATCAGCCAGTGCGTATCTTTGCAACGTGCGTATCTTTACCCCCACCTACTCCATACCATTCAAACTGAGACATTCTTTTACGGACATCCTGTTTTTCATTCGTCCTATTCTTAGTCTTTGGTCACTCCACTGAGAAATCACCATGCTTTGTGTCGATTTACCAGATGACTCGACACTCGGTGACTGTTACAATGAAGTAATTTAACTTTTAACGTTAATGGCTTTAGATATGATAGAGAACAAGCAAATGCATTAATTTCTTGGAGGGGAATGGTGGGCGAAGTTTTCTGTACAGAGGACACAAATTTCTTTTGATCTTGTTGTGCACGTCTGCAAAGCAACTGATACAGTTTTATACTGACACATTTTTTTAAGTACGTTCGTAATTATATAAGTACGTACCACCTATAGTCGTCGTCTGGCCCATCTGCTTGTCTGTCCGTCCGTCTGTCCGCCTGTCCGCATATAACAGGGCAAAAACTACCCAACAGAATGATCTGAAATTTTAAATATATGATTGTTGCAAAATTTTGTCGAGTCATTTCAAATTTTATGAAAATGATGCATAGTTTAATTACAGGAACAGTCAAAAGTTTTCCGTTACATTACGGTCAATGCAAAAACTGATTTCAAGTGCATTTTAAGGCTATTACAGCCTTTCGAACAGAATGAAATAGATATGCACTTATGAAGTGCACTAAAATATACATTCAGTACAATATGCGGTGCAAAAAATATTCATAAAACTAGTTATAGTACGAACGCACCAACATTTGCCACGTTTGACGTGCAATTTCTAACTTGTTTTTAATTATCAAAGTACTCATTAAAGATAAATTCGTTTTACTTTGAGAATGTTGCAATAGCAAGGATTTAGTAAATATTTTGATAATTATCAATTTCTGTGCTTAAACGTTTTATCAAACGATAATAACAACACGTATAATAATCACTTATGAACAGATTAAGCTAAGTAATGCTATAAAAAGTGATAAAATATCTTTATTTAGATTGAAGAAAGTTTCATCGCACAAATGGTGACATTTTCAAAATCATTCATGATAGAAATACTTTCACAAAATTTAAAAACAGTAATTTGGTGAGCAGTGTCACGAGACCTACCTTCTGCTACTATAGTGGCAGTCTCGTGGCAGTGTTTACCAAGTTATTTTTTTTCACCAGGCTGAAAAGAAGGGTTATGTGTTTCACGCGTATCTGTGTATGTGGATTTCTTTATACCCTCGAAACATCCCAACGGCTGGATGGATTTTAATGAATGAGGTCTCTATCGATTCGTCTTAACGGCTCGATGATTATAGGCTAGGTTCTGTTTTTATAAATTCAAAATGGCGGCCGTAAAATACAAAATGGTGTTAGAGACGAAAAAATGTACGCACCCTATTGAGTGGCATACCATTGGATAGGTCTTTCAAAATGAAGACGATGTTTCATTGACTATTTTACAGTCAGAAGCTATAATATTTTATATTATACAACCTGGAAGTTGTGTAGGTAGGATGTCTATCTTTACTGCAACTCTAACCATCATAGACATCTATAGACCTCATCAAAACTGTGTTTATAGATAGGAACTAACAATTAAACACAACTTAAAAGTCATCAATACAAGTAAATAAAAAAAAAATAGGTTAGTAATATAAACAAGTAATATAATAATAATAATAAAAATTAAGTCAATTCCTACTTAGGTCAATAAGAGAATTTTTTTCTCCCATTCTTCTTTTCTCTTGAGTGGCGTTTAAAATGCCTTGATCAAGAAGTGGACTCTCTCGGTCTTAAAATACCTTGATCAAGAAGAGGGCTCTCTCGATTATTGAAAATTAATTAATTTAATTTAATTAATGAATTAATATTTGAAAAAACTGGATTAACATCAAGTGTCATCCACTACAAGTTTTAAAAAAAATGTATTTGAGCTTGATTGGATGAATAATAAGTATTTGATTAACGGTTGAAAATTTGAACGAGATATATACAGGGTGATTCATAAATATCGAAACAATAGGCTATTTCCTTAAATATTGCCCCTAGACCCATACTTCCAATTGCAAAGTTTCATAAAAATGGGTGCAAAATTTAATGACATAAGTTGAAACTCCATAGGGGGTCTATTTGAAAAAATACGAAAATTAAATTTTTATATGGTCCCCGTAGTGTAAAAATTCCAATCAAGAAAACTTTCCTTATCCATTCCTGAATTAAGCACAAAAAATTGCATCTTCATATCTGAAAAACTCGTAGAGTTATGGCCGTTTAAATAATTCATCAGGTTTTAAGGGATTAGAGACAAATTGAAATGCGTGCAATCGAAGAAACAATGTTAGTTTAAGAGTTCTAGGAAACATGTAAAAAATATATTTGTTGAGCTAGAATTTTGATTTTTTTTTTCTTTTTTTGTGATGGTTAACCGTATAATTTGCAAACAAAATCACATCCTAATATTTCGCATAAAGTTTTTTAAAAATTTAAATGTTTAGTATTTTTTAAGCGGATTTAATTTAAAATCTTTATAACTCGAAACATTATTCATCGGATTTCAAATTTTTTTCATTTAATTAAAGAGGAAAGTATAATTTTAGTTTTGTTTCAGGAATTTTTTTAATTTTCATTTTAAAAATATTAAAAATATTTGTTTAAAAAAATATGTAACTTATTTTTCAAAAAAATCATATTTTCAAAAGTAATTTTTTTTTTCAGTTTCCCGAAACAAAATTAATGTAAAATAATCAAAAAAGACATGTTACAAGTTTACACCTTTTTAATTTACGATTAAAAAAGCATCATGCAAAAAAACGCATTTAAAGTTTTAAACATTGATTGGCTCCTAATAAAATATTTAAATGCATTTTAAAAAATTGCGCGTGAAAAAGTCACTTCCTTCGGTAGCTTAAACTTCGGATTCAGTTTAAATTTTGCCGTTTCCACCACCTTTTTGTACTTCTTAAATGTGCATAAATAAATGTTTAATGTAGAATTTGAAACAATGCTTTTTCAAACATGCCGATTAAGAGTTTTTTATAATTTTAGCCCTTACAAATTCAGGCTTCTTATCGCCCCCCCCCCCCCGCTTTTTATCGAGGCCGATAAAAAAGTCTGTGTACTGGGGCCGGTCCAGACCCGGGATTGGCGACTTTTTTCTGAAGACTCGGCCAGGCCGGGCCGATCGTATTTTTTCATACCGAAGCGGGTGTTGGTGTGATTTATGACGACCAATTACCTATACGAGGGATGTGGGCCCGAAACGGGGAGGTGCCTTGAGTGGAGGTCTTTCTAAGGGAACCTAACCCGTATTTACGCAAGGATATCCAAGGTTCGAAGAAAACCACTGAAAACTCCGAACGATTGGGCCGAAGGACACGATTGGGCTCGAACCCAGCATGAGAGCAGAACTTCTCGGCCACTGGTTATACCGAACCGGGATTGGCTTTCTTATTCCTAGGTCTCCCCTGGGCGAAATTTTCAGTCCCGGTCTCGAGACAACCCATATTAAAATCATTATCTCTGACTGACCTAACCCGTTCAAAAATAACTAAAATTTGGCTCAGCCCAAAAACCTTTACAACAAATGCATATATTTTTAAATGGCCAATATTTTACAATGAAATTTTAAAATTCATATTTTTAAAGGATAATAGATTTTAAGGCCAAAAATTTAAAATACCGTAAAACTAGAGAAAAAAATCTGCCTATGACGGAATCCTTTCTTAAACGGAAAAATCTGTTGATCCATGGAAAATAAATATAATAATACGTGAGAAAAAATAGACTACATTTACAACTCCTAAGAAGGGAACTTGTCTATAACGCTTTTTTTTTCTTTCCTATGTGATTCCATCTTAAAAGATTTTACTTTATAGCCTTTTTCATTGTCTCTAACACATGGAATATGGATTAACGTTATTAAAGGAGAAGTGAATCGTTTACATATAAATAGAGATTCATTAATAAAACAAATAATCACAGCTTTTGGCACTTCTTTAAAAATAATAATTATAAACATGAAAAAAGAAAAGATATAATAAGTATTTTTGGTCAGAACTCCTTCATACGAAACAAATTTTAACCATATGGATGTAAAAAAACTATGTAGAAATTCAGTCAGGTCGGGCCAGGCTACGATTTGAACTTTTTTCCAGGCAAAGCCGAACTTTTTTTTTCTTCTATGGGTCGTTTACCGGACCTAGATATTTCGACCGGTGCAGACCTCTAGTGCAGACCACCAGCATACTTTGAAAACAAGTTTAACGTAAAATCTATACGCTGCCTATTTTATGTCCAAAGGAGAGGCACTGTCTTATATCGACTTTTAATAATGTACAATTTGTGGCTGATCCCTATCTTGCATTCAAAATGAGTCAAAAACTCGTCGCTCAGAGGCATGGATAAATGGTGTAAGTCACGAATTTTGGATTTTGATATCTCTGCAAATTTTAAAGATATCGAGATGGGTTTTTTTTGTTTGTTTTGTTTTTTTTTGTTTTGTTTTTTTTTTGTTTTTGTTTTTGTTTTTTGTTTAATTCAGGAATAGATAAGGAAAAATTTCCTAATTGGGAATTTTACTCTACGGGGCCCGTATAAAAACTTTATTTTTGTATTTTCTCATATAGACCCCCCATGGAGTTGAAACTTATCTCATCAAATTTTGCACCTTTCTTAATGAAACTTTTCAATTGGAAGTATGTGCCTAGGGGCAATATTTAAGAAGATAGCCTATTGTTTCGATATTTATGAATCACCCTGTATAGCGAGAGTGTGAGCTAATAGTAGGAATTGAAAAAAATAGTTTCACATTGATGAGAAATAATTAATTAGTTCGCTTTTTACGCAGATTTTTTAAATTTAATTGTTTATTAAATTTTGTGAAAGTATTTCTATCATGAATGATTTTGAAAATGTCGCCGTTTATGCGATGAAACGTTCATCAATCTAAATAAATATATTTTATCACTTTTTTATAGCCTTACTTAGCTTGATCAAACGATAATGTTTCTATTTTAGTCAAATGTGACAAGTTATTTTAGATTTTGTGCAATTTCTAAAGTAAAAGTTTTGAGTTTGACCTGTGAATCTGATACATTTTGGACAATCAACTTCCTTGGGGGAGGGCAACTGATCCCCTACCGTAGCCTTCTCAAATGTTCCCCCTGAAAACAAGATTTAAAAGATTTCTGCAAATAGGAAGTACGCCTCTAAAACTAACAGTTTAGGAATTAGCTACTTTTCAGCGATAGGAGGGGCATCCTGCATTTATGTTCATAATATTGTCGATACTTATCGCATATTTTATTGAAAAAAAATTACGAAAAATAAATATTAAATATAAGTATTTAGTACACTTTTAGAACGTACTTTAATTTCATGGAACACAGCGTATTAGTTTTTGAGAAAAAAGGGGTTTTTTGTTTCTGTTTTTTTTTTAAGGAAAAAAAATCTCTTTATTTTCTCTTAAGCAATATTAATATTTATAAGCTGATATTTGGAGGAATTTGTTTTTAGCTAAACAGCAATGTTTGAGGAGAGGTGGGGAGTGAGAAAAATTTGTTTGAAGGCAAGTAGTATGAAGGCAACTGATTATACCCTGTACGAGTTTTGCAAATTAAAAGCAAGTGCATAGTGAGGTATTTTTAAAAGAAAGATTAATCGCCACTCCTATTTTATAATTTTATTAAGAATGTAAACTGAAATAATGTTGAATTCGTGTTCTTATACTAAAAAGAAAAAAACCTTGAACGTGTTTGGGAGAATTGTAACACCCCCTCCTCCTACTCCGCACACAAAAAAAGCTACATACATTTTACGATTTTTTCCTTCTAGGTATTCCATCGTTTGAACTAAGCAAGGGAGCTAAAGGAGAACCCGGTTACCCTGGCGCTTTCGGTCCTCCAGGACAAAAAGGAGAACCAGGATTTTCAGGTTTTCCTGGTCCTAAAGGTATGATGGGTATTCGAGGTTTACCAGGAAGACCTGGATCTATGGGAGCACCAGGTTCAAAAGGTAAAAGTAGATTTTCTTTTAATGGCATCTATTTTATTATTTTTGTGTAAATATTTGTTTAATTGAAGTAAATTAATAATATTATTTTATCTATTTATTGCATAAAAAAATATTTATTCCAATAAATTTTGAATTCCATAAGTAATTTCAATATATTACGCTATATTTAGTAAATTTCTTTAATATTTTTGAAAATGTAGAGAGATGCATAATAATTCTCTTGTATTTATTCTGAGAGGGGTATTTTTATATAGGCACTTACTGACAGAGCTGGCGCGTGGCGTGTGCGATGTGTGCAGTGCACACAGGCGCCTTGAGAACATGGGCACCTTTGAATTTTTTATAAATCTTACAACAATTGGAAAAACTGATAAAAATTTACAAAATATATATATATATTTTTTTTTAATTTAAACTTTAACGCATAATAATTACGACCAAATGCATACTTATCACCGGAACAATCAATTTGCTCACACAAGTGTGTTGAACGATGTCTTACTTTTGTTCTTCTCTCGTGAAAATTTAAATGAATTTGTATAATTAAGAAAGAGAGAAAAAAATACCGGTGATGTAAAACGAGTTTAGAATAGCAAAAACTAAGTTTTAAATATTTTCTCTGAAAGGAAAAATGGATCGAATTTAAACTACGTCAATCGGGAATAGCTGTTGTTTATTAATGAAACATATTGCACTCGAGTGCTGTAAACCATTGCATAGGGTGTGCTTCTAGAACTCAAGAGTTTTAAATTTGTCGGGGAACTAGTCATCCGACAAGATGTGTTAATGAAAATAAATTGCCCGATGACTGTATTAAAAAAACACTGATGTGTTGAGAACAATGTTTCCAATGAAAAAAAAAAAAGATTTTTGTATAATTCATTCGTATTACAAATTTCGAAAATTCTTTCAAAAAATGTTTTAAATGTTAACATCTTTGCAGTGAAGGTATATTTGGCAGATAATTTTGTGTTTGAGGCATAGAATCCAAAAGAGACAATTATTTTTTGGACAACAAACAAAATATTCTTGAGCAGATTGATTTAAGCAAAATAATTACCTTTCTTTTCTTTTAGGGTTTTTTTTCCCCTTTTTCGTTTTTCCTTTTTTTTTAACAGCAGTTAATTCAGTGAAAGAGCTTTCTAAATATTTCAGCAACTATTGAGATCTTTTACATTTTTATATAGTATTTTAAAAAGTCAATGTGAAAGAAATAAAAGAAATATTTTTTTCGGAAAATAATTTCAAAAAATGTATTTTTTTAAGAAAAAATAGGAATAGTAACTTATGATTTTTTTAATAGAAATCAACTTCTAGAAATTTCAAACATGGGAATCTAAAATTACAGATCTTTTCGAAAAGTAGTTTTTGTCTCTTTCTTGTAAAAACTACCTGCGTTTCAAACTGTTTTGCATCGATTAAAAATTAATTTAACATTCAAAGTTTCAAATTTCAAACCTGCATACTTACTAAACCACTAGACCGAATGACTTCTTATTTGGAATCCAACTGTAAAATGTACCAAGGAATCCAAATATGGTGTCAAAATTAGGTTTTTAGCACCAAAACTTTAAAACTTTGTAGCGCTTTTGCATTTAGGGACCCACTAAGCAAAATTAAATATATAGCACTAATTAGTAAATGTTGTTACTAATTTGATTGCTACCACTGTTTTATATGATGATTTGAGGAAGATTTAGTAAGGACACTTGTTTTTTCTGGGACTGTACATAAGATTAAAAAATATATCTTAATTCATGTGTAACGTGACAATATGTTCTGACAAAGGCGTCATACCAGTTGTCGATCTAGACAAAATTTGGGACTATTTAGGGCCCCTTCGCAAAAAAACATTCAATAAACCAGTGAAATGTGTAATTTGCAAACTAAACAAATTCACCAGAATGTAAAACTTTTGCCGAAGGACTTTAAGAAGTTATTGTTAATACATGCTTGCTTTGAATTTGAGTAACAGGATTTCATCTTTCATTCCAAAATGTTATTTTTCACAAAAATATAATAAAATTCAGAAAAATAACTTTTATTTTTCTCAAAATGGGCTTCAAGGAGGGGGAAAAAAATCTGCATCGACTCCTGCATATATTTTTTTCGCACACTACAAAAAATCCTCCTGCCGGCTCTGCCTATACTGATATTTCAACATCATTCTCAATCTCAAATAATCAAATCAATTTTCATCCAGCATTTCAGTTAATTCTATGTATTACAATTATAGTTATAAACTTTTAATCATTCTAATTTTATTTAAGATTTATTTTCTTTTAATAATTAATTTTTGAAAATATCATTAAGTATTTTTATTTCTTAATTACAAATTAATAATATCTGAGAAATTATATTCCAATATTAACAGTCGCTTAAAGCTAATGTTAGAAGCCACACAAATTTAGTAAAATTCTATACTGAATAATGTATAAACATCATTTTAATTTTTATGGGGCAGACAATTAAAATAATATAATCAGATTATTTCAATTAAGAACATAACAATAGTAACCACGTTAATCATAATAATATTTCATAGAATTTTGCTATCACATGTTATTGTAATATACAGGGTGTATCTGAAATGCTTCAACAAACTTAGAGGGATGATAGTACTCATGAAGACGAATAAAAAATGCAATAGAACATGGGGTCGCAAATGACATTTAAAGGATGAAAATCGAGAAAATGCGTCTGGAAATGGACAAACTGAGACAAGAAAGAAATACTCCAGAAAATTATTTATTGCACAGAATCGGTACAACACAGCTCGTGATGTCCAGAGAAAACAAATATTTTACAACAATTGTTCAAAGTGTCGACCCGGACATTATTACACAGAGTACATCTACGGAGGAATGACTGGCGGACACGCTCAAATTTGCATACGTGGATTTCAGATCACAGATTTGTTTGGCTTTCTTTCAAGTTTTTGTTATCTCTTTCTGACCGGATATGCACAAAGTGAAAGGAAAACCAGCTTTCTGCTACTAGCCAGTTCTGCAGAAAAGCAGCATGCGAGATTTCGATATTTTTATAGTTTTGCGATTTTCACCCTTTAAACGTCATTTGCGATCCCATGTTCCATTGCATTTTTTTGTTCATCTTGATGAGTACTATATCACCCCCCTAAATTTGTTGAAGCATTTCAGATACACCCTGTATAAGATGACAATTTCACATATTTACAATTTTTATCTCTCCTGAAATAATTGCTTTATTTATACAAAATGTAGCAGAAATTTCAATTTTAACTAAGGATTTTTATTTCTTATTCTTTTTTTTTTTTCCCCCTATTAAGGTTTTAGAGGATTCGAAGGATTACCAGGACAGAAAGGTTTTCCAGGTCTACCAGGTAAGGAAAACGAATTTTTCAATTATGATTCTGCAAACAGGCATAGGGAACAGAGGGGTTCATGGATCGTAAATTCCTTCCCAATTAGACAAAGAGATTAAATAATATCTCTTTAGTCTTTAAACTGTCTTCTGCCTTCAAATGTTTCATATTCATCTATGAAAAAACAATTCTGCTCATGGACAAGTATAATCACTGATTATCTATATCAAAAAGGGGATTGGGAGTGTTTGTGAGTAACGTTGACGTCATATTGACGGTAGCAACGGCCTAAACCTTTAAATTCTGCTTTTAATGCATTTTTAACACTTTCCAACAAAGTTGAAAAGTGTTTATGATTTCGGTTTGTCTGTTCGTCTGACCACGCTCTAACTCGCGTAAATATATTCAGATTTTCATGCAATTGATATATGTTAATGATGCTTACCATGGCATGTTCAGTATATGAAGTGTGTCGCATTAATAGCTCATTTACAGGAGCACTCAAAAGAATTCCGTTACATTATGGTCAATAACGAAAAATTGTGTGCAGAGTATTTTAATGACATTACGCTATTTCAAATGCATTAAAATTGATATAAATCACTAAATTTCACTACAAGATGATTACTATAGAATAGGGCATTCATAGCATTTGTCGTTCATTTACAGGGACATATAAAAGAAATCTGTTACTGTACCGTCTTTGAGCAATAATTGCTGGAAGTGCGCTTTGAATTTCGGTATGCGCTTTTTAATGTAACTAATTTTTTTGCATGTTACTCGTTGTATATAAATTGTATACCTCGTGTACAGGGCTGCAGAAAACAATTCACGTACCATTCTCCTTATTAGCGGAAATTGCTGAAGAGGAATTTTCAACTGGGTAGTATTTCCTAACTGAACTAAATTTTTGCATGCATGAAGTTAATAAATACAAATCTGTGTATCATATACAGGGCTGCTCAAAGATATCGGATAATTTTCCGATTGTAGATGGGGATTGGGAAATTAGGTTTTCAAATATGTTTTGAATTTCCATATGGTTGAATTAGATGTCATACTTCAACTTATTAAACGGTGCAAATTTGTAACATTATTCTGGATGTGTTGGAAAGTATTTCATAATATATGCTTGACTCATGATTTTCTTTTTCTTGTTTTCTTTTAACACCACACAATTTAAAAATTTTCCCCACTGATTTTTTTTTTTTTTCAAATGCAATTTGTATCGTAATTTACTTATTTTTTATGGTTTTTAGAATAATTTTCAAACATATATATATTTTTAAATCTTCGTGAAATCCAATTACGTAAGTTCCATTTGCACTTAAAACAAATTTATTAATTAATAATTCGTTTGTTTCCGTGTAATATCTGATACATGGAAATCCGGACCTTAGGAAATTTGCCGGACCTTAGTATGCTGAATTAGAGGATGTTTATTATGTTACTGAGAGCTTATAACTTGCAATTTTTTAGCACACATCTTTTTCTTTTCTATTTTTATCAGAATTTCGGATAATCCGAATTTTTTGTAATCCAAACAGGCATCGGTCCCAATTAGTTCCGATTAGTGGGGTTCTACTGTACTCTACATATATGTTTTAAGTGTGAGCAATAGCGCAATGTTAAAATAAAACCTACATAATAGTTATACATACTTATGTACATTTAAACAGAATATGCATTTGTATAGATTCCTATAAAACCCACTATTATCGCATTGTCTTCCTCTGGATTCGAACCACGGTACGCACTGTCAGAGGATAAATACTATGTATCCTACACCAACTGACTACACCCAACTTTGGTTATTGGTCAAAACATCAATTACGAAAATTTAACTGGAATTTTTCCGTTTTCTCTCCTTTGAAAAGGAACATTTCCGTTAGTTTTTCTTGAAATGAACATTTCCGTTTTTAACATTTAACAAGTAAGGATAGAAAGGAAATTTTTCGTTTATTCCCGGAAAATTTACGACTTCCACTCAAAACGGATTGTTTCCGTTAAAAGACATAAATTTCACATAAAATCATCAGTATAACAGGGGTCGGAGTATGTAGGACAAATTCTATTGTTCTTATCAGTATATTTTATCAATAATCCTCATGATATATTCCTATTGCATATCTTATAAAAATATCTCTTGAAGATTACTGATAAAATATACTGGTAGGATCAATAAAATTTGTCCTATATGCTCCGACCCCTGGTATACGGAACTTTTTTTACAGTGTGGATAGCATGGTTTCAATGAAAAATAAAATGAAGATTTAAAATAAAATTTCATTGAGGATTCTATTAATGCAAATCCTAATTAAGCAAAAAAATGTAATACAGTAAGAACCTCGCTAATACACAGGACCGGTGCCTGTTGGGATTACAAAAAATTCGGATTACCCGAAATTCTGATAAAAATGGAAAAGAAAAAGATGCGTGCTGTGCTATAAAAAATGTAAATTATAAGTACTCAGTAATATAGTAAACATCCTGTAATCCAGCATCCTAAGGTTCGGCATGCTGGATAATCCGGACGACTTTCGGAAAAAAATAGTATTCCTGTTTAATCACTCCCGGTGTTTATAATATTCCAATGGAACTTCAGAATGAGGAATTACGTTTCAACCCATTACAAACGGTTCAAAATCGCGAATCTATAAATATCTCAATCACCACGTTGACGTGGGGTGAAGAAAAAAACACTTCTGTCGATAATTTGCAAAATCAAACTGTTGAAAGGTAAAATAAATTTTTATCACCTGAATTAAATACATTTTTGCATTTTAGAAAAGAATTTTATAGTGACTGACAAACAAACAGATATTCGAGATTTTTTTAAATATGGCTTCTAAGAGTAAGAGTACAATGCACGTTTTCATTTTATATTCGCAAGAAAAGTGACACATCTCGCAAAAATTCATTTTGCGTTTTATTCCACTAACAGGTCTGTCATAGGGGTAGTACAGTAAGGAGATTACAAGACAATCCATTTTATTTATAATTTTCTAAATAAATATTTAAAGAATAGCGGCACAGTGGCGCCAACTTATATGGGCCCATGGGGCGCGAGCCCACCCAATAATTTGATCTCTCCGCACACCCAATTTCATCTGATTTATATTTAAATTATTTAATTGCTGAAATGAAATTTGGTTTTATTAACGTTCTCAAAATAGTTTCGTTTGAAAAATAGTAAGGACAAAAATTTTACGTACAGGAACATTGAAAACCTCTTCAACGGATGTATAGTTAAATTTCTCACGAAAACAAATTTCCTGCCTATTTTGCCACCTGTTTTGATGTCTTGAATTGATAAAGCACTTGTTTACTAAATGTATGCTTTTCTTGCCATTTAGCTTTTTGCACGTTCAATAATTGGAAATTCTAATGTTAATTAAAATAAATATTAATGTATTTATAAGGAAGAACTTATAAAATATAATTTAATAAAATTATTTATAAAATTAATTAAATTATAATAATTTAAAAATTTGCTTAGAAAAACATAATTTAATTTCGAATTATCATTTTTAGTGATTCGCTCTTCTCCTCTCTCAGCACCCATACAAACTAAGGGAAAAAAGTTATATGTGTTATTTTACTCAAAAATTATTGAGCCCACCCAATATTTTTGAAAAGTTGGCGCTACTGTAGAGGCCTATCCTCAGTTACACATAAATGATTTATTTAGGAATTTCAGAAATTTATTTGAGGATTGTCTAGATTTAGAAGGTGTGTGATCTACGAAAAAAATCCCTGCCGGCCCGGCCTACAGGCAGAGGTAGATTTCGAAGTTAAGTATACTAATTTCACCAACAAAAACTAAATCATTATTAGATATAAATCTACTTTAACAGTTTTATCCGTCTGCTTTTGACGAGTTTTTATTTCCTTTTTATAAAATAGATGGTTTTATCAGAATCATGTTAAGGCGATATTAAAAAAATATTTTTCCATACTCAACAACTCGAAATTTTCTGGCGCATTTTCAGATTAATTTTTAATAAAAAAAAATATGAAACATGCTGACGTGATTTTTGAAAAGATTTATAAGCGACCTGTGTTTTTATTTTTCTTTCAATTAATTAAAACTTGATTAATAAACAATTATTTTCTCAGTAGGGCAATATTTTTAGTTTCTAACACAATCGGTTCGGGAAATTCTGTTCAAAATGCCCACTTTGACATCATTTTTTGAAATATATTCTACCTCTATCAAAAATTCGATCATTACTGTACATTATATAGTTTCTGAATAAGAGAATCTAGCAATTGGATGCGTTTGAGAGCAAAAATGAATTTAAAAATGAGTAAGAAAATAGACTGTTTGGATTTGAATACACCCTTACTTAGATGATTTCTTTTTTCAACCGCTATGTATTTTTAATTTGTTTTTTCTGTAAGAATTGGTCCTATCCAAAACTTGTCTATCTAGATGTTGTAGACAATATTAAGAAGATATATGATAAATTTATGTTGATTTTATATCTTTTGAATTGACGGAGTTATGAATTTTTTACTTCTTCAATCCCTCTTTTTGTTTTCGTTTTAAATATTTTTGCGGTACGAATTGGTCCTATCAAAAACTTGTGAATATAAAAGTTGTAGATAATATTAAGGAGATTTATAATAAAATTAATTGGAATTGATATCTTGAGAATTGACGAAGTAAGGCATTTTTTTCTCCCAAAAACCCTATTTTTTGCGCCCCTTGAGCCTATTTTAAATTTTATCAAAAATCTGTGATGCATGAATTTTTGGCGCTATTTTTAGAAGTAATAAAAACTTTAAACTTGTTTGATATGTACAAAAATTAAGAAGTTATGGGGTTTTTTCGGTTTTCACAAAACCCCTCCCTATTTCCATCCCCTTTGTCCGATTTTGACCATTAACGAACTTGACCGAGATTTTATGTCCCTTGATTTTATGTATCAGTTTGGAAGAGATTTGTGCAGAATTGCGGAAGTTACCGGGTCCAGAAGAAAGTGATAACACAATTGCTTCGGGAAATTCCGTTCAAAATACCCACTTTGACATAATTTTTTGAAATATATTCTGCCTCTATCAAAAAATCTATCATTGCGGTACATTATATAGTTTCTGAATAAACGAATCTACCAATTAAATGCGTTTGAGAGCAAAAATGAATTTAAAAATGAGTCAGAAAATAAGCAGTTTGGATTTGAGTGCATCCTTAATGCAATGATTTTTCCAACACAATTCGCTTCGGGAAATTCGGTTCAAAACGCCCACTTTAACAACATTTTTAAAAATATATTCTGCCTCTATCAAAACATCGACCCTTACGGTACATTATATAGTTTCTGAGTAAGAAAACGTACCAATTGGAAGCCTTTGAGAGCAAAAAGGAATTGTAAAATGAGTCAGAAAATAAGCAGTTTGGATTTGAATACACCCTTACTAAGATCATTTTTTTTTTCTTCAACCGGTATGTATTTTTTATTTGTTTCTGCTGTAAGAAATGGTCCTATCCAAAACTTGTCTATATAGATGTTGTAGACAATATTAAGAAGATATATGATAAATTCATGGGGATTTTATATCTTTTGAATTGACGGAGTTATGGATTTTTTACTTCTTCAAACCCCCTTTTTGTTTTCGTTTTTAATTTTTTTTTTGCTGTACGAATTGGTCCTATCAAAAACTTGTGAATATAAAAGTTGTAGATAATATTATGGAGATTTATAATAAAATTAATTGGAATTGATATCTTGAGAATTGACGAAGGTATGAATTTTTTTCTCCCCAAAACCCTATTTTTTGCGCCCCTTGAGCCCATTTTTAACTTTATCAAAAATCTGTTATACATAAAATTTTGGCCCTATTTTTAGAAGTAATAAAAACTTTAAACTGATTTGATATGTACAAAAATTAAGAAGTTATGGGGGGTTTTCTGTTTTCACAAAACCCCTCCCTATTTCCATCCCCTTGGTCCGATTTTGCCCATTAACGAACTTGACCGAGATTTTATGTATCAGTTTGGAAGAGATTGGTGCAGAATGACGAAAGTTATCGTGTCCAGAAGAAAGTGATATATATAGATAGATAGATAGATAGATAGATAGATAGATATATAAAGTTTTTTACTGAGGGTGGTTTTGGGTTCTAGGAGTCATGATCGGTGTAGATCTGCAAAAATTTTCAGAAATTCCAACATAGGAACGATCCCAATAGGTAGTATTTCATACGAAATCTACCTAAAATTGACTCAGCGCATTGTTTATTTATAATGTAGTAATTAATATAAGATATTTTATTCAGATTTCCCAGAAGGGAACTTTTATTTATATCGCATCCCTAGAGTCATTGGTGCTATTAACACTATACGATGATTAAGAATACTACAAGTTAATCTCCTTAGCCTAAATAATATTAAACACAAATCATTTCCTGTGTTGCAATTAGAGTTGCAAAGGGTGGAAAAAACCGGGTTTATTCTCGGGAATAAATCGGGTTTTTTGGGAGAGAAATTTTGAAAATTCCCGGGAGTTTTCAGAAAATTTTAGGCATGGAAATTTTTTATTTATTATTTTTAATTTTTTTAATGTTTTCATTTTTTGTCAATGTAAGCAAAATACTTTTTTAGAAATGCAAATAAAACCAAGAAAATAGCTATAAGAAAATAGCACAGTTTACATGAAAACTAACGAAATCGATACGCTTATAGCTGCAGCAATATTAACTAAGAGTTGTTAAAATATCATAAATAAATTAATATTTTAATAGTTGATAAGTAGAAAGTGAGAAAGCTAGATGACAGATTCATCTTGCCTGATATGAAAATAAACATTTCTCCAAATTATCCAACAAGAAACAACAAAAAGTAAACAAAAAAGCAAGTAAAAAAAAAAAGA
Source organism: Maratus speciosus (assembly GCA_963932465.1). NCBI lineage: Eukaryota > Metazoa > Arthropoda > Arachnida > Araneae > Salticidae > Maratus > Maratus speciosus. Next base: position 52,293,810 of record OZ010788.1, on the reverse strand, counting down.
AAATAAACAAATATGAGAGAAATCAATGAAAAAATACAATGTAACTCATAAGAAAACAAATACAGAGTATGCCTGAATAGTAGATATACCAGGAAAAATAAATTAAATAATTTTAATTTTTAAAGAAACATTCCAATCATCACCAATTTTCAACTGCTATTAATGTAAAGCTAATCAGTTTTAAGAGATTATAAAAACTTAGAGCTCAAGATCATGTTTCGTGAATTAATAATGAAAAATTTGTCTTAAACTTCTCTGAACAGTAACTGAAATTTCTTACAAATAAAAATTTAAAATTGAAAAAAAATGATTGGTTTTGTTTACTTTCAAAACTCCCTCAAAATTTCCAATATTCCCCAAAATTCCGGGTTCATTCCCCAAAATTTCCGGGTTTATTCCTCCTCCTCAAAATCTGCGGGTTTTTTGCAACTCTAGTTGCAATGCATCTATGTTGCAGATATATTTTGACAAGTGTATATCATTCCAACATAGGGAATCGATAAGTTGTAATGTAGTCTTGGTACACAAACAGTTTCATAAGTGTAGTTAAGCTGAAAATCAATTTATTACACCATATGTCCATTTGTGACCACAGAAGAGGAGTGGATTGTGTGGGGAGGTAAAATTACCCAACTTTCCAAACCTCATCTTACGTCTTCATTTTTAAGGATTTTATGTTTTTATGCACGTTTTCAGTCCTGCATGCAGAGCTAAGTGCTACAATTTCATGTTAGAGTAAAATCATGCAAATTTTCTTTTGCCTCTCCTGTGAAATTTACTTTTGTCGAGATGTGTCACTTTTCTTGCGGGTGAGCGATAGGTTCTACTTTTACTTGAGGCTTTTTTTTTCTGTTTTGTTTAATCTGTTCAAGTATAATTTTCAAAAATAAAATCGGTTCGAATAAACCGGAATTTCGGATCAACGGGGTTCGGATTAGCGGGATTCTACTGCATATGCTATTAAAATTTGCTTCAACATTTCACTAAAACATGGTGCCAAAACAGTTGCCACCATAAAAGGGTGAAACCCTGTTCCAATATTTGGTGCTCCGGATGAACCATAAACTTGTATTTCTAACTTGTAAATCATCTCAGGGACCTTAAGGCTGTAGTTCAGAGTGATCACAAATTCCCCTCTCTAATGCTAAACATAAGGGCCTTTAATGCATTCATATTTCTTAAAATATCTCCTCGGAAAATTAATAATTTTGAGTTACTTTTTCTGTGTACTTTTTTACTTTCTTCTATCTTTACAAGAAGAAAGTATTGGATTCGTGAAAAATGTCGACTTCCGGTTTCCGACGGATTTATACGTTTTAGAATGTCCTGAACACGATTTGATGGTTTTTAGAAAATGTCTGTCTGTGAGTCTGTCTGTCACTCTGTCTGTGAGTCTCTATGTGACAAAACTTTTGTGGGCGCTCTATCTGAAGAACTAATGCACGGAATTTCACAAAACTTCATATTTAGTTAGACCTTGATATAATCTGGACTTGATTAGTTTTTGGTGAAAATCGCCCAACAGGTGGCGCTGCTATGCGGCATTTTTCACGATTTCTGCAATAGCTATATCTCAAGAACTACCGCACGGATTTTCATAAAACTTCAGATTCAATTAGTCCAGGATATAGTTTGGTGCTGATTATTTTTTTGTAAAAATCTCCCAACAGGTGGCGCTGCTATGCTGCATTATTCATGATTATTGCAATTGCTCTAACTCAAGAAAAAATGCACGAATTTTCATCAAACTTCAGATTTAGATAGTCCCTGATATAAATTAGTGCTGTTTAATTTTTGGTGTAAATCGCCCAACAGGTGGCGCTGCTGCGCTGCATTTTCACGATTTTCGCATGAGCTGTATCTCAAGAACTATTGCACGGATTTTCATCAAACTTCAGATTTAGTTAGTCCTTGACATGAATTGACGTATAAATTAGTACTGTTTAATTTTTGGTGTAAATATCTTAACAGGTGGCGCTGCTATGCTGTATTTTTTGCGATTTCCGCAATAGCTTTATCTCAAGAACTAACGCTTAGATTTTCAACAAACTTCAGATTCAGGTATACCTTGATATCATTTAGTGCTGTTTATTTTTGGTGTAAATCGCTCAACAGGTGGCGCTGCTATGCTACATTTTTCAGAATTTCCGCTATAGCTCTATCTCAAGAACTAATGCACGAATTTTCATCCAACTTCAAATTCAGATGTACTTTGATATGAATTGGTGCTAAATTCATGTAATTTCTTGTACTATTTAAATGATTTAATTGACGTGATTTATATAGAAGAAAGTTTTGTGATGGCCACAACATACTAGTTTCTTAAAGGATATGTCTCATTTTTTTTTACTTTCTTCTATCTTTACAAGAAGAAAGTATTGGATTCGTGAAAAATTTCGACTTCCGGTTTTCGACGGATTTATACGTTTTAGAATACCCAGAACACGATTTGATGGTTTTTAGAAAATGTCTGTCTGTGAGTCTGTCTGTCACTCTGTCACTCTGTCTGTGAGTCTGTATGTGACAAAAATTTTGTGGGCGCTCTATCTCAAGAACTAATGCACGGAATTTCACAAAACTTTATATTTAATTAGACCTTGATATAAACTAGACCTGATTAGTTTTTGGTGAAAATCGCCCAACAGGTGGCGCTGCTATGCGGCATTTTTCCCGATTTCTGCAATAGCTATATCTCAAGAACTACTGCACAGATTTTCATAAAACTTCAGATTTAGTTAGTCCATGATATAGTTTGGTGCTGATTACTTTTTTGTGAAAATCGCCCAACAGGTGGCACTGCTATACTGCATTAACATAATTATCGCAATGTTTGGTCAACTCAAGAAAAAATGCACGAATATTCATCAAACTTCAGATTCAGTTAGTCCCTGATATAAATTAGTGATGTTTAATTTTTGGTGTAAATCGCCCAACAGGTGGCGCTGCTGTGCTGCATTTTTCACCATTTCTGCAAGAGCTATACCTCAAGAACTATTGCAGGGATTTTCATCAAACTTCAGATTTAGTTAGTCCTTGACATGAATTGACGTATAAATTAGTGCTGTTTATTTTTTGGTGTAAATCGCTCAACAGGTGGCGCTGCTATGCTGTATTTTTTGCGATTTTCGCAATAGCTTTATCTCAAGAACTAATGCTTGAATTTTCAAAAAACTTCAGATTCAGGTATACCTTGATATCATTTAGTGCTGTTTATTTTTGGTGGAAGTCGCTCAACAGGTGGCGCTGCTATGCTACATTTTTCAGAATTTCCGCTATAGCTCTATCTCAAGAACTAATGCAGGAATTTTCATCCAACTTCAAATTCAGGTATATTTTGATATGAATTGGTGCTAAATCGTTGTTATTTCTTTTACTATTTAAATGATTTAATTGACGTGATTTATATAGAAGAAAATTTTGTGATGGCCACAACATACTAGTTTTTGGTTGTCAAAATATTTCTAAAATATATTTTTCATTTTATTTGAAGTGTTAAAATCTTACTCAGTATCGCTAAGATCTTAACACATAAAATTATAAAATAAGTGTATATTTTAGAAATATTTTGAGAACTACAAAGAAAGAGACATCCTTTAACAACAGTATACAATAAACAGAAGTTAAAAATATTTTTTACTGGAAGAGATATTTTAATAATACAAATGCATCACACCCATGGGTTTAACATTAGCAGTAGGAATTTGAGACCTCACTGACCAGCCGCCTAATTCATTTAATATGTTGAAAGTTCCAAACATCAGTTTTACTTTATTAATTCGCTTTTTTTCATATTAGTATTATTGGCAGTAGGTAGTTCGTATTAGTATAACATTTCAAGTAGTTTCAGAAGATTTAACTCTTATAAATTATAAAGAGAAATGCGATTAAACGCACTAATACTCTGTTTCTTTTCTGTGAAAGCTTTTTATTATATGAGGGAGGTCAATTCCTTAGACCCACCCCCACCCCTGTTGTCTCATAATTTAGCATCTTAACTCTCTACAATGTTCAGTATATTAAATCTTCTGTCTAAAATAGTTCAAACGTTCATTTCGTGATAATGGCAAGTTTGAACGATTAATTATTCTCATAAATACAGGCCAAGTCATAAGCAGGGTGTGGTGGATGGTACACGGAGTTTTCTAGATTTTCAAAAGAAGCTTCGTATACCCTCTGTTTCTCAAATAAAGCTATAGCTTATACTCTAACCATGGACGTTACTGACTCAAGCGTATACCTTCTGCTTATAGCGTATAACCTCTGGTTTATTTACGACTACAACAGTGGTCATAAGTCTCCATACAATTGGTGAAAGCGATGGCTAAGGATTATTTTATTCATGCAAACGGAATCGTGGCTTGTATGGGTGCTGCTTGTTAGACCGAAAAATGCTCATGATACTGTTTTGGCTGATTCCCATTTTCGCAGAGAGACGTCGGGTCTCTTCTGTCGGACTCATAGCCATCACTATTAGCACCTGTGTTGACGTATCGTCATCTGTTTCCGTCTTTGGTCTTTCAGATCTGCGAGCATCAACAACAAAACCTGTCCTTTAGAGCTTTTTTATAGTTTTGCAACGGTATCATGGGTTATCTGCATTCTGTACGTTGCATTGAAGGTATACGTTATATGACTCCCAACCAACAGAATAATGTGATTCAGTTCTTCTTTCGTTAGTGGCATCTCTTTTCAATCGATTCACGTGAATTTCACGTGAATTTCGTTTTCAGGAAGGTACCTTCCTGAAAACGAAAAGAAAATTAATCACCGCTTTAACCATTTGTATGGAGACTTATGACTCACTCTGTACTTTATTAACTACTGATAATCATAGTTGTTCAATTTATTCGGGAAGGACTACTTGAGCCTATTCCATAACTTTTGAAATCAGGGCCAAAATTATGGGGGGGGGGGGGCATAGGGGGCATGTGCCCCGGGTGCCAAAACGAAGGGGCGCCAAATGAAGGATTATACCTTTGGAATGGATCATTTTCTTCTGAGGAGCTGATGTCTTCTATTATTATGAAACAGCCATTATAAATGAAGTGTTAGGTGAAGATGAAAGAGCAGCCGTAAAAAGTTAGAACTCTGATTTTCTGGTCAGAATGGGGGGATGGCCATTTTTCCCCCATTATGACCAGAAAATCAGAGTTCTAACTTTTACGACTGCTATTTCATCTTCACCTAACACTTCATTTATAATGGCTGTTTCATAATAATAGAAGCTATCAGTCCATCAGAAGAAAATAACTCAGTTAAAGCGGAAACTCGGTTAAGCAGGACTCGCACAATCGGGGCTCTACTGTATATTTCATTTTAAAAATGATATTTAGAATATTTTTGTTGGTGTTCAGGGGCGAGTCATGACCCCCGTGACCTCCCCCTTGGATCCGCCATTGTAGATTACGTAGTTCAGTATTACATATTTTATGATTACATATCTTAAATTTTAAAATAAGTCGGCTATTAGAAAATTTGTAAAATTCTCTTTGTAAATATACTTTGCGGAAGAGGGGAGGGGGGGGGGCGCCAAAATCCATGCTTGCTCCGGGTGCAAAAAGGGCTAGTTTCGGCCCTTGGCTCTACGACAGTGTCATCAAACTGTATTGTCTGTTAATGATTAATTAATCATTTCTTGCAGGACCTAAAGGTATACCAGGTGATGAAGGAGTTCCGGGACTTCCAGGAAGACCAGGAATTCCTGGAAGTAAAGGAAAAAATGGAAGCCCCGGTTTTATTGGTCCACCAGGACGAAAAGGTTCTCCAGGCTATTCTTTTCCCGGAATCAAAGGCATAAAAGGATTATCTGGACCTCCAGGACCTCCAGGTATACTTTGTGCATATAAGTTATATAAAACTGCAAAATTGAGCATGGGAAAGGTAAAATCAGACAAGAAAAAGATTATTCTATTTTTGTATATGTATATATTTAATGGTTACAGAAATTATTTTATTCAAGTCATTTTTCGCCAATGCGCGAAATTCATGTCAAAATTTTTCATTATATTTTACGATTTTATGACTTTAAAAATGATCCTATGTGCCTTCTTTGCCAAGCATGTAAATGCAACGGTCACACGACCAGACAGCCAGCTAGTTCATTGAATATTTATATTTTCTCAAAAAATGACAACACTGGAGTGAGGTAATAATCGGATTAGGGAGAAAAGGGAATGACCCTGCGCTCATGCAATATATAAAAAATCTGTTTTAAGTAAAGTTACTCTACAGGTATTGCATACTCCTGTAAAAGTAAAAAAATTACAAAGGAAATATCTAAAAATATATGAAAGAAAACTGAATTGAGATTAACATTTTGCGAATCAATAGTGTTGTTGCTGGATTACGTCAAATCTTTAATTTCGTTGACACCTATGTCGATACATCGGCGAAATAGAAACAATATCAGCACAAACTAGATTATAAATTCCTCTGCAATAAACAGAAGGCTCAAGGATCAATTTTCTTTTGTAATATTTATGAGTTATTCGAACTTACAATAACTAACTCTTAACTAATTTCACTTCTGTTAAAGTATTAAAAAAGAAATAAAAAATAAGGTAATAAGAATAAAATTTCAAACCTACTAATCCCCACACTGAAACATTTTTCTGGGTGCGGCCTTCGGCGATCTAATGTCAGGGAACCTCAAAACATATCGCGCTTTTTGCCTCGTCGTCGTCGAAGCCGTTTCATTAAAAATTAATTTCTAATTCATTGCGTACGTGTATATGCAGGCCCCGATCATGACTAATTGGGGCCCTGGGCGAAGATAAATTAGGGAGCCCCGTTCGAATCGTTATAACGTTATTCAAATAGAGCTGATGGTCGGTCATATGTGTAATGCATAAACAATATTTTCGCACCTTGGGTTTTAAATAGAAGAAAACTCTTAGCTCCGTCAATTCTAAATTAAGTACCTTAATTAATAAAAATACTCTTTTTTTTTCTTAGTACAGAACAAAACTCTTTTATATAACTTTAGCAACTTGTTATATTACTTTAAGATGAAGTTAATAACTTCAACTTATGGAACAGTATCAAATACTCTAACATGTAAATATGAGTTAATCAAGTTACTTTCTTTTGCATCTTTTTAAGTTGTACTGCTCACAACATAATATCCAATCAAATACATTCTACTTCACAAGTAGAAAGTCTTTTTTTTTTCAATAAATATAAAAAGACTAGAAAGGTAGCCCGTCAAAAATGACGGAAATTTAGATATAATGATATATACAACTCATGTGCAAGAATATGAGTTTTCTCGTTTGTTCCGCAGTGATAGATAAAAATAACACATTTTAAGAACGAAACACATTTATGATAAACTGTGTACAGTAGAAGACCACTAATCTGCACAGTTTGGTTCCAAGTGTTATGCAGATTTGAGGCTCTTTGCGGTCATGTCTATTCAATCTTTGTTTACATTTTTTTAAATTCATATATTGGACAATTTTGATTGTTAAGCCTTAAAAATAAATAAATTACACACGGTAAGGTAAAAACTATTAAATTATCGTATACGATTTCATGAAATGGTATTATATGGTATTATATGTGTGTGCTTCACGATCTGGGTTACGACTTTGGCGAAATTGGTTGCAACTTGTCATAATTCTAATAGTGTGGGCCTCTATAACAAAAAAGTAACCAGTTTTTAGTAAATTTTCTGATATAAAGTAGTTTTCAAAAACTTGGGTAAAATTGCAGGCCGTTCTCATGTTATGCCAGTCCTAGGAATAATATTTCTAACACTGAAGAGTTTCCAGGTATATGTGGAATTTAGAAAAGCTTCTCCAAAAGAAAGGTCCTGAAATGACATTGTAATTCCTCTAACTTCAAAGTTTAATCGGGCCCTGATGTTGTTTACTAAAATCTAATAAATACAGTTATTTTGAATATTACAACATAATTAAACAGCTAAACTTATTTAACTTAAACTCGCTGTTACTTCCCGATGTTCTTTTTTAGTATTAAGAAAGAAAATTATTTAAATTTTTCAAATCATGCACATTTATAATTTTTTTCCGTCTTTAATAACTAAATAATGAAAAAATATGCTTTTGTTCTGAGCTCATAAATATGACAATAAAATAATGTAACTAAGAGACTTTGCAAAATTAAATCTTTGTGATTTCAAACCATAAACAAATGACACCGCCACCATTTTACCTACTATGACGTCATTAGAATATTGTCCATTGATTGTTGGAGAACTTACTTTGTGAATGATTACCTCAATGATTTAATATTTTTTACGGTTCACGATGAATGAATCACTTATGTTTGTTTAGGTTTATGGAATGAGATATTAAGCCGTGAACCTAATTTCAACTAAAGTTATCCAAGGATATATGTATTTTTAATCAAAATTAAAAACAATGCTTTGATCTCAAAATAAAAAGTTTTAGTTTGTATGATTGGTTATTTCTGTTAATTATTTACTTAGGTACTTTTCCATTATAGCGCATTTTTAAAAAAAGCTTGGCGTAATTCGGGCATCAGAAAGTGAGATATGTTGCCAAAATATATAAACAGCTATGAAAACAAATCTAATAAACTTTTATTTTTGTTTATATATGCACTTATATACATAAAAAATTGTTTCTAAATATATATAATATTTTTTTATATACAAATTACGGCACAGATTACAGATATGAACCGGGATACCTAACTGGCGCTAAAATGGTGTTATTTTGCCTGCTATGGTAACCCGGCTATTATTTTTTATTTATTAATAAATTGTTTATTTACTTTTATTTTCTGTTTTTAAATTATATAAACTGCTTTGTTCTATAGTTATTATTCAAACTTTTATTTATTTATAGTTATTTCCTTTTCAAAATGATAGCAAATAATTTAAAAATATATAAGTAATTGGTATTCGAAAGCGAGATTTCTGCCAAATTGGCGTCAGAGAAAAATCACGCCAGCCCCGATGCGTATATGACATCTGTGCAAAAATTACTTCAGTTTCTTTATAAAAATGGGTAAATAGCTTTTTTTACATTAAATAAATTGTATACATATGCAAAAAATTGCGTGTGAGTATGAAGCAGTAAATAGGTTGTCAGAAAATACGTTGCCAAACTTCTTTCTCGCCAAGAAACTTTTCTCCGAAGTATTGTACATAAGCAATTTTTGCTAGAAATGCATTTTTAATTATGATATGCGCTTTTATGTTTCACTACATTTATGCATACTATACCGTGTGTATAAATGCTACAGTTCATATGCAGGGCTACACAAAAGAATTCGTAAGGGTTACTGAGTATGAGAATAAATTGCTTAAAGGTGGTTTTTAAAGGAGTTATGCAGTTTTACGCTGAACTGCATTTAGTTTACTAAGAAATGGTACAGATGTCATATTCGCCCCATATTGGAGCGATTCTTTTCGGTTGCTAATTTGGCGAAAACATCAACAGCATAAACAACATAATTCGGGTTACCCCATCAAGCAAAATAACGACACTTTGGCGCAAGTTAAGTACCTGTTGCTTATATGATATTGGCGACAGAAAAATAATCGCGCCAATATGGGGCCAATATGACATCTGTACCGATGATAATATCTGGAAATGTGTAGCTTTAAGAGTAGTTTAAATTAAATTTTAGCTAAATAGTGGCATGTAATAACGGTACTATTGGTTATGGGCTATTTGCGATTTTTTATGCGTTTTCTAAAATGTTTACTTAGTTATCTTATTTACCTTATTTCCCTAAATAACGAAGTTTTGTTAAAGCATTCAGGATGTGTTGGAAAGTGTTTCATATTCTATGCTTAATGCATGATTTTTCTTTCTTCTTTAGTCTTATTTTGCATTTATTTTATTCTTAATTTTTTAGTCTTATACTGCTTTATAGAAACTTTGGCACAGTTGTCACATATACCCCATATTGGAGCGATTTTTTTCCGACGCTAATTTGGCGAAAACATCAACAGCATAAACAACAACATTCATACAACATCATTGGGGTTACCATATCAAGCAAAATAACGACACTTTGGCGACAGTTAAGTACCCGTTGTGTATATGACACTGGTGTCAGAAAAAAATCGCGCCAACATGGAGCGTATATGACATCTGTGCCGAAACTTTAATATTTAATGTTTAAACTCTTCGCTCCACTCACCTTGCATATACTATAAACTATAACACAGATAGCGCAAAATAATAGACAGTTTGATACTTTTCCACTGTAGGGGCTTTGGCGTTTTTTTAAAAAAGCTTGGTGTAATTTGGGCATCAGAAAGTGAGATTTGGGTACTTTTCCGTTATACGGATACCATTGTCGCAAAGTGTAATAGTTGGCGCAAAATGAAAATCACGTGAATTGAGGCATTTGAAAAATAAAAGAAAAAATATTGTCGATACTAAAGTGAGCATTTAAAAAATATAACATTTGAAAATTCCAGACTTTTACGAACTATTTCATTAAATCACAAATATATACTTAAAATAATTGAACAAATAACTGTCATAAAATAAAGCAATAAAATAAAACTCATATTAAACTGCTGGCATAAAATTAAAAATATCTTTTAGCATTTTAAAATAATTGGCGCATTAGCATACATTTTGGCACGATGTCCGTATAACGGAAAAATATTGAGATTTGTTGTCAAATCATATAAACAGCTATGAAAACAAACTTGAAGAGCGTTTTTGTTTTTTTTTATATGTTTATTTTATATGTATATTATTCATGTTTTTATGTACAAATTACATCTGTTTCTGTATAAAATTAGAGAAACGGCTTTTTTATGTTAAATAAATCGTATAAATATCGAAAAAAATGCGTGTGTATATATAAAATGAAACAGTGGATAGGTTCCCGGAAAATATGTTGCCAAATTTCCTTTTTCGCCAAGGCACTTATACTGGAAAAGTACCTAAAGCACATTAAAATTGCGTAGTTAGGAGCTCATACAGTACAGCGTCGTCTATTGGCGGTTATTTTATTAGTAGCATCGGGAGGAAGATGTAAAGATGTACTTTAAATTCTCACCCATAGATTTTGAAAAAATATCTTAAAAGAGCGTAGTTTAAATTAAAGTTTGGTGACCTCCTTTATGAAAGATTAATGGTTTTAAATGGGAATTTCACCAAATCAGCCAGCTATCGCCAAGTTGGCCAACATTTGGCGCTACCGTGGTAACCCTGCATTAATATTTTTCAACAATTACTCATTTCAATGAGGTGGTCCTACCGGAATCGTGAGGGACACACAGAGACTTGGATTTTATATAAATAGATAGCAATTTTGGGTTTGTTTTTCATATTTAACTCAAAGTTAAAAGAAAAAACTTTGAATACGGAAGAAAATTTATCTCATGACAATGGAGGATATTCCATCTCCGTTTTGATCACGTGGTCAAGGTAAAAACTTCTAGCGTAAAGAATGGAAGGCTCTGTAGACGTGTAATGTAAATCCGCGCTAGCCAATGAAACAGTTCATGAGGCAAAGCAGTAGTATCTTCTTTTCTTATCAGTTAGAAGTTCCTTGGGTAAATTACCGGTATCACGTGACATTTTTCAGCCTCGAACCCATATTTGGAATATCCTCCATTAGAACTGATTATTTTCAACCACTAAAGTTTAGATATGATTTAAGTTCAATGCTAATACAATCTATTAAAATCAAAATATTATTTCTTATTTAATAGTGGTTGAGCTTAGCGTTGCAAAAGCATTGAGCTCTATGACTTCAAAATGAAATTTGTTTTTTAGAAAGTTTAGTAGAATCTTTAAAGATGAAATTTGTATTTGAAAATTTTCAGAGTTGGAATTGGGGAGGGGGGGGGGGTAAATATTTTATAAATTAGTATATGGATTTGGGGAACCCTTCAGGTCAGGGCCCCTGGACAAAGTCCCGATTTGCCCATGCTATAATAATGGACTGTGTATATGGAGTAATTGTCTTCTACTTAATGATTAAAAAAAAAACTTTAAGAACAAGGCTATTAAATGACAAAAATGTTATTTTAATGTCATCAACGGTTATTTCAGTCTAACGTTTTGTAATCAGAGAGAGACTTTATGTTCATCCCCTATTTTAAAGGTGATTTTGTCATACATTATTCGATAGTTTTGTGAAATTGTTTTTACGGTAAATTTTAATTTATGTACACTGCTCAAAAAAATTAGGAGAGCAAGCAAAAAAGTGAAGATAACAGTGCGAGATAGCCATGAATGGGCATAAAATTGAGAGTAACATGTGTATTAATGCGTAATACAGAAGAAAAGTCGCAAAAAATTGCAAGAGAGCTTTAATTTTTTGAAACGATGGATAAAACGTAAAAAGATGGTTTAGGGCAACAATTTGGTTACATGTAAATTACAAAAAAAATTACTTTTTAGGAATGATGCAAGTTATTTAATATGGCGTATGGTTCTCTTGAATAGCTAAAATTGTCGCATACCTGTTTTCCATGGATTCGACGACATTATCGATAAGTTTTTGGGGAGTATTGTTCCACTCCTCAATAATTGCAAACTCCAAGTCCCGGGCAATAAAAGGAGGCCTTGATATCACTGCAATGCGTCGTCCGAGTATGTTCCAAACATGCTCGATCGGATTCAGGTCAGTAGAGCATGTTGGCTATTCCATATGCTGTATTGTTTCAGATTTAAAGATGTTTTCTTCAAGACGAGCTATATACAGTCTGGCATTATCATGCATGGAAAAAAAGGAATCACCAATTGCTTTAACATAAAATACGGCAGGAGGTCTCAGTATAACGTCTGTATAACTTCGGACCGTCAAAGTATCATTCCAAATCATATACAGGCCCGTACGTCCATCTATGCTGATTTCAGCTCATAGCATTAACCCACCTCGTCTGTAATGTGATCTTTCACGAACGAATGTGGGATTATTTTGAGTGTCCCTTTCTCTCCATGCCAAAACCCATCGGATATCATATCTGGACTGAATCGGACTCATCTGTAAACAGAATTTGACTCCAACAACGTTGCCTCCAAACTCGATGTTCAGTTGCCCACCTTCTTTGGGCCGCACAGTTGCTTGAGATCAACGGAATACAGACCATTGGCTTATGTGCATAGAGACCACCCCGCTGAAGCCTATTTTGGACTGTTTGATTGGCCACTCTCTGTCCTGTCGCCAAGAACAACTGTGTTTGCAGCTGAGTGACATTGCCCGCACTGTCTCGACGAGCTGTTAACAGGATATATCAGTCATCAATTTCTGTGATAGCACATCTGCGACCTTGCCCTTTCCGATGTCTACCATTCCATGTGTCTTGGAATCTATTCCACAGCTTTGCATTGACACTTCTTGTTGCTTTAACAGCGTTCGCTACACTTCGTTGTGTTTCCCCAAATTCAACTGTCCCGATAACACAGTAACCCATGCATTTCGGTAAATCACATTGTTGTGAGATTTCCAAGTCGCCTTTTTTCAAAACACAATCAGAATAATTGAATTTTACAACTGAGACAATGAAACAGACGTTTTTGCAAAATCCCGATTTCTTCACTTATCTCCTTTTTCTAGTTTTTGACGTCTTAAACTTTGATTTGCATGTGAAGTTTTCTTCATCTGTTTCCTACTACGCTTAAATTATGGATGTTTTATTTTACATTACTTATCAGTGTAAATATTTGCGTAATTTTGTTAAAACCATCTGCTCCCCTAATTGTTTTGAACAGTGTATATATATATTTATACAGGAATTGGAGGGCTACAAGGATCAAAAGGAATATCGGGCGACTCAGGATTTCCAGGATTACCTGGAATACCCGGAGATAGAGGTCTTCCTGGCTTTGAAACTCCAGGAGATGTAGGACCACCTGGTAGACCAGTAAGTGTTTGAATGATAATTATCTAATAAAGTAAATTAAAAATATACTTTTATACAGAATAGCGGGAGCTAGTTGATGCAGTTCAAATTTGAAGATTGTAACAGCAGTACGATATATCACAACACCTGGCAAAGGGCACAAAAAAAGAAAGGATGCTATTGCATAAAATCAGTCACAATGTAGCACCATATAACTAGCTATAAACTTATTCGCTAAAAGTTCTAAACTATATTACCTTTCAATTCGTGAAGATAAATTTCCACTATCGTTCTATTTCTTTTGGAAGATACTTGAAAAATGTGTTCCTATAGCACAGCATATTACGACTGTTTGGAAAATCAAACAAATCATTGACAAGGTTTAGGTTTACTGTTATCGATGAGCACCTACTGATGCGAGTATAGGAAAAAGAGAAATTTCCAATGACGCGACGTTTTCAACAATGTTTTCATGTAAATGGAGCCCATATGCAGTGTTGCCAGATTAGGGAATTTTTTTATTATGTCTACCCCTATTTCGAAATAAAAATCTTTGCTTTAATGACAAACATTCCGCGATTAAATAAAGTAAAGATTACTTATCGAAAAAAGTTATACGTATTTTGAATTTAAGAATAAAATCCCCAATCAGGCAATACTGGCTATATGCTTGATACAGTTTTCAGCTAATGAGCTTTACACAGAATTTGCATTTTACATTTCTGAAAACTAAATGTTTTAAAATTGTAATATGTTTGCATTAATAACAATTTCTAACTTTTTTTTTATATAACTACAGATAAATTTAAAAAGGCTTTTATTTTGACAAAGAAAATTGATTTTCACTGCTTTTAAATGATTAATTACTGTTTCCCCACCAGTAGCCGAGAGGTTGTGTTCTCAAAGCTGGTAGACGGGAGGTGCTGGGTTCGAACCCAATCGCGCCTGTCGGCCTAATCGTTCGGAGTTTTCGTGGTTTTCTTCGAACCTTGGATTTCCTTGCGTAAATACGGGTTAGGTTCCCTTAGAAAGACCCCCATGGAAGGCAGCCCCTCCCCCCACTTTGGGCCCATATCCCTAGTGTAGATAATTGGGCGACATAAACAACACCGATTAATTACTGTAAAAAAGGAATCATAAGATGGATGCTGAAGATACATCACCATTATCTTAAGACACAAATTTCTGAGCACACAAGTCCGTAAAGGAAAAACATAAAATGTTTGCTTTAGTAACAATGTCGAACTTCGGATTTTAACTACAAACAGATACATTGAAAATGACTGATTTTTGAGAAAAGAAATTGATTTTTACTGCTTTAAATAATTAATTACTCTAAGAAATAAATCATATAGATGAATCCTTCAGATAACTCACCTTTATTTTAAGACATGGGGCATTCTCACAGTCTTTTGACTTTTGGGGGAAAAAATCTGACAAAATTAAACTTGCTAAAATAACATTTTAATCTGATAGACAAATGCTTTAATGATTCAGAATAAAGAAAAAATGGTCAGCAGCGAAAAATTTTTTATTTAACTGAGGTTTAAGTTAAACTTGCGAGTTTAATTTTCCTTACCATTTTACCCCAATAACTTTTTATTTTTTTCTAAATTCTTACTTATAATGAATTTGCATAGTACCCACAGGACATTCAAATAAGAAATAATAACAATGTAGTACTTTTAATACAGAATTTTTGTATAACATTGTCTCAAAGGGGTGTTAAAGAAGGGACGGTAAGGTAAAAAAAGGGGATGGTATTGGAAAAAAGGGACGAAATGGTAAAAAAGAAGAGACGGTAAGGATGGAACGGTAAGGAAAATTACCACCTATTTTTAGGAAAATCATGTTAAGACTAAGTGATAGCCACAATGTTCATTGATTTTTAGAAACAGTTGTTAACATTGGATTAAATTATTATTTTTTTTATTATTATTTACCTCAAAAGGTGCAGGAATAAACCTTGGGGACGGTGAGACTACCCATAAAGTCACGATGCTTGAAATTGATATTAAAATGCTGATTTAAATTCTACAGTAAATTTCCTGCCAAAGAACTTTAGACATTATTTCTCTAGCACACTTCTACGTGAGAAAAAACTTGAAAAAATTCTGTGGCTGCATCTGAAGTGATTTTCTGTATAATTTTAGAAGAGGGATGGTAAGGAATCTAAAACCCAGAGACAGAGTTTAAAAAATAATAACAGCCCTAAAAATGTGTGCAGGTTAATTTTTAGCTACTTATTTATATAAAACAATAGTTCCAATTTCAGAAAAAAATTACATCGAATTATTTTTATTGAAACAATTTTATCCAGAGAGCTCCAAACTTAAAAATCAGCATCAGGGACACTGGACGGTATAGGAGTTTTCCAGGTGTTTGGACTCCCAACATCACCCAAAACTTATTTATCTCGTTAATATTGTTGTGCAATCATGCAGTGGGATGTTCCCCAGTATATGAAATAAAATAAAAAAAAAACACAAGAACATGTACTAAAATAAAAATTATTATTCAGGGACATAAAAGTTAAAAGATTGTGAGAATGCCCCACGTACAATTCTCCGAATACAAGTCCGTAAAGGAAAAGCTTAAAATCTCTGCTCAAGTAACAATTTCGAGCTTCGGATTTTAACTATGGATTTGGGTGCTTAGAAATTTGTGTAAAATATGGAAAGATGGCCGACAAGCACATCATGCATAATTTTGAATCATTTGAATTTTCAGAAACATGTTATGATGTATTTAGTACATGCGAAAAGGATTTCTATCAAGATATACGTAGGTACTCGACTTACAAAGGGTAATTTTTTTAATATTTTTTTTAAGTACCATAATATAAGCTTGGAAATTTGATAAGGTGGAGGTATTTTATTAAGACCGCCCAGTTTTGGCCATATTTCTCTAGGTGGGGGGATGCCTTCAGGGAGGACTTTTGAATGATAACTGACTGAATTATCGTTCTAGTGCAAGGAAAACCTTGCACGGCCACCCCGTTCTGACAGCACTGATGTCGAACCCGCGAACTTCGGTCCAAGTTCCTCAATTTCTGGCCAGCATGCTAACAACTAAGCTGAGAGGGCCCAAATTGAACTTGAGAAGTTCGTCTTAAAAAAATTTCTAAAATGCAAACACGCTGGTCTTTGGGTTGGGGGAACTATTTAGGTTCCTTGAAATAGCTCAAGAGGGAAATTGTAGCATTTTAAGCTGGTATCTTTGCTTAGGAAATTAAAAGTAACAAGTAGGAAATTGCTCGTCAAACGTGGCAAATGAGGTGCGTTCGTACTATAACTAGTTTTATAAATATTTTTTGCACCCCATATTGTACTGAATGTATATTTTTTTGCACTTCATAAGTGCATAGTCTGTAACATCATTAAAATGCGCTTGCAATAATTTTTTTCCTATTGCCCGTAATGTAACGGAAGTCTTTTGACTGTCCCTGTAATTAAACTATACATCCAATTTTCATAAAATCTGAAATGGCTCGACAAAACTTTGCAACAATTATATATTTAAAATTTCAGACCATTCGGAAGACTGTAACATCATTAAAATGCACTTGAAACTATTTTTCCCATTGGCCGTAATGTAACGGAAAACTTTTGACTGTCCCTGTAATTAAACTATACATCCGATTTTCATAAAATTTAAAATGGCTCGACAAAATTTTGAAACAATCATATATCTAAAATTTCAAACCCTTCGGTTGGGTAGTTTTTGCTCTGTTATATACGGTCGGACGGACGGACAGATGGACTGAACGACGACTACAGGTACTACGTAATTATATAATTACGAACGCACCTAAAAAAGGGAAGGAGAATCAAAGGAAGCAATTTACACATCATTTTAACAAATCAGTTAAATAATAAGATTTTGAAAATAAAACATTATTTCTAACACTTAGAAATATTCAGACAACTTTATTCTTTCTATTAAGAAAAATAAGAGAATAAAAAAGGAGTTTTTCTTACACAACATACAAAGTGTTCCAAAAAGGTTGAAATGTACTTTATTTTTTTACTTGTTGAGGATAAGTAGACAATAAAGATTTAAAAGGTTTTTTAAAAAATTAGGAAATAAGATTATATTAATGAAATAATCTTCTCATTAATTTTCAAAAAGTTACACGTTTTAAATTTTTATACAACTCAGCCAGTCAAAATTGATCAGCTAGGAAGTTTTTTTTTTTTTTTTTTTTTTTTGCTGCAACATTGTTACCAAAAACTGCATATCTAGATATCTTTAAAAATGAAGAAGTTGTGCTTAATTAAAAACTGATTATTGTGAATAGGAGGCATATATCAAAATAGAATTTTGTGAGATATTGCAAGAAAAAAGGAAACACGGACAATAGTACATATGCAGTTGACCTTGAAAGGTAATCAGTCGTTTGCAACAATATTAGTGACGAAGAAGTCCAAAATATTTACAGAAGTACTATTAAAAGAGTTCAATTATGTATTGCAGGTAAGAGAAAACACTTTGAAAATGCTTTTATTATTATTATTATTATTATTATTATTATTATTATGTTTCTAATACATAAAACCACATTTATTTCTTTACATGATTTCTACGTGCAAAAATATATATGTGATACAATTTTTCACATTGGTTAACGTATTTTGGATACAAAGAATGTCATCATCAACTTGCCAATAGCCCCTATTTTTAGTGATGAAATACCACTTTAAATGATACAAAAAATTGGTGTCAGCTTTTTTTCATAATTCGGTTAATTTTAAGGATACGTGATGCAATTATACAGTTTTTTGCAGTTATATTCTTGGAGCAAAAGGAATTGAATTTCGAATTGACAATTGTTTTTAGAAGGGTCGTATACAAATTAAAAAAGTGTAAATTATTGAAATTTAATGGGACGAAAGTTTCATTAACATAATCTTATTTCCTACCTTATTTTGAGGCAAATTTGTATCGCCTACTTATTTACAACAGGTAAAAAATTAAGTGCATTTCAAGTTTTTTGGGACAGGCTGTAGGCAAATTTGTATCGCCTACTTATTTACAACAGGTAAAAATTAAGTACATTTCAAGTTTTTTGGGACAGGCTGTATTTCCACTTTCTTTTGCTTTTTAGGGCCTACCCGGTGCACCTGGGTTTCCGGGAGAGAAAGGAGAGAGGGGTTTCTCTGGATTAAGGGGATTTGATGGTCTGAAAGGTGAACGAGGAGAAAGGGGCTTACACGGTACTGACGGGCCTAAAGGACCGAAAGGATTTCCAGGTAAAAATAGCTTTTGTTACATGAAACATGAGAAATTCGAAAACTTTCATTGGTATGTGTTACTTTATTGTTTCAACATACGCACACACACACATATATACGGTGTGTCCGTAAAGTCACGGTGCGCTTTTGACTGGTCACAGGAAATCAACGAAACAAGACGCAAACGTGAAATCTTCAACAAATAAAAGAAAAGCTCTCCAAGTTTCATACCTGTTCTGTTCAGTTCGATGACGCCTCTTTCATTTGAAACAGAGAATCACAGATGTTATTTACTCTGTTACGCTAGATGTCCTTAACTGTGTGTTAGAAGAACTTGAATATCGTTTAGATATGTGTAGAAAAACAAATGGAGGCCTCTATACTGAACAAGTATGAAACTTGGAGAGTTCTCCTTTTATTCGGTGAAGATTACACATTTCCATCTTGTGTCGTTGATTTCCTGTGACTTGTCAAAAGTGCACCATGACTTTACGGACACACTGTATATACATTTTGTTTCAGTACCAATATGTCACAAACTTTAAGAGATCACACTACAAGAAACGATTTTTGTATAGGAAACCAGGATCAAAAATAAAAAGTGTATTCCTCCAATCAGAGCGTAATATCATTCACCTGATACACGTGCGCCCTGCCGATCAGGTACACAGTGAGCATACTTACCAACTTCGTTTTTATATTACAATAAATTGTACCTTAATTAAATGTCTCAAATTTACTAGTAAATGTGCATCTGCTTTATAATTGCCACACTTTCACACGATTGGTGCGTATTCAAGCAAGTGATTAAATATTGGAAAACTTACATTTCAGTGCTTCTAATAAATTTATTTTTACAAGTAAGATTTCATTTCAAATCGTGGACGCTATACACTTTTGTAATTGACTTTATTTCGCTATCTCTCATACTTTTCAAGATAGGGTAGATAACTTCCAGATTTCGCCACTAGGCGGCGTTGCGGTCACTCTGATATGATAGCACAGTTTTTTTTAATCTGGACATTCTTTCCACAACTATAGCGTTATCCGCATAAAAGTTATTTGACTGTTTCCTGACTTTAGTTTGAATCCTTTATAAAATCTGTTGATGTGGAACAGATTAACAATTCCTAAATAAATGTTGATTTCTTTTGTCTCATTACTTTTCAAGGTTTTAGAGGTGATCCTGGAGATCCGATTTCGATCAGTGATATTAAACTTCTAAAAGGATATACAGGAGATGTTGGCTTACCTGGTTTCCCAGGCCTACCAGGAGAAAGAGGGTCACAAGGCGATATTGGATTTGACGGGTTGCCTGGACAAGTCGGTAATCTTGGAATCCCCGGAATAAATGGATTCCCAGGACCACCAGGGCCAAAAGGAAATCCTGGTGATGAAGGATATTATGGTAGGAAGCACATAAACCAAATATTTTTATTTAAATTTAACTGGCCTTCTAGAGTTTTTTAATATATTAAACTAACATTATATTCCAAAGGTAATACATATACTGTGTATATATATTCCCTCAGCCGCTGAAACACCTTTAATAATTCTGGTCGTACTTACACTTTGAGTCAGGTTAGTTAGGTTAATCTTCAGCCAGACCAATTTTAACTACCAATTACGTTAAATCAACACGAAACGGAAGCCTAAGAATACTTAATGATTTCACAAGTGTTTCCTTTAAAATATAGTTTGCTTGTCTGTTATATATATATATATATATATATATATATATTATATATTTGATAAATACTACCAAAAAGGACAAGAGATAAAATGTACATGTATTATGAGTAGCGATAACAAATTTTATCTTCATTTTTTCAGTAACCGTTTCCAAAATAAATTAAATAATTGTTCTGATTTTTTTTTCTTTGTTTTAGTGATTCTGACAATGTTATAGTGCCATTGTAAAGACAAGCAAAGCATATCAATTAAAAATTTGCAACAACTGCTTGTGAAAGTACTGCTTGCAATAAGTGAAGGAAAGAGTCTTTTTTTAACGTATCGGGCAATGAGGTAGTGGAAAATATAAAATATAATTTTTAAATAATGTTAAATCGTCTAATTTTGTTACAATTACAGAAAATGTTTACACATTTTTATAACGATTCCGGAGCTGTTTTTTTTTTTTTATTTAAAATTTAAATACTAATTTTTTAAATGTTTGATTTCATAACCCTGCTCCTGATGGTATGTGTTTGTTTTGCTTTCCACAACAGAAGGATTTTTCATAAAATTTGTAGAGGTACTGTTTGACATTCCTCTTTTATTGCTTTCAAATATGATGGGTTTGCAATATGAAAGAACTCTTTTCAGAAGGCTAAAATCAAAATAATCTGTAAATGAAAAATCAGGTGAATTTGCAGGAATATGTCGAAAAGGTATATTTACAATACCTGTGTGAGTTCTTTTTTTTTTCCTTGTCCAAGGAATGCAACTGTAGTACTTGAAGTATGACCAGTGACTTTGTCTTGATTCAGTTTCACTCTTTGAAAGTCGATGAGGTAAAGAAATGAAATTTCTTCTACTGTAAATATCGGAATGTAACATATGTAGTATACTACATATGTTACATTCCGATAGGGAGTAACGATGAGGAGTATACATACTCCTGATAGTATGATGAGTTGATTTTAATATTTTTCCTTTTTCCCCAGTCTTTTTATTTTAAATTTCACATTGTAAGAGAAACTTGCAACAATCACATAAAGCCTTTACCGAAACTTTCTTTACATTCTTAGTATCTTAGTACAGGTTATTACCAAAAATTGAGTAAAATATAACAACTGATGGCCATTTGGGAAAAACCTTGTTTTGGCACTGGAAATTAAGATCCGATGAGTTCCTCAAAAATAAAGTTATTTTACCCTGTTTTCGGGGAGCAAAAGGAGGGAAATTTACTTCAGAGAGGAGGAAATCAATTTTTTTTTAAATTAGGTCAAGTGGGGTATCGTTTATTATGTATTTTAATTCTGAATCGAATGACACCATTCGCAAGCCGATACGATCGTTTTTTTACAAAGTTACGGCAGAGTTTGTGAATACAAAGTCGACAATTATACTTTATGCATGTAATCTAGGTTTTTACAGTTACAACAAATGGCTATTAATGAAAATTTACCATAGAGTAAATATAATTTCGAAAGTTTAAATTTCATAAAGAAACTCTTTTCTCATAATAATTATTAAGATTTTCCGGGAGTTTTATTAATAATATTTGTAAAATATTAAGATCTTATTGCATGTGTTTCATAATAACTAACGCGAATGATTTACAAAATTTTAATATTTTATTCAAGCTTGATTTGAGTGGTTATTTAAGTTTAGTAGTTTTAGGTACTTTCAACTTTTTATATTAATTTTATTCATTTGAGTAAGTGCCCTTCTACATCCTAATCTTTTGTGTAAATTAAGTAAAAGTATTTTTTCAGGTGTTGATGGAATTCCTGGAATACCAGGTCCTCCGGGTTTTCCAGGATTACGAGGATTTCCTGGTTCCCCTGCCCCTTCGCGTGGCTTTTTTTACACACGACATAGTCAAACAGCTACAGTTCCCGAATGTCCGGGAGGCACAAACCTTATGTGGAATGGATACTCTCTATTATACATTCAAGGCAATGAAAGGGCTCATGGACAAGATCTAGGTTTGTAATTGAAATTTTGGAAAACTTTTCATATTATGAGAAACATAAAATAATAATCCACAAATTATGAAAATCTAGTATTTAATGTATGTTACATGATCTGCGTCATTCTGGATGGGTTTTTACAAAGCTTATAATTGATTAAGGTCAAAAAGAAAAAGTTTTGTATAAGGCATTCTCTCTTCATTCTTCTCTGTTCGTGTCCAATAATGCCTCAGACTTGTTTTAATTTTATCTAATTCATCATTTAAATTTTCAGGGGAACAAATTCTAAAAGCTCTGTGAATTACATAAAATTAAAACAATAGCTATTAACAACGGATATCAAGTTAAAATAGTTAATAAATTAATTAAAAAGTTTATTAACAAAATGAACGATGCAGTTTTTGAGAATAAAACCGACAGAGAAAATAACATGAAAAGGGTGGTTATAAATTATTATCCAAATTTCTTCGAATCCGCCAAAACTCAACTAAAAAAGTTTGATTTAAATTTAATTGCTAGACCCCCTCCAAAATTAAAATCAATTTTAACCACTAGAATTGACCTTATTGATAAATTTGACCTTTCCGGTGTTTATATCATTCCTTTTCTTAAAGAAGGTGGTTATAGAAATTATTATATTGGCATGACTCAGAGAAAATTCAAAGTGAGATGTAAAGAACACATTGCAGACATAAAATTTAATAGAGGTAAAACCGCTATATCTAGGCTAAATAAAATAGAAAACATAAATATTTTGTTTAATGAAAGTAGATTAATTTATAGGCCAGATTTTTATTTGCAATTTTTTATTAGAGAATCTATTGAAATTTACGTCAGAAACTCAATGGTCTGCAATGATTCCTTGTCATTTCAAATCCCAAATATTTGGATTGAATTGTTAGATAACTTGAAAATAAAATAGGGCAACGTGAAACATGTTAAAATATTACGCGCGTGATTTTTATTTATTTATTTTTAAATTTCATTTGTAATAATTTATTGTCTTTTTCCATCTTGGTGTTTATTTGTTTTTCTGATGATGATTGAGTAAATTCAATCGAAACATGTCAAATTATTAAGATATTTTAATGTATTTTATTAAAATTTGACGTCCTTTTTAGCAATTAAATGTTCAATATATATTTTGAGTGTGTTTTTAGAATATATATTTTTGAAATGTTCTCAAGATAGTTTTGTTTAAAAAACAGTAAGGACATCCATTAGACTTACAGGAGCACTAAAAATCCCTTCAGCAGATGTATAGTTAAATTACTCAGGAAAACAAATTTCCTGCGTAATTTGCCATCGGTTTTGATGTCTTGAAATGATACAGCACTTAGGTGACTAAATTGTATGCTTTTCTTGACATTTAGTTTTTTGCACTTCCAATAGTTAGCAATTCTAATGTTATTTAAAAATAAATATTAATGTTAATATTAATGTTAATATATGTTGTGCTGCATTTGTAGACTTGCCAACCTGTAAATGTGAGAAATTCCAGGCTGGGTATCGTTCCATGTGATTTAGTCGGTAGAACGTCAGTGCGCTATACTGATGGCCCGGGTTCGATTCCCGGCATGGAATCTTTTTCACTAGGTTGGCCTTTGCGCCTTTTAAGCAAAAATAATTTGAAATTTGATTTTCATTTGAAATAAATATTAATGTACTAGCGAACTTGCCCGGCGTTGCCCGGGTACGTAAAAAAACAGCAGGAATTACGAAAAAGCTCTGAAAATCACAATAAGATATCGCGAATAAATTTTAAATCGCTTCTCAAATTTTTAAAAGAAAAAAAAATTATATATTGTGTTCGAAGATTGCAAGTTGATTCCCTTCACTAATGTGGAAAAATAGTAGCAAATCGCTAGAATACACTAAAAATCACATACAAAATTCGCAAAACATTCGAAAATTGCTATACGAAATCCGAATAAACTTTATCGAAATGAGGAAAGAATGTACTTTAGGTCAAAAATGGAATGTCAACAAATTGCAGCAGATCGCGAAGAGACGTAAAAATCGCATTAAAAAACACAAAAAGTTCAAAAATCACGAAAGTCAAAATTTACTATAATTGGATAAAAGTTTCAAATCTAATTCCTTTGACATGTGGACTCTCTTAAAATTTATGTTTTGGAAATCATGCTAAGCATTAGATCATGTTACTTTTATTCGTAATTAATTTCCTTGGACTCCCTTAAATATAATTAATATAATCCCTTAAGTTAATATTAGTTTTTCTTGCATTAAAATATCACAATTTGTTGATTTTCTGTAAGCAAGTAAACCCTATTGTTTTACAGTGGAAGTCTATGGGAATTTAGCGAAATATTAGAGATATCGCCAAGTTGGCGTCACTTTTGGTGACTCATTTTGGTCGCCAAATTAGGCGATATATCGCCAAGTTGGCGACAAACTTGACGGCATTTGGCGACAGAACTGTGTCTCTCTACGGTAACCTCCTTATAGGTATGGAAATGCATTAAATGCTGTTCAATAATTGCATAAAAAATTCGTTAAAAATTCAAAAAATCGCTGCACGAATTCCAAAAAAACTTTTTTGAAAAGAGAACAAAATTTACTACATTGGGTTAAAAGAAAGAAACCTTATTCTTCTCACTTATATGGAAAAATCGCCTCGAAACTTAAAAAAGTGCTAAAAATCGCATAAAAAATCTAATCGAAAATCGGGTTTCGATGTGCAAAACTTCATAGATAGACGTACCTTTTCCCAAAATTTTGTAGCTCTATGTGCAGTGGTCTCTTCAGAACACCGTCGACACACTCACTCACTCACACACAAACTTCTTTCCTTATTATTATAGATTTATAAGGAAGAGCTTATAAGAATATAATTTAACAAAATTATTTATAAAATTATAATTAAATTATAATAACTTAAAAATTTGCTTAAGAAAACATAATTTAATTTCGTATTATCATCTTCTTTAGTCACTGCTCCCCTCTCTATCTACACACATACGGGAAAAATTACATGAGTTATTTTAAACAAACAAAATTTGAACCCACCCAATATTTTTGAAAAGTTTGCGCTACCGCAAATCGCGGAAATTGTGTACTTGTAAATTAGTGGTTAAACATTTCAAAGCACTTACAAAAAAGAAAATTTCTTTGAATAACAAAAATAATTGTTTTTTTCAGAGAAAAAAATTAAGAAATTGTTTTGATATTTTAAAAGCTACCCTATATGTATAAAATCCTAATGAAACGAATTTATGAAACGAATATATGAAACGCCTGAAATGTATCGATTCTTTGAATCGACCGATTAAACAACTGATTTTGTTTCACGGCGATTTCACCTAAAATATGAAATACTTTGCGATGAAATTAACACCAAAAATCCGTGTTGATCCACAGATATCAAAACTGGTATTAGAATTTTTAAATTCGAATTAGTTTTCGAAATATTAACTTTTTTCTACACATTTTTCTACATTTTAAATACATTTTTTCTAATGATGGCAACTCAAATTTTAATCATAACAGAATTTTTTTTTCATAATTCAAAAAAGGTTACTATTTTAAATTAATTTGGCGACAGTTGGACCTCCTTTAAATCTATCCTAAGAACAATGCTTTTTTTTTTTTTTTTTTTTCGTTATCATTTTATTAAATACAAAACTTTCATTTAAAAATGAAACATTTAAATTGATGGCTTTCACTTCTTTTTTTTTAAAAAAAAAAACAAAACGAAAAGAAAAATATTAGACACAGATGTCATATACGCACCGGGGTACCTAATTGGCGCACAAATGGCATTATTTTGATAGACATGGTAACCCTACTATTGTTGTTTATTTAATAATAAATGTATATTTACTTTTATTTCTTTTTTAAATTTATATAAATTATTTTGTTCTATAGTAATTAATTATTTTTTTGCTATTTCCTTTTGGAAATAATAGAAAATAATTAAAAAATACGGTACAATGTAGTAGTTATTCCGTCACCCAATTTCGCAAATTGTACAGATTGACAAAATTTTTATTTTAAATAACGAAAGAACAAATAAATTAGTATACATTAATAAATATAAAAATAAAACGTCGAAATAAAAACCACTTGATGACGTAAACACGTGTAATTTGCTAAAAGTCAAGTGAATGTGACATTTACGATCAAGCATTATTGACATTTAATCTTATAATTCGCGATAGATTTTTTGTCGACGGGATAACTAAGTAGTACCAAAAATACATATGTAACTGGTATTCGAAAACGAGGTTTTCGCAAAATTTTCGTAAAAAAAAAAAAAATCATGCCAAACATGCGGTGCGTATATGACATCTTTAATTTCAACTTCAAATCAATGTTTTAATTTACCACACGAACAAAAAAAAAAAAAAAAAAAAAAAAAAAATGCTAACTGGCGAGTTGAAAAAAAGATATTGGCGAGATTTGCACCCGGCTTTTTTTTCTTTCGGCACAGATGTCATATACGGCCCCATATTGGCGCGATTTTTTTCTGACGCCAATGCCATATACGCAACGGGTACTTAACTGGCGCCAAAGTATCGTTATTTTGCTTGATATGGTAAGCCGGATGTTGTTGTTTATGCTGTTGATGCGTTCCCCAAATTGGCGTTGGAAAATAATCGCTCCAATATGGGGCGCGATTGCATCAATATGACATTTGTTCCAAACTTTCATATGAAAGGCGAAGGGATCAGATCGTATTTGTTTATGGCATTTGATGACTTGAACTATTATAATATAGATGAAATGGTGGGGATAGAATAATATTTAAAGACTTATCACCTGTGCCTGGATAACATTAAAGTATCAAAATGGCACCTAGAGTATAAAAAGCAAAGTGTTCCGCCCGGAACTGTTGATGATAGTCACATGATTTAGGCTATTGTTATAGAGATTGTTTTAAAATATCGGTTGACAAAGACTCTGAATGCTTAATTCATTTTATTTTAGCTTCTTTTCAAATGTTTAACTGATCCTCTTTAATCAAAAACGAAAACAACCATTGGATGTCTTAACAGCAACTGATTCTCCGTTAAATTTTTGCAATCAAAGGGAATTGAATGGTTACCGTTTACAGGGAGATCTGCACAGCTTTTTCAGTATAATTTAATCTTCTCTAATATTTTTAAAACCCATTAGATTTTTAGATTTTCAGATTCTGCGGTGCCTGAACGGGGGTTGGCGAGTGTAGCTTGCAGGGGGCAGAGCCCCCTAGATTAAATTATAAAAGTTCAAGTTTTATTACTTCTATTTTTATAGTACCAGTAGAAAATGATTCCGGAATATAATGCAATATTCTCAAATTTAGGACAGAGGGGCTCGTTAATAAAAGCTTTTGTCTTTATAAAAGAAAGAAAGGAAGAAAGAAGATGAAAAAATAATTAATTCAGTTAATTCTAAAAAAAAAAATTACTACTTTAAAATAAAGCAACTAAATTCAAAAAATAAAAATCTAAAACTAAAATATATTTTTAAATATGACATAAGTTAAAATTATATATTTTTACAAAATCTTCAGAATGAAATCTGAAAAGGAGATTCGTAAGAAAATATGCAGTTTCTTGTTCCAGGAATGCGATTTATTCTGAGAAAGTCATCACCAAATGAACGAAAACACATTGGTGTCAAGGGTTGCAGTTTTTAAATACCACTATTTTTAAAGCCTTTATTCGCCTCATTTAATCTTAGATTTCTTCGTAGAATCTGAGATTATATAAGCTGAAGAAACATTTTTTTAAACGGGGGAATTCGAAATCTGAAACTCTTTTCATCTATGAAAATAGTATAACAGAATAAGTTGAGCACAAAAAATAACTAGTCGGATATACCAATCCCAAAACTTTCTTCTATCTCATGCATGTTAATACTTGAAAATTAGCTATCACACTACCAAAATTAAACGGCAATCTATTCCCATCATGAGGATTCTATAGATATGAAATTCCGTGCATTAGTTCTTGAGATATGGCTATCTACGAAATCGTATAAATACAACAAAATTCAGCCTAGCAGCCCCACCTATAGGGTGCTTTACACCAAAACCTTCGTTAAACAAAACTACCAAGCAACCACTTACGTCAAAGTCTAACTGAATCTGAAGTTTGGGGGAATTCCGTGCATTAGTTTTTGAGATAGAATTATTGCGAAAATCATGAAAATGCCAGCATCATAGCAGCGCCACCTATTAGACGATTAACACCAAAACCTAATCAGCAACAACTTGTGTTAACATCTAACTAAATCTGAAGTTAGATGAAAATTCGTGCATTAGTTTTTGAGATAGAGCT
Organism: Maratus speciosus; assembly: GCA_963932465.1. Taxonomy (NCBI): domain Eukaryota; kingdom Metazoa; phylum Arthropoda; class Arachnida; order Araneae; family Salticidae; genus Maratus; species Maratus speciosus. The sequence continues at coordinate 52,264,838 of OZ010788.1, read as the reverse complement.
ATTGCAAAAATCGTGCAAAATGCAGCACAGCAGTGCCACCTGTTGAGCGATTTGCACCAACACGTAATCCGCATCAAGTCATATCGAGGACTAACTAAATCTGAAGTTTGATGAAAATCCGTGCATTAGTTCTTGAGATAGAGCCATTGCGGAAATCGTAAAAAATGCAGCGTAGCAGCTCCACCTGTTGAGCGATTTGCACCAACACGTAATCAGCATCAAGTCATATCAAGGACTAACTGAATCTGAAATTTCATGAAAATCCGTGCATTAGTTCTTGAGATAGAGCCATTGCGGAAATCATAAAAAATGCAGCATAGCAGCGCCACCTGTTGAGCGATTTACACCAACATCTAATCAGCATCAAGTCATATCAAGGACTAACTTAATCTGAAGTTTTATGAAAATCCGTGCATTAGTTCTTGAGATAGAGCCATTTCGGAAATCGTAAAAAATGCAGCATAGCAGCGCCACCTATAGAGCGATTTCCACCAAAAACTAATCAGCATCAATTTGTATCAGGGACTAACTGAATATGAATTTTTATTAAATTCCGTGCATTAGTTCTTGAGATAGAGCGCCCACAAAATTTGTGTCACTCACAGACACACAGACAGACAGACTCACAGACAGACATTTTGTAAAAACTTGTTTTTCGGGTTCTCTGACCTCTAAAACGTGTAAATCCGTCGAAAACCGGAATTCGAAAATTTTCATGAATCCAATACTTTCTTCTTGTAAAGATAGAAGAAAGTAAAAAGACTTAGAGATAAGTATCACACTTTGCCGAGATCGCTTTCCACAAGCGTATGGTGGTTTTTTAGTGCAATTTTGGCATATAACATATTGAGGGACATGTGCTAGGAGGACATTTACTCAGGTAATTTAAAACAGAAGGTGAAAGAGACAGTAAAGATAGGCATCTCTATCTTCGGTGCCAATGGCTATGGGCTGTAATGGAGTCAAGTGCACCACAGTATGGATGTTAAAGAATAGAAAGGCATGTACAGTACAATGAGCTGGGAATTGCTACAAGGTTCATCCTTGCTGTCCATCGAGAATGGCAACTCAAAATGTTGTGTCCCTTTCTAAGTGTAGATTTTTATGTACTATAGTTTTTTATGCCATAGTTTTACACGTAACAAATTTTTGGCGCGCCTAAAATGTTTGTTATACTTTAGATTATAGTGTTTCTCAAACCTTAGTACGCGAACCAATTCCAAGTGCTCCGCGAAAAAGTAAGATTTCTTTTTATTAGCCCCCGGTACGGTATGCTACTTCTTTCTCCCAGCTTATTTTGTGTATTCCAAAAAAATAATGTTACCTTACAGAAGCCTGCCGTAAAACAAAGCAGTACGATTAAACACTCTATAGCAATTTTTTAAACTTCTAAACATCGCACATTTTTTTATTTTTATACCGTCGTACTGGGGAAAAAAAGTTCTTTTAAATGCATTTTCTTTGAAAACTGTATCTCCATTTATTTTTGAAATATAATTTTTTTGTAGTTTTTAGAGCCATTTGCTTAATATTGGCAACGGAAGTACTCCATTTCTGTAGAAAGTAACGGAAAAATAGTTCTGAAATAGTAATTATATATTTTTGTTGCCATTTTCTCATAACAACAGAAAGAAAATGTAATTAAAATACGTGCTATTTTGAAAAAAATATAAGCGAATGATTTCTGTTAAAACAATGGAACTATTATAAACTATATTTAATCTTAAGTATCTATGAATCATTAAATAGCCTTTTTTTTTTTTTTTTTTTTTTTTTTTTTTTTTTTTTTTTTTTGTCGATTTTCTTGAATGACGGCATTTTTCTGCTACATTTGTGCATTATTTCGCGATAGTGATGTGCTATGCATGCTTTACTGTAGATGTTTAAGAGTAGATCGTAAATGTGGAATTCTTACGCGGATGCGAATGACGTCATCTATTATATATCTATATTATAAAGGACAAACATATCTGTGCGTAACGCATACGTCATTCTGCGAATGGCAACACTTTCAAATTTGAAATCAATTTTCGCTACTGAAAATTTTTAAACTTCCACACATCGCACATTTTTAGTTTTTATACAGTCGTATAAGGAAAAAATGTATTTTTAAATGCAATTTGTTTGAAAGCTGTATCTCAATTTATTTTTGAGATATTAATTTTTTTATAGTTTTCAGTACCAATTTTGTAATTGTGGCAACAGAAGTACTCAATTTCTATTAAAAGTAAAGGGAAAATAGTAGATTACCGTACTTTTTTGTTGCCATTTCCTCATAAAAATTGAAATTAAAATACGTGCTATATCAAAAATACCGTCTGAATCCGGTGAATTTTGGTTTTATTTCGTTTCTATTCATCAATTAAATGTACCTTAGTTTATAGCAAAAATATTTTACAAACGATGTAACACTTTCTCTTTAAGAAAGCGTATTTTAAATAATTGTGTATTAAATAATTGTTGTTTCCTTCACAATTACTTATTTCGTATCAGAAAGCTGAAAGAATGCAATTTTATTTATGCGAGTGTAATAATATTTTCCGAATTTTGAAAAAATGATTTCTGATAATGAGTTCTGATAAAACATTGAGCTATTATAAACAAAAACAAGTGAAGGCATATGTAACATTAAATACTGGATTTTTTTTTCCGTGCTTCTTGAATGACGATATTGCTTTTTGTTGTGTTCGTGTATTATTCTGCAATAATTGCGTCATTTGAATACTTATCTATATATGTAGGATTGACTACAAAATTTAAGAATTCTAGAAGCTCTGTACTGTATAGATGTTGTTTAAAACTGGATCATAAAACTGGAATTCTTTAGCGAATGCAAATGATATCATTTCATAAAAAAGCGTGTTTTTTTAATTCTTAAAACTAAAATATGTTTCGTAGAAGTACGTCTTTTCACCCCAGCTCCTTTGAAATTCTTCACAAATGAAAAAACTTCTTTTAAAAATAACGTAATCGAAAGCACAGGCTGATAAAGCGCAATGTTTTACAAAAATTTACAGTGTCTGTAACTAATTTTGTAGGTTTATTATAAATCAATGAAACAGTTCCTTCTTAAACATTTTCCTTCGTCGATGTTCGACAGGTCCCACCTCGTATATATAAAATCCAAACGGAAATTTCGTTCCGAACGCCTAGATTTCGAGTTCTACTTCATGGATATTTACGAAACTTATACCGTTAGATAGGTATCGTTTCAGGGAAGGTTTTAAGCTATAACACATCATTCTACCTAGATTAGTTGTAGAATTATGACGGAAAGTTCTGTTATTTTGGACGATAAGGTTTACCATTTTATTTCTTGGCGAAATTTATCGTTGATAAAAAAAAAAAAAAAAAAAAAATTGAAACAGCTATTACACCTCGAAACATAAAAGAAAAAACTGTTACTAATTTTTTTTAAAAAAAGAAGGAAGAAAAAAATCCGTTTTAATGAGTGATAATATTAAAAAGCGAAAATATTTAATTTAAACATGAAAGGGAATGTTCGTAATGCTTAAAAAATTACTCAGTTAAAATATTGCAATTGAAATAAGATTTGGCTCTTTATCTTTTGCGTCAAGTTAAGAAAAATGCATCTGAAAAATTGATAGGATGATATCAAGGAAGTTTCGATAAGTGCATGCTCAGAAATATTTGAAAAAATATCTTCTCATGAGGAATATATAGAAGATTCTGCTCGTGACATATAATATATTTATAAAAATAATCCGCAGAACCTCGATTTAGCGTTTGTAAAAAAATAATGAAAATTTAATTTTTTTTTGACCATTTAATGCTGGTTGGCGGCACAATAAAATTTTGAATGATACTTTTTTTATCATAAATAATTTTTAAGTAAAACCTTTTTCTACTCTTCATACGAAGATAGTTAGATTAAGTTTAACTTAAATAAATACATTTTTATTACTACAGTTTTGTCATATACTTTTATATGTGCCTATATTAAAATTTTATTATCGTAATTATACGGTTTAAAACAAAATTTCAGTTTATTAAATTTTTTCCAAATTCAAAATTAATGTCCGATTCGGAACATTGGCAATTTGACTTCAATATTGTTAGTATCATAAACAAGAAATGAAGGTTATTGTTGCTATGGAAACAAGTATTTAATATAAAATGTTTAATGGTAGCATTTTTAATTAGCCAGCTACTTTTAAAACAAACTTAAAACGGTACTACTTGAACATTGGGAATTTGAATTCAATATTGTTAGTATCAGAAACAAGAAATGAAGGTTATTGTTGCCATGGAAACAAGTATTTAATATAAAATGTTTAATGGTAGCATTTTTAATTAGCCAGCTACTTTTAAAACAAAATTAAAACGGTACTACTTGATTATTCCGTCGACAAAATAACTATCGCCAAACTATAAGATTAAATGTCAATAATAGCTGATCGCAAATTTTACATTCACTTGACATTAAACACGGTACACGTGTTTGTTGCGTCATCAAGTCATTTTTAATTTCACTTCTATTTGTAATTTTATTAATGTTTAAAAATTTACTTATTCTTTCGCTGTTTAAAATAAAAATTTTGTCAATTTGTATAATTTGGTGAGTAGTTTGGCAATTTATATAATTTGGCGAATAGTTTGGCAATTTATATAATTTGGCGATAATTGGTTCAATGAATAATCAAATAGTACCCTTAAAACATTTCCAGCCGGTGAAGCCATGTAAAATTATATAACTACTGCAACACGCTATTTTTTATATTATATACGCTTAAAGATAAAAAATAATACGCTAATCCTTCGTTTAAGTTTAAATTCATTAAGTTTTAGGCATTTAAACACTTATTTAACAAGCAATTTTCAAATGCATTTAAATATCTTGCATTTGGGATAGAAATGTGTTGGCTAGCCAAATAAAGTGGAACGTTCGTCTTTTTTGCGCCAAATACTCGAATATATATAGATTTTTTTCAGATTTTTACTGAGATTCCGCCGCAAATTTGACTGATGTTTTACTACATACATGAGTAGTATACCGGGAGCCGGCAGCACAGACAATTACCTCATCGAGTTCACGGCTGAAATTCGAGAATTAGTTAAAACTGGATTCGCATATTAAAACGCAATCGGTCTGCCAAGTCATATCTTGGTGGAAAACACCTGAAAACCCGATTTTAGCGGTTGACTTGTAGGTTTACCATTGTGCTTTCCTGCACCCAAAAGTATGAAAATATGGAGGACTGGGAGCAGGAAAACACAGGGGTAAACCTACGAGTCAACCGCTCAAATCGTGTTTTTAGGTGTTTTCCACCAAGATATGACTTGGCAGACCGATTGCGTTTTAATATGCGAATCCAGTTTTAACTAATTCTCGAATTTCAGCCGTGAACTCGAAGAAGTGATTACCTGTGCTGCCGGCTCCCGGTCTATAGTTTTAAAAGCATTTTTCTTTTAAAAATAATTTGAGTATGCTCTTTAAGGAGACCTTCCTTGTGGTAACAATTTTGTTTTTGATTTGTTCTTTTTTATTTCTAACTCTTCCATCATGTGACTCACAGATGAAACTAGCAGATGTAATTGTAAAAATGATGGTACTTATGATTTACATGTTATATGTTTATTTGTGATTTTTGAGTTCACTTTTGTCGCCAAACAATTTGATTTTAAACCAAAAAGACGTAAGCGTGAATTGGGTTCAAGCGATGTTTACAATAAAGGTGATTTTGTAAGTGTACGAAAGCATTTTTTGAGTATTTTGTAAAATTCAAATGTACAATATATAAATAGCAATTAATATTTTAAAAATGGAGTCAAATATAGTAATTTTAGTATAAATGTCTCCCACACACGCACATACATATTGTAAAATAATTTAATTTCATACATTTAAAAATTTCTCATCATACTTTACTGCGAAAGCATGCCGGTTTGTTTTCCCCAAATGTGTGACTTTTATAACCTCGAAGCCAGATTAGCTAATATTGTCCATTCTTTTTTTAATAAAAAACATATCGCCAATTTCCCTTATACAAACATTGAATGTTTGCAATGTTAGATAGTAAAGATTATTCTTAAGAAAATATAAGCAATTATGCGTTATTTCTATCACGAAAAAAGACATTTTGCAATAAAAATTGCTTTCTGAAATCACTTTTCGATATTCCATTCCATTCGTCATTTATTTTCTTTTTTTCATATCTTCCCTTCTTTTAGAAATGTTATAAAAAGATATTGGATGAATCTTCCATAATCAGCTACCTTACAATTGGGGAATTTACTCTATAGTGTTGGAAGATTCGTTTATATTTGAAAGGAACCGTGGACGGTAAATCCGATTTCAGAAGATTACGCGAAATTTGTACTTTTAGTAATTAGCGATTAGTAAATTTATGTTTTTTTATTATGGAGCAAACGGACAAAAGAAGATTTAATAATAGATATTTTTCATGTGCAGTTATTTTACTATCACTAAAAAAGCATTAATTTGAATGTACATAAAAAAAATTTCAAATGCCAAAGGTAGCCAATGGAACAATATTTGTTCATTTAGCCTAGGTTTTTTAAAAAAAGTACCTCAAATTCAATTAAAATTTCAATCATTATAAAATTTTGGCTGATGCACAGCCCGAGCAGCTGATCGTAGTGACAAATTTTAGGTTTATTTTACTATCACTAAAAAAGGATTACTTTGAATGTATATTTTAAAAAAAACTTTCAAATGCCAAAGGTGGCCAAAGGAACAATATTTGTTCATTTACCCTAGGTTTAAAAAAAAAAGTACCCCAGATTCAAATAAAATTTCAATCATTATAAAGAAATTTTGGCTGATGCACAGCCCATCATAGTCACAAATTAAACGTTTTTAGTTTTGTTTAGGCAACAAACTGATGAATAATGACGTCTTGAAAATTAAAGCATGTTTATTTCTCCGTCTTATTACGCTCATTAGAGAAATGCGAAAAAAATCTTCGGTTTGCCAAAAAAGATCACAACTAAAAATTTTGCATTACTAACTTTATTTATCATTTACAAAGAGTTTTGATAGTGAAAGATCTAAAATTCAATCAACAGCAATTTGACATTATTTAATAGAATGTAGTTTGTAACGTAATTAACTCTGTTTTGTAGCTAACTCTGGTACATTTTTAGCCATACCGTTACGAACATTTCTAACGTTGCACATCAAACTTGGTTGTGGATCATATTACGGATGATTAGGAAGATATTATTGAATTAAAAACTAGAGGTTTAGTTTTCTATTTGAATTTGTTATCGAGGTTATTTTCCTAGGTTAATAGTTGCATGATTAAAACTGGTATGTAAAAAGAAACGGCAGTTGAAATGACATTATTTTAATTTTATTCACACAATTCCGCTTTAAATATCTACTTTTACATGATTAACATTTTTTTTTTAAATACGAAAGTTAAATACTGTTTTGATTGTATTTACTCTTGTTATGTTGTATTTATTTTGTTATCTAAACTTAGTATATAAATGATGTATATTAAATTCTTAAAGTTAAATGATAAGTTACGTCCTTGGATCTTTAATAAATAAATACATTTGTTGGCGCCGAAATTCGTCTGACAAATAAATTTTCAAAATCCAAGTGAGATGGGAGAGCAATTAGAATAAATAGTTTATTAAATAAAACTGAAATAGTATGTAAATTCTATTCATCATTAGAAGTTAATAATTGTTCCATAATAGTAATTCTCCGTATTTAACAGAGCCAATACAAAAAAAAATGTGTTCTCTGCTTGGTTGCAGAGTCAGGACTTCCACTATACACTCTGTATTAAACAGAGCCATGATTTAACAATTGGCATCTCTGATTACAGAGTCAGGACATGTTACATGTTCTCTGCTTGGTTACAGAGTCAAGACTGACCATTTTAAAAATGATACATATTATATAAAATAAACATCAAAATAAAAATTACAATATGCAGTTATAAATCTTCTAAATAGCTATAATATTCATTTAAATGACATCCAAGTAATTATAAAACTAATAAATCACCATCAATTCAAAATTATTATAAAGTAAATAAATCTATATTACATGACCTTGAAATCATAATGTTACTCATAAATATTGATTCAGGGTTATAAACAATTTAGATAAACAGATTAGATTTTTTCTGTCAAAAGAAATCACTTTTATAATTATGCTTTACAACATGAAAGATAAACAGAGTTAAATTATAAACAAATAAATTTGAGGTTATTTACGCCGTAACATCCTCCGCCTCCATGAACGGAGTTCATCGAACAATTATAACTTACCAAATTTCCACTATCACATACTAAATAATCAAATATTAAATACAAATTTAAAATATTACCTTAAATGTTAAGTATAACTAAAATGAAATGCAATTAAATCCTACTACTTCTATAAAAAACAGTTTCTGGAACAACTAAAAATAGAAAAAGACATTAATATACAAAATAGTTCAGAAAGTTACAAAAATTAGACATAGAAAAAAAAATAATAATAATAAAGTTAGTTAAAATAAAGTAAAATTCTATTATATTAAATGTCCATCGGTAGAGGAGACAATTTTGTGATAGGCTGTTTCAGTTCACCAGTAGAAGTCTTTAATTTGACAACACGAACAATATTATCATCACCAGGAAATAGTTCAATTATTCTGCCCAATTTCCACCTTAATGGGGGCTGGTTTTCTTCCTTTATCAACACCAAGTCATTGATTTTTAAGTTCGGGTTGCTTCTAAACCACTTTGTACGTTGCTGCAATTGTGAGAGATAGTCTGACGACCACCTTTTCCAAAAACTTTGGAAAATCTTTTGTAGCAATTTCCAACGTTCCAAAGGAGTTACATAGGTAGAGGAGATATCAGGCTCAGGTAAGGAGGTCAAGGGTGCTCCTATAATAAAATGTCCTGGCGTCAGAGCCGTAAAGTCATTTGGATCAGAAGACTCAGCGACAAGCGGTCTTGAATTTAAGCATGACTCAATTTGTGCAATTAAGGTCAAAAATTCTTCATAAGTTAAAATCTGATCACCAATTGTTCTCTTCAAATGATTTTTCATTTGTTTTATTCCCGCTTCCCAAAGGCCTCCAAAGTGAGGGGCGGAAGGTGGGTTGAATTTCCATACTATCATTTCGTCAGTAAGATACTTGTGCAATTTTTCATCAGAAGCAATTAGAGACATCATTCTCTTTATTTCGCGGTCTGCCCCTACAAAATTTGTACCTCTGTCGGAAAATATTTCTAGAGGTTTTCCACGTCGAGCCACGAATCTTTTCAATGAGGCTAGAAAGGTTTCAGTTGTAAGATCAGTGACTAACTCAAGATGGATAGCTTTTGTTACGAAACAAACATACAGACAAACATAATGCTTAAAGGGTTTCACACCACGTCCCTTACGAGGTTTGATCAAAAAGGGGCCGGCTAAGTCGACTCCTACTCCTGAAAATACTCGAGCTTGTGTCACGCGTGCTGATGGCAGATTTCCCATCAACTGAGATGAAAGGTGTGATGAATTTCGGAAACATTTCATACATTTCCTTATTTCTCTTTTCACAGCTTCTTTAGCATTAATTATCCAAAATTTTTGTCGAATTGCTGAAATTGTCAATTGAGTCCCGCTATGAAGATGTTTCTCATGAAAATACTTTATTATCAAGTCTGTAACATGATGCCTTTTAGGGAGAATGATTTGATGTTTTTGATATTCAGACAAGTTTGCATTTTTTAGCCTACCTCCAACACGAAGAATATCATTTTCGTCAAGAAATGGATGTAAAGGAAGGAGTTTGCTTTTAGAATTTAGGATCTTTCTGGATTTTAGAATTTTCAGTTCGTCTCCGAATTCATGGTTTTGAATTAATTTCACAATAGCATTTGTTGCCCTTTCAAGTTCTGGAACAGTCAAAAAACCATAGACTCGTTCAGATGGGCATGTACTATTTTTGATGAATCTGAGGCACCAAGCCGTAATTCGTTTTAATTTAGACCAGGATGAAAATTTAAATAAAAGCTCAAATTCTGGAATATTTTGGGATATGGAGCAAACAAGCGTTTTACGTTGTTCTTGCAAGACCTCTTCATCAGGTAGATAAGGTTGAGTTTCAGGGGGAAATACTGGTAACGATTCTTCCTTCAGCCAGCTAGGACCATGTAACCATACCTCGTTATTAATCAATTCAGATGCAGAGCAACCACGAGAGAGAACATCTGCAGGATTTTCCTTTCCTTTACAAAATTTCCATTGTACAGGAGCAACAAGTTCCTGAATTTCGCGTACGCGGTTTGCCACAAAGGGCTTCCAGTTGTTAGCACTTCCTTTAATCCAGTGCAAGGTAATTTGGGAGTCACTTAGACAAAATATATTTTCATTCACAATTTTAAATATTTCCTTTAAATAATTCGCTAATCTTGCAGCCGTAAGTGCTCCAAGAAGTTCGATGCGCGGCAATGTAATTTTCTTGAGAGGCGCTACTCTCGACTTTGCTATTACAAATGAAGTTTCACAAGAAGAAGAATCACGTAAATAAGCCACTGACCCATACCCCTTTAAACTAGCATCAGAAAATATGAAGAGTTGAGCGGTTTCAGGATTTAATTTTGGGATAGTTACAAAATATTTTCTAAGAATTTCAAAATTTACCAAGTCTTTTATTTCATTATGCCATTTTCTGAATTTTCCACTTAAAGAATCTGGTAATGTAGAATCCCAGTCAATTCCATGTTCCCAGAGTTCTTGCATTAAAAATTTAATTCTTATCACGAAAGGGGAAATGAGTCCAATAGGATCATAAATTTTTGCCACAGTTTGTAAAACAATACGTTTGGTAATAATTTTATGGTCAAATTCTACTAAAAGTGGTTGTATGTCTATTTTCAAGGTGTCACTTTCTGTTATCCATATAATTCCTAATACCTTCGAAAGATTTTGTTCAAGAGTGTCTTCCTCAAAGTTTATTCCATGTTCCTTCCATAAAAATTTTAAATCGGAAGAATTGGTTTTAAATTTTCTGAGTTTCATATTGGCCTCACTCAATATCTTCTCTGCACCGTTTGATAAAACAAAAGCTTCATTTACTGAATCAGCTCCATGAAACAGGTCATCAACGTATAAGGAAGTATCCAGCATATTAACTATTTTTCCAAACAAATCTTTATACCCCTCAATGTGATGTTTGATGGTTGCAGAAAGGAAAAAGGGTGAAGTTGTTACACCAAAAGTTACACGGGTCATGCGAAAAACCTTCAAAATGGGATTGTTACTAGTGATATTGTCAAACCACAGGAACCTCAAAAAATTTCTATCTTCTTGTTGTATCTGGATTTGCAAGAATGCCTTTTCTATATCGGCCAAGAAAGCAATTTTGTGGAGACGGAATTTTAAAATAATGTCCAATATGTTAGGATTTAGATTGGGCCCAGGAAATAAGCACTCGTTTAACGATTTTGCCCCCTTATCTTTGGATGACGCATCAAAAACAATTCTTACTTTAGTTGTCGATTTATCTTCCCTTATTACTGGTCTGTGAGGCATGTAATACGTGTTTATTTCATCTTTATTAAACTCACATTCTTCAATTATACCCAAACCACATTGTTCATTTAATATTTTCTCATATTCCTTAAGTAACCATTCATTTTTGCACAATTTTGATTTTAATCCCCAAAGTCTATGTTTAGCTACATCAAAATTGGATTCCAATTCATTTTTATTTACTTTCCACAAAAGTTTAGTTTCATATCTTCCATTTACAAAATTTAAATTATCATTAAATAAATCAAGAGCATCTAAATCCTTTTGTGAAAATAATTCATTTTTACTGTCACAAATACCCAAAGACTCTAGTTTCCAAAACTTTTGCAAATCAAAATTTTCTATTTCATTAACAGATACAAGATGAGCATTAACTGTTTCGTTACCTTTAGAGTTTATTTTTCCCACTATTGTGTACCCAAAAAGTGTATTAGCTACATATAAATGGTCATTAATTTCTTCAATGACACCTCTCTGAACATTCCAGAAATAATCAGCTCCAAGTAAAATTTGTACTTCGGATTCCTCGGGCGTAGGGTCGGCTAACCTCCATCTTTTACTTTCAATGTATTTTATAACTAGAGGGTCAGAATTGGGAACCTTCAATGTTGTTGCACTTATCAAATCGGTAGCTAGCACCTCAACATCTATAAAACGATGATAATTCATTTTACTTCGCAATTTAATTTTAAAAACATCATATTCTTCTTCGCGACCTTGATCCATGCCAAAAGCGAATACAGTTAAATGTTCTTTTCTTAAAACAGGCAAATTTAATTCACGAGCTAATGCTTTTGTTATGAAGCTTTTTTCGCTTGCAGAATCAAGTAATAATCGAACTACCTTTGATTTAGAATTACCTTGAGCAGTTACACAACATGTTTGCAATAAAACAGCATGCTTAGAATTTCTAAAATTACAATGAGAATTAGATACAACTGTTTGATTTTGATTTTCATTAATTTCCGGTTTCAAACTTTTCTTAAAGCAAAATAATTTGTTATGTTCAGTGCTTTTACAATTTAGACATGGCTTTAATTTTATGCGGCATTGCGAAGATAAATGCGATTTCAAAAAGCATTTGTAACATCTACCCTCCTTACGTAACATTAATCTTTTCTTATCATCAGCTAAATTTTTACACTCGGAAGATAAATGATCATTACCTTTGCAAAATACACAAAAAACTTTAATAGTGGCATTTAAGGTATTAGCATGTTGATATTTATTTGATGTTTTCTTTTCACGAAATTCAGTTTTATTTTTATGTACAAAAGAAGAGGATGCATCATTTTTAGAACTTGTCATTGACAAAGCCTTTTCTCTACATTCTATTTCACATTTCAGAAAGGCAATTAGATCGGTTACATCTGACTCTTTGCTAGTATCACGTTTTCTATGATATTCAATCACTAATTCATGGGGCAATAGCTTTAGCAAAATAGGATTTAGCAATTGTCCATAAGAACTGGATGTTACCCCTAAATTTCTTAAACTTCTAATATTAACTTCGCACATGTCATGCAATCTTCTTAATGCGTTTAAATTTGAACATTTTTTAACTGGTTCCATATTTAATAAATTAGTCATGTGTTTATTAATAATAACATCAACCTTACCAAAACGGTCCTTTAATAAATCAATACAAGTATCATAATTTTGTTCTGTCAAAGGAAACCCTTCTACCACATTATAGGCCCGATTACATAACAAGGATTTTAGATAAGCGAATTTTTCTATCTTAGATAGTGATTTATTCTGGTGTATCGATGTTTCAAAACAGTTAAAAAATTCGACCCATTCTTCGATTTCACCAGAAAATTTTGGAACATTTAATTTAGGCAATTTCATGGCAGAACTCGTTTCTGTTCCACTAGCAGAACCATTCAATGAATTTACACGACTAGTTGCTATCATAGAAACATTATCCTTTTTACATTTTCTTAATCTATTTTTAATTTTAAATTTAGCACTGATCAATTGGTCAGTGTACTTTTCACTATTAGCAATGTCCTTTTCATATTCTTTTAAGTCGGATATTTGAGCTTCAATATCACGATTCAAACTTTGGAAAGCCGTTTCTTTTAAGAGAAATATTTCTTGAAGCTCTAATAATTCATCGGTTTTCGTATTATCAATGTCATCATTTAATAATGTTTCTAATTTTGTAATTAATTTCGTGAAACTCGTTCGTTCAACAGAACGTTTTGCTTTCAGCTTTTCAAGATTTTCCATTTTAAATAAAGAATAATTCTTATTTTAAAACATTAACCATTCATAGAAAATGAAAAAAATATTTTCTTACCTGTTAATTCCAGGTAATGTAGATGGCATGTCGTAATCCAAATGGCACAATAATAATTCCACACTAATCGCAGGTTGAAAGATAAATCACACACTAATCACATGTTGAAAAATAAATCACAGTTGTTAATCACAAATCACTTTGACAAACTGCTCACTATTCTTTCAAAAAAAATGTTTCGCGGGTTACGAGGCACCAAAAATAAATGTTGGCGCCGAAATTCGTCTGACAAATAAATTTTCAAAATCCAAGTGAGATGGGAGAGCAATTAGAATAAATAGTTTATTAAATAAAACTGAAATAGTATGTAAATTCTATTCATCATTAGAAGTTAATAATTGTTCCATAATAGTAATTCTCCGTATTTAACAGAGCCAATACAAAAAAAAATGTGTTCTCTGCTTGGTTGCAGAGTCAGGACTTCCACTATACACTCTGTATTAAACAGAGCCATGATTTAACAATTGGCATCTCTGATTACAGAGTCAGGACATGTTACATGTTCTCTGCTTGGTTACAGAGTCAAGACTGACCATTTTAAAAATGATACATATTATATAAAATAAACATCAAAATAAAAATTACAATATGCAGTTATAAATCTTCTAAATAGCTATAATATTCATTTAAATGACATCCAAGTAATTATAAAACTAATAAATCACCATCAATTCAAAATTATTATAAAGTAAATAAATCTATATTACATGACCTTGAAATCATAATGTTACTCATAAATATTGATTCAGGGTTATAAACAATTTAGATAAACAGATTAGATTTTTTCTGTCAAAAGAAATCACTTTTATAATTATGCTTTACAACATGAAAGATAAACAGAGTTAAATTATAAACAAATAAATTTGAGGTTATTTACGCCGTAACAACATTGATTTAATAATATACAAATATTTTAGCCTTACAACTTATTAATACTTGACTCTGTAAATGTCTAAAACTTCTATTAAATTCCAATCTAGATTCCACCTTTTATTTAAATCATAAACTAAATATGTCCATTGCGTTGTGTTCCTAACGGTGCTCATATGAAATCTTATAATATTTAGTGTTTTTATCTTAAAATACTTGAAAAGGCTAGTCGGAAGTTAATTAGTCAGACGACCATTTATTATTTTAAGAATAATAACAATAATTTCAAATTAAAAATACTAAATCATATATTATTTGGGAATATTTTATTTAAGTAACTGACATCATGGATAAGTGGTTTAGTAAAAGTATCATTTTACAAATCAGCAATGAAAATGATTAATATAATGAAACTAAAATAAAGCCATACTAGATTAACCGAGAACCTCGGGTGGTTCCTTTAAATTATTTCATATTTAAAAAAAAATACTTAAATATAAAGTCAGGAACTTACCAGGAGTTGAGCAACATACATCCATAGAAACCAAAACATTTTACCTAGTCATAGTCAATACATCACTTTTGTGGATTCCAGTTAATCCAAAAGTCCTACTGTAAGACCACTACGCAGAAACAGTCTCTTATAATCAGATCCGTTTAATCCTTGAATAATCCAAGCGCAGAAACAGTCTCTTATCATCAGGTCCGTTTAATCCTTGAATAATCAAACAGTACATCAGTTGCCACTTTTCGCTACATCCAGTTAATCTACTATCGAACGGTACGGCCGCCGAGCGGGAACAGTCAATTATAAACCTTAGTAGAATCTATTTTCTTTTAAAGTGATGATAATCCCCCAGTAATGGTTTCTCGAACTACTTACAAATGTTCCAACACTGTAGACTCGGGAGATCCTAGTCATCATTACACGGCATAAAGGATCGCCTCACATCCCGTTCCGTAACTCTCCCCTTTAAATCCATCAACACTGCCGATTTATATCCTCCCAGAGCGATCTCGTCTACAACGGGAGAACAGCAAACTCTTCTACTCAACAGCAAAGTCAATACAATATTCTTTTACTGAGTGTACATTCAGGTAAATCTCCGTACCAACCTCTTCGTATCCTTCTCCAATATTTCTACTATTCATTCCTGCCGGAGCATTAGCCGCTGTTTTCCTCAATATCAGTTAGAGTCAGCACTAATTTCCGTGTGCCGATTTAAATTCTCAAATAAATATTTTTTTGAGCTTCGTGAAAAAATTCTTGTGGGATATAATTTTACTTCACGATCAATGCTAGCATACTGTTCATTAGAATGAAAACTTTCTTCTGTTGGAGCATCATTCTGACAGTGTAATGCAGGAAAAACTGGTTTGATTCCAATTTTTCTAAGTTGATTAACGTGAACCGTCTTCATCTTTGAAGGATCTGACACTAGCTGAATTTTATAATTGACTTTCCCTACTTTTTCTATGATCCTGTAAGTCCCGGTATTGAGTTTTGCGAATTTTCGAGACAAACCTATCTTAATGGCGGGACAATACCATAACACTAAATCACCAATTATATTTTTTTTATCAACTGCATTTTTATTTTTAATCCTCTCTTGATTTTCCGCTGCTTTCTCTAGATTACTCCTGATTTGATTAAAAACTGTTTGCAAAGAAGGAATTAAAGTCTCACAATAAGAACGGCTATCTGCATAAGAGAATTCAGGTTTCTGAGTTAATAAATTATACTGAAGTAGCATATCTCTCCCCGTTAGTACAAAGTGTGGATATTCATTAGTGGCAACGTGAGTTGCTGAGCGCAAAGCTAGAAGTGCAAATTTTAGTTCCTTGTCCCAATCTGTATGTGTGATGTTTACGAGGTGTGCTAAATGAGCAGCGATTGAAGCGTGTTGTCGTTCGATTTTAGCATTCATTTGGGGATGGTAGGGTGTTGTCGTACGATGATCAATCCCCAGTTGCTTATAGACCTTCTTAATGGCATCACCTACCAACTGACGACCAAGGTCTGTGATTAATGTTCTAGGCACTCCATATCGAGATATAAATTCGGCCAAAACGTCAGCAATAGTATCTGAATCAATTGAAGGCACTGGCCATGCATCAGGCCACTTTGAAAAGGCACAAACTGTTGTATTTTTATTGTGAAATCACGGCAGTTAAATAACTGAGCTTCTCTTCATGAATTATATTTAGAAAATAATGTTTTCCCTTTTAACATCTTCACAAAAAAGGAGAAAGATAAAATTGGCATGCTCCTACCTTTATTTTCAGCGTTGATCGAATCCGCGTAAGGTAATCCAACCTGCTATAAAAAATCCAAAGTGAATCAGCACGAAAATATTCCACTCAATAACAAAAGAGGGCACGGGATCACAGGACTACACTATTTAATTAAATGAACATAGATAAAGTTAAAATTAAATTTACATTCAAAGTTATATATTTAATTAACATATTATATCTTTAAGGTTTTTCAGAGCGCAGACACACTGCGTGTTTTGCTTAGGGCATATATTTAGAGACTGACTAAAAAAAGAAAGAAAAGTTTTCAGTTCATTAGTCTTTCTTATTGCATCTCGTTGTGCAACACTTTTATGTATACCAGATGTTGGAAATTCCTCTTTTTTTTTCTCTCTGCACGTGAAAAGAGGGAAAAATGGGTAGTTGCTTTCCACTCAGATAAAAACGATTTCATCTATCAAATGCAATCTTGAAACACAGCTGTAATTATTTCACAATGTCTTGCAATTTCGGTAAATCATTATTCACTTTCTAACACCCCTGCTTGATTTCTGAAGTTGCAATAGTTCTTAAGTTCAAGTTGTCTCTGTGTTTGATAAAGTCAGTTTTGGGAAGGGGCTTCGTAAAGATGTCTGCAGTCATTTCCTTACTGGGACAATATTCTAATTCTATGATTCCCTTCTCTCGTAAATCTTTAATTGAATTAAATTTGATATCCACGTGCTTTGTTTTTGAATGATGTTTATAATTTTGAGTCATCTTGATGCATGACACATTATCCTCATACAGAATAATTGGTAGGTTTTGGTTTAAATCTAGATCCTTTAATAGCTTTATCAACCATATGGTTTCTTGTGCTGATGTGGCTGCGGAAATATACTCAGCCTCAGCAGATGATAATGCAACTGAGTTTTGCTTTTTTGTTGACCAGGAAATCGCTGCATTTCCTAATTTACTTAAATTTCCTGTGGTTGATTTTCGATCACTTTTATCTCCTGCCCAATCTGAATCTGCAAATGTCGTCAGAATCGGATCATATTCGTTGCTTATAACTAATTTTAATTCTTGTGTTGTTTTTAAATATCTTATAACCCTCTTGACTGCCCTCCAGTCTTTTTCTCTTGGTTTCTCATTTCTGCGACTAAGGATGTTAATAGCCGCTGAAATATCTGGACGAGTTATCGTAGCTATGTATAGCAATGCCCCTATGGCTTGTCTATACTTATGATTATTAGGTAGTAAATTTTCATCGTCATCTAAGTTTAAGTAACCTGCCTCCATCGGAGTATCACAAGGTTTAGAGTCCTTTAAATTAAATTTTTCAATCAGTTCTTTTATTTTATTTTCCTGATCGAGTGCATAAGTTCCTTCTTTAATTCTTTTTATGTTTATGCCTAAGTAGTAATTTACCATACCTAAATTTTTCACTTCGTATTCTTTACTAAGTTGTTTCATTATTTCATTTATTTCCTTAGTATCTCCTGAAATTAACAGATCGTCGACATAAATGATGATATAAGTTTTATTTCCGTTAGTTTCTCGTGTGAAGAGACATGGATCAGCGGTGCTTTGCACAAAACCTAGTTTGTTTAAACTTTCAGCTATTTTAATATTCCATGCTCTTGCTGCTTGTTTTAGGCCATATATAGCCTTTCTTAGCTTACATACTTTATTTTCTTCACCCGGTTTAATATGTCCTTCTGGTTGCGACATATAAACAACTTCTTCTAAATTTCCATGGAGAAACGCGGTTTTAATATCTAAATGGTTTACATTTAAGTTTTTGTGAGCTGCACACGCTAGAAATGCTCTTAGCGTTGTATAGGCTACTACTGGTGCAAAGGTTTCATAATAGTCACTACCAAATTTTTGAGAATAGCCTTTCGCTACCAAACGCGCTTTGTATTTATTAATTTCTCCATTTGAATTATATTTAACCGTAAAAACCCACTTATTTCCAATTACTTTTACGCCTGGTGGAGGATCAACTAAGATCCCAGGTGTTATTTTTTATTAATGAAGCAATTTCTTCACTAGTTGCTTCGTACCATTGGTTTTTCTCATGTGGATTGTTTAGATTTTTAATATCTTCGAAATTTTCGGCTCTATAATTTTATTTTCTTTAGTAATGTATGCGAGTCTGTCTGGTGGAACACCTCTATTCGATCTTTGTGATCTTCTACGTTCATTTGTTGTATTTTCCTCACTGTCTGTTTGTTTTTCTTCCTGCATACTTATTATAATTTCTGAGGAATTTTCCCCTTCTTTTTCGGGTTGTTTCTGAACTTCGCTATCATTTTTCAGATTTAAATTTGGTGTTGTGTTTGAATTAAAGTTTTCTAGAAATCTGACGGTTCTTGCTCGTATAATTTTATTATTACCAGTATAGATCCTATAACTTTTAGATCTATTGTCGTAACCGACAAAAATTCCTTCAATCGCTTTATCATCAAGTTTTCCTCTTTGGGATTTGTCGAGATAAGCGTAAGCTTTGCAGCCAAACATTCTAATTTTGCTTAAATCCGGTATTTTATTTGTCCATAATTGGTATGGAGTAGAATTGTGAGCTTCCGTGGGGAGTCGATTAGTTAAGTATACCGCTGTATTTAGAGCTTCACCCCAAAACTTCTGAGGTAGTTTCGCTTCCGATAACAGGCATCGCGTCATTTCAACTAGTGTACGATTCTTCCTCTCCGAAACACCGTTTTGAGCTGGAGAATTTGGCACAGTTAGCTGATGGTGTATACCTGCTTCTTTTAAGTAATTTTCTATCTCATCACTGGTATATTCCCCGCCGTTGTCAGTTCTTAATTCCTTTATATTGCGACCGAATTTATTTTTCGTTATGGCTACGTACTCTTTTAGTTTAGTGATGACTTCACTTTTCTTTAATAAAAGAAATACCATTGTAAATCTACTGAAATCATCAGTAAATGTGGGAAAGAATTTCTTTCCTCCCATACTTTCTGTTGGCATCGGGCCACATACATCAGAATGAACCAAATCGAGAATTTTACTAGCTTTGTTTGTAGCTTGTTTAGGATACGGAGCATTTGTTAATTTACATTTTATGCAACTTTCGCATATTACTTCATGTTTACAATTTTCCATATTAAAACCTGTTGCTAAACTTTTAGTTTGCAGTTGCTTTAAAGCATTTATATCTCTGTGTCCGAATCTCCTATGCATGAGTTCAATACAGTTTTTATTCTTGCATTGATGAGCTAAATTCGCATAGTTTACTTGTTTATGTTTGTAAAGGTCTACTTCATATAAATTACCTTTATTTTTCCCTTCTATAAAGGTTATGCCGTTTTGGATTAATTTACAGGTTTCGTTTTCAAAAATGAGTTTACACCCATGCTTCACTGCTTTATTAACAGACATTAAATTTAACTGTATTTCTGGCACGTACAAAACTTCATTTAAAGTAATGTCGTTTGATTGTGTTTGTAATTTTATTGTGCCTGTCCCGTGTGAAGCAAGAATTTTTCCGTTTGCAATCGTGACTGTGTTCTTATTATTTGTATCAATGTCACTGAATAGGTTTATGTCGTTACAAAGGTGTGAAGAGCTCCCTGAATCAATTATCCAGGTAGATTTATTTTCAATGTTCGCGTAAAAGGAACAATTGTTTTGAGACACCTTTGTATCTAAAGTGGTTTTGTTTTCTTTGCTACTATTCCCCAGAGTCTGTGTGTTTGTTTGTACTTCTACTTCCGGAGTGATTTTGTTCGTTTCAGAACATAATGCAGCATTCTGTCTCCCTTTATTCATTGTTTGGTTTTTAGAATTTGAATTTTTATTCTTAAGGAACCAACAATTTAATTTTATGTGATTTCGTCTTTTACAATATGTACAAAACATATTTTGTTCTTGCTTGCGATATTGTGGTTTAGTATTATTTTTTTCTGCTTTGTACGCATTTTCGCGCGACGTATTATTCGAGCTATCTTGTCTCCTTTGATACTCATCGGTCAATTTTCCTTTTATAAATTCAGAGTTTAACTCCTCTTCATTTCTCGCTTCAAGTGCGATAATCAAAGTATCATAACTCGGTGGGAGGGAGCATAAAAGTAACGCGGAAAAATGCGTGTCCTTAATTTCTTCCCCTATCGCCTTTAATCTGTCGGCTGTTTCTAGTATTTTTACGATATGACTTATCATATCTCCGTTTTCCCCGAGTTTTATACTGTATAACTTTCTGAGTAAATATAATTTGCTCGAAAGGTTTGCGCGCTCGTGTATAGTTTTTAAAACATTCCAAGTTGTCTTGGCTGTCGTTTCATTTTTCACATAAATAAGTTGTGAGTCTTCTAAAGTTAATATAATTGTAGCCCTAGCACGATTATCTCGCTTAGTCCACTCAGTAGTTAGTGGTGTTGGGGGGTCATCCTGTGTATAATTAAATAAATCTTCCCTCATTAAGGAGCATCTGGGTTTTAAAACTCCATTGGGCATAGTTATGCGGATTTAATTTTTCGATATTAAAGGTTTCTTTTAGGGAGGAGGCCATTGTTTTATCTTTAAAAGGTTTCTTTTATTTTAGTTTCTTAACTTTCAAGAGTTTTCGTTTATTTTCATTTATTGTCACAATAGTTTAAATAGAAGAGAGCGGTAACTTGCCGTGTTCACAGCCTTCAGTCTGTTCTCATAATCTGTTGTATTTTTATTGTGAAATCACGGCAGTTAAATAACTGAGCTTCTCTTCATGAATTATATTTAGAAAATAATGTTTTCCCTTTTAACATCTTCACAAAAAAGGAGAAAGATAAAATTGGCATGCTCCTACCTTTATTTTCAGCGTTGATCGAATCCGCGTAAGGTAATCCAACCTGCTATAAAAAATCCAAAGTTAATCAGCACGAAAATATTCCACTCAGTAACAAAAGAGGGCACAGGATCACAGGACTACACTATTTAATTAAATGAACATAGATAAAGTTAAAATTAAATTTACATTCAAAGTTATATATTTAATTAACATATTATATCTTTAAGGTTTTTCAGAGCGCAGACACACTGCGTGTTTTGCTTAGGGCATATATTTAGAGACTGACTAAAAAAAGAAAGAAAAGTTTTCAGTTCATTAGTCTTTCTTATTGCATCTCGTTGTGCAACACTTTTATGTATACCAGATGTTGGAAATTCCTCTTTTTTTTTCTCTCTGCACGTGAAAAGAGGGAAAAATGGGTAGTTGCTTTCCACTCAGATAAAAACGATTTCATCTATCAAATGCAATCTTGAAACACAGCTGTAATTATTTCACAATGTCTTGCAATTTCGGTAAATCATTATTCACTTTCTAACAAAACAAAGGATACAATGAATTTATTTCCCCGAAATGTTTGAGTGTAAGGACCCGAATATCAAGATGAACAATTTGCATTACGTGATTTGCTATGGGTAACCTTTGTAACTCCGCGTCCTTTTTTGGTTTATGACCCCGGTATTGCAAACACGAGTGACAAGCGCCTATTAATTTCTTAATATGAGCATACATTTTTGGCCAGAAATAAAAGTGCTTGATCCTCTCTGTTTTATAAATACCCGCATGACAAGCAACAACTGAGTTATGCGTTAACTCGAAAATTTTCGGGACTAGGGACAACGGTAAGACAAATTTACATTGCGCATCTCTTCTAGTCCTGTTACGCATATCCTTACATTTCAAAATACCGTCCTCTAAGAAAAATAATATATGTTCGGGTTTAGGATTAACTTTATCGGACAGATTCTGTATAATCGACAAGCAAAATTTATCGCTTTTCTGTTCCGTTTTAAGCTCGTTAAGAAAATTAGAAGGGTCATAACTATGCATCAAAGGAGTATCAACAAGGTTATTTACAAGATGCATATTTTCGTTCTCTTTAATCTTAACTTCTGTAATATCATTTTTCTCAATATTTACGATTTCATGATCCACAAAACGAGATAAGAAATCCGCAATCGAATTACATTTCCCTTTAATAAATCTAGTCTCAAAATCAAAGTCTGCGAGCGAACATAACCAACGCGCTATTCTCGAAGTTGGATCCTTTAATTTTAATGCGTAAGTAAGAGCTGCATGATCAGTATACACTATGAACCTACGATTGTAAAGGTAGCATTTAAAATAATTGACAGCCCATACTATAGCTAATAGTTCACGTTCTGATGTTGCGTAACGCACTTCTACGTCTTTAAGTTTTCGACTTGCAAAAGCAATAGGGGCCGGGAAATTATTTTCATCAAACAGGGCTAACACAGCACCGAGTGCGAAATTTGAAGCGTCCGTAAACAATACGAAGTCTTTATTAAGATCCGGTAGATTTAATGTCGGAATTTCTGCCAAAGCATTTTTCAAATCCTCGAATTCTTCTTGTGCCTTTTCCGTCCAAATAAATTTAGATTTACCTTTTAATAAATTACTTAAAGTAATAGCCCTTTTAGAAAAATCACCCAAAAATTTTCTATAAAAATTAATCGTCCCACAAAATTGACGCAATTGTTTCTTACTATTAGGCGCCTTAAATTGTTTAATTACTTCCACATTCTTTGTAGTGGGTGAGACTTTTCCGTCTTTTACAGTAAATCCCAAAAATGTAATTTCGGACTTTAAAAAATGGCATTTAGAGGGT
This sequence comes from Maratus speciosus, assembly GCA_963932465.1. NCBI lineage: Eukaryota > Metazoa > Arthropoda > Arachnida > Araneae > Salticidae > Maratus > Maratus speciosus. The sequence continues at coordinate 52,241,272 of OZ010788.1, read as the reverse complement.
TTTAATCTGAGATTGTGCTCACGCAATCTATCAAAAACTAAAGAGTAATTTTTCAAAGTGAGATTGAATGTCTTTAGAAGCCACACATATGTCATCGATATAAATTAAAATACTGAGGTCCGCAACATCTCCAAAAATAAAATTCATTAATCTCTGAAAAGCAGGAGGAGAACTGGTACATCCAAATGGGCTTCTTATATACATAAATAATCCTTTATATGTCGTAATTGATGCAAATTTTTGATCCTCCTCATTAATTAGCTGCTGATAAAAACCAGAAGTCAAGTCCATAGTTGAAAAATATTTGGAACCCGCCAAAGAATCAATAGTTTCAGTTATGTTTGGTAAGGGGTAGCTATCTTTTATTAATTGTGAATTTAATTTTCGAAAATCGGCACATAACCTATGGCCACCATCCGCTTTTTTAACCAGCATTACTGGACTAGCAAACTCACTATTTGACGGTACCAAAATTCCCGCTTCTGACAACATGTCTAATTGACTCTCCATTTCGCTTCTTAAGTTATAAGGAACACTGTAAGGCGTGCATTTAACAGGTTTATCGTCTTTCAGTCGAATTTCGTGTTTTAAAGTATCGCACCCTGGTAGCTCAAGAACTGATGAAGCAAAGATGTCTGAATTTTTGTTAAGAAAATCACGAACTACCGTTCTTAGGGGTTCATCTAAATGATCTAAATTAACTTTACTATCCCAGCTTAAATCAGCATGATCCATGGATCCCATATTTACGTCGTCAATATGACCCGTAAACTCGTCCTGCCTTTTGGGATAATTTGACATCACTGGCACTAACACTCCTAATTTAGTCCCTTTATTTAAATGCACTGCATTATCACTAAAATTAGCTATTTTAATAAATAACCTATTTGCATCATTTTCACAAACAGAAGTCCCCACTAATAAATCCCTCTTAAACGGGAGAATACACGGTTTAATTAAGACATCTTTTGTATCTATAAAGTTTGTTTTTCTAATCCTAACCTTAATGATTCTTTCCGAATTTGGAGGAATGTACTCTTTGTGTTTAGAAAAGATTGGCAAAGGCTCTGGATTTAGTTCGATTGAATTAACATTATTGCTCGGGCCCTTTAATAAAGAAAAACCTGTATTGTCATAAAATAATGTATTGTTTTTTAAATCAATGAGCAAATCAAATTTCTTTATAAAAGGCACGCCTAGAATCATATGGAAGTGCGACGATAACGAACTGCTAGTTACATAAAAGTTATCAGTAAACTCTCGATTCTCAATTCGAAAAGTTAGATCAACAGAACTTTTAATTTTAAACTCTCCCCCCAAAACTGTATTCATAGAAATTGAAGCTTTTTTAAATTTATTCAGTTTTAATTTATTTACAACTTCCTGTGAAACGAAATTAGAGGTCGAACCCGAGTCAATTAACGCTTTACATATTTTACCCTCAAGATTAACTTCAATTAACGGTAATTTAGTTTCTATACTTTGATTAAAAACATTAAAATTATGACACTGCGATTTCTCCGATACCGACTGTATATTAGACAAAGAGGAATTACTCGCCGGTTTAGAATCCCTCATTAATAGTTTAAATTATTCTCTCTAAAACCACGATTTGCATATTGTCCGCGAAATCCCCTGCCCGCGGATCTGCCTCTGTTTATGGGATAAAAAGTGCGCTCTCCATTCGTAACCTGATTCGGGAAACCTGAAACTATCCTCTTTCCTCCAAAGTATTTTCCCTATTCTCATTCCTGAGTCTGAAGTTGTTTTCTATTGACACATCATTAAATCTCCGTCGGTTGCTCTCTAATTGGGGGCAAAAACGTTGTATATGGCCGTTTAATTTACACCTGAAACAAACAATATCATCTTGTTTCCTTTTTTGAAAATCATTTTCAAGCTTCGAAATCTTATCTGACATAAAATTTAGTTGTTCTTTAAGTTCCCTAGCGAAATTACGGAAATAGTCAGTTTCCGTTTGATTATTTCTATCCGTTTTATTATTTCGATCCGCTTGATTATTTCTATTAGCAGTAATTGCACAAGCTAAATCAGAATTCTCAATTTGCATAGTCGTATATATTGGAACTGATTTATATGCGCGCTCTTCTAATAACGCAATTTCTTCCAATTCTTTTAAACTTTTTGGATTCCTGGCGATTACACCTTTTCTAATTTGAGGGAGTAAATTTTTTTGTAACATGGAAACTAACCATTCCTCTTTTGTTTTTTCTTCGCAATCCTTCGGTAAATTATGTGCCGAAATTGCCGCTGTAGCCTTAACATTTGCTTTCGCGATAAATTCAGCTACAGAGTGATCCTGTTGGTATTTAAATAACCAAAAATCATTTAAAAGATCCCCTTGATCTCTTTTAGAACCGAATTTTTCCTGCAGTACGTCAAATACATCCTCCACAGTTTTAATGTTATGCTTGAAATTTATGAATGTTTGTAAAGCCAATCCCGCTAGACGCTGTTGAATTGCAAATAATTGATCTTCTGCTGGCCAAAGCAAGAAGTTTGCTACTGCAGAAAATTTGGTCCTAAATTGTTCTAAGGTCCATGTTATATCCTGCCCGGTAAAAACTGGTATAATATTCAAAGAATCTAAAATTAGTGCGCGTCTTTTCATGGTAGCTTCTGTTTCTGCCATCTTATTGGCTTCCTGAGCTTCTGTTCCCATCATTATGATCCCACACTAATAAAAACAAACTATAACTCGTATGTACCTTAAAATATATCAGAATACCTCAAAATATGAAAAAAAATTATACCGAATTACCAACCAAAATCGTGCATGAAAATATAAAATAAGCAATATAAAATTCAATAAGGATTCTTATACATATACTCGAAAGTATATAACTTACCAATAATTTCACACAAAACATAAAACATTCATTATGGCAGAGACGGGAGAAAGAGAAAGTTATAATAAAAACCCAACTTTTAACATATTATTCCAACACAAAATCAATAAATTTATCTTAGGGCATTTTATTACACATTATTTCCATAATTTTTCAACAGTAATAATATTTTTGAGTAACACAAAAAAAAGTGTAAAGTTAAATTTAATTGAATTTTTTTTTTTTTTTTTTTTTTTTTTTTTATAAAACCGAGTTAGAGCACCAAAACCTAGCAAAGGTCAAAAATTTTAACAAAAATCCAATTGTTACTTAACGGCACCAGTGTTATGTTGTATTTATTTTGTTATCTAAACTTAGTATATAAATGATGTATATTAAATCTACTAAAAAACAACTTTTCAAAAGTAAAAAAAAAGCCAAGCAAAAAAAAATAATAATAATAAAAGAAAAAAGGGGAAAGTTGTGGCTAAAAAATAGTGTGATAGTGTGATATCAAATTTCCAAGCTAATATTATGGTACTTATTTAACATTTTTTATTAAAAATTTACCATATGTAAGTCGAGTACCTAAGTATGCGTTGATAGAAAGCCTTTTCTCCTTTACTAAATACATCATAACGTGTTTCTGAAAATTAATTTTTTTTAATTATGCATGATGGGCTTGGCGGCCATCTTTCCATATTTTACACAAATTTCTAAGCAGACAAGCTCGTAATATGTTTGCATTATTAAGAATTTTGAACTTCTAGTTTTGGCTACAGACAGATAAATTAAGAAAGTCTTTTATTTTGAAGAAAAAAAAACAAATTGATTTTTACTGCTTTAACTAATTAATTAACCCCCTCCGAAAAAAGAGAATCATAAGATGAAACCTGAAGTTACTTCAACTTTATTTTAAGACACAAATTTCTAGGCACTCATTTCCATAAATTAAAAGCATAAAATGTTTGCTTTAGCAACAATTTCGAATTTTCGATCTTAACAATGTACTTGTGTGCTTAGAAAATTGTGTAAAATATGGAAAGATGGCCGCCAAGCCCATCATGCATAATTAAAAAAAATTAATTTTCAGAAACACGTTATGATGTATTTAGTAAAGGAGAAAAGGCTTTCTATCAACGCATACTTAGGTACTCGACTTACATATGGTAAATTTTTAATAAAAAATGTTAAATAAGTACCATAATATTAGCTTGGAAATTTGATATCACACTATTTTTTAGCCACAACTTTCCCCTTTTTTCTTTTCTTTTTTTTTTTTTTTTTTTTTTTGCTTGGCTTTTTTTTTACTTTTGAAAAGTTGTTTTTTAGTAGATATAATATAATATAATATATAATAATATAATATAATATAATATAATATAATATAATATAATATAATATATAATAATATAATAATATAATATAAATATATAAATATATAATAATATAATTATACAAATTTTGATTATATTATATTTTATATAATATAGAAATAAATAAATATATAAATTAAAACTATTTTAGGCATTATTAAGGAATTTTGAATCACCAAACATAACAATGTACCTATCTCTCTTTTTTAAATAATAATAAATTAACATTTGCGTATGAATTTTCCATACAACACCCCCCCCCCCCCCTTTCCGTAATCTAACATCTGCCCACCCAGCCAACCTATTATTTTTTTGTTTTATTTTGTATTTTGTATTTTAGGATTTTTTAATTTTTGTATATGTATTTTACGCAATATGTTAATTGTTAATGACAACTATCGACCCTACCATCCATTGTTTAGATCATTAATATACTAATATTAAAGACGTGAATTATCACATTGCTAACAAAGCGTAAACCAACTTAGTGAAAAATGTCCAAGCAGGGAATCGAACCCGGGCTCCTGGAATAGATCTCTAGTGCTCTACCAGTAAGCCACAAGGACGATGCCCAGCTTGGCATCTCTCACTTATATAAGTCGGTAAGGCTGCTACCTCAGCACTAGATGGAAAAGTCTTCATGAGCACACAATCTAGCGGCGTAACATGAGACGCAAATGAACCCAGCATCGATGAATATACAATTTTAATTAATTTTTCAACTACTTTTCAGCAGTGAAATTACGCTTGGAATTATTGAATATTAAAGACGTGAATTATCTACTAAAAAACAACTTTTCAAAAGTAAAAAAAAAAGCCAAGCAAAAAAAAAAAAAAAAAAAAGAAAAGAAAAAAAGGGGAAAGTTGTGGCTAAAAAATAGTGTGATATCAAATTTCCAAGCTAATATTATGGTACTTATTTAACATTTTTTATTAAAAATTTACCATATGTAAGTCGAGTACCTAAGTATGCGTTGATAGAAAGCCTTTTCTCCTTTACTAAATACATCATAACGTGTTTCTGAAAATTAATTTTTTTTAATTATGCATGATGGGCTTGGCGGCCATCTTTCCATATTTTACACAATTTTCTAAGCACACAAGTACATTGTTAAGATCGAAAATTCGAAATTGTTGCTAAAGCAAACATTTTATGCTTTTAATTTATGGAAATGAGTGCCTAGAAATTTGTGTCTTAAAATAAAGTTGAAGTAACTTCAGGTTTCATCTTATGATTCTCTTTTTTCGGAGGGGGTTAATTAATTAGTTAAAGCAGTAAAAATCAATTTGTTTTTTTTTTTCTTCAAAATAAAAGACTTTCTTAATTTATCTGTCTGTAGCCAAAACTAGAAGTTCAAAATTCTTAATAATGCAAACATATTACGAGCTTGTCTGCTTAGAAATTTGTGTAAAATATGGAAAGATGGCCGCCAAGCCCATCATGCATAATTAAAAAAAATTAATTTTCAGAAACACGTTATGATGTATTTAGTAAAGGAGAAAAGGCTTTCTATCAACGCATACTTAGGCACTCGACTTACATATGGCAAATTTTTAATAAAAAATGTTAAATAAGTACCATAATATTAGCTTGGAAATTTGATATCACACTATTTTTTAGCCATAACTTTCCCATTTTTTCTTTTCTTTTTTTTTTTTTTTTTTTTTTTTTGCTTGGCTTTTTTTTTACTTTTGAAAAGTTGTTTTTTAGTAGATATCAGTTCTTTTTCTTAAATAGATTATATATAATTGAAATAATTCTACTCGCTAAAATTAGTCCTTGTATAGCCTTTATAAGCAGGGAACAAACACAATAGTATACACTTTGTTTACCTATCATTCATTTTTTAGAGTAATTAATAATTTAAAAGTAACGAAAGTCAATTTCTTCTTTCAAAGTATCAGTCTTTCTCAATTTATATCGCCTTAAAATTTTCTATGAAGGATGAAAATTTAGTAAAAATCAAATAGAGTCAAAATAATATATATATTTACAGTTAGTCTGTCAGTTAATTGTTTGTTCTAACTTTTTTTTGCTGACGGTTTTGCAAAATAAATTTATCTTTACAAATACCTACGGAAAATCCGAGAATGAAGCCCCGCATGGATCTAAAGAATCGAAGATCTGTCTAAAGAAGTAAATCTAGCAATTCTAGACATGATGATGAAACATTTTTGATAAAAAAAATCTAAAAATTTAAAGATATAAACTGTACATATAACTTCATCTTCATTTAGATCGTGTTATAGAGAAGAAAGAATAAATATGTAATTTTACTCAAGTCTGTTTATCCATACCTATTTGCATAAATGTGAGAATATAATTTCGTATAAAAATTCCCGTAAATTGATTATATTTAATAGTCTATTATTAAAGCCGCATAAACATTAGAATAAAATTTTTTTGCAGTTAAAAATTGCCTGAAATCTATAGTCTTATCGTTCGTCAAATTTGTTATATGTTTTTTTTAATACCCAGACACCTTTTCTAAACTCTGACAAAAGATCACAGAAATACTGAAATTATCCAAATACTTATACCTTTCTATCGTATTTCTTTTTTTGAGTGGGGGGAGGGGTGAGGAAGGGCGCTTAAGAACTTCGTTTTGTTCTTAGAATTCTGAATTAATCATTGAAAAGATCTACCTACATAAGTCTTGTTGCAGAATTTTCATTAGGTAAGAGTTGCATCAACTTATACATCATGTGAATATATTAAATTACTTTTGTAAAATACTAGATGGGAGCCATTGATATTTTCAGAGCATTTGCCTACATTTTAAACTTAAATCATTTACAACTATTCATTAATTTTCTATACGAATTAAAGAAGTCGTTGTTTCCATGGCAACTGTACCTTTCACTATTGCTTGTTTGTTTGTTTTATTGAACACATATATATCAGATCACGTGGGGATCACGACGGGATTTGAACCCGCCCCCACCTACGTTCTCAAGCGATTTGCGGCGTGGTGTCTTATCCACTCAGCCACGGTGGGCCACTATTGCTTTATCTAATACCCAGATACTCAAATTTAACCAGCTGCGCTTAGAATCATGCTCATAACAGAGTACATTTATATGTAAGAGTGGTGACACATATGCACAAGTCGTGTACTCATATTCAAGTTTTTGTCCAAAGTACAGTAACTCAGTTTTCATTAATAGACGTGGAAGATTTCGATTAAACTAACCAAAAAAGTTTAAAAACATTGGCTTTCTGATTTGATTTTATTCAAAATCGTCTTAACCAACAAAAGTTAATGTCCGGGATCCAGAGTGTTTACTGCAAACATAAAAAGTTTTCAAAAATGCAGGCTTCTGATTGATCAATCTCATCGCGCTAATAGCGTAAAATCTATCTTGATCCCGGCCTATTCAACGTCCTTTAAATATTCGAGAAAGCCTTGACAAGTCAGGAAAATATCACACAAAGCAGGCAAAACAAAGAAGAAAAATCATTAAGTGGCTCGTTTATATCCACGAGCCAATGAATGATTTTGTTCCTTTGCTTTGCCTGCTTTGTGTGATGTTTTTGTAACGCGTGTCAAGACTTTCTCAAATATTTAGGGGGCGTTTGTTTATTTCACCACCATGAAGCTATGAAAGGAGAGGAGCAGACATGTCAATCTTCCTGTGTGAAAAACTACATAAAAAAACGAGTTCCTTCCCCCTCTTCTGCCCTTTTCTCTCTTGATTTTGACCGATAGCAGCCCATTTAGCAGTCTCCAGTGCAAGATGCAGCTATATATGGCGGACGCAAGGGGGAGGGTGTTAGCGTGACCAATGACATAATAGGCCAGTTCATGACGTTTAAAAGTCACACGTAGTTGGATCATCTTTACACGATGATTAGTACAAAGCGGTGCGCCGATTTTTTTTTGTGTCCATTGCCGTGTACAGATAATCAACTCCGTGTGACGTGATGAGCTGGCCACACTTAGGAACAGCTTCAAATGACGTCATCTACTTCGAGGCAAACGAAAAAGGACAGGCTACCGCGGCGCCACAGCGTCTAGAATATATAGTGTGGAAATCCAATCAGTCGATTACAGCGATATCTGCAGGATATTTCCCAAAACTCCAAGACAATTTGGTCTAGACGCTGTAACTTTTTTTAAACGTTTTATTAACTTACATTTGACCTGTGTGCTTGGCGTCAAACCCGCTGTAATAATACGATGTTTACTTTGAAATTTGAAAATATATAGCAGATGTCGCTGCGATAATCTCCCTGGATTTCAGCGTCAGTGCACATTTAAGGGATACACTTTTTAGCGGTTCTTGGATAGCAAATTTCCACATTATGTATTCTAGACGCTGTAGCGGTGCATTACACATGTCTCTTTCTTCTTTAAAAAATATCCTGCAGATGTCGATGCAAATGACTGCTTGGAATTCGACATCGTTGTACATTTAAGGGATTCAATACTTCCGCGCTTTTTTAAGTATTGCTGGGATAGTCGATTTCTACAACATATAATCTAGACGCTATAACGGAGCTATAGTTTCTAGAAGATATAGTTTAAAAATCGGCTTATTAAAAAAGTGCTAAAAATTGTATCCCATAAATGTTGAACGAGGCTGAACGACGAATGTCGATAGCGACATATGGTAATTCCAACATAACTATTTCAAAAGAAAACGTTTCGCTCAGAGAAGATCTAGAAAATGTTGCTCCTATCGACATTTGTCATTCAGTATTTTTCAATATTTATGGGATTCAATTTTTAGCACTTTTTAAAGAATTACTGGAATAGCCGGTTTCCACACTATGACCGTGATCTAGGTAGATTTTTCTGTGTTATCGTAACGAGATTGACCAATCAGAAGCCAGAATTTTTGCTAACTTTTCACTGTTTGCAAAATTGTACCTGGATCCCGGCCTATATTTCTAGACGCTATAACTGAGCTCAGGAATAGTACAGAAAGCAAACTCCGTATTTTGATACATTAAAGCCGGGATCTAATTAGGAACAAGTGTGTCTCTATAACGAAGTAGCGACATACGGCCAATAAATGTTTATTGGTAAAAGTGATAAAAACAAATCGTTAAAGTTCTTTGCGAGCATGCCATTATCGTCAGGTTAATGCATGCTGAATTATTTCCTTAGTCTAATAGAGATCGTCCATGCGCGTATCTTCTAATGGAGGATATTCCAAATATGGGTTCGAAGCTGAAAAAGTCACGTGGTACCGGTAATTTACCCAAAGAATTTCTAACTGATAAGAAGGGAAACAGGAAACTACACTGTTAAAAATATCGTGAAAAATTACCTCAGTTCTTACAGGTTCTCTATTTTCTGACCAATGAGAACGCTACATAAACGCCTATGAAGCGTTCTCATTGGTCAGAATACAGATAGCCTTTAAAAACAGAGGTAATTTTTCACGATATTTTTAACAGTGTACTACTGCTTTCTCCCATGAACTGTTTCATTGGCTAGCGGGGATTTACATTACGTAGACGGAGCCTTCCCTTCTTTACGCTAGACGTTCTTGCCTTGACCATGTGATCATAACGTAGATTGAATATCCTCTATTCAAGAAAGCGGATTGCCGTACTTTCGACAAAAGCTTGAAATGAGCATGCCTCCTGTGCATATATCACCACTCTTATGTATAAAGGCTCTCTGTTATGGTGTTGTTTCTGATACAGCGCCTAGAATACCTAGTGTGGAAATACGCTATCCAAACAGTTCTAAAAATTTGTATCCCTTAAAAGTGCGACGATACTGCTAAAATTTCAAGTGTCGATCGCAGCGACATCTGTGGGATTTTCGTATTACTATTATTACATTGTATAGACTAGCAATTTCTTGCAGTTGTAGAAAATATCCTGCAGATGTCGCTGCGATCTGCATATTACAGCAGTATCATTGCACATTTAAGGGATACAATATTTTAGCGCTTTTTTAAGTATTACAGGGTTAGCCGATTTCAACACTATATATTCTAGGCTAGTTATATATTATATAGTGTTATATATTAGTTATATATTATATAGCTAGTTATATATTATATAGTATAGGTATATATTATATAGTATATATTCTAGGCTAGTAACGCTATAGTTTCTGAGCGCTGTTGGTTAAATTTCAATATTCGTGTTTTAGAGTGAGCAATAGAGAAAAGTACTAAAACTATTGAAACAACAACTTCTTTAATATTGAAATGTATAGCAAAGAAGTTCATAATCAATGCCTTAAATAGTTTCGAATACGCACTGTTGTTATGACATCAATACCCTTCCTGGATGTGGAAATGCAAAATTGTGTTCAACATAATTGGCCGCAATCTAGATAGATTTTTCGCTGTTAGCGAAACGAGATTCATTAATCAGAAGCTTGCACTTTTGCGAACTTTTCGCTGTTTGCAGCAATGCAGGCTATTGATTGGTGAATCTCGTTTCGCTAACAGCGAAAAATCCATCTGGTTCCCAGCCTAAATTTCTGTAAACATTGCACTTCATCCATGACACTAAGAAAATGACTCAAAACTTTTATGACATAGGCCGGGATCCAGAAGCAGCAAAAATTTTCAAACATTCTGGCTTCTGATTGGTCAAACTCATTTCGCTAACAGCGAAAAATCTATCTGGATCTCGGCCATAGTTTTCTTCGATTAAATCAATGCAAAAGGATAATATAAAAAATTTTAAAAGACTTCTAAAATGATTTGGCGGGTTTATCGCTGTTTGGCATAATTTATAAACTTTTGAATTAATTAACAGTTTTTCGCTAATTAAGAATAGAAAATTTGTGTTTTTAAAGCTGAATTTTACAAAAGCACGTAGATTGAGTAAATATCTGTCCAAAAATGCAATCCTTACCTTTTTATGTCCATTATTTAAGTCTCTACCTTGATTGAACCATAAATTGTGACGAAGAAAATAAATCGGTCATTTTCAGTATCTCGACGTTATTTTAAAAAATCTATATCTCTGTTTATAATTAATTTATGAGGATGCATTTGGTCTCAAATTGAAGATCTTTTCCATTAGGTCCTTCTGGTTTTGGTTTTATTTTTCTGCGATGATTGGTTCTTTTGATATGGGAAATTATACGCTGGCATGTTTGGTTGATTTAACATGGAGAAGTTGTCATCAGTATAATAAGCAGTTACGGTGTCTTGCGTTTTATTCTTGGCGTTTGTTTGTTTGGCGAGGTTAGCATTTTTTTTTCAGCTTGGCTTGGCAGAACGACCGTCCTGCTTGATTCTTAAACTTAAATGATAAGTTACGTCCTTGGATCTTTAATAAATAAATACATTGATTTAATAATATACAAATATTTTAGCCTTACAACTTATTAATACTTGACTCTGTAAATGTCTAAAACTTCTATTAAATTCCAATCTAGATTCCACCTTTTATTTAAATCATAAACTAAATATGTCCATTGCGTTGTGTTCCTAACGGTGCTCATATGAAATCTTATAATATTTAGGGTTTTTATCTTAAAATACTTGAAAAGGCTAGTCGGAAGTTAATTAGTCAGACGACCATTTATTATTTTAAGAATAATAACAATAACTTCAAATTAAAAATACTAAATCATATATTATTTGGGAATATTTTATTTAAGTAACTGACATCATGGTAGAGGTCTGCACGGGCCGGAATTTCCAGGCCCGGGCCCGGCCCGGCCCGAAGGAAAGCTATTTTGGACCGGCCCGAAGGAAAGCTATTTTGGCCCGGCCCGGCCCGGTGTAAAAATTGAAAGTTCGGCCCGAGCCCGGCCGGCCCGTTTACATTTTTACCGTTCTCGGCCCGGCCCGTACAAAAATCAGTGAAAACAGGCCCGGCCCGGCCCGACTAAATTTCTACAAAAAATTCCGTTTTTTCTCGACATACAATTCAGATTCTTTTAATGAATACTACATGCATATTTATGGGAACATTTTACAGTATATTTTAAATTACTATGTGTTCGCAAAATAGAAAACACACAATAGTAAACGTTAATGATTACTTACAGTGTTTTAGTCAATGTCTCTACAGACGTTTCAAAATTTAAATAAGGGTTCATTAAAAGGTTATTGTAGTTCAGAATAAAGGGTTAAAAACATGATAACTTTTGAAGCTTATAATAAAAGGTAGATTTGTGAAAATATTTCTGTCATTTTTAAGGCTTTTCTCAAATCCAAAGGAGCTACATTTTGATACATTTATGAATTCATTTCTTTTCGAAAACGCATGAGATTGGCAGGTATTCTTATTCAGAAACCATGTAAATGCCGTTTTTTTCTTAGATAAAAGTAATATATCTTTCAGAAAATACTGCCAAAGTTAGCGTTTTGAATCGAATTTCCGGAAGCGATAGCACAGGAAAGGAGAAAACGTACAGTCACGTGACAAGAGTCTCTGTTATCTCTGTACGTAATTTATGAAAAATGGAAACGCTATTCGATCCCAAATGCCTTCAATACTCAGGCCTGTCAATTTTATGCCTTTATAGTTAAAAATGAGTCAGAAAATGTGTCTGAGAGTTTCGCATTGTTGAGCAGTAAATATGAGAACCACCTTAAGGTACATTTCCAAAGATACTGTTAAAAGAAGTTCATTATCGTATTAATACTTTTACAAAACATAATGCCTGTCCTACACATCCTGAGAACGATTAAGACCAGTTCCGTCCCGGCACAAGTCTGCCGAAAAAATTAAACCCGGGATCAGGCATCATGTAACTGTACGATGCCGATCTCAACGATGGACATGTTACATTTCTGTACTGATGTTGTTAAACTCTCATCGGCTCGTAACGCACATTTATACTTCTCGAAAATGTCATATTCATTGGAAATGACCTCGTATTTTATCTGCTCCTCTCAAACCCTTATATCGGGCCGATAGGCCCGAATAATTTTTTTTATCGGCCCAGCCCTGCAGGCCCGTTCAATTTTTTTGCCGGCCCGGCCCGTTTATTTTGTCGGTCGGCCCGGCCCGGCCCGTTGAAAAAATTGCCCTAATTCTGCCGGCCCGGCCCGTTTGAAAATTCTCCTCATTTCCGCCGGCCCGGCCCGCGGGCCGGGCCGGGTACGGGCCTCGGGCCAAGCCCGGGCCCGTGCAGACCTCTACATCATGGATAAGTGGTTTAGTAAAAGTAACATTTTACAAATCAGCAATGAAAATGATTAATATAATGAAACTAAAATAAAGCCATACTAGATTAACCGAGAACACTCGGGTGGTTCCTTTAAATTATTTCATATTTAAAAAAAAAATACTTAAATATAAAGTCAGGAACTTACCAGGAGTTGAGCAACATACATCCATTGAAACCAAAACATTTTACCTAGTCATAATCAATACATCACTTTTGTGGATTCCAGTTAATCCAAAAGTCCTACTGTAAGACCACTACGCAGAAACAGTCTCTTATAATCAGATCCGTTTAATCCTTGAATAATCCAAGCGCAGAAACAGTCTCTTATCATCAGGTCCGTTTAATCCTTGAATAATCAAACAGTACATCAGTTGCCACTTTTCGCTACATCCAGTTAATCTACTATCGAACGGTACGGCCGCCGAGCGGGAACAGTCAATTATAAACCTTAGTAGAATCTATTTTCTTTTAAAGTGATGATAATCCCCCAGTAATGGTTTCTCGAACTACTTGCAAATGTTCCAACACTGTAGACTCGGGAGATCCTAGTCATCATTACACGGCATAAAGGATCGCCTCACATCCCGTTCCGTAACTCTCCCCTTTAAATCCATCAACACTGCCGAGTTATATCCGCCCAGAGCGATCTCGTTTACAACGGGAGAACAGCAAACTCTTCTACTCAACAGCAAAGTCAATACAATATTCTTTTACTGAGTGTACATTCAGGTAAATCTCCGTATCAACCTCTTCGTATCCTTCTCCAATATTTCTACTATTCATTCCTGCCGGAGCATTAGCCGCTGTTTTCCTCAATATCAGTTAGAGTCAGGAGCTCCCTTCCTTCGGGATACGCAACTCCATCTTAACAAACTACCACTGGTCTCCAAAACAAGTGCCTTCTCTCCATCCTTTTTTCCTTACCTCTCTACCCTCCAAAACTCCCCTCTCTATCTTTTTTTTGTTATTATTATTTAAGACGGGAGGTACCATGACACTACTTAACTTTTAATTGGCTAAAATTCTCTATGCCCCCTCTGACGCCATGAGAACGCTTGAATTTTTAAGTAACGCTAACCTCTTTTAACCCCACTAAGCTGCACAAATATCCCGGACATTCGCCGCCAAATTTATAGTTTTTGGAAGGATTAACGAACGTCAAACCTAGATCTCCCTTCTTGAGTTTATTGCTGCTCGGGTCAAAAGTACAGCCGAAAAGTGCGGAAATATCTTTCTCATCCGTTGGAATTCAATTTTTTCATCCGTCCTATAGCCAACTGTAAACACATATCTAACCACCACTCTTTCTCTGTAATGAGAAAAACAGAAAACTCAGACCCCTCTATTTATCTAAACATGGACCCTCAAAAGAGAAAATAACAGATATTGCAGCTGTGTTACATTCCAGTGTAAATTTTCTAATATTCCCAAACCCCTTCAAACACATCATAACACTCTACTGGAAATCGAAGATAAGAAACTGTAGAGAAAACCTGGCAAAAGAAGATGTATATTATTAAATATAATGTAACATAAAGATATATTGTATTTATGTTATCAGATCCGCACAAAGTACCAAGCTGAGAAGCCCGGAGTAAAAGAACTAACAAACGAAAGTCAATAACCCGAACATTCTTTAAGTTAAATGGTCAATCTCTGCAGTCATTGTAATTCTCTCTTTTTTAGTAGTGTAGTGATATGATCGTAATGGCCGCATTTCCCTCCCAAGCTCTACATGTGTACTAAAGAATTGCCCGTATTTCGTCTAACGCAGTGGTTCCCAACCTGTGGGTCGCGACCCACAAGTGGGCCGCGAGCACAGTGGTACTGGGCCGCAGAATCTTGGGGTCTAATACCGGTTTTTCGGGACGATTCACTACAGAAGGGCTGGCTGTTGATCACTGGGCTTACATTCGTCAGTCATCAAGGTCAACGCTCCCCTCCCTCCCACCACGTCCGCATTCCGCACTTTTATTATTGACTCCTTTGTCAGTGGCTGTGGTTTTCTGTTGATGTATCATATCGTTGTGTGTACTGTGAGCTGCTATTACTTCACGTCAATATGGATGCTTGGTTTTGGACGGGGTCTTGTCGTAAGACGAAGTTGGCAAGTGATGAAGGGACTTCTACATCTGGTTCTACAAATAGCGAGTTTGAAATGAAGGCGAAATCCAGTCTAAGTTGTTAAAAATAGCAAGGAAAACAAAATATATTTTCGTAAATATAACCCTGATTTTTTAAAATGTGGGTTTGTATTTTCTGGTTCTGAGGAAGAGCCTATGCCTCAGTGTGTGATTTGTCTCGAAATGCTATCCAATGAATGTATAAAATTTTCAAAACTTGAAACACATCTACCAACTAAACATCCTGAATGTGTAGGAAAGTCTTTGGATTTCTTTGAAATCAAGAAAAGAAATTTTTGGATGTCTAAATCTACCATGGAAAAATCTTCAAAAAAGAAGAAACTAAGCACCAGAGTTTTTTATGATTTTTCTTTGTTAATCGTAATGAAGGGTTCAGCTCACACCGTGGGAGAGGAACTTATTATACCCGCAGAAAAAATAATAAGTAATGCTTTGTTTGATGAAAAATGTACAAAAAAAAATTAAACGAAATTCCATTATCAAATACAACCGTTAAAAGAAGAATTGATGAAATGTCGGAAAATGTGAAAAAAGCTGTCATTACTTTTTGAAACAAAGTGAATATTTTGCGCTACAACTTGATGAGAGTACAGACGTTGCTGGACAAGCTAATTTATTAGCTTTTAGTCATTTTGAGTTGAATGGCAATATTGAAGAAGAAATGTTGTTTTGTCGATCTTCGCCGACAAAACAACTGGCGAAGAGATTTTCAAATCTATTGACAATTTTATAAAAGAAAATGAAATAGATTGGACTAAGTGTGAAGGTTTGACAACGCATGGGGCACGTGCTATGTCTGGAATTCATATTGGTTTACGCCAAAGTTAAATCAATTGCTCCCTTGGTCCAATGAACACATTGTGGCATACATAGAGAAGCTCTTGCAGTTAAAGGTTTGGACGAGAGTTTAAGAAAAACTCTTGACGATGCAGTAAAAATAGTTAACTTTATCAAAGCAAGATCTAAAAACTCCAGACTGTTTGGTGTTTTGTGTGATGAAATGGGCAGTGAACACAAACAGCTTCTACTTCACTGCGAAGTTCGGTGGCTGTCGAGAGGCCAAGAGTTGGCAAGATTATTCGAACTCCGTGATGAACTCACGGTTTTCTTGAGGGAGGGAGATTATGATGGAAAACTTGCAAATTCCTACTTAGACTGTGTGACCAATGAAAACTGGTTGAAACGGTTGGCATACTTGGCAGATATTTTTGGTTCTCCCAATGCTCTTAACTTAACTCTGCAGGGCAAGGACGCTCATAAGTTTTTTGTACAAGACAAAATAGAAGCAATGATAAAGAAACTTCAATGATGGGCTCAAAAAGTGGAGCAACATTCCTTCGACGCATTTCCGACTACATGATTTTCTTGAAACCAACGAAGTCAAAATGGATAAAACAACAGCTACAACTATAAAAAAAACACTTCGAATCTTTGGCCTCTAACCTCGGGTAATTTAAAGTTATTTATTTTTCTTAATTTTATTCTATTAATTTTCAATAAGCGTAATTAAAAACATTTATTTTCCTAAAACAGTAACTTTTTTTTCAATTAGTAAATTTTTCAAATAGTACCTTTTTAAAATTAGTAAATTTTAGTTACTTGTCGTATACTTTTATTAATCATTCATATGAATGAAAAATCTACCAACACTAACTGAAGCAGTGATTAAGCCTTTTCATACTTTTTAGGAACTTCTTCCCTAAAATTGAAGATGAAATACAATGGATCAGAAACCCCTTTGAAGAAAATTACTTAAAAAAATTAAAATTATCTTCAAATGAAGAAGACTCGTTAATTGAACTATCATGTGACCAGACTTTAAAATTGATTTTTCAGACAACACCACTGGTCTGATTTTGGATAAAAGTTCGGCAAGACTATCCAGCTATTGCCAAAATTGCACTGAGACACTTGATGGTCTTTTCTACAACCTATCTATGTGAACGAGCCTTTTCAACTTTAGTTTTTTTTGAAAAAAAAAATATAGAAATAAAATGAATGCCGAGAGTGATTTGAGACTAAAACTATCCAGTTTCAATCCAGATATTGGCACTCTAATCGGGTATAGACAGTGTCAAAAATCCCATTAAGGGTTTTTTTTATCACTGTTTTCTTCTTTTTATATAATTGTGATAGCTAAGTGAATACAATAAATAGTTATTTTCTTTATAAAAAATATTTTTTTTCTTCATGTACAGCATCTTTTACTAGTTACTCACATAATATATATATATATATATTCGTCATGTGTATATAGTATATACTATATAGGTGTTTATTTGTCATATTTTTAACTTGTATATTAAGTAGTTAGTGGTCCTTAAAGTTATTTTTACAAAATTGGTGGTCCGCACAACTAAAAAGGTTGGGAACCGCTGGTCTAACGCATCACATAATATAATATCGCAATGGCGTCCGATGTGTATTCAGAAAATGCGGAAGGACCTTCCAGGTGAAGGTCCATATAAATTTAAAATACAGGGTCGGATTTTCCATTTCGTTTGATTGAAGGTTTATTTGAAAATTGGTCCAGCGCAGCGGGGTCAGCCTGCTAGTTTTACATAAAATAAAACGTGTGCTTTAAGTCTTAAAATTGAAATATGTTTTGTACTGCAGTAGAGTCCCGCTTAACCGAGTTATTTTCTTCCGATGGACTGATGGCTACCATTATTATGAAACAGCCATTATAAATGAAGTGTTAGGCGAAGATGAAAGAGCAGCCGTAAAAAGTTAGAACTCTGACTTTCTGGTCAGAATGGGGGGGGGGGGATGGCCATAATTTTTTTTGCCATTTTTTCCCCCATTATGAGCAGAAAATCAGAGTTCTAACTTTTTACGACTGTTCTTTCATCTTCACCTAACACTTCGTTTATAATGGCTGTTTCATAATAATAGAAGCCATCAGTCCATCAGAAGAAAATGAAGTAATGGAAATGCCGGGGGCGACACTAAATTCTGAAAAAGCAGAGTTCCTGTTCTCTAGTTTTTTATTATTACTATTTTTTTTTTTCTGCGGGGACAAGTTTTACAGTTTACGAATCTTTAAAAGAAAAATATCGCAATTATTTAGAGGGCTATTGTATTTGTCCTGACCACTGATAATAAACCTCGGTGCGTAATTTGTTTTAAAAATGCGTCATTTTAAAAGTGCCCATCTAGTATGAGTATAAGAAGAGAGAAGAATGAATAAGAGGAATGATTTTCAGATGAAAGTATGCTGATCTTATAAAAGTTTAGAAAAGTACACTGCACCGTTCAAAAACAGCCGACGACAGTATATAGTAGCATATTACTTGGTAACTTAAAGAATTTCTGAAGTTGATGAGGCCCATATTATTGATGGAAAGTTTACCAAACATTTTATTGTTGTAAAAGACAATGTTGATGCATGTTGGACGGAAAAACTGTGAGAGTTATGGAAGCCAGTTTCAATGACAAAGATAGAAACTCACGACCAAATCGTTGGAGGACAAAGCTATAAAACTTATTTTATGTACTAAATCAATTAAATTTTATCTTCAAATGAATGAATGAACTGATGTAGCTGGTTTGGTAATAATGATGGATTTCAATGCCTTTCATACATGGACTCTTGTGAAGAGGGTATGGTTATTGAAAACCTTTAAAGATTGCTGCAACAAGTTCCTTTTCTTTTCTTTAAAAAAAAATAAGCAGTAATTTTCCACAGACTATAGCATTTCATTGAATAATTGTGCACAGATGGAGCAAAAGTGGTGGTTGGTACTGCTCACTTCAGCGACATGTGCAATGAAAAAAAAAGTCACATGATATAACAGAAGAACAATTACATTATATGAAACAATTAAATTAATTAAAATCACGGCCTAAAAAATTGCAGGCTGTGTGAAAACCTTTTGTGATGACAATCGTCAGTCTGTATACATCTGCACACATAAGTAAGATGGCTTTCCTAAAGTAAATGTGAGAGTGTTCGGTCCACTATACATCTGCACACATAAGTAAGGTGGCTTTCCTAAAGTAAATGTGAGAATGTTCGATTCACTCTGGATCGAACGAGATGACCAAATCCCCTTTTCTAGCTACTCTATTGAAGCAGGGAAACTTTTGAAAAAAAAAATAATTCTGTACATAAAAATTTTTATATTCATTTGTTTATAGTCTAGACCAGGGATGACGAACCTTTTTGAGTATGCGTGCTAAAAATTTCAAAATTTTTATATACCAATATTCTAACGTGCCAGAAACATTTTAGCTTATATAAAATCAATAATTAATTTTGATATAATTTTTACTTAAATAATTTTACACTTATACTAAATTCGATTCCTAACTTATTTATTATGCTGTATTTATTCGTTACATCGAATTCCGTATTAATAATCTATAAATGAGTTTTTCTTTTACTGTATACTTCCGAATCAGATCATTTTTAGTTCTTCAGGTAGAAGCAGGTTCAATAGATACGTAATTATTTACTCTAACAATTATAATTAAATTTTCAAAATTAAAACCTAAATATAATAAAACCTAACCTAAAACCCTAAACCTAAATAAAATAAAATCTAATCTGAAGTAGAAGAAGTACAATTGGGTATATTACTATGCAAACTATCTCTTAAAATTTAATTTTAAAAAATGAAATCTTTGAAATTTGATAGAGAAGCAAAATTATTTGGAAAATACAAATGTTGAATGGTTTGACGAGAAAAAGACGCTACAGGGCGCTTTCGTTGAGATTTATAATACCTTAATTCATTCAAAAGTAACGGATTATTTTAAAGTAAATTACATACCTGTTACAAAAAAAAAAAAAAAAAAAAAAAAAAAAAATGAAATGGATTGTTATCCATAAACTAAATATAATCTATACGTTTTTTCGCGTGCCAGAGAAGTTTTCTTACGTGCCAAGTTCGGCACGCGTGCCATAGGTTCGCCATCCCTGGTCTAGACTTATTATTATAGTAGAACATATTTGATGACATTTTTAGAGATTTTAATTTGTTCTTTTTTGTTATCTAGGAAGCCCAGGCAGCTGCTTGAAAAAATTCAGTACCATGCCATTCATGTTCTGTAATTTAAACAACGTGTGCCATCTGGCATCTCGAAGTGATTACAGTTATTGGTTAAGCACGCCAGAAAGCATGCCAATGGATATGGCACCCATCATTGGAAGAGATATCAAAAGATTTATTAGCAGGTGTTCAGTCTGTGAATCCTCAACTCAGGTAAATTGTCTTTCTAACTCGTCATGATAATGTTTATGATTCACGCTGCCGAAGCGAAAACTTCAGTGGCGATCATAATCGATTCGAAGTAAGAGTACGCTAATTCCACTTTTTGTTTCAATTCATCGTCGAAATACCTATTTTGATCGATCTTGAATTTTCCAAAATATAAAAGACAATATTCGTGAAAGGATTAAAATAAATCTAAACTATACATACATAAAATCCTAATGAAAGGAGTTTACGAAACGCCTGATTATGTTTCAGAGCTATTTCTCCTAAAATATGGAACGTTTGGCGGTGAAATTAACACCAATTATCCGTTTTGAATCACAGATGTCAAAAATGGTATTAGAATTTTAAAATTTGAATTAGTTTTCGAGATATAATTTTTTTTCTAATTTTAATGACATTGACATTTCTGTAATGATGACAACTAAATTACTCCATTTGGGATTATTAGATTTCTTCTTTTTGTCATTTTAAAATTGAAATTATCTTTCACTTCAATCGATAGTGAAGAGAATATTGTGATTAAATTACCTTCTTTAGGGAAATTTGAGAAAATAAAACTTTTTTGCACATTTCGATCGTCAGAAATCTGTTTATTTTAGAAACCAAAAACCCTCAGCCGTCTTAATCCTTTAGTGCGCAGCTTTGCATATATGCAAACAACACTGCTTTGAACTTAATAGATTTTTTTTATTCGCATATACATAATTCACACCAAAAAATTAAAATAGCACTATTTGCTTTAATAAAAAAACAGACATTCCGTATTTAAATAAAGCGAAATTAACCATTGAAACTTTCTGGTGTGAAGTCAAATTCTCTGAACTACGTAATTTCTAGAACGTATTCTATTATGGGAATTAAAGGATTAAAAGTTAAGTTTTATGAAATAAATAATTATATAAAATAAGGTATTTGGAGACATGCTTATTAAAGTACTAACTAATTTGCATTATTTTAAAGTAAAACAGTCACACGACAGTAGTTTTTACTTGTATTGCAAATGTGCAACTGAAGAAAAAATTGACGTATTATATGAAAAATATATCTCTAATTTTTTTCATTATTTTTCCTGTGTTATATAACTTTCAGAGTATCATATATAATTTTTTCGAAGCAAAATAAAAAATCGCGCATTTAAGGGTTAAACTTTGGTATAAATTCCATACACGTAAAAAAAGGTTATTATTAGATTTCTTTTTATCGTCATTTTCAAATTGAATTGAAAAGTGAAATTATTAAAAACAGAAAGGAAGTTTTAAAATAAGAATTAATTGATCACAACAAATTACAATAAGATTGCACTTTTTTCACAAAAATTCACGCCTGGTAACAAGAATGCTGCTAATTCTGCACCAAAACATGGCGTCCCATCCAACATGTGATACATGGGCAATCATAAAATATTTTGTTATCCAAATTGGAATGTTTGCAAAATTAACCATATATCATAAATTTGGACATGTTCTTTATTCAGAGGTAAAAGCATACAAATAATATAATCAGAGAGAAGCATGGTGGGAGGAGCACCCCTCCCCAAATTCTTGCTGTGAATTTGCCACATAAAAAATGTTCAAAGCCTCCCTCTGACTTTGCTGCCTGCTTACAATACTTGTTGGGATTCAAAAAAGTTTTTCTAAATAGAAGTTGCACTATTCGGCAGTGTACGTTATGGAAGTTTGTATTACAATATTAATCCCTAAAATTACTTAATGATGGGGTGGGCACCGCATTGTTTCTAAAATCATAATCGGTGATGAAATGTAAATAACTTTTTTTGACACTCCAAAACATCAGAATCTTTGAAAATGACTCCAAACCAACAATGGTGAAAAGTTAACGAGCAAGGAAAAATGTAATGCATGCCGTGTTCTTCAGAAGTACAAGGCTGGTCAATGCCACAAAAGTTAAAGGGAAAGAAGACAGTTACCGATAACTAATATACCATCCTAAAAATTCTTCAAGAGATGAAAAAGAATAAGACTTTGTAAAAAACTTGGAATTATTCAATGAATTATTTTTCAATAGTTGAAATCAATTGCAATGAAAAACGTTGACTATTTGTCACTATGATTCACCTTACATAAAACAAAGACCTTGTATAAAGTTTAAACTTGGCATTGTGCCAAGCACACTTCGAAAAGAGGTCACAAAGTTGCAATGTTGCATTGGCCCAATGCCATGTTTTTCCAGATAGATTTTTAATTAATACCTTGGCTGATTACCGATAATTTTTCAGAAATCATTATCAACAATCCTCGGATGATTTCATGTCGATAGATAACCTCGAGCGCCTCTCAACTACCCCACTAAGCACCAGTGAGGTAAAGTTCGATATCTCTAAAAACATAATACCTAACATTAAAACAAATATATTTTGAGTTTGGTGTTACAAGTTGCTAACAATACCCTACATAATTTACAGAAAGAAAGAAAAAAGGAAAACAGAAACATTTCAAGTAACTTAAAGCCACCTAAATTTAGAAATATTTGTGAATGGCTACTAATCTATAAATATGTGACATGTGTGTCAATAACCTTTATAACTCTACTGAGTTTGAACTTTCTACATACCATAGTTTACGAGATAAACTGCTGTCACATATAGACAGTGATCTTATAATGCTTACACTTTTACTTTTTAAGTACAAAACCCCATAAAACATATCAAAGTGATAGAACATCTATCCTATTCTCCTGATTTTGCTATGTGTGACTCTTGGCTTTTTTTTAATCAAAAACAAAATTACATGAGCGTCATTTTCATTCCGAAGATGAGATTGATGAGGCTATAAAAGAGTATTTTTCATCTATTCTAATAAATTGATGGTCTGGGGCAGTTAATCTTTGAAAAATTCACCCAGAAAAGTGCATTGACCTTGGATAGGGATATGAACACTCCCTAAGAGTTGGAAAGTTTAACTTGTATCATTTAGCCATATCTCAAAAATATCACTGTCATGTCCTTGTATTAGGTCCATAAATATGATTCCAGCCTTTTTCGAGCATAGAAAATACATTTTTTTTTTGTCAAAATGAAAGAAAGATTTATTCAATGCTTATACTAAAACATTCGTTCATCTGTCAAGTGAAAGCGAATTCTTGTTTTGAAACTATCAAGTCAATTTTTGATTTCCACAAAAGAACTGAACTGCTCTTGTGAATTGGCACTCTGCATGGGGCAAAACAATTGGTCATCTAAAGGAGAACAACTGGTAAATACAGTGGGTGGGGGTCAATATATTCCAGCAAAGTGCTTCTAGAGTTTCCTTGACAGGTTTTGCCTCATGCAGGTGAACATTGTCATGTTTGAAAACACCCCTTTTGTTGTCTTTTGGCATATTCTACAAAAGAAAAAACAAAATAATGATTTATTGTTTCTTGCAAATTTCCGTCATATGCAGGATCCATTTTAATGAAAGTATTGCACATCCTAATTATGGTGAATTAAAGGATTGCATAAACAGACGAAACAAATATTTACATATTACATTAATAAAGTTATCTCTTAATAAAAACTTTATTGAGCTTTTAATAAATTAAAAATTTATATATTCCCACAAAATGACAGTTTAATTTTTGACCAAAACATAAAATGTAATTTTTTTCCTCTCCGAAATGAAAAATATGTAAAATGTGCATCTTTAATTTATTCAAATCCCTATATTTGTTTTGAATGGTTATGTGCTTTTATAACATAGATTTTGACAAGAAATAAGCATCTTTTCTTTACTTGAAAAGGGCAGTCATATTTATACACCTATGAATTCACTTCAACGATATTTGTATCTCAAATAATTACTTAAAAGGAATCATTTCCAAAATTAAGGTAAATTATGGAATTTTGAAATACATTTCGTAAATTGTTGCTCTGAAAACATTCATTAAATGCTCTTTCTGCTAGGATATTTTATTAATAACTCGAATATCCTTTTGAAGGTGTAGATTGATCTTGATTTAATATATAGCGAAATTGTTGCTTTTCATACACACACACTTTCACAACCACCATATAAATCCTTTCAAGCAGTCTTTAATTTTTTTTTTTTTTTTTTTAATGTATAACTACAATCGTTTCTACACGTTTGATTTAATTTCATGAAAAAATTTACTAACAAATAAAATAAAAGACATGGATGACCACCCTAAATCAATGCGGTCAAACTGTTTGTTTTAATTTCATGAAAAAATTTACTAACAAATTAAATAAAAGACATGGATGACCACCCTAAATCAATGCGGTCAAACTGTTTGTTTTAATTTCATGAAAAAAATTACTAACAAATAAAATAAAAGACATGGATGACCACCCCAAATCAATCCGGTCAAACTGTTTTAATTTCATGAAAAAATTTACTAACAAATAAAGTAAAAGACATGGATGACCACCCTAAATCAATGCAGTCAAACTGTTTGCTTTAATTTCATGAAAAAATTTACTAACAAATAAAATAAAAGACATGGATGGCCACCCTAAATCAATGCGGTCAAACTGTTTGCTTTAATTTCATGAAAAAATTTACTAACAAATAAAATAAAAGACATGGATGACCACCCTAAATCAATGCAGTCAAACTGTTTGTTTTAATTTCATGAAAAAATTTACTAACAAATAAAATAAAAGACATGGATGACCACCCTAAATCAATGCGGTCAAACTGTGGCCCATGAGGTTTCGATTGCTACACTGTTTTTGAACTGTAGTCTGTCTTATTTAATAAAAGAATTTCTGTGTTTAAGTAAAGTGATGATTACTATTCGAAAATCTTGGCGACATTGAGAGTCAGTGGGCCACAGTGCACTGAAAAAAAAGTTTGAAATCTTGAAACCAGTAAATAGGCAATAGTATAAAATATTTTATTTTCAAACTTGTGTTTCATTAAACAATATATAAACATGTAGCTAAACGTTGATTTTTTCCAGATTTTATAAAAATATTTTGTTTTTATTACATAATATCCATTTTTGATTAATTTATTTACAGATCTACTTTTTCAACTAAACATATGCTTTTAAATATTTTAATGGAATATATTTTACTGTTACAGGTTATAGCTGTTCATAGCCAAAGCGTAGAAGTACCAGATTGTCCAGATGGCTGGGATGATCTTTGGTCAGGCTACAGCTTCTTTATGGTAAATAAATTATGCAAATTCTGTCTTCATTAAATAATAGCCGAATTCAATTAATTAAATTTATCAATGGAATTCTATTTTGTAGCAGAAAAACCTACTATAAAAAGTTTTATATTTTCTTATGAGATGTAATCAATTTAAATAATATTTACATTATTTTAATCAAATTACATGCATATCATATTTCTTTAACATTTGAAATTTAAAAGATAAATGTAAGTTTTGATTTGTATGATTTATTAACCCCTGGTACGGTATGCTATTTCTTTCTCCCAGCTTATTTTGCGTAGTCTACAAAAAATAATGTTACCTTACAGAAGCCAGCTGTAAAACAAAGCAGTATGATTAAATACTCTATAGCAATTTTTTTTAACTTCTAAGCATCGCACATTTTCAATTTTTATATCGTCTTATTGAAAAAAAAAAGTGTCAATTTGTTTGAAACTGCATCTCCATTTATTTTTTATATTAATTTTTTTTTTTTAGTTTTTAGAGCCATTTGCTTAACATTCGCAACGGAAGAACTCCATTTCTGTAGAAAGTGAAAGAAAAATGAATTATATTTTTTTGTTGCCATTTTCCCATAAAAACTGAAAAAAAAATTTAATTAAAATATGTGCTATTTTGAGAAAAATATAAATGAAGGGTTTCTGAGAAAACATGGAGCTATTAGAAACTAAATTTAATTTTAAATATCTTTATTAATAATACAAACAAATGAAGGCCTTTGAATCTTTAGATAGCCGATTTTTTTGTTGAGCTTTTTGAATGACGAAATCTCTTTTTTTGGGGGGAGATTTGTGTATTATTCAGCGATAGTGACGTCCTAAGCGTACTTTACTGTAGATGTTGTTTATCACTGGATGGCAAATGATGAATCTTCAGCAGATGTGAATGACATCATTTTATGTAAAATAAAATCTCATGTTATAAGTCTTAAAACTGAACTACAGTAGAGTCCTAATTGTTGGAGTTTCCGCTTTCACAGAGTTATTTTCTTCTGATAGACTGATGACTTCCATTATTATGAAACAGTCATTATAAATGAAGTGTTAGGTGAAGATAAAATAGCAGCTGTAAAAAGTTAGAACTCTGATTTTCTGTTCAGAATGGGAAAAAAATGGCCATAATGTGTTTCATAATAATGGAAGCCATCAGTCCATCAGAAGAAAATGATACATTCCAAAGGTATAAGTTCAATTAACTCAGATAATCGGGACTCTATTGTATCTATATACTACGTATACATATATTTTTTGTCATCAGGGGCGACACTAAATTCTGAAAAAGCAGAATTCCTGTTTTCTAGTTTTTTGCTTGTGCAGCTAAATGAGTTAAACACTAATACTTATTTTCTTAACAGAACACTGATGCAGGGGCAGAAGGTAGTGGACAACCCTTGTCATCACCAGGTTCATGCTTAGAAGACTTCAGGCCAAATCCCTTCATTGAATGCCAAGGACTAGGACGATGCAATTATTATACAACAGCCTATAGTTTCTGGTTAGCAGTCATACGTCATGATAAACAGTTTAATATACCTGACCCACAAACTCTAAAAGCAGGTGACCTCAAATCTCGTGTCTCAAGGTGTAAAGTTTGTCGGCGAATACCACTTTATGGCTCTTAGCAGACAAAAACATGAATTTAGAAAGTAGAGCTTCTCTTGAAACAGCACAACAATGCTAAATAAAGTGTACAGTGATAAAAGTACTTTACAGACAACTTGATTCATTGAAAAGACAAAGAACTACAATGCAATTTTCAGAAAAGCTAAGTCATGATGTACATCAAATTAGTCCCATTATGAATATCTTTGCCTTTATAAGAAGTTTAATAATTATAAATATAATGCTTTTCCAACTAAAGTAACTGGATGCAAATAAAGCTATTCAGTTATATGTACAAATTCAACTCGCTGGTAAAAAGAAAAAAAAAAAACATTTGCTGATGAATGTGTTTAAGATAAAAGCTATAATGGCTAAACTAAAAATGCAAAGCAAACAAAAGTGATTTATTTTTAAAAGAAATAGTTATTTTTTTATAACAAAGATGCAAAGTTAAGCTTGATAAACAAAGCTTCCAATGTGTATAAAGAAATCTTTAAAGTGTTTATAGAAATAAAGAGAAAAAATTGCTTTTGAAATGCTGATAAATAAAACACACTGCAAATAAATTATAAAAGCACTGCCAATTTTGATATTTACCACTTTAAAAAGTATTACTCAAAGGAGCACTGCCAAGAAAATAAATTTTTCTTACTGTTTAAAGACTGTGAGATTGAGCATTTATATCTGGTGTTTTATTTTACAATTTTTGTTTTAAAAAAATTAGAATTTGTAAATGTATGTATTTTGTTAATTTTTTTTTACTGAAATTTTGATGGCAATAAAAATAATTTATTATTTTCTGGAATACTTGAAACTTTTATTTGACAATTGTACAATCCTCAAGAAATGTTATACTGAAACAAGGTTTAGCATTAAGAATAAAAAAACATTTGGTCTTAGTACAGAGATTGCCTTTAAGAGCATAATGGAAAAATTACCCGTTATAAAAAATGATAACTATCGGATAGGTCACTTTACATAAAATTTTATATGCATTCTATGCAAGATAAATAAATATTAAACATAAATATAAACAAACTTACATAAGTATGAATCTGGAAGTTAAATTTAAAAGCTTTTAAGTTATTGTGCCAGAAACCAGTCTCTATGAGGAAAAAAAAAATAAATAATAAATTACACCAACATTAACGCCCATTTTTGACACAATACATGAATTTTTGGATCAAGGCAGCCCAAAAAAAGGGGGTATAAAAGTTTATATACTTTTTATAAAATCTTCATAAAGTTATATAAAAAATATTATTAAGAATTTGACCACAAATTTAGAAAAAAATAAATTGAAATCTCAAAGTAAAAACTTCCAGAATCACACTAGTACAATTATACAAGCAATAATTGTATAAAATAAACAAAAAGAAACTCTTATCTCACAAACTTGCTTTAAGAGAATTTTTCACATAAATTTTCTGATTGCTCCTTTCACTTCTCTTATACGCATAGCTGTCAACCTCCCAATTTTTTTATGTAGAAATACTTGTTTTACAAAGCGAACATTTTTGTAAGAATTTACTGGTATTCAAAAAATCGGGAGGATAGCAACTATGTATATGTGATTGAACTTTAGCAGAATATGGTCGCTTTAAATCTTCAAAAAGTGAAACTTTGCTATATCCCTAAAAATATGATTGGAATGAACTGTAAACTTACACACCCAAGTTTTGGACGCCATTCATTCTGTTTATGTAAAAATTGGTGTAGATGATAATTCATAATATTTTAATAATTAAAGTTATGCTTTTGAGTAAAAAAAAAAAATAAAGTATGTTTGGGTCTATTGAATGAATCTTGCTCAAAACAAAAATTTTAACCCTTAAATGCCGGGTGTTGCTTTTCGGCAACATACCCAGTTTAGGCTCTAAAATACTATTAGAATAATACTGAAGCTAAGATGCCAAATGTTGCCAATAAAATACATTCTGAAAATATTATTAAATTGATTTTCAACATGTAGATGGCAACACTTGTGCTGTTTAAGAATAAAGATAGATTTATTTTTTAAATTGTTGCTACCTGCTCTTTTTGTTTTGTTTAGAAGCTTGTGAAATACCCTATTTTGTTCTGCAGTGAGCAAGTAAAATTTTTTTCTTATTAGTTCCTAAAATTCTTGTGCGTTTAATATTATAGAATTTTATCAAGGAAAATTATTTTTTCAATTAATGCTGTATTGCCGATTAGTAACAAACTGTTTTTTAGCCGTAAACCATACTTAAAACAAAATATGATTTTTTAAAATATTTTTCCCATGATTTATTCAAAAAATGAAAGCCAAAAAACATTACTACAATGATTTTTGAAAAATCGGGCATTTAAGGGTTAAATTGGATGATTTTTTGGGGGGAAGATATAAATGATAACTTATCGTGAATTTAATACTTTGGAATTAAGATTAAGTGGTATATATAATATAACCCTGCCTTAAATAAAGTAAATTTAAGAAGAAAATTCCATAACACTCGGTCATCTTTCTTTTTTTTTGGTGATAAATGAAAATAAAACAATTTCATGAAAGAGAAATTTAGTGATACATTTTAAAAGTAATGAGAAAAGAAAAAACCATTTTTATAACAAAAAAAAAAAAAAAAAAAAAATGCAGGGGTCTTTATTGTCTAGAATTCTTCAGGATTTCTAGATATGTATATATTGTCTATTTTAAATTACTATACAGACAAAATTCTGTATTAATTAATTTTACAATGTGTTACAAAAATTAATTACATAGACATTTTTGGGTTTTCATCTTGCATGTAGTTGGGGGGATGTTTGATTTTATACACTGATGATACCTCACGAAACGTATACGCCTGGATATTTTCAGTGCTTGATTTATATATTGTGTATTTAAACATTGGCTTTTAGTGATTTAGTTTAGATATTTATTAGAATTTTTATAATGTTTAATGTTTTCTGCATTTGATTATAAGATTTTAAAAAAAAGTTATATACAAATTTTCTTTATATAAAAATGTTCAAGAATTCTGATGTACAGTGTCACATATTTCTACACAAGTAGGATGATGAAATATTTTAAGGGTCTTTGTTAACCGAGTGTGTCATATAATCAAACATTGTATAATTGAGAATATACTGTATTTATATTTACTTATAAATGTAACATTAAAAAAAAAAAACTTTTTGTAATTTTTTTTGTTAGTTTATGAAACTGTACTTAAGTAGTTTAATATTGCACTTAAACCTAATCCTAAATGGATTCTTTAATTGAAGTAAGCATTTCATTCTCATTAACATTTTCTAAACTTTGATCACCTGAACTTTCAGATATATTGCACAACAAAGGAACGTGTTAGGATTTGTATTGGGCCCAACAGAAGATTAACTAATGTATATGATATTTGTGAAATAAACACAAAATAGACCAAATTTATTATAATTCATTAATAATGCTCTTTTATTAACAATATGTTATTTTTTGCCTTACTTTTTCAAGCATTTATATAAATATTATCAGATATTCTATGTGAAACTTTAAATAATATAAATAAAACATAACAACGTTGATACAAAAAAATAATGTCCAATACAAACAAAACTAACAACTGCATACCAATTTTGCTACAATAAAATATTAGTCTGTAATAATAAAAATAAAAAAGAAATATATATATATTCATTTTATTTTTCCCCTTACAATGAATTTCCCTCTATAAATATAAAGGATAAAGAAGACAAATATTACTTTTGATGTAATAAATGAAATATCTGCTAATAAAGTTCTGCTTATTGTGAATATTGATATATCATAAGCATCTTCGGCTGTTTTTGCATAATATTTAGCTCATTTATGTAATTTATCCCTTGCATCAAATTAAGAATAATGACAAAAAAAAAAATAAATAAATAAATAAATAAATAAAAAAAATAAAAAGGAAAAGTGGATTGACTTTCGGAATTTATTTTTATATGTATTTAACATAAATAAAAATAAATATCACATATATCCATATTTATTTATCAATAAATTCTATGAGGGTTGCCTTTTAAGTTTTTACAAACGACCTATAGAAGGCGCTACTGAAATTTGTCTTCATCATATTTGTAAAATTCACATATTTTTTATCTTTGAATCAGTGGCATCTTAGAAATCGTCTGCGTATTTTGTTTACAGTGAGTGTTCTAAAGAAACAAGTGAGTGAAAAAAATGGAAATAACTTGTGAAGGTTTCCGTTGGATGATTTTTTATGATTTTAAGGAAGACCTCACCCGACAAGAATGCTTAGTATCGCTTCGTGAAACTTTTGGTAATGAAGCACCATCAGAAAAGACTGTTTACAATTGGTTTTCAGAATTTTGTCATGGTTGTGCGTCGTCAGTGATGAATCTCGTGAAGGACGAACAAAATCGGCAGGGATTCCAAACAACATCGATGCTGTGCGCAAGATGATTGAAGAAGATCGGCATGTGACATAACGTGAGATAGAAGCATCCCTTGGCATATCACAGACTGCAATACATTCAATTTTGCACGAACATATAGCTGTTAAAAAGATCTGTTCCAGATGGATTCTGCACAATTTGACAGGAGCTCAAAAAGAGGCTCATGCAAATTGGTGTAAGGAAATGCTAAAAAAATTCAAATTTGGAACTGCAAAATCATACAACATCGTTACAGGTGACGAAACTTGGTATATTCATATGAGTCAGAAACTAAACAACAATCCACTGTTTGGGTGTTTCCAGATGAACCGAATCCTATGAAAGTTGTTCGTTCACGAAGCACTTCCAAGAAAATGATTGCTTGTTTCTTCGGCCTTACAGGACACATCGCAACCATTCCTTTAGAAGGTCGAAAAGCTGTTAACGCTAAATGGTATACAGAAATTTGTTTGCCAAAGGTCATCAACAAAATCAGGAAAAACAACAAAAAATGCTGCATCATTCTTCATCACGACAACGCAAGTTCCCACACACCACATGAAACAATTGATTATTTGAAGGATAAAAATATCGAATTAATGTCTCATTGCCCATATTCTCCTGATTTGTCGCCTAACGACTTTTTCTTGTTCCCTTATGTCAAACAAAAAATGTGTGGGCAGTGATTTTCATCACCACAAGAAGCTGTTGATGCTTTCAAAAACGATGTTTGTTTCAAGAATTGGTTTGAACGGATGGAAAAGTGTATAAATCTTAAAGGTGAATAATTTGAAAAGCAATAAAACAGTTTGTTCCCAAAAAATTCTTTTTCTGCCTACTTTTTGTAAAAACTTAAAAAGCAACCCTCATATTACAAATAATTAAGATATTGTCTTAATAAATACAGCACATGAAAATCCTGATTACAAAAAATTATCAAGTAAAATTGCCCCTTTCATTTAAAAAAAGTAAATATATATTTTCAAAACTGCATATAAATTTTCTATCCTAATACAGAGCTGACCTAATACAGAGTCCATGGATTTTTGAATGCCAGTATTTTTTATGTGAAAATTCTGGTATTAAAAAATCTAGAAACTTTGCAGCTCTGGTAATAAATAGCATACAAGTAGAAAATAAACAATGTTATTATTATTTATTTATTATTTCATTGTGTAATTTATTTTATAAATTTCAAATAAAACAATCTCCAATTCTTCTTCTTTTTTAAAAAAAAAATAGTTCATTTTGAAAATTAAAAAATATCAATATAAACCCTATAATTCACATTAAAATCTTAGAACTTCTAAATTACAGGATTAACTCTTCAAAACACTAGGTGAAAGCATGATGCTAACCTATAAAAGAGGAGAATATATATTCAAATTATTTTACATTAATGTCAAATACAAATCAAACTGACAATATAATTTAATTATGACAGTTTCTTAGACAAATATTTTTAGTCTGTTACTAGTTACAACACATTTAATGATCACAGAATACAAAATTTAACATTATTTTGATTTTTTTTATCATTAAATAATATTTTTCATCCATTGAAAAGATTTCTAAATGTTGAATTGAAGGATATGTAACATTTCTTTTTGTAATTTTATGCTCACCATAGGCTCTAAAAACAAGCTAATTTGCACTGTTGTGCCTGCCTACGTACGGAGCAATTTTTTCCAAAAAAGCTATTTAATTATTTTTTAAACTTATTTTTACTAAGATTAGGACTAGAAAATGTGAAAAAAAGTAAAAAATATTTCATTCATTGATAAAATTTTGGTAAATGGAGGAATTTATAGTAACATTTAGTGAAATTTGGCTTGAAACTCAAAACGCTCTAAAGGAAATTCTACTGTATGTATCTTAATTTCCTTTTTACACTTCATATTTATGACATTGGTGAAAGCAATGAACTAAAATCTAAGAGATTCTTTAAGTATTTAAAAACTTATAGCATATCGCACCTGTTTACTTGTTAATTTTCATAAAATTCATCGGTGTCATTCCACAAAAACATCCATAAAACAAAAAATATTTATTCTAAATTTAAATCTTTAGTTCATTGCCTTCACAATAGTGTAAATAACATATATTTTTAATTTCATAGTGATATTCCAATAACTTTTTGAGAAATCATGTTTTGCGCATGGAATTTTCACCGAAAATTACATTTTCCAAAAAATGCATTTAAAGTTTAGATTTATCATGGAAGACGGTAGTATTTCGAGTGACGCAGCCTTAAGCCTAAAATCGTATCGTATCGCATCATTAAAATCGTATCGTATCGTATCATAGAATTCGTAGATGGCGGAACTCATATATACAGCTAACTCGACATCAAAGAAAACGCGAAAAGCCGCCTTTTAATAACTCAGCAGATATATGTTTATTGTTCTGAATTTTCTAGAACAGTCTTATATCTGCAGTCTAATCGTATACTGAAATTTTTGCATTTCTACGTGCAGTATATTTTGAGATCTAAATAGCCATTTTTAAAGTGAAAACGTTAGTATAATATCGAGGAAGTTCCTAATTTGAAAATCTCGAAAACGGTTCTAACGATTATTTTTAAATTGATACATAATATAACTGTGATTAAGGCGAGGTGAATAACACTTTTCTTTTTTCTGGGAAAACTCTCGTTCATTAAATAATTCGATTTTTTTTTCTCTCGAAAATGACACGGGCGATTTTTTAAAAATCAAATAAATATATTTCAGATGAACCAAATAACAATTTACTTGTTTCCAGCAAGACTCTTGTTCATTTTATAATGTGCATGAAAAATCGGACTATATTTCTTCGCCATTCTATGGAAATTTCACCGAAAATGCATGACACTGTATTCATACACATGCTTTCTTTTTAACCACTTTTGGGGAGAAAAATTTTGTCTTCCCACTGGCTGAGTGGCTAAGGGTCATCGTTTACTGACCTTAAGATAGGCAGTTCGATACTCCCTCGTATGTGTTTTCACATGTGAATGTTTTTTTTTTTTTTTTTTTTTTTTTTAAAGTCTGCTAGTTGACCATTATTCTCAGTTCCTTTGTAATTTTTTTAATTGCTATTAAGTTAAATAAAATTACAATTATAATGACGCCAATTTGATGATGATTATTTCTTGGCAATTTTTCAACAATAAAAATATTACCATAAATTTTATAAATATATTTAATTTCAATCACTTTACAAAAAATATACATTAATAATTATTATTTGAATATAAATCACACAATCAGAAACATAAAAAAATAATTCATTTCAGCTCTTCTTTTTATAATATCATTTTTTATTATTATGACGGTCAATCAATATATAATCACTGACATCCATAATATTATTATTATTATAATTATTATTTTCCTTGCATAAAAGCTATTGTGATGTAATAATTCTTTTATAATAAATAATTTAGTTGAAATGTTTTATTTATAAATATCAATGAAGTTTGATAACCCCGAGACAATTCTTTTTTATTTAAGTTTGCAATATTTACAGTTTACATAATAAGCATATCAGAATTCTGGTGTCGCCATCTTTTGACGCAATTGCGTAGTATTATAGAGAAATGTTTGATAAAAACGTTGAATTAGACAGTTTTTAAATCGAAGAATTATTTTAAGAGATATTTAATGTTAAATCTGGATAAAATTGTCTCATTAAAAAAGTCTCATAGGAAAAAAATATATACATGGGAATTTAATCATTTTCATTCAATTTAATCATTCAATAGAAACTCGAAGTTTGCAGAGTGCATTTATTATTCTTAAGGGTGTATTCGAAAAAATACTTTTCCACCCTCAACAGCTCAAAATTTTCTGATACATTTTCAGACTCATTTTTAAAAGTAAAAACATGAAACTTGCTGGGGTGATTTCTGAAGACATGTTTAACATGCCGAGTGATTTCATTTTCAGCTCAATTAATTAGAATTTGATTTTTAAACAATTATTTTCTCAGTATGACCATTTTTTTTCATTCCCAGATCGCCCGCTTCGGAAAATTCGGTTCAAAACGCCAACTTTGACAGCGTTTTTTACAGTATTTTCTGCATTTATCAAAAAATTAAGAAGCACGGCACATTATATAGTTTCTAAATAAGAGAATTTCCCAGTTTGATGCGTTTGAGAGCAAAAATGAATTTTAAAATGAATCAGAAAATAAGCAGTTTGGATTGGAATACACCCTTAACTTGCCTAATTTTTTGACGGTTTATTTCAATTTTAAATTAAAATTTTCAGAATTTCCAGAGATATTTTTTACATATTTTAGAAAAGGTTATTTTAAATTCTTGCCAAATGTTAAAACAGCGCAAAGAATAATATATCCTTTAAATTAAAAATTTATTCACACGTGACTATTATAAACAGAAAAAAATCCTTTTAAATTAGAATTAAATGATAACGTGTTAAAAGCAGGAAAATATTAAACATTACGTCATAAAAATTGTTTTTACACATGCTTACTTAAAATGAAAGAAAATTATAAAATAATCAATTATTTTCAAATTAGAATTAAATGATTACGCATTAAAAGAAGGAAAACATTGAAAATTACATCATAAAAATTATATTTACACGTGAATATTAAAAGAAAAAGAAAATTTTTAAATAATAAATTCATTGATATGTGTTAAAAGTCGTAAATGGAGGAAATTACATCATATTGGCCAAAGTGGCCAAAACAGTTTACAAAACACATTGCAAAACATATTGCAAAACAATGTAAATTAAAAAATATATTTATATGAGAGATTTATTTCAAATTTCGAGATGATATTTTTAACTATAGTTGCTAATTTTAAGGTAGCGCAAATAATAATATTATCTTTCTAATAATAAAAAAATTTTCAGTTGAATGTTACAAAGAGAAAGGAAAGTTTGGTGAAAATTATGTCAGATTTAAAACGTTACATTTAAAATCTCTTATTTAAAATCATTTTCTTATAGCGTTGTTAAAAAATACCATAAAGCAAAGACTCTGTTGACTTAGTTCCTTTTATATTTGGTAATTTTCAAATGTTTAACTAATCTTATTTAATCAAGCAGGGAAACAGCAACTAACATCAGCTGATTCGGTTTTGAAATCCCTCAGTAAAAGGGAAACCCGTTTACAGTAAGATCGCCATTGATTTTTTAATTATACAGAGCAGCCTCGATTATCCGAGCTAATTGGGACTGTTAGTAAATCGGAATCGGAAATCTCGGTTAATAGAAACTGTGTGTAAAAACTCGCCGTGCTTGCGAATTTAACATCTCTTTTAAAAAAATATATAGAACATTTTTTAAATAATAAAAGTAAATATATGTAAAGTTCTGTTTCACAGCTTAACAAATTTAAAAAGAAAATCAACTACCAGTAGTAAATTTTAAAATGCAAATTGAAAAATTTACGAAAGTTCACACAGCCACTGGAAACAAAGCATTGTTCGCTATTGACTTCTCAGGGTCCAATGTTTCTTTGGAGTTGAGGGCTTTTGGGGGCAGAAGGGCCTGTATAGCACGGACAGTGAACTAAAGAGTGTGGTTATTTTTAAGGCTCATTCAAAAGGAAAAAAAAATCAGACTTTGTTATCGGCTCGGTTAACAGAAACCTCGATTAATCGAAGCTCGGTTAATCCAGGTTCTACTATAATTCAATCTTCCGTAATCTTTTTAAAGCAGATCAAATTAATGGACTTTAGCACAAAGTCACATAGCTGATAACTGCCATGCTTGTTGGCCACCTTTTTTTTCAAAAAGTTTGCTTCACCTTATTCAATTAATGAGATATCTCCGATAAAATAAGTCACATTTTCCCGTTCTAAAATACTGGTATCCCAAAATCGTAGCATGTAACTGACACTACAAGTACTCATGGAACTAGACTATTTTAAGTCTGATTTTTATTATAGACTATATAAAATTATTAAAAATATATATTATGATAGGAACTAGCGGGGTTTGTCCGCTATTTACGTTACGGATATAAAAATCATGTTTTTTGGGGGGGAAAAAGAAATAAAAACCTATTTGACGATAGGTTTATAAAGACACATTTTGTATTTGTTATATTTCCGGGGATGAGGAGGGAGGGGGGCTATTTTGATTAAATATCGCAATTAGTCTACATGGCAGATATAATTATGATAGACACTAGCGGGCTTCGCCCCTCTATGGCGCCTTATGGGTCCAGCTTCCATAACTCAGAAACTACCTTTCGGACATCAATGCAACAGATTCCAAACGTTATAATTAACTTAATAATCACCCTATATAGCATTAAAGTAAATTTATGAGTACTGCATACTATTTTTTTATCGTAATTTCTGAAGAGAAAAAATTATTTCGGTTCCATTCTTAGGTACTGGTCTGAAAAATTTTGAAAAAGGGGGGAAGGAGGGGACATGAGACTGCTGTTTGTCAAACAACACAACGGGCTCTGGCTTATTCAACTTGGTTTTTGATGACTTCAATTGGAAGGTGGTTTGTTTAAAAGAGTGCGTTCCCTGCCCCATGAAAATTGGAACTATTGGTGCTACATCTATGTAAGGATTTAATAATTATAAATTAACATTTTGGATTTATTAATTTAAGGATAAAGTGTTTTTAAAGGAATATCAAATGAAACCCTCTGTGCGATCTGCAATTATACTTACCCAGTTGTTTTTATATACAAACTGCTATAAGGAAAATTGTAATAAAATAGTAAAAATTAAATCTGCATTAAATTCCATAAGTATCTTTTTTTTAATCATTTTATCACTAACCTCAAAAAAGTAATGATATCAATGCAAAAACCCTTGACGGGTTAAAAGTTTCTGACGCAGCACTTTATCTTATGCTCTAAGAATTTTAAATATGGAACTTAAAAATACTGATATCAAATTTTGAGTGACGTTATGCTATTTCTTAAAAAATATATTTGTATTTATTTCACCATTTTATTTTTGTTTTATTTATAATCGCATGTGCAAAAGTTATGTTCAACATGAAAAGCTGCATAAAATTTTATTCGCTGTTGCTTTATCATTTACATCTCTCATAAATTCAAAATATGTGTTTTAAAAGATATGATATAAAATTTAAGTGACGCCTTGATGTGACTTTAAAAGGTTTGTTTTTTAAAATTCAATTTAAATTATTTTTGACTTTGTTAAAATATTTTTTTTACATCTACACAATACTTTTAATTTTCCAGTTCACTGTTAAATATATCACTTTCATTGAATCTATACTATGCATTGAAATGTATTTATTTCAATAAATTGATTTATCTTTTGTGTCACGCTATTCAAAATTGTGAGTAAGATTTATGTAAATGGTTTCTTTGCATCATTGTGTCCAAACTACATGAAATGTATGAAAAAGGATAGTTTGACGCAAATAAACCATTTACATAAATCTTACTCACAATTTTGAATAGCGTGACACAAAAGATAAATCAATTTATTGAAATAAATACATTTCAATGCATAGTATAGATTCGATGAAAGTGATATATTTAACAGTGAATTGGAAAATTAAAAGTATTGTGTAGATGTAAAAAAAATATTTTAACAAAGTCAAAAATAATTTAAATTGAATTTTAAAAAACAAACCTTTTAAAGTCACATCAAGGCGTCACTTAAATTTTATATCATATCTTTTAAAACACATATTTTGAATTTATGAGAGATGTAAATGATAAAGCAACAGCGAATAAAATTTTATGCAGCTTTTCATGTTGAACATAACTTTTGCACATGCGATTATAAATAAAACAAAAATAAAATGGTGAAATAAATACAAATATATTTTTTAAGAAATAGCATAACGTCACTCAAAATTTGATATCAGTATTTTTAAGTTCCATATTTAAAATTCTTAGAGCATAAGATAAAGTGCTGCGTCAGAAACTTTTAACCCGTCAAGGGTTTTTGCATTGATGTTTTACTACAAGAATTTACAGTAATATACATCTAAATTTCATGGAGCATATTATTTACATTTCTTATTATTAAACAAATGTATCCAAAATCGCGAAATTTCTCCAAACATACGACCCTTTAAAAGCAATTTTAAAATTTAAAATTTTTTAATTTTAAAGCCCTTTAAACAGCACTTCCAGTTTGAGTGACAGCTGTTGAGTAGTTTTAAAACCGCTATTACTCCGGATCAATTTATCGAACAATAAAAACAAATACAGTTTTGGAAAGGTAAAAATTTGGTCTTTAATAAAATAAAATAAAATAAATTTGACAATTTTGGTCGAAAATTGCATTTTTAATGTAGTCAGATACCTTAAAAAGATTACCCAATTACAGATTGAATAATATTATTACAACCAGTGGCAATCTTCTATAATGAGGTTGGTATTTATTTCCCATTGACTAGGAGATTTTTCAGTTCCCAAGGCCACACCCACCACTGTCGCGACAGTTGATGACTGTTTTCGTGATTGATTACATAAACTCTATCCCACATTTGAAAATAAGCTTGTATAAAATGGTTAAGTAAAAAATATTGCTGCCTCAGGGACTTTTATAATAGAGTCTAGAAGAACAGTTCTCTTTAGTTTCACTATAAGAAAGTTGTTTTAAGTATGACGTAATTTTAAACATTTCATGCATTTGACACATAATAATTTAATTGTTTTCTTTCTCTTTTAATATTCACATGTAAATATATTTTCCAATATTATTGTTTGGCTTTTTAAGTATGACAATTTTCACCATTAAAAGATTTTTGTACGTAATAATTTAATTATTTTAAAGACTTTGTTTTTTAGTATTCACCTGGCTGTAAATATATTTTTCATTTGAAAAATGTTTGAAAATATTATTATTTGGAATTCTTAAAATCTGGCAGCATGGATTTAAAAAAAAATGCATTTTTTGAAATATGAAATAAATCTCTATTCAGATAATGAAATTCTAAACAAAAAAGGTGGAGAGAAAAACCTCAAAAGATTAGACAAGTTTAAAAAAAAAAAATGATTGGACACTGCACACCACAATCTCAAGTCATATACATTTATACATGACAAAAGTTGGTTACATTGCTATGCATAGTTTTTGATCCCATAAAACTCATTTAATATCTTGACTGATTTCACCAATAAATAGCTCTTAAATTTCTTCAATTTAAAAGCTTTCTATTTTGCCATGTTTATAATAATACATTTCTCTATAAGATTATGAGTTTTAATGTTTTTATATGCAATAGTTTTTTTTTTAATATAAGCCGAAAAAGTGCCCTAGTCACAATTAATTCAATTATGACAGTAGCAGTGTCTTTTACTTAATTTTTTTTTTTTTTTTTTTTTTTAAGAGAGATTCAATATAGAGTTTTATATTTTTGATTTATTAACTGGTATGCTACAACTATCTTATGATAAAAAATCAATTATTTATTCAAAATGTTTGATGAAATATTCAGCCACAGAAGTTAAAGGCATCCATATAAAATAAGAAAATAGAATATTTCTTTCCCTTTTGAAGTACCTCATTTTAAAAAGCTTAACACATTCTGATTGATAAAGTAAAATAGCTGTTATCATTATCGAGTGACTTGTATGTTTCTTTTTTTTGTTGTTGCTGTTGCTTTTATGCTGCCAGGTATGACATTCCTGTGTATAGCCCAGCCATAGAATGAGAATAATAAGACATTAAATTATAAGTGCTCCTTTTATTTTCTTGAAACGAAATCCAACAAAAAAGGCAGAAAATTTCAAACGGAAATTATATAAGATAAAATTATTAGTATATTATTTAACTTGCTAAAAATATATATATCTATATCTAAAAGATAGTTGAAACACAATTTTTATAATTCTATAGTAATCTGAATCTAATAATCTAGTGACAACATAAATCTGAGCTAAAAGAAAAAAACATGTATTTCATTGTGGCATTACAATAGCATGATCATTTCCT
This sequence comes from Maratus speciosus, assembly GCA_963932465.1. NCBI lineage: Eukaryota > Metazoa > Arthropoda > Arachnida > Araneae > Salticidae > Maratus > Maratus speciosus. The sequence continues at coordinate 52,199,533 of OZ010788.1, read as the reverse complement.
ATTTTCAGCATTGAACTTTGAAAAAGGAAACATTGTTTTTCATCAGAATAAATAAACACAGCAAAGTACTTTAAATTTCAATAGAAAGTCCTTGAACTTTAGCATATTATGAATTATCTACTGGCAGTCAAAAAAAATAAATAAGAACAGCAAATTTCAAAATACCTGAAAACCAACAAAATTTATTACCTGTTCTAGAGATGGGCAGGCAATAATTATTTGTTCTTCTTCAGTATAGCTAACTCGAATTAACTGCAATAGCTGCTCAAATGAATTCTGAATTTGAGTCTGGAAAAGCAGAAATTATGTGCAATAATTTACAAGATAAAATAGTTTTAAAGGGGGAAAACACATAAAAATTAAAGTACAGTCGGACCCAGTCACTCAAGGTTAATACGCAGATTTTTTTCTGATCCATTGAACATCGCCCATAAGTCTAATGCAAAAATATCACATTTAATATGCGAATGGTTATTACCCGATCCCACTTAATATGAGATAGATTTTTGGTCCTTTGAGTAAAAAAATCACGCTTAAGACGCAAATTCATTGATCAAGATGTGAATTCCTTCTATCTACTCCAGTGTGGCCAATTAAATGGATGGTTTTTTATTCAAATAAAAATCATTGTTTCCGAATAGTAATATTTACTTTATTTAATAACAGATTAATTCAGGTTAATATTACTAATCGAAAATAGTGGCAGATATTTGAATAAAAAATCCCACTAAATTACCAACACTGCCATTTTTCTTTGATCCTGCGTCCAAACATTCTTTGTCTTTTGCTTTCGTGTATGTTTTTTCAGTGCTGTAGAGAGACATAGATGAATTCAGGATACACAGATACGTCATAAAAATTATTATGATTAGAGATGATTATACCTGTTGTTAGAGAGATTTTAAAGGTATGTTATATATCACGACTATGTTGTATAACGCATTAAAGGCAAAAAAATTAAACTTGTAAAAATTAAACAAATGACTGCGGTTGTATAATTCTTTTATGTTTTCAATGTTTCCTTTACTTTTTGCTATGCTACCCAAAGATTAATAAGCATAGTTTTTTCTTGTATAAAAATGGACAAATTATAATGGTACTCATTGTTACAATCACAAGTACTAAATATGAATTTAACTCATTTAAGCGATTAGATGTGTAAACAAGCCCAGCTCATGCAATATTATACAAATCACATTTAATATGCGATCCTGCTTAATATGCGACTTTTGTACACTTCTTTGAAATGTGTCTTAACCAGGCTCCACTGTAGTAATATTAAACTAAATATCTTGAAGATATATAACTTTTGATTTAAAAAATAAAACATTACAAGAAACATTCAATAATGATTGTTTTAATTTCAGTAAAATATGATAAATAATAAGTGTTGCAGAGCACATCCATGTAATAACAGCACTTTTTTCAGATATGTGTTTTTACAAATAATTCTAGGCCCAAATTTGGAATTATTTTCTGTGTAATCTGGTTTTTACTTTTCTTGTTGATATATATAAGACAGGATAAAACATAAACCTAGGGATAAAGCTATTTTACCATCATAAACACCTCTGACATTGAATGGCGTTTAAAAAATGTAAATGAATACTTAAAATCATAAATTATACTAAGTTTCAGTTAAAACAGAAATTTTAATCAAGTTTCTCATATTTAACAGTTATTAGATTTTGACCATATAAATCAAACTAAATCAGTATGTTAGAAGATAAATTCACATTAATGTCAAAATAAGCATTTGATATGACATAAATCCTAACTAAAGCTTCTCTGGCTGAGATTTATTAAAACATAAATAACCATTAATGCCAAAGATGGAAATTACAATAAGTGGCGCAATCAGGCTGATGCAAGACTTGTATTACCTCAGAAAACCCATCATTAAAAATAGATTTAACCAACCAGGATTGAAGAAAACATGCACTATAACACTAAGGCCCCCAGCTGGGAATAATCTAAAGTACTCCCCTATATACTAGGTGACAGGATAAAATCCTGTGGCTTTTTGCTTTTTACTGAAGATGAGAGGTTAAAGTAAACCTCTGTTGCTCAGAAGAGTACTCCTAGCTCCTCAGACCAACTGGACCTGATTTGGAAGTCATGTATTAAAAGATAAAAAATAAATCAGGTTTTCAACAGAAAATGACTCGTCTTTCTTGTCTCCTACGGCTTCGACTACACTACGTTGAAACACCATAGAGTGCACTTTATTTACCACCAAGCCACACTAAACCTAATTTTTTCAGAATATCATCAAAAGAAAAAGTTGTTGAATGAATGCTTCTTTACACATATATCTTTAAATATACATATATATAATCACATAAACAATTGTATGCTAGAATGTTCAATTATAAAAATTCCTTCTTGTCTATTTTATGAGCTAACCTTACTCTATTTTGTACTTGCGTTTCCTTCTAATTTGAAAAACTTTCAAAATAGTTGCACATTTCAGTTTTTTAGAAAAAATTATAACTTAAAACTTGTAAGCTGTGTTAAATTTTATTTGTCACTAATTTTCTCTAACCTTAGATAATTTGCAAATTATTTTATTCTCATATATTTAAAACTGTTACCAATCAAATGATTGTAATTCAACATTTTTACAGAAGAAGGAGTACAATCTCAATAGCACAATCTACCACCATAGAAAATTATAACAACTACTATAATAAGCAAAATTCACATTTACAAATATTTGTCAGATATTAACATTATCCACAAAAAAAAAATCTTGCAGTTTTTAACTGAATTTGCAGTTAATATAAGATAGTTCGGAGAAAACAAATAAGCTTTAAAATTAAGCAAAATAAACACAATTGAATCTTTTAAAGTTATTTATTACATTACTTACTGTTACTGAAAGTATGGTAAGCAGCTATTTAAATTTATTTTGAAATTTGTTAATGAGTTTTCATGTTAAAGAACATTTAAATATTACATTTGTCGAGACATGATTAAAATGTTAAAATAGGAATTTTTTTTTTCAAAGCTGTTAGATTAATCTGCAAGGTTTAAAATAATCTGCATAGCCTGCTTTTATGGTGTATAGTTTCTGCTACTGGGAACTCTATTATGAAAAGGAAAAATATGGACATTCAAAATATGAACCCTCAATATTCATCAATTGGAATTTGAGAACAGATTATTGTGAAGAATTTATTATGTGCTATTAATTGAATTTTTGATGTGCAAGTTTTTTGTATTATTATTACTAAACTAGGGGGCTCTGCCCCTTGCAAGCTACGCTCGCCAACCCCCGTTCAGACACCGCAGAATCTAAAAACACGCTAATCTGATCGGTTTTTAAAATATTATAGAGGATTGAATTATACTGAAAAAAAGCTGTGCAGATCTCCTTGTAAATGGCTTTCCATTCAATTTCCTTTGATTTCAAAAATTTAAGGCCGGATCAGTTGCTGTTAAGACATTCAATGGTTGTTTTTGTGTTTGATTAAAGAGGATCGGTTAAACATTTGAAAAGAAGCTAAAAAAAATGAATTAAGTGTACAGAGTCTTTGTCAACCGATATTTTAAAACAATCTCTATAACAATAGCCAATAGGTGGGGCTGCTAGGCTGAATTTTGTTGTATTTATACGATTTCGTAGATAGCCATATCTCAAGAACTAATGCACGGAATTTCATATCTATAGAATCCTCATGATGGGCATAGATTGCCGTTTAATTTTGGTAGTGTGATAGCTAATTTTCAAGTATTAACATGCATGAGATAGAAGAAAGTTTTGGGATTGGTATATCCGACTAGTTATTTTTTGTGTTCAACTTATTCTGTTATACTATTTTCATAGATGAAAAGAGTTTCAGATTTCGAATTCCCCCGTTTAAAAAAATGTTTCTTCAGCTTATATAATCTCAGATTCTATGAAAAAATCTAAGATTAAATGAGGCGAATAGAAGCTTTAAAAATAGTGGTATTTAAAAACTGCAACCCTTGACACCAATGTGTTTTCGTTCATTTGGTGATGACTTTCTCAGAATAAATCGCATTCCTGGAACAAGAAACTGCATATTTTCTTACGAATCTCCTTTCTTACGAATTTCCTTTTCAGATTCTCCTTTTTAGATTTTTATTTTTTGAATTTAGTTGCTTTATTTTAAAGTAGTAATTTTTTTTTTAGAATTAACTGAATTAATTATTTTTTCATCTTCTTTCTTCCTTTCTTTCTCTTATAAAGACAAAAGCTTTTATTAACGAGCCCCTCTGTCCTAAATTTGAGAATATTGCATTATATTCCGGAATCATTTTCTACTGGTACTATAAAAATAGAAGTAATAAAACTTGAACTTTTATAATTTAAACTAGGGGGCTCTGCCCCCTGCAAGTTACGCTCACCAACCCCCGTCCAGGCACCGCAGAATCTGAAAATCTAAAAATCTAATGGGTTTTAAAAATATTAGAGAAGATTAAATTATACTGAAAAAGCTGTGCAGATCTCCCTGTAAACGGTTTCCATTCAATTCCCTTTGATTGCAAAAATTTAACGGAGAATCAGTTGCTGTTAAGACATCCAATGGTTGTTTTCGTTTTTGATTAAAGAGGATCAGTTAAACATTTGAAAAGAAGCTAAAATAAAATGAATTAAGCATTCAGAGTCTTTGTCAACCGATATTTTAAAACAATCTCTATAACAATAGCCTAAATCATGTGACTATCATCAACAGTTCCAGGCGAACCACTTCGCTTTTTATATTCCTGGTGCCATTTTGGTATTTTAATGTTAGCCAGGTACAGATGATAAGTCGCCAAATATTATTCTATCGCCATCATTTCATCTATATTATAATAGTCCAAGTCATGTAACTGCCATAAATATGTATGCTCTGATCCCTTCGCTTTTCATATGAAAGTTTGGCTCAGATATCATATACGGCCCCATATTGGCACGATTTTTTTCCGACGCTAATTTGGGGAAAACATCAACAGCATAAACAACAACATCCGACTTACCAAATCAAGCAAAATAATGATACTATGGCACCAGTTAAGTACCCGTTGCGTATATGACATCGGCGTCAGAAAAAAATCGCTCCAATATGGGTTCGTATATGACATCTGTGCCGAAAGGTTTCCCTTTTGATTAAAAAATCAAATTTCTTTTTCAAATAAAACTACATAAAAGTTTCAATGGTCGCAAAGAATTCTTGGTACTGTTACGCTAGCCGGGTGCAAATCTCGCCAATAGCTATTTTTCAACTCGCAAGTTAGCATTTTTTTTTTAATTTTTCGAATGGTAAATTAAAACATTGCTTTGAAGTTGAAATTAAATGTCATCGCTTGTTACATCATTTAATATTTGGCCTTATGTCATATACGCACCAGGTTTGGCATGATTTTTTTAACGAAAATTTGGCGAAAACCTTGTTTTGAAATACCAGTTACATATGTATTTTTGATACTACTTAGTTATCCTGTCTACCAAAAATCTATCACCAAACTATAAGATTAAATGCCAATAAGGGTTGATCATAAATGGCACATTCACTTGACTTTAACCAAGTTACACGTCTTTACGTCATCAAGTGATTTTTATTTCGACGTTTTATTTGTATATTTATTAATGTTATACTATTATCTTTGTTCTTTCGTTATTTAAAATAAAAATTATGGCAATTTGTATAATTTGGCGAGTGGTTTGGTGATTTATATAATTTGGCAAAATGGGTCGATGGAATAACTAAGTAGTACTGTATTTTTTAATTATTTTCTATTATTTTTAAAGGAAAGTAACCAAAAAAATAATTAACTATAGAAGAAAACAATTTATGTAATTTAAAAAAAGAAAATAAAGTAAATAAGCATTTATTATTAAATAAACAACAATAGACGGGTTACCATGTCAACCAAAATAATGCCATTTTGGCGCCAATTAGGTACCCCGGTGCATATATGACATCTGTGTCTAACATTTTTCTTTTCATTTCGTTTTAAAAAAAATAAAGAATTAGCCATTTATTTTAAATGTTTCAGTTTGTATTAAATAAAATGATAATGAAATACAAATTGAATTATGAATAAAAGTAACATGATACATTTCTTAGCATACATTTAAGGGAGGCCAAACTTCTCGCCAAATTAGTTTAAAATTGTAACCTTTTCTAAAATCTGAAAAAAAAAAATATCTGTTATGATTAAAATTTGAGTTACCATCATTAGAGAAAAGTATATAAAATTAGAAAAAAATTAATATTTCGAAAACTACTTCGAATTTAAAAATTCTAATACCAGTTTTGAGATCTGCAGATCAATACGGATTTTTGGTGTTAATTTCATCGCAAAGTATTCCGTATTTTAGGAGAAATCGCTGTGAAACATAATCAATTGTTTATTCAGTCGTTTCATAGAATCATTACATAAATTTGTTTCATAAGGATTTTATATATATAGGGTAGATAAAAAACAAACATTAAAAGGGGCTTTCTCAAAAGCCTAGATAGAAACATATTAATAATAATAAAATATTAACAATTTACCTTAAGAAATATGCTTGGGTATATTAAAAACGTGAATTATCACATTGCTAAACTAAGCGTAGACCAACAGAGTGAAAAATGTCCAAGTCGGGAATCGAACCCAGGCCCCTGGAATAGATCTCCAGTGCTCTACCATTTAAGCCACAAGGGCGATGCCCAGCTTAGCATCTCTCACTCAGCATCAGTCGCTGAGTTCATTTGCATCTCATGTTATGCCGCTAGATTGTATGCTCATGAAGACTATTCCATCTAATAGCTGCGGTAGCAGTCTTACCAACTTATGTGAGTGAGAGATGCTAAGCTGGGCATTGTCCTTGTGGCTTAAAGGGTAGAGCACTGGAGATCTATTCCAGGGGCCCGGGTTCAATTCTCGGCTTGGACATTTTTCACTCTGTTGGTCTACACTTAGTTTAGCAATGTGATAATTCACGTCTTTAATATTCAATAATTTCAAGTGTAATTTCACTGTTGAAAAAATTAATTAAAAAATATGCTTAGGTATTTAAAAAATATACTTAAAGTTTCTTTTTGTATATAATATTGAAAATCACTTTAATTAACAATCTACTTTCAAAAATTATAATAGCCAACATACAAGCAGAATTTTTACTAATATTTCCTTTGAAAATTTGAATTGAGTAAAATTTTTTATTAAATTTTTACATTTTCATTTTTACAAAATATATAGTTGGCAAATAATTCAATAATAAGTATGTAAATTTCCCTTATTTTACTTTTGAGATTGAAGAAGGGAATGAGAGCAGTATATTTGAGTATATAAAATTGGAATAATAAAGAAAATCAAAGATTAGTTCAACTACAACAAGGAATATTATATGTAACATTTTAGCACGTAAGGACTAGCATCAGGACTAGGAAGCACATAATTCACTAATATATTTAGATTTAGAAAGTCAAGTTTCATCTATAAAAAATAACAACCAATTTGCATTCAACTACTAAAAAAGCTTATACAGTCAGCGATTTATTTCATTTTCTCTCAGCTGTTTTCCTGAAAAACCATGTAACATAAAACAAAAACTTTATTCAATTTGACTGATGGCAGAAATGTTTTCCTTCAATAATTATTTTTTTCTGTCATATAATCCATAGAAAATAATTTTTAAAACAAAAGAAAAGCTTTTATTCCTTTTTAAGTGCAAAACTATTTCAAAAATAAATAAATAAAATAAAATAATAATAATAATAATTGTAATATTGGTTGACTACTCACTTTTACTGGACGAAGTAAAATATACTCAGTATCAGGATTTGCTAAATATAAAGACATGCTTCTATGCAAGACAGGTAACTTTGTTTTTAAACCTCTTATATTATCAGAAATTATTTGTGAAAGCTTATCAGCAGATGCAAAAGGTTGCTGACTAAGGCTGAGATCTTGATTCTTAGATGAGATTTTCATCTGTGTAAAGGTTTTTGCCTAGAATATAAAAAACAACAATATAGATAAAACATTAAAATACATTATCAGTACAATTGAGTATGACATAACAAAAAATAAGAATTAGTTTTTATGCCCGATATTTTTAAATGACCTAATTTCACCCCCAGATTTGATAAAAAGAAATATAATTTTGAAAGTAGGAGGAAATAAGAATGAAATCTACTTTTTCATTTATTTTTTTATGATTATCACCAAATAATATGATGCATTCTTCTTTTACAGCATTCAAAAGAAGAAAAAAGAGTGTTTTTTAGCAAGGTCAGACAGAAAAAATAACTCAAAGATAAATGAATTAAAAATGTAATAACTCTGCACACCCTTCAAACGAAGATAATTCAAACATAGATATGAAGTTATGTAATAAATAAAGCTGTGCAATACTTTCATATTAGATAAAGTTCATTATTAAACAGAATTTACATATGAGAGAAGAAAAAGTTTATGATAATAGAATATTACTACACAAGTATTAAAAATGTTGCAGCTGGATTTAATGGACCATGATTTTTAATTCTATTTTGAAGCAGAATAATTGAGAGTTTTCAAAATCTCTTTAAATTTTTAAAAAGAGAGGAAGAAGCAAAGGAGGTTTCTTTGTAAATACAGATCTTAATCACACAAATGGCTGAGAGTTAGCGTGTGGCAGTAGAAATTTAGAAGTTACTTATAGTTATTTCAAAATAAGAAATACAGCAGGGAGAAAAGGAATTTTAAAGGCTGTAAACTTAGTGTGCAGGAGGAAAAGGAAATGAAGTGTGTGTGTGTGTCGGAGGGCGGAAATATCCAAAATTTTCGAAAGGGGAGTTAAAATGATTATTTAACTATACTCTGCTACTGCACAGGGGGGGAGGAGGTAAAAAGAGATAAACAATTTTTTTAGGGGCAGGGGAAGTGTTGATTAGATGATTATTTCTCATTACTATACAGTTACAAATAGGGCAGTAAAATAATTAAATGTTAAAGAGCTTGAATATTTTTTAACTTTGTGTACTTTGTACAGGGGAAGGAGAAGGAGAAAGCAGAGTTTTTGGAGGAGAGGAAGGATTTAGATGAGAGATTATTTATTATTGCAATAAAGAAAAAAATATATTAAGATTTTTTAAAGATTTTAAACTTTGTGAGCTGGGAAGGGAAGAGTGCAAAATGAAAGAAGCAGAATTTTTTTGAGGGGGGGGGGGTGAGAAAGAAGTTGATTAAATGATTGGTTAGTACACTAAATATTTACAATTGGAGCAGAAAAAAAATGAAAGAATATCAAAGATTAAATTTTGTGTGGTAGGAAAGAGGGGGGTGGGGAAGGAGAGGCAATTTTGGGTAGAGGAAGTTGTTAATGATTATTCACTGTTACAATAAAGTAACAAATAGAGCAAAGAGAGTTTTAAGCAATTAAAGAGGTTTCAAGATTTCTAACTTTGTGAACTTCAAGGGGAGGGAAAGTGGAAAATTTATGGGGGCAGGAAGTTTATTAGAGGATTAATTAGTTATATTTAATAAAGATTTATAATCTGAACAGAAAAAAACATATAAATTAAACAGTTTTATAGACTTTAAAATTTGTATGGAAGGAAAAAGGGAGGGAGATAAGAGAGGAAGCGGCAATTTTGGATAGAGGGAGGATTTCAGGAGATTAATTATTATTATAATTAAGTAGCAAATAGTGGCACCAACTTATATGGGTCCGTAGGGTGCGAGCCCACCCAATTTCCATTGACTTATTTTGTTATTTATTTATTTAATCGCTGAAATAAAATTTGGTTTTATTGATGTTCGAAAAATAGTAAGGACATCAATCAGACATACAGGAGCACTGAAATGGGGATCACTCAGAGGATGTATAGTAAAATTTCTCTTGAAAAAGAAATTCCTCCATATTTTGCCATCAGTTTTAATGTCGTGAATCGATAAAGCACTTAGGTGGCTAAAATGTATGTTTTTCTTGACATTTAATTTTTTGCACTTTCAATAGATAGCAATTTTTATGCTATTTATAATAAACATTAATGCATTTATAAGGAAGAACTTAAGAGAGTATAATTTTATAAAATTGCTAATTAAATTAGAATAATTTTACATTTTACTTAGAAAAATCCTCTTTTGTCACCCGCCCTTTCCCTGTGTATGTCTCCACACATGAACTAAGGGTAAAAAAAATTGTATTTGTTATTTTACTCAAAAAATTTTGAGCTCACCCAATATTTTTCAAAAGTTGGCACTACTGATAGCAAATAGAGCAGAAAAAAAAAAAAGACTTTTAAAGATTTTTATCCCTGTGAACTTGGGGAGGGGGGGGGGGGGTTAATAGATAACTGTTTATTTACCCAACCAAAGATTTAGATTTACAAACAGGATAGAAAAAATTTAATTAAAAATTTTTAAGGATTAAATTTTGTGTGACTGGAAAGAAGGGGGGGACGTCAATTTCGGATGGGGTGGGGTAAATTATATGATCGATTATTCATTGTTGCAATAAAGTAAAAGATAAAGCAGAATTCGTTAAAAAAATAGATTTACAAAGATTTTTAATTTAGTGAGATGTTGGGGAAATGCAAAGGGGGAGAAGAAGTGTAATTTTTTTGGGGAAGGAGGCAGTTTATTAGATGACTTATTATTTATTTACCTTACTAAAGATTTACAAATAGGGCAAAGAAATTAAAATTAAAGAGATTTAAACACTTTAAATTTTGTGTGCTTGGTTAAGAGGTGTGTGTGTGGGCGGGGGGGGGGGGGGGGAGATCAATTTTGGAGCGGGTGAGGAGTAAAATTATATGATCAATTATTTACTGTACAATAAAGTAACATGTAGAGCAGAAAAAAAAAAGTTTTAAAAAAGCAACGACTTTTAAGGTTTTAAACATTATGAGCTGAGGGAGCAAAGCAGATTTTTGTTGTTGTTATTTCTGGGAGAGGGGGAATTTATTAGATGATATATAATTTATTTACCTTACTAAAGATTTACAAATAGGTAAAAAATAATTAAACTAAGAAGCTTCAAAGTCTTTAAATTTTATGTGCTTATAAGAGAGGGGGGGCAGGGATAAAAGGGAAACATCAATTTCACTTTGAGGAGAAATTTTTATGATCTATTATTTATTGACACAGTAAAGTGACAAATAGAGTAGAACAAGTTTTTAAAAAATTAAAGAGTTCTAAAGAGTTTTTAAATTTTGGGTACTGAGAAGGGAGCAAAAGGCGAAAGTAAAATTTTGGGATGGGGAATTTAGATGAAATTTTAATGAAATGAATGTGATTAACTGTCAATGAAATTTAAGATTCATTATGTACTGTTACTATAAAGTAACAAATAGAGTAGAAACAGTTTAAAAAAATTAAGGAGTTTAAAGCTTTTAAACTTCGGTACTGTGGGGGGAAGCGAAATTTCATAAGGATGGTAGGCAAGGAGAGATATAATTTTTTTTTTTTTTTTTTTTTTTAATCAGAAATTCAAAGAAATACAGTAGATTTTAACCCTTGATTAACAGCAAAATTAAGGACTTTTTGCAGATTTTGCATAAAAATAAGTATTTTTAAGGGCCAAAAAATTACCTTTGAAAAATTGAAGCATTTTTAAGAACTTTCAACGACTATATGAACCCAGTATGAAGATTATATTAGATAATTTTGCTAGATTTAAAATAGAGCATCAATATCAGGTTATGCTCAAAAGCTAGTTTGGCAATTTGATTTTCGATTTTTGAAAAACATCTCTGTGAGATACTCTGTTTTCCCTCTGCGTATCTTAGTGCCAATTTTTTCTTCTGTGACTCACCTATCACAGTGCTACATAATGCACAGACATTTTTAGGGATGGGACGAATGTTACACCATTATTCGGTATTCGGCCCTTTTACCGAATATTCTGTTGGCCAAATATTGAAGGTTTCTTGACCAAAGACTTAAGCCAAATACCTGTGGCCGAATATTCAAGGTTTCTTGACCAAAGACTTCAGCCAAATACCTGTGGTGGAATATTTAGAGATATCTCACCGAATATGGCTAAAATCTTGGTTGAATAGTGAGATATCCTGCCAAATAAATTCAGGATTTAAAAAAAAAAAATTGTTTCTTGCAGTTTTTTTTTTCTCTAATCTAAACTGGTTACTTTCTAGCCCATTCATGAAGTCATTCTCATTCTTACAAGCATAAAATGTACAGTTATTCAGATACTAAAAAATATACAGCCTTTCTGTATTTCCTATAAAAGTTAGGGATCTTTTAGAAAATGCTGCCCAAACTGGAGATTTAATTGTCCGGGAAATATTTTCATTAGAGAATGATAGATTACAACTCAAGATGTAAAAACTCTTACAGAAAAAAAGAAAAACACTGCCTCATTCTAAAACACTTGAATATTCATTAATGTCTGCAAATTCCATGCACATATAAAAAGGCCCTTATGAAATTCATGATAACTTACTTTCTATTTTCTAAAAAGTAAGAAATGTAAAAATTCATTCATTAGGTGCATTAGCTAAGATTCATTTTCAAGATGGAATATCAAATATCACTATTCCAAGTACAACAGTACATCTGAAAACAGAACTGGTGTCAAACTAGATACTCCCTAGATGGCACAACTTGCTTTATGAAGATGGTTTTATAAATATTTAGCCTCTTCTCTGTTCTTTTCCTTATAAAAACTAAAATGTCTGATTTTTTTTATATTTTCACATCCCTTCTTAGTAGCTGAATGCTTTTTTGTGTCCATCTTTCTTCATTCATGTTATTATCGGTTTCTGCTTATGCTTTTATTGCTTGTTGAATAAGTGGAATATTGTTAAATATTGTATATGTTGGTTCAAATGTCAAAGATTTTGTTAACATATGTATTCTACTTTAACCATACCTTTTGCTTTAATGTAATTTGCAATTTAAGATTTGGAAACTGATTTCAGAACAGACTCATTCTTACAAGTTTTTTTATCATTAAGGGCAGAAATTCTCAGTGATATAATTTACTTGATTAAAGGTTGTTTCAGAAAATATCTTCTTGTGAGTTATGAGAGAGAGTAAGAATATTATTGATTTTGAATGCAAGAAAGGATAAAAGTATCATTTGATGGTAAAAGTGAAGTAAATTCTTTATATTTTAATGGAAATAATTTACCGTTCTGACTTACTGAAAATCAATTTGATATACCTTAGAATAAAAGGATATAATGCAATTTCATAATTTTTTGTGCTGAAATAAGATTATAAAATTTGAAAACAAATTTAAAAGTACATTTAAGAGTAGTAATGATTAATGAGTTCCTATATTTAAATTATAATCAAAAGTTATTTTCTTTACTGGAAAAAAATCGTTGGTATTCGGCCTAAAATTTGGCCGAATATTCAGTATTCGGCCAAATTGCCATTATTCATCCTATCCCTAATTTTTATTGTTAGAAATTGAAGAATTTCATTTCTTTTTTTTTTTCTTTTTTATGTATGTAAGAATAAGGTTTTATAATTTACTAAATAAGATACAAATTATAAGTAAACATACAATTTTGTTGATACAATTTCAAAATTACATTTTACTACGATGTGTTATAATAAGCAAATAAAGAAAATTATAGCAAGTTAAAAACAATAAAAATTGCTCACTTTTTCAAGAAATTCTTGCAATGACTGAATCAGCATAGTAGTAGTATGGGAAATAAACTCTTCACACACCACTTTAAGTTGTTTATCAACAGCTTTTTTGGAATCAATCAACTGTTCAGTGACATGAGGTGTTCCCTGTACAATATATGAATATTTGTTTATTGCAAAACATAAAATAACTAGATATAATTGAATTTGTATCTCAAATAATAATCACATAAAGATAATTAATTTAATTTTTTAATTTAAGCCTGAATAAAATCTATAGATTACAGGGACTATATTTTCAACAGAGCTTGTTGTATTCTAATATCACCTAAATTCGAATTTCATGAAATATCATAATATATTAAGATCCTAATAAAATCTACACAACACTAATAGGTAAGTGTGCCTTTTTAAACAAATAATGAAATATTAGAGAACTTCCAAAACAAGTCTTTGCATAAATATACACAATAAAATATTTATTTTTTTAAGCTATTAAAAAACTTTTTAATTAAGAAGAATAATTAAAGATTAATAACACACACAATTCTTATGACGAAAATTTGCAGTTTCAGCTGCAGATAGTTAAAACAGAACTAACCTGCAATATAAATTCTAAAATGGCATTATTTGAACCAAGAGATAATAAGTGATTTCTATTTTGAAGCAAGCCATAGGCAGCAACTAAAACAGAAAAAAAAAAAATTTTTTTAATGGAAATTTTCCAAAAATAAAAAACAACTCTGACAATAAAATATTATTTTACCTTTAACATTACTAAAATCCAATGTTGTTTCTTTAATAGCAAAATCGATTTGGAATGGTGCAATTTGCTCTCTTAAAATTAAAAGATGCTTAATTTCAAAAAGCTGCCCATCTAACATAGTCTAGAAAAAATTAAAAACAAAATCATTTTCATACAAAGTTGTAAGATAGATGATAATTAGGCATTTTATTATTAAAACATAAACAAATAAAATAATGTACAAAAGCATTAATAAAATTGGGTTACTGCCCAAAACATACGAATTTTACACATATGAGAATATTTTTCAAGCATGATACAGATTTGAATGTGAAGAAAAATAAAGTCTTTCCTATGAAGAGACATCGATATTTTATTACACCATAAAAAAATAGGATTAATCATTAGAAGAGCATCATCAAGGATTATTCAAAAGTTACTAAAAATAACTCACCCTACTTAATAAATACAGTCAAACCTGCCACAAGAAAGAAAAGAAAAAAATCAAGATGCAAAGATTTTGAGATATAGAGGTTTAAAAACAGGATATTTTGAAAGTTGCTAGCTTGGTTTAATGGAGATTTTTAAAATATTCTTATACTGATATGATCACAGATTTTTTTTTTTATATAGTAAGCAATGTTTTTGTTTTTTTTATAAATTTAGAAATAGTACATCGGTAACAAAATTACTTAAACATTCTTTTAACCACAAAAATAGTCAATAATTTTAAGTGTCTAACTTTCTTTACTCAATTATTTTTCTAATGCCAACGACAGCCACAAATCCATCTTGGCCAACAGTTTTCTGGGGTTTTAAAAAAGTTCTTAACAGTTCAACAGCCTTCTCTTTTGTTGTTACTTTTAATTGTTCGGACATCTTCATCTTCCAAAATGCTTCTCACATTCTCCATGATCTCCACATCCGTTAAGGTTCCACACATTGCCAGGGAATCATTCATTTCAAGAAATTTTTAATGTTTAAATTCAATCCACTTTTTACAGCCTCCAACTCTTGAGAATTTATTTCTAAAACTTTTTCATTTGTGGTGCCAGCAATTATTTCTTCTTTTTCTCTCCAACATTTTTGTTCCCCTCTTTAAACTCCTGCCTTCTGCATCTATCCTTAAATCTAGCTTTTTTAAAACAATTATAAATGACTTCTATATGACATTTCTCCAGGCATAATGTCATTTTTATTTAGACTCAGACTGGCCCATCGACTCGTTTTGCTCTCATCCAAGGAAAATTTCGCACCCCTAAGCCACTCCAATATATCCCCCTTGGCTGTACACATAAATTTTCAGGATTTGTATAATAATAAATTAATGGCCGATAGCACAAGAGAGAGATTTTTATAATAACAAAGAAATCTGAGATACATCGAAGGAATTTGCTGGATCGGAAAATAAAGCGGACACGTTTATACACAATTGAGGTAGAAAACATGTACCCAGGAAGAACTTTAGCAGCCACAGTGCACTGGGCAATTTTTTTTCTTTCATAACTTCTTAGAATGATATTTTTTAGGTTTCAATATCAGATCAAATATTTTGCATATTTTAACTGCCTCAGTTTTCAGTACCCAGGAAAGTCACTCCCCCCCTTAAAGCTACTTGCAAAAATAAATAAATAAATAATAGAAGGGAAAAAAGAATTTTGTGTGGAAACTTTTTTTAGACAGCTGATTAAGCTCCTACCTGCCAGGGTATACTACCCAGCTCAACTGATTCATGTCTGGCAATGAGGCAACATCTTGCCTGATCGCCGCATAGCAGAGATCTACTTGGATAGCCTTTAGAACATCGTAGCTGCAGTGTTTTTTGTGGGCTTTGTTTCTTTTCCTGAGTTTGACCGCTTGTTAATTAATGTTTTGCAGGGTCAATCCGACATTGTACAGAGCAGCGATGCCATGATGGATGAATGCGAGATACTGGGTGCTTTTGAACCGAATGTGTAATGCAGGCATAGTAGAGGGGATAATTTAAGAAAGGGGGGGAGTAATTAATTACTTAATTAAAAGAAAAAAAGGGGGGTGCCGCATACTACCATGAGCACCAGAAACATGAGTAATTTTGGGCCTTATTGAAGGGCATGCTAATGCAAACTATCTTTCTTTTATCTCTTTGAATCTTGCAGCTTTCTATTATTAGTTTTTTCATGTATTGTTTTCTCTTTTGGTTGAATTTGTCTCTATCATGTGAATTCATCTTTTGTCTTGGCAGTTTGATGCTATCTTGGTGGTTTTATCTCTTTCTTGGTTTTCTGTCATTCTTTCTTGGGTTGAGGTCACAGTTAAGAGATGTCATTTTTGCATTTTATTTTTGTGTTCTGGGGACTCAAAATGAGACATGCTCAAATATGCAGAAAAAAATATAAGTCTAGGAGCAATACTAGTGAAAGAAATTTGGCCAGAACGTGTGCAGCCTTCTATTTCTTCCACAGATTTTTAGGAAAAAAAATTATACAATATGCAAGATGTAACGATTTGTTATTAGACCAATGTTTTAATGTATATGACATATACTTAAAAAAATCATATATAATATGAGGAAATTAGATATGAGATGTGAGAAAAATACTTTTTTTCCTACAACAACAGTATCTCTCTATTCTTAAAAAAAGTAACTAATGCTAAGTAACTAATGCTGTCACCGCCGCCGCCAGTTTTGAATTTTTTGTGACTGGAGGTCTTTCTTAGTTAATATTAAGCAAAATATTGCATACAAAAATGTGAAAATCAATGGTATTATAGAGAAAATTTTGATAAACAAGCTGATGCAGACAGTTTTCAAAGCGAAGAATTATTTTAAGAGATATTTAATGTTAAAGTTGGTCAAAATTGTTCCATTAAAAAAGTTTTATAGGAGCAAAAACAATACATAGGAATTTAATCATTTTTAGATCATTTTATACATTAGAAGTTCCCGGTCTGCAGACTGTATTTATTTTTTTAACTCATTTTTTGATATTTTATTTCAATTTTAAATTCAAATTTTCAGCATTTCAAGAGATATTTTTTACAACTGTCAGAAAAGGATTTTAAATTGTTGTCAAATTTAAAAACAGCACAAAGAATAATATTTCCTTCAAATTACCAATTTATTTACACGTGACTGTTATAAACAGGACAAAACTTTCAAATGAGAATTAAATGATTACATATTAAAAGCAGGAAAATATTGATAACTATGACATAAAAACTATATTAAAAGCATCTCATTGGTTACTGAACAGCATTTAATGCATCTCCATACACATAAGAGGGGTTATCATAGAGGGGACCCTGTTCTGTCGATAAATGCTACTAAGTTTTTTGCCCACTTGGCGATATATCGCCAAATGGGCGACCAAAGTTAGTCACCAAAAGTGATGCCAACTTGGCGATATCTCTAATATTTCGCGAAATTTCCACAGACTTCCATTGTAAACCAATAGGATTTACTTGCTTACAGAAAATCAACAAATTGAGATATTTTGAACCAACGAACCAATGTATATGTTATTGAAGTGCCTACAAAAGTCGCATTGCTATTGTTATTGCACATTGTTGAGAATTCTAAGATAGTGCAAATAATATTTCCTTTCTAACAACAAAAATATTTTCACGTGAATATTAAAAAGAGAAAGAAAACTTTTGTGAAAATTATGTCAGATTTAAAACAATACATTTAAAATGTCTAATTTAAAAAAACCTTTCTTATACTGTTGTTAAAAAATACCGGGAGACAAAGACTCTGTTTACTTAAATCATTTTATATTAGCTTATTTTCACATGTTTCACTGATCTGATTTAATCAACGACGAAAACAACCCATTAACAGGGAGATAGCCACTTTATTTTTAAATTTAATTCAGTCTTCTGAATTCTTTTTAAAGTTGATCAAATTAACGTGCTTTTAGAGTTTGCGATGTCTGAACGGGGGTTGGCGAGTGTAGCTCGTAGGAGGCAGGGCCCCCTAGTTATAATATACATACATATATGACACAAATTTAAAATGAAAAAATATTTAAAACATGAAACAACGCTTACATACACATGATACACATATATAGTAAAACTTGTGAAAGCAATACTTGTGAACAATGTCTAAACACCCCTGAAGGAAACTATCTGCCCTCATTTTTTTTTCTAAAAAATATAGAAATAATACATACATCTCTACAGAAATTTTTTTCACTCCCATCTTCAATTTGAAAGAAAAAGCTGAAACAAGAAATGCTAGAGAAATGGCAATATGAATGGAATATTGGTGTCAAGGGAAGATATACTTACATTTATTACTAAAAGATTCTGAAGACTGTCTCACTTGTCACAGAAATTTATATTTGTTTGCAACTAATCATGGGTCATGTTCCAAAAACACATAAGTTTTTTTATAATTTGATTTAGAAAAAGTAATTACTAGTATAGAAGGATATATCATGAATTACTTTTAATTCTTCATGTTGGTTTATGGGTCACACAGAGTTAGCAGAGTAGCTAGACATAAACTTTTTATTTACACTAACACAAAAATATATACATAGCTGAACATGTTACTTAACAGAACTGAACAATATACTCTTGCTCATAGAGCGGGCTTCAATCACCATCACTGTATGCGCATGCGCTAAAAGTGAGGATAGGAGAAAATGAACGTTGTATTACAACAATTCCCGCTTTACAACTTGCATTTTCTTAACAAAACATTAATCTCCTATTAAGCAAATATTATAGATGCAAATTACAGAGAAACAATATTAATATAAAAATTACAAATAGAAGCATATACTTTAAAGTTATATGAAAAAGGATACAAAATAATGCTAGCCAGAAATCAAAACAGTTAATGAACAGAACATAGAATAGTTCTTAATTTCACGTTAGGCAAATACGAAAGTTCAAATTAAAAGTAATTTCTGCTAGTTACATTGCAGTGAATTTATAAAGTCTCTGGTATCCATAACCTTTATCTGCACAAACACAAAAATATATACATGGCTGGACATGCTACTTAACAGAACTGAACAACATATTCTTGCTCACAGAGTGGGTTTTATCTTTCATCATCGTCACTGTACACACATGCGGTAAAAGTGAGGATAGGAGAAAATGAACGTTGTATTCCAAAACTTTAACTCAGTAAATGAATTGATTTTGAACAGTAACACAAACACAGTTATTATTTAAAATATTTTTGGTAGCCAGTGGCAATCTGGTGACTGCAATTGTCGAGCATCGATACTTAAACAATTTTGAATACTCATTCTTTGATAAATGATAAGTTGATTAGGTAAGGTGGATTCATTCTTTAATGAGATTACCAAAGAACCGATATAATATGAAAAATCTTTGAAACACCATTTTTTTTTTCAGTCACGTGAAAGGATCCATTTTAAGAATTTGAGTTAGCTTATAATCACATTATTGCCTTTATAATTTTCTTAGAAATTTTACTTAGAAATTTTAATTAGAAATATTACTTAAAAATTTTAATTAGAAATATTACTTAAAAATTTTAATTAGAAATATTACTTAAAAATTTTATTTAGAAATATTAAATTCTAAAACATAAAATCCATTGTTCTTTACTTTGAACATATTTTCCAAGTTTATTCCTATTTAACACAAAAGAATAATTTGACCTCTTTACTACCTGGGAGGACATGCATTATTTTTGTCACATGACAAATACATACAAAAAAATTTTCTTTTAAAAGTACTACTGAAAAAAAATTATTCAATATCACTAGGTTAAAAAAATATATTAAAAAACTGTTACCTTATTTTTACTAATAATATCACTTGCAGATGACAAAGACTGAATACACATGGTTAGAACTTCTTGTGATAGTCCTTGAAATATAGTTTTCTGAAAAAGGAAAAAAAATTTTATGTAAATATATATCATTTAAAAATCTATTGTGATACCACAGATGTAATATGGCACATCAATTAGCAATGCAAACAATTAGAGAGAAGATTATACTGGGTCCTTTGGGCTTCATATTTTTCTCCTGAAGGGAATATAACTTTCAGTAACTTATCATAAAAGAAACATATTTTGGATTAATATGTTGAAAGTTAATATTACTAAAAAGAAGGCCCAATTTAGTACAAAAGAACACAAACTTTTAAAGTATCTGAATTCCAAGGTCCCAGGATTATAAAAATTTAATGGAGTCAATAGTCTATACTGTCAGGGCCCGACTTATGCAAGGGCATGTGGGGCAGCTGCCCCAGGCCCCCTTTTTAGGGGCCCCTCATGAGAGTAATCAAGATTTTCATTAAAAGGTGCCAAATGATTAAAATTAACCAAAAGTAACGTAAATTCATATATTTTTAAACATTTAGGAAGGGAGTGCAGTACTCCCTTCCCTTCTCTGCTTTACAAATCAAGTTTACAACTCAAGTTTTACAAATTTGTATTACTGAAACAGACGCATAATGATTTCCAGATAGTAAACTCAAAATTTCAATCTAAAATGTATAGATTCTGAAAAGAAAGAGAACACTTTAAATAACTTTTGACTTACATCTAAACAACGATATAATTTAGATAAGCACACTAGAGTTCTTCGAACTGTAGGATACCACATGCCATGCAAGTCAGCAGGGGAATCTACAATAAAATAAATACATGAAACAAATAAAATCAATAGTATGTGATATAATTTTTAAATATAAATAGATTGAAAGAAAACATATATATATATACAGTCGAACCTCGTTATCCCGACACTCTAATGTCCAGAAAAAAATGTCGTCATAAGCGGAGTGTCGTGGTAACCGGAGTTGGAGAAAAATATGTTTATAAAAAGCTGTATTTTTAATTAATTTAAGACAATTTTAAATTCCTAACTTTTCTTGCAGTTTTAAGCAATAAAATATTATTATTAAACAAAATTTTTTTTATTGTTACATGAAATATTAAATAATTAAGGTTTGCTTATCCCTAGATGTGCTTCCTACAATTATTTTTTCAATATTATGAAGTGAATTGTAATCAATTCGTTGTTTCAGAAATGGATGTTAGATAATTTCTGATCGTTTCAATGCAATGCAATGCTTCGGTTTTAGTGGGATGATTAAAACGCTGTATAACCACGAGAAAGCCCCTGGCCAAAACAAAAAAAAAAACCGCTAGTAGACTGATACATCTATCTGGAACTCTCATTTATCTCAATGGGTAATTTAGACACTTTTGTGAAAAGTTTGGCTAAGACATTTCTTACCGCTTAATTGCCGTGCTTATAAAATGGATTATAAAAATGGACAATTTTCCTAAATCATCAGGATATTCGGAGTTGAAAATTATTCAATGACATAAAATCCAGAGTTTATTTACATTAAAATCATACACAGAAAATCGTGACTTTGAAAAACAAACATGATAAGCGGAGGGACGTGAAAACCGGGTGTCGGGAAAACGAGGTCCGACTGTATATATATAAATTACAAATAACTCGTGTCTAGACTTTAACAATGATTTCTAATTAAATACATAGACTACTGACCTTTAAAGTTGCTACACCATGAATGTGACAGGCAATAAAAGTGAAATTTATAAAAAAATAATATATTTATAATTTGATGAATTGGATGTATTTTATGATTGTACTACACCACATTTCCATTACTTGCAATTATTACTTATATATTATAAGTATTTCATCATTTTATATGTTTCAATAAGAATGACCCACATACGTAGTAGTTCAATATATTTTACATAAGTAATCGCTGTATATAATATTCAGTAATTCCATAAAAGCTTAAAGTAGGCAATCAAATGCAAATTATTCCAAGACTGGCCACCTTTTCCTACGTCACCAAAAAAGTTTCTGCGAAAATCTGATTCAGGTTAACTGATAAAAGAAATAATAAAAGGAAAATATTTTGTATATTGGTTTAATGGAAAATGATAAATACTAAAAGATTATTTTAGAAAGAGAGGCAGAGACTTATCTTTCGGATGTAACATAGAACATTTAATTAATCTATATGTAAATGTTTATGGTTATATTTTATTCATATTATTTTAATTTTTCGTAATATCCTCTAATCAAAAACATTAAAATCTAGTATGCTATTGGCAGAACAAAACTTTCTTCTACACCATTCCAATATATTAATTTATAATAGTATTATAAAGCATAGCACATTTCTCTGAATTTAACACAGAATTACAGTGACCTATTAAAGAAGCAACAACTGCAACCCCTGTTGGGTATTAAAATTTTTTTATTAGATCAATATATACATTTTTAACACTTCCCAACATAACTGAAAAGCATTTATGATTTTAATTTGTCTGGCCGTCTGGCCGAGCTGTAACTCTTGCAAGTATACTTGGATCGCCCTGAACTTTTTTGTTTGTTATTGACGTTTTCTATAGTACAGTTATAGTCAAAAGTATTCCGTTACATTACGGTAAATGGAAAAAAATCGTTTCAAGTTCATTTTAATGATGTTAGACATTTCAAACATAATTAAATTAATATGCATTTATGAAGTGCACTAAAACATGCATTCTGTAGAATATGGGGTGCAAGGCATTTATTATTCACTTGTTAGCCTGAATTAAATTTCAGCTTAATATGTGGTGCATATAAAAATTCTTTGGCAATATACAAGGCTGTACAAAAGAATTCAAGTATGTTTCCATATATGGATAGAAATTGCTAAAGGTGAATTTTCACCCTATTACACATATTCTTACTAAACTAAGTTTTAGCATACTATGAAGAATATATACAAATTTGTAGATTAAATACAGGGCTGGATAAAAGAATTGGACTACTTTTCCAGCTATGGACAGTAATTGCTGAAATTTGATTTTCAAGTGTGTTATGCCTTTCCTAAAATGTTTACTTAGATTTTCTTTACATAAGTAATTAATTAAGTAGCAAAGTTGCATTAAAGAATTATGGAAATGTTAGAAATTGTTTCATAATCTACATTTGATGGATGAATTTGATTTCTTGTTAATTATTGCACTCAAATATAAAATTTGGTGAATTTCTACCCAATAGAAAATAAAATACAGTTATAATAATGTTCACCAGAAAAAACTTAGAGCTAATATTCCATAATTGGGTCCATAGCCAAAAAAAAAATGGAATAAAAAAAAAGTAGTTCTGGCACCACTGATTATCTCCGTTAGAGATTATCCCAATTATTGCAATACATTCCTTCACTGTAAACCTAGATTTTGTTCGACTGTTTGCATAAAATACTGAGTAACACTTATCGTCTGTTCTTCTCTTGTAAACTGTGATTGGCCTACACGTATTGCAATAACTCCAGATATTGACATATTATGAATAATCACGAGTGCTGGTTATTCGTTGTCTCGTTTGATACAGAAAACAGCTGGTTATCATCGAGTCTATACCTGAGGAGCTGAAATGCTCGGCTTGCGAGCAACCAATCAGAGTCCACTAATGGGAAAGTTTCGCCTTTTGTTTATGAAAAAGTTGGTGAAAAGCTCCAGGTCAAAGCAGTCATTCACTGCGATGATTGGTTGCTTTTAAGAAGAGCTTCCCAGTCAAAAATTCTTATTCATATTGTACTTTGTTCTTTCTTCTTTGCCATTTGTTGTATTTTCATTAAAGCAAAGTTTTCTGGAGTGAATTTAATATATCCTGTCTTGACATTTTTCAGCTAAAAATTTAAATTAGTATAAAACTTCCCAAATGGGATTTGAGTATTTATATATATATATATATATATATATATTTTCTTTTTTAAGGTTTCAGTGTTGTTTTCTTGTAGTAATTAGGTAGGAAGATATAACTACAGTGGTTTTTTTCTATTAAGAATAAATTGTTTCCTTAGAGAAAGATTGAAAAGCAACATTTCTGTTGCCTCTATCATCCACTGAAACCTATTTCTAACAAGCATATTAGCATGACATGTGGCATTAAATTAATTTTAGTTTTTCCCGAGCTTCCTCTTTTCCTGTACTAATTAAAATAAAATCGTCAACATCCTAAATTTGAGAATATTTTATTTTAATTTGTATTTTATAATTTTTTCCGTTATTCGCAATGTAATTAAATAGTTAAAATGTTACTGATAAATAATGCATGAGTAGGGAAAGCAGGAAAAATACTATTTTTGAAGGAAAATACTTTGAAACAAAAAGGTATAAGTGTAAACAGATATCAAACATTGGTTTCTTTTCTAAAATATTTTTTTGTATAGAGCATATAGGTATGAGACACTGATTCATTGCTCTCTACATCTGATTTTACTTGAATTGCTGCTACTATACCATTTATGTTTTGAAATTAGCAATATTTTTATTTTTGCACAATTTAAGGTAGTTACCGCGATATATCACCAATATCAATATTAACTCGTTGATATATTACGATATTAAATTTCTGATATCATCCAGCCCTAATTAAAAGTGTATGAAAGTTATAAGAATGGGGTTAAAAATACTACAAACCATGCTCACTAAATTTAACCAATTGATTGTGAACCCGATTAAGAATTTTTTGCAAATTAAGAATCTTTTCAGTGCTCACTACTGAGTCAAAATTACTACTACTCAAAATTAAATTGGCATCTATTTATGTCACAGTCTAACATAATATGAAGTTTGGTGAAATTCTGTACATTAGTTCCTCATATACAACTATCACGGAAATCGTGAAAAAGTAGCACAGCAGTACCACCTGTTGGGCGATAAACATGTACACCTAATAAGTACCAAACCAATCTATGTATCTATGTCAAGGTCTAGAAGAATATGGAATTCAGGGTCTTGAGATATAGCTATAGCAGAAATCATGAAAAATACAAAATAGCAGCGCCACCTGTTGTGGGCTGTGCATATATAACGTTATCAACTTTTTGGTAATTTTGGACCCCCTCCACCTCCCTTATGATATCATACTTTATCATCCCTTGAACACCCTCCCCCCCCCCCCCAATGATACTGTTATTAATGCATGAAAGTTCTTTAGATTTTTGGAATTTTTTTTCTTTTGTTTGGAGTGATATATGGTTACATTTATTTTTTGCATACTTTATTGATTCAAATGAAGAGAAGTTTATAAAATATCAGTTAATATATGAAATAACTTTATATCAAATAATACTTAAAAGAAATAGATACTATTTTAAAAGTATTTAATAATAGCTTTTTGTTACATAATGTATTCAACAGAAATAATGTCTTTTCGCACTTGCTTCCGCATGGGGTGGAGCAGACAGAACTTCTTATCAACAAAACAGGTAGACAACATTCTTTCTCTTTTATTTACTAGTAAATACAAGTATCATTTCAAACACACTTCGCATATGGTTTGTAGAACAGTGATTATATATGCATACACATATGACAGAAGAATATGAATGCCTAACGTTAGAGTATTCCATATTTTGGAATTAAATAATTTAATAATCATTTAATGGTTTTAATAATTGGTTTTAATAATAACTTTGGATTTTCACAAAATATATAACATACCATTTTGATGTAAAGACTAGGTTATAAATGAAAAAAAAAAAAATTGGTTGGATCAAAAATGATGATATCAAAAGGCAACCCCTCCCCCTAGAGATATTTTACAATATCATGTGCTAGACACCCCCCTCCCCCCTAAAGTGATAACGTTATATATGTATAGCCCCTTGTGTGATACACACCCAAACCTAATATAATCTATTTATGTCAAGGTCTAACCAAATATGAAGTTTGATAAAATTCCTTGCATTAGTTTGAGAGATATAACTATCGTGAAAATGGCAGCATAGGAGCAAAACCTGGTGGGCTCAAATGTGTAAATCCATCAAAAACAGAAATCAAAAATTTTCATGATTCCAACACTTTCTCATTATCTACATAGACGAAAATAAAAATGAAAGTGAGATTTTACCACATCTCATTTTTAGATACATTACACATTTTTCTTGTCCCATGAGATGCATGATATACAAAGGGATTACTGTATTTAGAATTTTATATCCTTTCTTTGTGCATAGACATACTTGAAAAAGACTTTCAGATTTTTCTAACTATAGCCTAATACACTAATAATGGAGCAATAAATATTAGAACATTCAATTAAAGTTAAAAATCCATATCTGAGATTCATCAAAAATTCATCCCCATTGATTTCTCGAATAATAACTTTACATTATCATAACATTATACATTAACAATACTTACTTTTTCCCTTTGCATTGTTATAAATTAAAACAAAATGACAATGTATTCTTACTTACAAGTTACTGTTCTTCGAGGAGGTTCATATGGTTCAAACTCTTTTGTTCTCTCTTCTTCATTCTTTGAACTTTCAGATTCTACATTTTCCTTTTTTTCTGTAACAGAAGAACTGCTTTCAGGAGAAGTAATGACAGCATTACTTGTTGAGTTAAGAGATGTCAGTGATGCTCGAGAACTAGCCCGACTTAATGCACCAGATGATAGACTTTCAGCAATGCTCTAACAATTAAAAAAAAATGCATGCTATTAAAATACTTTATATATAGTCCCAGCAATTTAATAATTATCAATAATACAATTTAAAGAATTGCAAATTAATAGTTTTTCTAAAAAAATAATTGTCTGAGCGAAGCAAAGGCTAATACTCAGCGACACATACAGCTATGGTGGATATTAACGCCATGTCCTACTAAATAAAAAGCCTAATAAAAACCTTTCGTCAAGCATAACTCAAAAAATATTTGTCGGATTTCGTTTCTGATTGCACCAGAAGGTACCTATGAGTGTCGCCTACTGAATGCACCTACTATGAAAAATAAGTTCCAAACCGTTTAAAAATTATATAGAAAAAACTGATAAAAAAGCACAATTTATCTGCATACGTCACAGCAATTTGGTGTGCGTCACTTTCACCGGTTGATGTTTTCGTAGACAACTGGTTTGAACACATGGAGCAAAAAAAAATATATATATATGCACGCAGTACTATTGAAGTGCCATAAAACATATTTAAATTTAATCAAACAGGAAAATAAATCTGTTTGTTTTTCCATTTAAAAGAAAAAAAAGCATAAAAACTTTGATTTGAGATTTTGCGATAATCTCTCAATAGCATTTTTTAATCGCCAAAAGCATATTTTATATTTCGCGTGTGAAAATTAGAAACAATTATATGATGTGTAATAAAATATTTTGCTTTATAGCATCATTTCTTCTTATGACTTTATTATTATTTTTTTTACATGCTTTCTTTTAACTTACAATTATATTTGTCTGTGGCACTCAAATCTTGTAATTCATTTTTCACCCACTTTCTGTAGACATAGAGTTTTGAAATTTGGAATATATATGTATTCCTGAGGGCAATATATGAATTGGACATTGATTTTTTAAAATTCGAGCCCTAAGGGGGCAACGGTTGGGGGGGTGAATTACTTAATGGTTACGTTTGATTTTCTATAGAGAAATCAGTATTAGCTTCAACAATGAGTATTTGTTGAAAAGTACTAATGACAGGGTTACCATGATATCGCCAAACTTTGGCCAACGTGGCAAAATATTGCCAAATTTGGCGACAAAAAAGTTTCTATATATGAAGCCAACTTGGAGATAGCTGGCTAACTTCGCAAAATTCTCATTTAAATCCATTTATCTTCCATAACTGAACTCACCGAATTAAATTTAAACTCCATGCATTTAAGGTTTTTTTCAAGACTTTTCTAACATTTAGTGCATTTAAAAAACATATATATTTTCTAAATTTTTGTGAATTTTAATGAAAGCATGATTTTCTGAAAACAATTTCCACTTAATATTAATTTCTTTTTAGTCTTTAAAAATGAAATTGGTACTTTTCCTGTATAAGGGCCTTGGCGAGGTAGAGAAAATGGGTTTGATGAGACAAGTAAGCTTTTTATGTGTATTTTCGTCGTGCAACTTATTCATTGTTTCATATACTCAAGTAATTTTTTACAGATTTATGCAATTTATTTTGTGTTAACAAGCCACTTATCTATTTTTATATACAAACAAAAGTAAATTGTATATAAAAAGCAATGATATTATATATATAAATAAAATGTTTATATTTATGGCACAGATGCCATAAACGCACTGGGTTTGGCGTTATTTTTTTAAGCCAATTTGGCGAAAACATCGTTTTTGAATACCAGTTACTATAGCGTGCTATAAAAGTATGTTATTTTTTATTTCAATATGAAAACAAAATAAAGTGATAAACAAAACATTTTCTATTATTTTAAAAGGAAATAACAATCAATAAATGATATAATTATAGAACAAAACAATTTATAATAGTGTTATATATGGTTACATCAGTGGTGGCTCGTGACTGGCATTTTGGGGGGCACTAAATCCATAG
Source organism: Maratus speciosus (assembly GCA_963932465.1). NCBI lineage: Eukaryota > Metazoa > Arthropoda > Arachnida > Araneae > Salticidae > Maratus > Maratus speciosus. Next base: position 52,170,910 of record OZ010788.1, on the reverse strand, counting down.
CTGCCAAATTTATTCTTCTCTTACCACTATTGCTTTAAAAGAAATCTTTGCCATATTTGTTGGCAGAATATTCGACCATTAAGAAAGGTAATCTTTTTCTTTCAAAAAATAATGGTAAGAAAAGAATAATAATGTCCGCCATGCATTTAGTGCCCCAAAATATGACAGTCACGAGCCGCCACTGGTTACCATGTCAGGCAAAGTAACGCCACTTTGGCACCAATTAGGTACCTCGGTGCGTATATGACATCTGTCCCATATTTACTTGTAAAAATAAGCATAAACATTCATCAGGTTTGTTTTCATAGCTATTTATATCTTTTTGCAACAAATCTCACTTTTTGAGGTGAAACTGCACAAAGATTGAAAAAAACTAGAAAACGGGGAGTCTGTTTTTTCAGAATTTAGTGTCACTCTCAATGAAAATAAAATATATAGATATGGATAGTACAAAACATATTTCAGTTTTAAGACTTAAAACACACGCTTTTATTTTATACAGAATGACGTCATCCGCATCCGCTGAAGAATTCTTCATTTACGATAAAGTCTTAAACAACTTCTATAGTAAAGTATGCATAGGACGTCAAGATCACTGAATAATACACAAATAATTAAAAAAAAATGTAAGAAAAATCATGCGCAGGGATGTAGTGGAGGATATACGGGGGTATATGCCGTATACCCTCTGGATTTATTTAAGGAGCACCGTATGCCCTCTGTTTCTCAAGATAGCCATAGTATATATACTCTAGGGTATACGCTTTGCCTTGAGCGTATACCTTCTGCTTTGAGCGTATAACCTCTGTGTTTTTTACGACTACACCACTGATCATGCGTTAAGCATAGATTATGAAACACTTTCCAACACTTCCTGAATGCTTTAACAAAACTTCGTTATTTAGGGAAATAAGGTATATAAGTGAACTAAGTAAACATTTTAGAAAACACATAAAACATTTGAAAAACTGATTTCAGCAGTTACCGTCCATAGCAAATATGTATTCCAATTCTTTTGAACAGCCCTGTATTTGATCTGTAGGTTGATATATATACTATATAATGGAGAAATTTAGTTTAGCAAGAAAACACATAACAGGTTGAAATTTCTCTTTCAGCAATTTATACTAATAGATTTAAACATACTTGTATACTTTTGTAAAACTCTGCAGTTCACCTAATACCTTTATTACATGCCACTATTTAGCTAAAGTTTAATTCAAAGTAAAACACTCTTAAAACTACCGGAATCACATTTCCAGAAATTTTCATTTATAGACGGCCATGTATCCAATTCTTTGCGTGACCCTGTATGTCATTTTATATATGTTTTACAAACATTTCTTAGTAAACGAAATGCGGTTCAGCGTAAAAATGCCTAACTCATTTAAAAATCACCTTTAAGCAATTTGCAATCATACCCAGTAACCATTACGAATTCTTTTGAGTAGCCCTGTACATCAATTACAGCATTTATACACACCATATACAATGCATAAATATAGTGAAACATAAAAGCACATAACATAATTAAAAATGCATTTCCAGCAATCATCGCTACTTTACAGTACTTCGGGTACAATATAGTATCTGAAATCTTTTGTGTGTCCCTGTAAATACTCTGCATTTCATATTATCCATGAAATAAGTTATAGTAAACCTTAGCGACGTATATCTATTTCATTATACATGAAATAGTTTAACATAATTAAAATACGCCGGAAAAAATTCCCTCCACTTCTATATCATTATGTAAAGGAATTCTTTTGTGCGGCCCTGTAAATGAATAATAACTATTGTTTGGGCCGCATATTGTACAGAAAATGCATATTTTAGTCAACTTGATAAATGCATATCAATTTATTATGTTTGAAAGCATGTAACTTCATTAAAAATCCTTTTAAACGATTTTTACCCATAGGCCGTAATGTAACGGAAAACTTTTGACTGTCCCTGTAAATGAACTAAACATGCTACAAACTTCATTTGCAATAGGGTTCGTGCTATGGTAGAGGTCACTAACATCCAAAAATTTCAGAACGATCCGAGTATATTTACGGGAGTTAGAGCGCATACAGACGGCCAGACGGACAGACAAACCGAAGTCATAAACACTTTTCAACTTTGTTGGAAAGTGTTAAAAAGATGTCGTCATTCAAGAAACTCTACAAAAAAAAAAAAACAGCTATCTCATGATTCATATGCCCTCATTTGTTTGTAATATTAATATAGATACTTAAAATTAAATTTTGAAAAAGAAATCATTCATTTATATTTTTTCAAAATAGCACATATTTTAATTACGTTTTTTTAAGTTGTTAAGGGAAAAAGGCAACAAAAAGGTATAATTACTATTTTCCAACTATTTTCCCTCTACTTTCTACAGGAATGGAGTACTTGAGTCGCCAAAATTAAACAAATGGTGCTAAAAACTACAAAAAAACTAATATTTCAAAAATAAATTGAGATGCAGTTTTCAAACAAACTGCACTTAAAAATACTTTTACTCCCCAATACGACGGTATAAAAATTGAAAATGTGCGATGTTTAGAATTTAAAAATCTTAAAATAGTAGAATAGAGAAGATTAAGTTAAATTGAAGTTAAATTGCAGTACAGTATTTGGTACTACTTAGTTATCCCGTCGACCAAAAATCTATCCCCAAACTATAAGATTGAATGCCAATAATGGTTGATCATAAATGTCACATTCTAAGTACAGTATTGCCATGCATTTAATGCTTTTCATGGTACTTCACTGTTATATGGACTTTGGCACTTTTGTAAAAAGCACACAATTCGGGGTTAAGAAAGAGAGATTTTTTGCCAAATGACTATGAAAATAAAACAGAATATTATACGGGTTTATATATATTTAAAAATGCATCTGCTAACACGTATTAGATAAGTTATTTATGTTTGTATATAATCTAATATATAAAAATGAAAATTTGTCTATCAGTCTGTTTGTAATTCTATACAAATCGACAGTTTGGAAGCCAAAATTGTGAAAAGATATGTACATGTGTATTAAAACACGGCCGAGGCAACTAAAGCAATTCAAAATCGAAATAATTTATAGTTAATTTTTAATTAATAAAAAAACCACCAATTTAACAGCAATTTCTTATCAAATTTAAACATTTTTCTCTATAGCAGTTGCCAACAATTAAAATACACAATAAAATTCCTACTACAACAATTAATTTTCTACTCCAAGATTTCCACGTGAAAAATGAAAATGAAATAAATAGTTTGCCGAATTTAAAAAAAGGTGAATATTTCGTCATAACTTTTCTATTGCAAGATATTCACATAAAAAATGAAAATGAAATAAATAGTTTGACGAATTTAAATGAAAGTGAATATAACTTCATAACTTTTCTATTTCAAGGTTTCCACGTGAAAGAGGAAAATATTGCGTCATATTGGAAATATAAAGGACGTGGTGAATATAGTATAACGTCATATGAGTGTGAAAAAACACATTGAAGCATGATAAAAACCTGATTATGGAATAATTGGCGTATTTTAGCATTATTGTTCCAATTATAAATTGAAATAAGTTCATTTATAGCTGTATTCTTTTGCGTCTGTTATATACATTTATACATTTTCATATTGTGTTTTCATTTGATTTATGCGTACAACACTTCGACTGCTTTTTTTAATGTTTGTTTTTTGTTGTATGTTAAATTTTGAAATTGATTTTTTAGAACAAACATCCTTCAAATTCTGGGCGACGCCGGGCACTTTAGTTTGTAACAGAGAAATGGCTTTTGTATCTGTATATCTAATGCTAATATTATAAAGCATTATAATATTATAAAGTGTACAATATTATTCATGTTTGTACGTTTGTGAGGTGTTATCTCTGAAACTATATAGCCAACTTTAACTAGTATGTTGTGGCCATCACAAAACTTTCTTCTATATAAATTATGTGAATTAAATCATTTAAATAGTACAAGAAATTACATCAATTTAGCACGAATTCATATCAAAGTATATCTGAATTTGAAGTTTGATGAAAATTCGCGCATTAGTTATTGAGATAGAGCTATAGGGGAAATTCTGAAAAATGCAGCATAGCAGCACCACCTGTGAAGTGATTTGCATCAAAACACAAACAGCACTAATTCATATCAAGGTATACCGGAATCTGAAGTTTGTTGAAAATCCAAGCATTAGTTCTTGAGATAGAGCTATTGCGGATATCACAAAAAATACAGCATAGCAGCGCCACCTGTTGAGTAATTTACACCATAAGGTGCAAAACGTCAATTCATGTCAAGGACTAACTGAATCTAAAGTTTGATGAAAATCTGTGCATTAGTTCTGGAGATTGAGCTATTGTGGATATCGTGAAAAATCCTGCATAGCAGCGCCACCTATTGAGTGATTTACACCAAAACATAAACACCACTAATTCATATCCATGTATACCTGAATCTGGAGTTTGATGAAAATTAGTGCATTATTTCTTGAGATAGAGCTATCACGAAAATCATATAAATGCTGCAAAATCGCCATCTGTTGGGCGATTTACACCAAAACGTTACCAGCACCAATTCATATCAAGGAATAACTGAATGCGAAGTTTGATGAAAATCTGTGCATTAGTTCTTGAGATAGAGCTATTACAGAAATCACGAAAATGCAGCATAGCAGCGCCACCTGTTGGGTGATTTACACCAAAATCTAATCAGCATCAATTTATATTAGGGACTACTTGAATATAAATTTTTATTAAATTCCGTGCATTAGTTCTTGAGATAGAGCGCCCACAAAATTTGTGTCACATACAGACAGACAGACAAACAGATTCACAGACTCACATTTTGTAAAAACATGTTTTTCGGAATATCTGACCTCTAAAACGAGTAAATCCGTCGAAAACCGGAAGTCGAAAATTTTTACGAATCCAATACTTTCTTCTTGTAAAGATAGAAGAAAGTAAAAAATGTTGGTGACGATCTCTGCTCTGCAAAAAAGACTGTATTTTACGCCAGTGCAACAACCTACATCGCTGGAGGAGCAAAAAAGTTCTAAAATTGCAATTTCTGTGATATTGATTGGGTTAGAAACTTTAAATTCGGTGGGGTGGTTACTTTTAAGATGTAAATACTCGTTATGAACGCTCTCTAAAAGGTTCGAAAATTAAGTTTGACAGATAAACGTATAAATTTCTAGAAAGGTTCTAAATTATGATTTATTTGGAATACTGAAATTTCTGAGATACTGTTGGGGTTAGAAACTAGAACTTTGGCATGGCAGTAATTTATAAGATGTAAATGCTCGCTGTAGAACGAATTCTAAAAAATCGAAAGACTAAACAAAGTGGAAAAATATCTAAACATGATCAAAGTAACAAAATAAATGGAATTGTTATGAATATAAACATGAAAATTGACATGGCTGTATTTATCATGACGTAAATTCTCGCAATAGAACAATTTCTAAAAATGTCGCTATATAAGCAGAAACAAAACTGCAGAAACAAAAAACTTTCGAAAATTTTCTATTTCTGTGTTACTGCTGAGCCCAAAAACTTGAAATTTTGCTTCGGGTTAGTTTTATAATATAAAATTGTCTCTATGAATGGTTTCTAAAAAATTAAAAAAGATGAAATGAACGGAAAGCGATCTCAATTACCATTAATTTGGAATTATTAGGTATAGCAACTTTGAATATTTCATAATGCTGCATTTCCTCCACAAAACATGCAATTTAAATGCAACAAAACTTATAGATACCCACCTAGCATTAAATAAATTGTGTAAATATTGAATAAAGACCTGTATGAAACAGTGAGTAGGTTGCCTGAAAGTACTTGTTAAAGTGTTCCTTCTCTAGGCTTTTCTCTCTCTCGCTAAGGCCACTAACAGAGGGAAGTGCGTTTTAAATGTGATATGAATTTTTTTTCTGATTCATTTTTCTAGACATTTTACCATAAGATCATATTCTCAATTGTCATTAGTAGATTTTTTATATTTTAACTTATTCAGGTGAAATTTCATAACCGGGTTCATATTAGCGTATTTTAGCTTGCATGATTTGATGAAAAAATATCTATGGATTTGTAAATTACTTCAAAAGACACTTTGACAGCTCAAAGGTTATGCAGACGATATATTCAGATCTTGTGTCATACTTTATGTTGCAATCATTGCCGATTTCTTTTATGTAATACATTCTAAATACAGCTCAACTTGGACAGAATATGTTTGAAAACAAAACAATATAGCGTATGTAGTGGCCAGCATACACTCATCATTTAAATCCAATCGAGCATATCTAAAACACACTCTAACGACGCACTGCCTGCCACTGTTGATGTGTTTGGTACTTTGATACTATATCAGATTTTGAAGAGAGAATTCCTTATCTCTTATCGACAACCTCATTGCATCCGTGGAAAACAGATATTGTACAATATTAACAATTGCGGGGGAGCACACATCACATAAAGTATAGTCCATTCTTTTAAAAAACATCATATATTTTTCATTTAAAGTTACTCAAATTGGTGCGGAGCGTCTGATTATGCTCTTGACATCATTTTATACAGCTAAAATTTCGATATAAGGTAATTTAGTGTTTCATTTTTTATTTTACTTTTAATATATTGCGTACTTTCAATTTTATATCCATGCATGGCTACCTTACATGGTTTGCTTTCCCATTTTTTAAACAGTGTATATGAATTTATATGTAAGATTTTGTAATTCTACGATTCGTTTATTTTCATCGTTTCAATTTATCACAGTATATGGACAATTAAAGATATTATCTCATTTTCTTTGCTTCCACATGTTATTATTAAATCTATGTTCTCAGCAATATCGCTCAGACTAATCCCTCTGAGGGAAGTCCTAGTAATAATGAGTATTTTTAAAATAAAATGTTAATGGATGTTATGTGTCTGTTTTATTTGTATTATTATCTATTTTATTTACATTATGTGTCTGTTTTATTTGTATTATTGTCTGAGTTGGGTTGAAAAACACTGTTTCCCTATAACTGCTGCTGATGAAGTGGTTAAGTAATATTTATGAACAAAGATTTTTACAAGCATCGCTAGCGATTATTCAAGTAAATTTTTTTTTATGGTCAAAGTTTTTATTACTTTCCTGCTGACCATTTGTGGAAAACAAAATCTGTTGTCAACAGGGGTGCCATTTCAGAACTTTCTTGGGTGGGGGGAGGGGGGGGGGCAAACATTTTTTGAGGGATGCTATATAGCTAAGGGTAGGATCCAGGGGGGTCGAGGAGAAATTCGTTAAACGATCGCGTAATAAGGTCCAAAATTTTGTCTAACTCTCGCACAAAAAATCACAAATATTATTAGTCGCTGGCAGAAACAAAATCACGAATTTCAATAAATGATAGTGATAAGGAATCGTGAAAATTTCGGCAGATGATCGCGAAAAAAAAATCATGAAATTCAATCAGTCATGACATAATCAGCCAATGAGCGTCATGAATAGGTCACGAAATTTGCAAATTTTGTGATCTGTAAGTATAAGAAAATTTTCGTTAGTGATTTTCTGCAAGTGAAGGTAAAGCGTTAATTTTTTCGGATTGTATTTTCACTATTATGAGATAGTTTCATGTTAATCTGATTTTTTAAAGAAATCTGAATATTTTTCAGGTAAAAAAACTACATATTTGAACATTAATGAATACTATGTATATATCTTCATTTTTCTACAGAAAAGGTAAAATTTATAATTAATATTCACATAAAAAGCACAAATAAAAGACAATAATTACTTTCATGTGCATACATATAATTTAAAATTATTTAAAATACATTAGAAAAACCCAGAACATTTTCAGTTATCACAAGACCGTCATCAATGGGATTTAAATGCTATTATTTTTTTGCGCTTATTCGAGAATTGGCTAGAAGAAAATCATTGTGATTGTTGTGTCAATGATTTTGACGAGTTTTCCCAAGATCAATTTGCACTCATCTGAGAAGCAACTGATAAAAACAAAAATTATCACATGCATTTTTAAAATTAACCAAAGCACTCATTAAAGATATATGTCTCACCTTGAGGGAGTTCGAATAGTAAGGCTTTAGGAATTTTTTTTTGATAATTATTAATTTTATGCATAAGCATTTATTTAATGCATATGTTTTTATTGCAATAAAATCTGATAAGTTATTTTAGTTTCAGCAATTTTCTAATATTTGTTTGAGTCTGACATTTGATTAGGGATGCACCGAATATTCGGTATCTATTCAATATTCGGCCTATTCGGCCATACTACCGAATATTCGGTTAGGCCAAATATCAAACTATTCGGTTTGCCGAATACTTAAAAATCCCCTTAAAAATATTTTTAAATAGTTACACAACTTCTACTTTTAACTGTCAATTAATAAAGATATTCAGAATAATTAGAATCATTAAATAAAAGAGAATGATTTTATATTATTTATTTGTTGTTTTAAAAATGTCACTTAAAAAAATTAACCATTAATGACATGTTATTTGTTCATGGGAATTAATAAATGTGGAAATGCAAATTACTGAGCACTGTCTGGTAAAGAATCCGTTTCTTGCTTTTTCGCAAACAGGGTGCTTCTAAACAAAATGGAAGAAAATTTCAGGGGTAATAATAAACATCAAAACAGGCAATTTTTTGTCCAGTAAATCAGGATCGCAATTCACTTATTCAGTCAGAAATACAGTGTATCCTCAAGTCAAACTTTAATTTTCTTTTGTTACTTTAACAATAATGAAGGTATTGTAATTATATTGTCAACAGAGTTACTTTAATTTCTGTGAAATGTGACAAAATGATGAGAAGTGCTGCAAATAGCAACCATTCATATCTAAACAGCGCTGAGCTAGACATCATTTTATTAAGAATGCAGCTAACAATACCTATACTGTACTACTGGCCAAAATCCAGTCTCTTCCAAGGATATCATCACATTCTATACAAGTAAATTAATGTGATGCAAATTTCGCTAAAATATCTTCATTTTTATACAGTTATAAACGAAAATTCTGCTACGGCTTGTACACCTTTCATTTTTGATGAAAGAAGTGGAATGATATGTTGCTTCTTGCTCAATATTAGAGAATTCTTTTCATTTGTTTGAATTAATTGAAGTTATTTAAAAAAATTTTTAAACCATACTCTTCTTAAATAATAACACAAAACATACTTTTTTTTGGTACAAAATTTACTTATAAAAATAGTCTTGTTTGTCAAAATGGAAGTATCTGTGCTAAATATTATAAAAAAATCTTTAAAATTTAACTTTTTAACGTTAAATACTGAGATATAAAAGTATTTGGCCAGCCGAATATTCGGTATTCGGTTTTCCTGTAGGCCAAATATTCGGCATTCGGTCAAAATCACTATTCGGTGCATCGCTACATTTGACTGTTGATAAATTTTCTGAAATATCAAATTCCTTGAGGGGGGGGCTATTGCCCCCCCCCCCCCCAACACCCCTCAAATGGCAGCCCTGGTTGTCAATGATTAAAAGTGGAATTTCTTGAGATCACTTAGAATCATATTTAAGTAACTTTATGTAGCCTTAATTTAAAAAAGATGACGACCCTTTTGTACCTTTCTTGATGACATTGGTTGTCTTTGGCTACAAGAATGATTGCTTCAAATTTTGATGAATTTTTTTACCGATAATTTCAAGTTTTCAAGGCTTTATCAAATATTTTTATGCATATTTTAAATGTTATACATACCAGGAGATTCAACCTCGACTTCCCAGGTTACAGAACATAGGTGAATAACATTTTTAATAGAAAAATCTAAATAGATTTTTTAGATTTCATGTATTTTTTTAGTATAACTAACACTACCAAAATGCATTTTTATATAAAACATTCAAATAAAGTTTTGAAATTTATTAAAAGTGATACCTTCATATTAGCCTCATGCCAAAGATTTCACCATTTACATCAGCATTTTTTATTATGATTATATCTATGTTTAAGTGCATAGTTTGGCATATCTATTAAATTTGTGTTTTATTTACATTTATTGATGTAGTCTAAATTTTGTAATACTACATTATGGAACCGTTCATCTGGAAACCAGTCAACCAAAAAACCAGTTATCCAGAATATTTCCAATTGACCAATTTTTGTTATTAATTTCTTATTTATTTCTTTATTAAGAATAAAAGGGAACTTCACATTATTTGATGACATGTGTGTAGTATACAGTGTAAAGTTTAAGTAAGATATTTTAAATAGAGATTTTAAAATAACACTAAAATGAAAGTAAATTCTTTAAAAGGATTAAATATACATACATAGCAATAATTTAGCTGACATATGCAAATGAGATCATCAACATCAAATACACAGAATGAGTCAAAAGTTCTTAGACAAGGGGATGAAAATTGTAACTTGCTTTTCTTTTTGTGAAATGTAATGATATCATGAGAAGTGGTAGAATTGAACACCATCTATACCCAAATAGTGCTGAACTAGGGGCTCAATATTTCTAAATGTAATTAAAATAGCATACAATCTTAATACTGAAATACTTTACAATTCTAGCATTGTTTATGCTGTCACTACATTCTGTGCAAAGCAAGTCTGCTGAAAATTTCGTTAAAATATCTTTATTTGCATTAAAGTTACGAACAATAGTTATGTTAGGCCTGGAGTGAGTCACCCTGTATTTTCAAATGAATAAATGGATTACAACCTTGGATTTGTATAAAAAATTATTTATTGTAAATTTTGTCTAAGGCCTTTTGACTCACCCTGTATATACAGTCGCACTCAGTTAATACAGGATGCAAGGGAATTATAAAAGTCCCTATAAGTACTGTTACTTTTAATACCATGAAGATAATGAAAATCTTAAAAACACACACATAATTAAACAAATTACTACTATTAATTGCTAATTATCTGAATCTATCTTTTTCTAATTATCTGAATGCTAAAATTAACTTAATATCATAAAGTCAGTTTTATGTCTGTGAGTGTCATTTTCTTTAGATGGGTCTTTTCTTTGGACAAAATCACAGTATTAAAGTCAAAGCCTCTAAAGAATTAACAATTGCAAAGGACATGAGTGACATACAGTAATCAGGGTTCATACAGACTTGATAAGAAAAAATCGAAGGAGTCTAGAAAAATTCTAAGGAGTACAAGAATTTTAAACAACTTACCTATTTTTTCATGTATGCTGTGCCCTAATGTAACGCGTGCAACCACCCTAACTTTCAATACTTCATTCAGAGAGAAACAGAGATTTTATTCTATTAAAATCTAATCGCTAGTACTAAAATTGCACAGAATTCACAATATATTGCTTACTGGTTTCATAAATTTCAATATAAAATTGGCAGTGAACTACTTTATACAGTAGCTAATGGTTTTAAATATAAAGAGGCTTGTCAAATCACAAATACTCATCATGTATCACGTGCACCCAGATTTTAACAGTAAATTTTGAAGAAGAAAAAACCACATGGCACCATGGCACGTGAATTTTTTTTTTTTTTTTCTCTTTTTAGAGTGGCAGCAATCATTTGAACTAGTGATGGGCGATTTTGATTTTTTTAATCGATTTAATCGATACTATGGCCAACTCAATTTAATCGATACTATAAATTTTTTAATCGATGTCTCTAAAGGTCATATCATTTTCATTTTCCTTCAAAAATTTAAGGTCAAGTAGTTGCATGTCCAATCCCAAAACTTTCTTCTGTCTCATAAATGTTAAAACTTCAAAATTCGCTATCACAGTGTCAAATTTAAATAACCTATACCCATCATGAGGATCCAAAAGTATAGGTTCGTTGAAATATGTGTATTTAAAAAATATATATAAGAATCCCATTTTCCTAACAAATCATTGAATTTCGGCCCACACCCTCTTAGATGTCCACAACGGAAAATCCCATTTCAAAGGGCATAAAAGCGACACCTGCTGGGTAGTATACACCCAAGCCTAATAAGGATCTATTTATACGACAGTGTAACAGAATATGAAGTTTGATTAAATTCCGTGCATTAGTTTTGAGATATGGCTATCATGAATATCATGAAAAAAGCAGTATAGCAACGCAGCCTATTACATGATTAACACGAAAGACTCAGAAAAAACAACTTACGTCAATGACTAACAGAGTATTAAGTTTGATGAAATTCCGTTCATTACTTCTTGAGATGTTATCGCAAACATTGTGTAAACCCTTAAAAACAGTGTTGAATTCAGGGCTGGTACGGGTGGACCCCCCCCCCGCAACATTGAAATGTCCCCTAGGGAGATTTGAGATTTTATGCTTAATGGACGAAAGTCCAATCCTTCCCCCCTCGTAACTCTAGAATGTTCCTCGCCAGAACCATAGAAATCCCCCCCGGAGAAAAATGTCTGAATTCAACACTGTTGATAAAAGCAGCATGGCAGCACATTTTGTTATATCATTTACACAAAAACCTAATCATGGATAACTTATGGCATTGTCTAACAGAATATTATGTTTGATGAAATTTCGTTCATTAGTTCTTGAGATATTATCCCTAAAATTGTTTAAATCCTGAAAAACGTGTTGAATTCAGGGGGTGGCCCGGGGGGATGACATTCCTCCCCCCGCAACAAAGCATAAAATCTCAAACTTTCTGGGAGGCATTTGAATGTTTCGGGGGGAGGAGAATGTCACCCCCCCCGGGCCACCCCCTTAGTTCAATACGTTTTTGTATATTAAAAATTGATGAAATTTCGTTCATTAGTTCTTGAGATATTATCCCTAAAATTATTTAAATCCTGAAAAACGTATTGAATTCAGGGGATGGCCCGGGAGGGTAGCATTCCTCCCCCCCCCCCCCCCGCAACATTCAAATGCCCCCCAGAAAGTTTGAGATTTTATGCTTTTTGTACATTAAAATCTACAAAAGTCCAATCCCCTCCCCCTCTGAACTGTCCCTCCCGGAGAAAAATGTCTGAATTCAACTCTGCTGATAAAATCAGCATAGCAACGCCCCCTGTTGGGCGATTTATACCGAAACCTAATAAGCAGCAATTTATGCCAACGTCTAACTGAATGTAGTTTTATGAAAATCCGTGTATTAGTTCTTGAGATAGAGCTATTGCGAAACTCGGGAAAAATGCAGTATAGCAGCGCCACCTGCCGGTAGATTTACATCAAAACCTAATCCTCAACAACTTATGTCAACGTCAAACTGAATCTGAAGTTTGGTGAATATTCGTGCATTAGTTCTTGCGATAGCAATCTTGCGGAAATCATGAAAAATGCAGCATAGCAGCGCCACCTGTTGAGCGATTTTCACCAAAAAGTAATCAGCACCAATTTATATGAAGGTCTAACTGAATCTAAAGTTTCAACAGATTCCATGCATTAGTTCTTGAAATAGACCGCTCACAATTTTTTTGTCAGAGACAAACAAATAGACAGACTGACAGACAAAAAATTTATAAAAATAGTCAAATCGTATTCCAGACAAGAAGTTCTAACACTATAAATCCTTAGAAACCGGAAGTCGAAAATTTTCACGAAAACACTTTATTTTTCTAAAGACAAAAGAAAGCAAGAAAAGATGAACGGATCGATTCTGCCCTTGGATCAGAAACGGTGAATCGATTCAGTTCAGATTCGATGCCGATGTCGATCTTCAGATGCGATCTTCAGAATCGTTACTTTTTTGATTTACTTCAATTCTTTAGATGCAATGTCGAATCGTTATATTTTGATTTACTTTCAATTCTTTAGATGCAATGTCGAATCGTTATGCTTTGATTTACTTCAATTCAAATCGCATCGCGGTCGATCCAGGGGTTGAATTCGGGGTCGATTCGGGTTGAATCAATTCTTCCAATTTTGCTGTTTTAGTGCCAGAATTGCTGTAAAATTTTGTATAAGAGCCTTTTTTAGGTAGATTTCGTAAGAAATACTACCTATTGCAGTCGTTACCATGGTGCGACTTTTGAAAAATTCCTTCATAACTTTTCATTATAGGACCCCAGGAACCCAAAACCACCCCCACCTAAAAAGTTTATATATATATATATATATATATATATATATATATATATATGTATGTATGTATGTATGTACTAAATTTTGTCCGCACGATAAAAGTCGCAATTATGCATGAATCATTTTCAAACTCGCCAACAACTTTGAGATGGCTAATATCTCGGCGGGGATTGAAAATGGGCGAAATCGGCCCAAGAGGGTGGAAATGGGGAGGGTTCAAAATTTTGAATACTGTCTTAACATGATTCTGATAAAACCAGCTCTTATACAACAATGGCAGGAAAAAAATAAAAGTTTTTCGTTATAGCAGTTGCCAACAATTAAAAAAAACAAATAATAAAATTCTCACCACAACAATTACTTTTCTTTTGCAAAATTTTCACGTGTAAAATTAAATAGTTTGACAAATTGAAAACAAATTGAATATTACGTCATAAGTTTCCTAGAGCAAGATTTCAGCATGAAAACTCAAAATAAATAGTTTGACGAATTAAAAAAATATGTATATTGCGTCATATTGGAAATATAATGGACCTCAGCAGGTGAATATGTAACGCCATGTAAGTTTGAAGAAACGTATTAAAACATGATAAAAACCCGACTATGGAAATATTAACATATTTTAACACTTTAAAGTTCTCTTGTAGCCATTTTTTAAACCTATTCCATATATATGTGTGTGTGTATTCGTGTATATTACAATTTTCACAAAAAGTTTAGCTCCCTACAGCTCGCTCTTTGTGAAGAAACTGGGTTTTATCTCTAATCTTGATTTAAGTTTTGTTGGAGAATTTAGTACTTAACATCGAACTCTACCTCCGCCTGTAGGCCCGAGCCGGCAGGGATTTTTTTACTTCCTAGGTTAAAACAGTGTTGAATGCAGGTATTTTTCTCAGGGAGGGATTTATGCGACTCCGGTCGGGATTGGGGGGGGGGGGGGGGTATTTCAGAGTTCCGTAATGGGGGGCGGGTGCACATTTGTCCATTAAAAAGCATAAAATCTCAAAACTTACGGGAGGGACATTTCAATGTCCCGGGAGGGATGTCCTCCCGGGCTACCCCCTGAATTCAACACTAGGTTAAGTCGTTATACTTTTGTTTAGAAGCCTAGTTATTCAGGTTACTAGTTTATTATATTGTATTTTTCAAGTTCGTCCCTTCTAATCTCTCCACCCCCCCCCCCCCTCCCATTTTCCTCGCTAATCTAAATTTACAGGGCCGTTCAAAATTTGCATGCAATTTTTAAAATGTCCAATTCTTGTTCTATTTTATTATAAAGCCACATTTTGAAACCTAATCGGGGGGGGCGGATATTTTTTGTTTTTTCCAAACCATATCGTATAACATATCGTTGGAAAGCTTTTAATGTGATCTTTTATTTTCTGTCTCTAGCCTTCCTTCTTTTTGGTAAGGGTCAATCATGCTCCAACTTTTGTATTGATATTTTTGACAGTAATTTCAAAGGAATATATATTTATTCTTTCGGATTTACTGTTTTAAAGGCAGAACTGCTGTCAAATTTCGCATAAGAGCCTTTTTCTTTCTAGGTTAAATTGTAATATTTTTAGTTTAGGAGCCAAGTTATTTGGGTTACTAGTTTATTAAGCTGTACTTTTTCAGTTCGTCACCTATACACCCCCCCCCCCCCCCCCCCGAGCCGAATTTTCTTAATTATGGTCCAATTTCAGTGGGACCTTTTTTGACATTCTTCCCGAATCATTTGTTTACCAACTAAACACTGATATTATATCTGCAGCTCTTGGTGAGCACTATTTATGAATGGTAATAACAAATTTCGTCTCTTTTCCATTTTAAACTTATCATTCTTGGTTTAAAGCCACGTGACTCAAGGTTCTCGTTAGTTAAGCCGTATTTTCACCCGTAAGTTTGTCAAAGTGTTTGTGTAAGTTGTATTATAAAAAATTCAGTCGTTTACAACCAAACTTACTGATTTATGATACTTTGAATTTTATGAAATTTCGGAGCTTTCCGAAACTAAAGAATCCCCTGTATGTTATTAATTTTTTTCAAGGGTGTAGGTATGAAAATACGTGCTAAAATGCTTTAAAACCTTTTTTTTCAAATAATATATTTAACAATTTAAACAAAGTGATTCCCGAGAATTTTGTACTGTTTTAAAAGGAGACCACATCTTAGAATGTAAGGGGCGTAAAAATTCGAAACTTGGACAGGGCGATGCAAAAAGAAAAAAAATTCTCCTTTCAGAAATTCGAAAAAATATTATCTTAATTACAAGCTGAGATATTAATTATTATTTCACTAATTGGTTTATTTCTATTAAATGCTTTTTTTCAAAGGCAGCCACGTGATTTTTTATAGCAGCATTAACGTTTTCTACCGTTTAGCATGCGGTTCTTTGACGGCGGGCTGAGATAATTACTACTTTTTCAATATCAAAAATTTTATAAGTGTTCATAACACTATTTTCGAATAGTAATTTCACAAATATCTTGAATTCTTGCTTAAGACTACCACCCCCTAGACTAATGTATCTTCGGATAGGTTGTATAAAGGAGTTTCGTTTAGATACACTTTTGTTTTGAATAGACTGCGCTCCCTGGTGGTGGAATATAGAACTAACAGACCGCGATTTCATTTAAAGTAGAAAATCTAACAAGGCGATCTGTTCGAAACTTTAAAGATAGTTTATAACACGTAACAAAAAGTTTAAAAAAGAATGGTGCGAAAATTTCGGGAGGGGGAGGGGGGAAGGGGGGGGGGAAGGGGGGGGGGGAGAGGCCGCTAGAATTTTTTTTTAACCTTAGCGTTCCTTACCGTTGTTTTAGGTGGTGTTTTTTGACGGAGTCCTGAGATAAATGCTATTTATTAAATATAAAAAAGTCAAAAGTTTAGTTACCACTATTTCCGAATAGTAATTTCGGCAAATAGCTTAAATTTTTTATCAAGATTGCCACACTCTTGAGTAATATATCTACTGATAGGTTGTTTAACGGAGTTTCGTTCACAGTTTTGTTAGGAATAGAGTGCGCACCCTGGTGGTGGAATCTGGAACCAACATAACACGATTTTGTTAAAATTAGGAAATCTAACAATGCGATCTGTTTTAAGCTTTAAGATTGTTTATAATACATGATAAAAAATTATAAAAAAGAATGGCGCGTCATATTTCGGGGGGGGGGGGGGGGATAGAGGGGAGGGGCAGAACAAAATTAGAAAATATAACAGGGCGATTTGTTTGAAATTTTAAGATAGTTTTTAACACATAATAAAAATTTTTTAAATGATGAATGTCAAAAATTGGTGGTGGTTGGGGGGGGGGGGGGAGGTGAGCGCGTTTTTCCGACCCGGTGGGCAAAGTGGGGGGGCTACACCTATACGATGCTGTAGGCAGCGGGAACCCGGTTCGCGGTTCGTTCGCTTCGAGATTTCATATTAGGCAGAACCCGCTAGTTACTAGCTATAATGTTAAAGATTTCCAAGCAATATACATGTGCGTCCAGTATCCTTCTAAGGCAGTAAAATTAATTGATTTTTATTTCTTCTGAGAAAACTAAATTTTCACGTCTTGCAGCGACGATTTTTTTTTTTTTTTAAATAAAAGAACTTTAATAAACTTTGCTAGTTACATTATTAAACTCAAATTGTAAGAATACTAAATCGGTTCTTATGGCAACGTGAATTATGTCCCTGAAAATTTAAATTTTAATTCAGGCTGGAAGAAAATCACAATGATTTAATTACAGGGACAGTCAAAAGTTTTCCGTTACATTACGGCCAATGGAAAAAATTATTTCAAGTGCATTTTAAGGATGTTACAGACTTTCGAACAGAATGAAATTGATATGCACTTATGAAGTGCACTGTTATAGTACGAGCGCACCACATTTGCCACGTTTGACGCGCAATTTCCAACTTGTATTTAACCGAGACCTTTCTTAAAAAATAAATTTAAATAAAACCTAAATTACAATATTAGTAAAATTACATCTTAAAATTAATAATTTAAAAGTTAAAAACTTTATTATTTGACTCAAAGGTCTGTAATAGCTTACGACTGGGCCCCTGACTTTGTCTACCCTCTAAATGTGAGGTATGGGAGGTGGTCGTTTTGAAATTAATATTTTTGAGCTTATCTGTGCGAATCTGTGACTATCGAAATATCGATTCAAATATCGATTCTTATTGTGATTGATTCAGTTTCATACGATGTCGATTTTAATCGATTCCTGAATTTTCCAGAATCGCCCATCACTAATTTGAACTTCACCTTTGTAAACAGGAGAAGATTTTTATTTCATTTCCTATAATGGCTAATCTTTTTCATGCCATGTATTCTTAAGAAAGATTATTATGCAAGCAATATCATTTAGAGCATAAGATGTAAATCGCATTTTCCACTCTTGTATACTTCAATTAAATCATTGTTCAACACTAAGTTTTGTTTTGTGATAATTTAAGAAGTTTTTAAGGAGTATTTTGCTTATTTAAAGCGTTCTAAGTACTCCTTGGAAACTTTTTCATTCCTGAGAAGTTTCTAAGTAGATTAAGGAATCTGTATGAACCCTGCGTAATGCAACTGATCACTTCTTTTTTTTCCAGGGATAACGTGACTAATAAAGCGATAGTCACTACAATTTTCGAGCTATTAATTTCACACAACCTTTTCATTTTAACAGTACAATAAAAGACATGGAAAGGCTGTTTAATATAGACCAGAGACAGAGTTTTAAAAAATAAACAAAGATTTACCTCTTTACTGCTTCCTTTTCATAACTCAGTTGTAAATCTTACAAAGGGGCGAAACATTCTTATCTCTCCCTTTTTCAAAACCTATGGACATTCTTTTGCAACATTTTTTTTAAGTGTGTGTGTGTGTGTGGGGGGGGGGGATTGAAGGTTGAAATTCTGTCTAGTAAAATGCAGGTATTAACTACATATCAATCAAATGCTAATTATCAAATTAAGTTAAAACATCTTCCCATTTGCTAGAAACTATTGCAAGCACAAAAATATAAACAAGAAGTTATGCGAAAAATGTCAGAATTTGCAGTTTTGTGATTGACTACAAATCGCATGACCATGTAGGTCTCTAAAATTCATATTTATGACTTATGGGAATCCAATGGAATCCATACGAGTACTATTGTAAGATGAAACAGTGAAATAAACTAGTTTGTTCAATGAAGAGGTTCCTGAGTCAAATTATTCTTCTAATAACTCATACCAATACATTACATATAGTAGATATGTGTTGTAGGAAATTATTCATGCTATCAGAAAATTGACAATTGAAAGCTTTCATCCCTTAACATAAAAAGTTTTCTCAATATGCCATACTTCCTATAATTTCCTGATCATTTGAAGAATGTTTTGAATTAGGATCACAGCCATTACTTAATTTTGACAAAAGAATTAAATAATGAAACATATATTTACAAACATCCTAAAAAATAAATCAAAAAATGACTAAATTTTACATATAATTTTTACCTCCATCATTTCTAGCTTATCTGGATAAGCCAGATCTCCTGGACTTGGATTATAGTTTAATATATCTGTCTTCATATAAATATGAGTTCTGTAAACTAATCGTTCTTGAACATCCTCCAGCATTTGACGAACTATGGCTTTCACAGCTTCAAGTTCATTAGCTGAAAATTTAGAAATATTATAGTTTTGTTTTTACAGATTTAAACTATTAGTTTTCATACAGATATAATTGATACATACCTCCATACTGTATATGTTCTTCCAACATTTCAACCTTTAAAAAATATATGAACATGTTCATAAATTTGATTGTAAGAAAGCTAAATACTGTATAAATATATGAAATGATAAGAAATAAAACTTGTTTAAAATTCAAAATTTAAAGTTAAAACTTCCAGTTTCTTTTTTCTATCTTTTAATTTTAATCCATGAAAATCCATTTACCCCCGTTTAGTTTGTTTCTCAGTCCAACACTGATTATGTTCACACATTGAATTCGGAGTTGTTAGGTATACATTATACTACGTAATGTTTAAAAGTTAGCAGAACATTGCACAAGCAATGAAAAACATATTTAGCTGTATGTACCCTAACCTGTTAAATTGAAATGAAAAAGGAAATCTGTCAAAAGTTGGTAAGAATGTGAAATAACTATTAAATAAACTATTAAGATATAAAACAACACTATATGCGCAGTGGCGAAAAGAAAAAAATAGTAGCAGATTTAAAAGGTATTCATATTTATTATGTTAATAACATAAAAACAATAAATAAAGATATAAAAATAAAAACTAGCTAACCAGATTAAGACTGAAACCAGGGGGAGGGGGCATATTCCCCAGGTGACAGAGTAAAAGGGGGCACCAAATGAATATTTGGTTTCTCATTCAGTACAAAAACAAATAACGACATTTGGTAAAAAAAAAAAAGTCATGCAATCTGACAACGTAACATAAAAATGTATTGGTTAATTTTACACTCTTTACTTTCAATAGTGCTGTTTTTTCCATTAGATGACTCTCTGGAAAGGGGTGGGGGGACAGAACAATGGAACATTCGCATATCCAATTAAACTTCCATTCGTTCATAATTGATGTTTAAAATTAAAGCTGACGAAAATTATTGAATTTTTTTTTTTTTTTTGGGGGGGGGGGGAATTTAAATGCCATTTTATTAATTTTATTGAAACTGGTTTATGCTTGTCTATGTTATGTTTGATTATACAAGTATTAAGTATGTACGTATTCATGAGGAGTGAAAACTTCTCCTGTAAATTTAATTTGGAAAGGGGTAATTATTATGAATAATAAAGCATATTTGGGTATGTATTACACATTTGTAGAAAATATACTTTGAAAATACTATTTATTGCACATAACGCTAAATTATATTTATTTAAATTTTACTTTAATTCAGTTTAAGCTTTAATCCACTATTATTCACCTTTGCTTTTGCAGCATGGTATGAGTTGATTACTAATTTATGGCAAAGTATAGAATTAGACAAAAAATGTAAAAAAAAGGGAGGGGGGGGGGGAGTTTAAATGTTTTAAATGTGTGTATTGAAAGAGACAAAGGGGGGAAAGCAGAACAGACATTTCAGTAGAAAAGGACAAAGATAACTATCCTTATTCCAAAGTAACAAAAAAGGTAGAAAATTTTCAAAATATTAAAGTTTTTATAAAATTTGAAACTGTGTGACAGGTAGGGAGGGGTGGGGATCAGTGTTGTAGTCATAAAAAAAAGCAGAGAGTACACGGTATAGACAGAGGGTAGACGCTGACGTGATGAACGTTCATAGATAGGGTATACGCTAATGTTTTATTTGAGAAACAGAGGTTATACGGAGCTTCTTAAAAAATCCAGAAGGTACACGACGTATACCCCCGTATACCCTCCACTACACCCCTGATGGGGATCGATGATTGATTATTTATTTTTACTGCAAAGCAACAAATAGGAGGGGTTTTTTTTAAAGAGCGGGTTTATAAAAAATACTAAAAATGTCAAACTTTGCATGCTGGGGAAAGCAAAAATTTCAACGTTGAGGCAAGGGGTACTTAGATGATGTGAACCATCCCAACTTTGATTATAGCAAGTTATTTAATGTTACTGTACAGGAAGGATTAGAGCAAAACTACATAAAAAACAGGTTTAAACATTTTAAACATTGTGTATTGGGTAAAGATACATTACATTTGTACGCTAGGGAAGCAAATGAAGGAGTGAAAACTTTAGATGGGTGGTGAGAGGGCTGGAATTCGTAAGAAAAATTAAAAATAATAGAAATCTGTCAAAGAACGAGAGATTCTCTCAATAAAGATCAGACTTTGTAAAGAGAAAGAAAGAAAAGAAAAAAAAAATTATGCATTTTTTGACTTTTTACATTTTTTTAGGAAGATGGAAAATTTTTGTATAATTTTAGGAATTTTATGGACATTAAAAAAAATTTAAGAAAATTAGGAACTTTAGGCGAAATGCAAGCCCTAACAAGAGAACCTAAAAATTCACTCGTTTTACCAATGAAAATTGTATCAATAATGAAAATTGTATCAATAATGAAAATCAAAAATTTTTATGATGCAGAGATAGGTTTTTAGAAAATTAATTAGATTAGAATTTGTTGGTTAGATTCCACATGTACCAATTGTCAGGTGCCTGCATCTTTGTCATGCGAGTTCTACTACTTTTTACTAAAAAGTAGACTGTTTTTCAAACATAAAGCACACAACTGTCAACTATTTGGTAAAAACACAGGAGTAGGGACCATGAATCCTGGCCAGTCTGTAAAGACATTAGTAGCAAATTCTGACTTTTTAATTTTTTATTTGTTAGTTACTTTAACTTTCTACTGTCTTTACACCACTCTGTATGGGTTTGAAGATGCTTTACAGAGCTGTATAAACTCCCCCCCCCCCCCCCCCCACAGTTTCAAATCTGTCCAATGTATTTGATAATTTATAGAGAGAAAATAAGTTTCTGATGAAAGATATATAAAAGATAATAGGATACTTTCAGATTTTATATCATTTTAATGATGCTAAAAGTATGTTAGAAATGTTTACATTTAATTTTAAACATCTGGATAAATAAGCACAACTTACTTTCAAGATTCCACATAACTCAGCTAAAGTTTCTAAGTGATTAATGTGAATAATAATAGGACGAAGGACATCATAAAGCCTCATACATAAGCCTTCTAAGAATTGTCTGAAAAATGTTTAAAAAGGATTTCAGCTTCATAAATTTAGGACAAAAACTTTATAAATCATTATCATAATAATAACAAATCATTATAATAATATCATATATAAAAGAAACTTTCTTGTTTAATAAAGTAAAGAAGATACCTAAGTAAACATTTTAAAAAATGCATAAAACATTTGAAAACCAGATTTCAACAATTACTGTGCATAGCCATAAAGCTATTCCAATTCTTTTGTGCAGCTCTGTATATTATCTATAGATTTGTATATATTCTGCATAGTATGCTAAAATTTAGTTTAGTTAGAAAACAGATAACACAATTGAAAATTCACCTTCAGCAACTTCTATAAATACAAAGAAAACGTACTTGAAATCTTTTGTACAGCCATGTATTCTAAAGACTTTTATACACATTACTTATTAAGCTGAAATTTAATTGAGGCAAAACACGTTTAAAACTACTGAAATTAAACTTCCAGGAATTACTATTGATACGCAGTCATTTATGCAGTTTTATTGCATTTCCCTGTATATAATTTTATTTATATTCTATAAACATCACTGGATGTACTAAATGTAGTTTAGCTTGAAAATGCATAACTTATATTTAAAAAAAAACAAACATTTAAACAATTCACATTTACTTTCAGTAATGCTTTGAATATTTTTGAGTAGCCCTGCATATGGTATATAGAAGTTATATACACCATGTTGTGTGCAAACCATACCATAACAGAAGACTCGCATTAAGCAATCAGACAATACTTAAGATAAAGTATTATATCTGAAATCTTTTATGTGTCCTTATAAATGAACGATAAATGGGATGCACATCATATTTTACTGCAAGCATCTAGTAATAAACCTCAGTAATGTATACCAATTTAATTATGTTTGAAATAGTGCAACATAATTAAAATATGCTGTGAACAGTTTTTCCCTGTAGATTATTATTTGATTGACTCTTTCGTGAGACCCTGTAAATAAATGATAAATGCTTTTATTCTATAGTAACCATCTTCTAGTGCACCCCAATAATGCATATAAATTTCATTATGTTTAAAATTGTATAACACTATTAAAATACACCACAAATGATTTTTCCCCATAGACCATAATGCAACAGATTACTTTTGAGTGCCCATGTAAATAAGGATGCTACACACTTCATTTTCAATACCGATCATGCCATGGCTTCAATAACGTATATCATTTATATGCCAATCTGAATATATTTACAGGAATTAGAGCATGGACGGACAGACGGCAGATAGACAAACCGAAGTCATAAATACTTTTCAACTATGTTGGAAAGTGTTAAAAAGAAATATACCTGTCTGTCTCTCTCTGTGCATGTGTGTATGTGCCTGCGACAGCTAGAAAAATCTACTAAGTATCAAATTTTGGATGAGGATACATGAAGGCAATTCCGAATGCTCCTGAGTCTCAGACTTTCCATTTTTTTTTTTTTTTTTATAATTAGATGAGACGGTAATTAAAAACCATAATGAATGTGGCAAAACGGTATATTGTCACAGCTGCCTGGTTGGAAACAGAGTTTCCGAGAATTTTGAAACAGAGAGTATGAAAATGCAGAAAAGCATTCCTTTTTTTCTCCCTTTGTTTGGATAAATTTTCATTTTAAAATAATAAATCCCAGAAATTCAAAGTTTGCAAAAAAAAAAACAGACTAGAGCTGCCAAAGTCAGTAGGACCCCTAATTCTAGGTTGATTTGAAAAGATTTTCGTTTAAAAATATAAAATCATACAAATTCGAGGGTGCATTCTTCTGAAGACAGTGGGGCGAGAAACATTAGGTTTGTTTGGAAAGATTTTCCTTTATATATATAAATTCATTTAACGCTGATTTAAAATATATTTCAGGTTATTATCACAGACTGGGCAATGCCGTGAGTGTCAAGAAATATAATATATTTGTTACTTATTACTGTTTTAAAAAAATAAATTCCACTGTCAATAAATAAACTATACAAAAAAATGAAAGAAGAAAATGAAACCAATAAAATGGAAGAAACATTGCCTAACTCGATTGACAGATTTCTTTATGGTCAAAGTGGTTATAACAAACTCTTTTCAATTTTATTTTTAAAGACATATTTTCACTCTGGTGCAAAACTGAAATCTAAGGATGAGGTGAATTTCTTAATCTTGCAATTGACAATACTTAAAAAAATTAGTCAAAACCTCCATGAACATGGGAAGTCTCTCCACCCCCCCACCCCCCAACATATAAATATTGCATGTGTTAAATTTTGCTGTTCGTCTTGCAACAAGAGTATCAAAAGTTAATTATCCCTGAAAGCAAAAATCTCAGTTTTTGTAAATATAATCAAATTATCAACTTAATGTTGATGGTTATTATATAAAAGCAGCCTAAAAATACTACTGGCATATTTTATGCTGGCAAGAAATTAATTTTAAATTTATGCATACAAATGAATTTTGAATTAAATAACAAATAAAACAATTAGAGATCACTTACTCTAAATGCTTTGTATTTTGTGAAAAGAACTGTTGAAACAGCTGATGTTCATCTTCACAAATGTGAAGTAAAAATGCACAGCCGCTGCGAACAAGGGAGCAGTGATCTTTTTGGTGTTTCTCCGCTAAATCACTGATGGCAGCAGACACACTTGGACCCAGTAAAATTTCTCTTTGATTAAAATAGCACTGATGGCAGTCAGATAAGAGTTGCTCATAGCTAAAAACAAAATAAAAGTGCACTTATAATAAGACTTAATATTACTAAAATATTTAACTAATTGGTATTTTCCAAGGGAAAAAAAGCTAACATTTAAAGAAGGGGCGCCAAACTGTAGCTTGTGATCCACATATAACTTGTGCAATAGTTTGGTATGACTACACAACTTTTTAAATGGCAACTCATTTCATCAAGTATATGAACTTCAAAACTTTCAAGCAGCTGATTTAATTTCAACAGGACACATATTACAAGGTCATTGCTAAGAACTTCCCTTTGTACTTCCTTATATTTGAAGAACAACATGGAGTATTTGATAATAGATGGTGACATAGTACTAAACTGATGTTTACACAGAGTGAATTTTCAAATTTTTCACAAAAGTCTACATTTTTAATAAATTCAGAAAAATGTTTAATTTATATTCTAAAATTTCCTTCAAGATCCTCGTTATAAAATTTTAAGCAATTTTCTAGAGAAACTTTATCTATGGTATGTGAGGATACATATTTAATGAGAAAATTAAATTCTTCATCATATTGAAATCCACTTACATCAATATAATAAATTTTTTTTGTTTATGTCACAAAATTTAATTTTGCATGGTTCTTCGGTCCTATTAGTTAAATTTTATGTAGAAAATCTTTCTTTATGCAAGTTAAACAGTAAAAATTTTATTTTAGTACAACCAAAACTTACTGAGTTATGATATTTTAAATTTTATTTTCGGTGCTTTTAGGCAAAAAACACAGAAGGAAAATTGCAGAAAGTATATATGTGGATAATTTCAATCATGATGTTTTATGAAGAATAGTATGAGATTTTTTCATGCAAGTAAAAAATAAGTTCCAATTTCAGAATTACTTCTAGCATTGAAAGAAATGAAGTAAACTCTGTCTAAAGCAGAATCAATCGAAAATGAGAAAATTTTCCATCATAGAAAGAATTTCAACTTAAACATAGTGAACTATATTGCTATGGATTTGACAACTGGAAACTCTTTCTGGTTTACACAGAATTTCATCTTACACTTAGTCTGCCTTAGAGAAAATTTAATGTAATTGCCCTATGCAAAAAGAGACTTTGAGAAATGTACTCTGTAAAGATAGATTTACTTTGAAAAAATCATAAAAGAAAATAAATTTTTTTATTAATATATATCTTAATAGAAAATCTTTAAAAAATGTAAGTTACCATTTAAAAATCATATATTCATACTTTTTTTTTTTTTTTTTTTTTTTTTAATAAATAAAATAGTTTGTAACCCAAAAACAAAATTTGTGAAGAACTTAATGGTGGTTACCAGATTTAGCTTTCCTTACACACATAACAGCAATAATGTATTACTGAAATAATAAACAGCATAAACACACTCAAAATTAAATTTGGGGAAGTATCCCTCATCCACTATCAACCCATTCCCTTTTCCAAGGGGAAAAAAAAAAATCCAACTTTAGCTACTTTCCAAATGTGAAGAATTTTGACTAGAAATTTAACAAATTTGAACAAATAAATATTTTGCAAATCTGATAGCTTAAAAATTAACTTAAAATTAGATTATCTGATTTCCATAAAGCTCAGGCTTCATTTAATTTAAATCCATATGTTAGTAATATCGTAATAAATTACAAGTATGAAAAAATTAAAATGTTACTAACTTAAAAACAGAAATTATTTACAATCTGATTGCGATTAAAAGTAAAAAGTTTTAATCAGATTTATGGATACTAACAAATGAGAGGAAACATCCACTTTTTAAGAAATTTTTTCACAGATTTAACAGTTCTAGCTTTGTATCTTACCTTCATGAAAATGTTTTATACTAATGATATTTTTTAAATTAAAGTCAAAAGGAGGACAACAAATTAACACAGCAATGACGGATTGATTTCAGCTGTCTATCAGATATCAAATAAAACCCAGTACAATAAAATTGTGGTACTTGTTCATAGGCGTAACCAGCCTTTTGAATGGGGGGGTGCCCAGACTTTTTAACCTGAACATGTTGGATGCAAACAATATCTTATACAGTAAAACCTTCTAAAACGGAAATTCAGGAAATGGGTCGAATTTCCGTTTTAGACAGGTTTTCATCTTAGAAGGTATAATTGTGTGGTATTTCTTTTCAAAAGGGATCAAACGCGATTTTTGTTTGCGTGAGGAGGGATGAGAAGGACTTCAAAACATTAAAACTAGATCTAATGGTAAAAAAAAGATATGTAAACGTTCTTGCAGCAGTGAGATAAGACAGTGACTAAGTGTGGTCACAAGTGTAAAACCTTTTTGCATCCTAACTTCTTATAAAGATTAAAAAAGGCCTTTAACCATGCTGGAGACTTCTATAGGCACAGGGAACGTTGCATGAAATTTTGCCAGATGATAATTCTCAGATAATACATGCGGTACACCAGTACATACGCACGAAAGTTTTTCAGAATGTGACTCCAACACTTCTTAGCGATCACCGGAGGGACCCAAGGAATTTTGGAGGAAAGCCTATATAAATAATTATTATAATATTATAAATAATTATAATATTCATTCATACCGTAATTTCCGGCCTATAATCCGCGGATCAAACAATCATGTTTCGACCCAGAAATTTTATTTCATTATTGAAGTTAAATATTTATCGCGATTTAACAAGTTACGTTTTATGAAACAAGATTTCTGGGTCCGAACATAATTGTTTGATCTGCTGATTACAGGCCGGAAATTACGATAATTCATATTTTTACTTCAGAATGTGCCGAATATATTAGGTAAAACAGGTCATGATAATATACACTAAAATTTATCAAGATGATACAAATTATACTATCATGATGCGACTATAATAATAAAGATAGGTATTTGTCTGTCTCTGTGTGTGTGTGTACGTGCGCGTGCACTGAACTCTAAAGAAACATGCAGCCCGCACAGCCATGAGATTTGACAGGATCTGTATGCCTGAACTCATGCATATCGAAGATAATTTCTGGAATTTTTCAATTAATTTTTTATGCAAATTTTTTCGCATTTTGCGGCAATTTTTCCAAATTAGTAAAAAAGAATCCTATTTCAATATTTTATCCAGTAAACTTTGTCTTCTTTTCAATAAAGTGTTTTCGAGATTCTTACAGCGATTTTTCCATTTTTAACAATTTTTTAATGTTATTTTTAGAGGGGTTTTTTTTCGCATTTTGCGGTGATTTTTTTTCGACATTTCTAAAAGGAATCCGGTTTAAATCTTTTACCCAAATAGTTAATTTCATTCCCTGTGGTTTTTAAAATCTTTTCCGAATTTTTTATGCGATTTTTAGCGGGTGTTTTCGTGCTTTGAGGCGATTTTTTGACTTTTTTTGAAGCAGAAAAAATTCTCTGGTAATTTTTGCAATTGCCGTTATCGAATTCGAATTGGAATAATGTCAAATCAGTTCTTATAAGAAAGCTGAAAATTTAATTTTGCTCAAAATAAAAAGCGCTATAATTCAAGATTTGCTTGTTTCGAGACAGAAGAGGTCGTAGCTTGCTCGGGAGTGCGTTTCTGAAGGCAGCTCCCCCCCCCCCCCCCCCCCACACACACACACACAATCCTAGATTTGTTTAATTCTATGTTCGTTTAAAAAAACCAACCAATGAATTTCCTCTAGTGATGAAGTTTTCTTTGAGGTACAGGCTTTAAAATAACGTGCAGGATCGCGCCATTTGTGCACAGAAAAGAAAAGTCCCGCATAATTAAAAAATGCTGTGCAGTATTTCCCCCCTCCAAATTCTTCACAGACCTGTGATTCTTCAGTGAGTATTTAAAAAAAATTTTCAAGTCCGTGATTTTTATTTCTTTTATGCCATTTCTTAAAATCAATTCGTGAATCAGTTTCGGAAAAATTTGAGAATTTCTCCAAACGATCGGGGAAAAATATCGAGAATTTCGATAAAAGAGTGCAAAAAGTAATTGCCAGTTTTGTCAAAAGATTGTGCAAAAAAATTATGAATTTCAATAAACAATTGAAAAAAAATTTTTGCAAATTTCGTCAAAATGTCGCGAAAAAGAGAAGAGAATTTTGTTAATTGATACAGAAAAATATCGAGAATTTTCCCGATCGGTTGAGCAATACTATCGCGAATTTCGACAAATGATCTCCCTGTAAAAAAATCGCTTTCGTCAATCAGTCGCAACAGAAAATAAATTTTGCCAAAGGATCGCGGTAAAAACGAGAATTTCGTCAAAGGATCGTAGAAAGAAAGCACGAATTTTGTCAAAAGATTGCAGAAAGAAAAAGTGAATTTCATCAAAGGATCGTGCTAAAAAAAATGCCAATTTCGTGAAAATATCGCGGTAAAAAATGCGAATTTCGTCAAAGGATTGCGGTAAAAAACACGAATTTTGTCAAAGATTAGCGGTGAAAAATGCAGATTTCGACAAAAAATCGCGTAGAAAGACATGAATTTCGTCAAACGATTTTGAGAAAAAATCGTAAATATCATGAAATGATCGCAAAATAAAATCGCGAATTCGGTCAAAATTTACTGCACTGGGCTAAAAGATTGAAACCGGGTTCCTTTTCCTACTTTCAAAAGAAAGCTGCGAAACGAGTAGAGACTCTAAAAATCGTTAAAAAATTTTCAGAGGAAAAAAATTACTATATTGACTTGAAAGACAGCAACCATATTATTTTTACGAATGTCAAAAAATGGCCGTGAAACACGAAATTCAACCAATCAACCAACCTGCAGATTAATTTCAATTTTCTGTGCTATTATTTTTCATTTTCAAAGGAGGCAGGTTCAGTGTACCCCCCCCCCCCCATCCCCTTTCCCCCAGCTAATCGCATTTTAGAATTATTGTTTAACATCTGCATTCCCTTTCAAATTTTTTTGCTTCTCTCTAGACTTTAAACTACGAAAGCAAAGAGACAAATAGTTTCTAGTTCTCATGAAATAGCAAAAACATGCAATAGAAGGAATGGCTTTAAAAAAAATTGCCAAGAAACAAAAGACGTCAAAGTGGAATTATAAAGCCACCTTTTGACTTATTAGACTAATACAGATTCTTGTAAATGTTCTAGTTTTAAAAAAGAAAACAACATAATTTTCTTTGAAAAGAAAAGAAAGAAAGAAAGAAAGAACGAGAGTTTCATTTCCCGGGCACCCAGGGCACCCCTCCCCCCCCCGCACCTGGTTACGCCTATGTTGTTAGTTATCAAGTTGACTAATTTCGCCAAATTATACAAATTGACATAATTTTTTTTTTAAATAACAAAAGAACAGTAAATTAGTGTAACATTAATAAAAATAAAAATAAAACATTGAAATAAAAATCACTTGATCACATAAACATCTGTAACTTGCTTAAAGTCAAGTGAATGTGACATTTACGATCAACCATTATTGGCATTTAATCTTACAATTTGACGACAATAATTTGATCGACAGGATAACTAACAAGTACCAAAATTGTTTAAGAGATGCAAAGATAGATTTCTTATTAAAATTTAACTAATGTATTTAATTAAACTTTAAAGAAAGGAGATCATTTCTTTTGATAACATACTTTTTTAATATATGTTTATGTATAATTTCCAAGAAATAATTCTTTCTTTAAAAAAACTATTGGGCTTCGAGCAAGGGCGGCGCCAGAGGGGGGTCTGGGGGGGCATATGCCTCCCATCGGGCATACCTGGCGCCCCCCCCATCGGGGTCAAATTTAATCGTCATCAGGGAAAGTTTTTTGATTTGAGTCTAGGAGTCCTGCATCGGGTCGGGTAACCCGCACACGACCCAAGTCGTGTCGAGTCGTGACAGGTTAATTAAAAAAAAAAGATCTTAGGTTAATTTATAGAAAACGAGAACCATGGATAAGCTTGGTGCTAATTTTTTTTCTTTGGAAGTTGGATTGCCTTGGCTATAATTTTTTTGGTTTCTGGATAAGTTTTGATTCTTACGCTTCGTTTTTGTTTAAGCTGATTTTCGAAAAAATGCCCAGAATTATATCTCAAATTAGAGTCCTGAATCGATTCAGGTTGCCCGATTTTACCTACAACCGATCCGAACCATGGCTCGGATTAAAGATAACTTTTTTCGTTGTGGTTGGGGGGTTTAGTTTCGGGTTCGGGGTTGAGTGTTGATACTTACGAGTAGTGTTGCCAGGTGTCCTGATTTTTCCCAAATTACGTCAAATTTTTGCGAGTTTAATCTAAATTAAAATTTCATTCCTTAGTCTGAGACGAGAAAATTTAAGAATTTAACCACATGTCGGTTAAAGTCTGTCGTCACAACATCTGGATTTTACCGAAAACCTTATACATTTTGTCTAAAACTCATTCATGTGCACTCACTCCTGTTCAATGTTTATTCGATTGACTGCAGATTTAGGCGCCTATAAGAAATACGATTTCAAGAAGAGACAAAAGGTGGAATTTCATCTGCTCACTTCGATCTTCTCATTAAAAAGCGTAGGGTAAGTATTTTTTTATAATTGAATGGGTGGGTAAATAAAAAGAGAGTTTTGTAATTCAAGCAAATTTAGTATCAAACTAAAATTTTCTTCTTTGTTCATCAATTTCAATATACAGTAGAGTCATTTTATAATCATATGGATATTAATCTCTAATATATAGAAGAGAAATGGAAGGTATAAATAAGAAAATAATTACATACATACATAACTTCATCGTAAATTGCGGGAATATGTATATACAGCAACAATAAAATCTTACATTGGGTCAGTTAACCCGATTCTACCCGAACGTGTTGGCCATTGGCTCTAAAACTTTGCTGCGGATCGGGTTGATTAATTTTTCCGCTTTCGGATCATCTCAGATTAGAACTTTGTTTCTTGGGAGTTGATTCGAGTACATCAAATTTTTCCAAAGAAAAATCCAGATTATTGTTTCAAATGATAAAAAAAATACTTGTACATGAAAGAGTAAATGTATGCAATCATTTTTCGAAATATAAAATTGATTTTAGGGATATGATTGCAGAATATTTTCCTGAATTGTTTTAGATTTAGGATTGATTTTTTTTTTATTTCATGCTTAGGATAAAGTTGTAGGTTCGAAAAATAATATTTTGTCAATTTCAGGTTGGGCATAACTCGAACCGTGCAGGGTTGTAATTAACAATTCGTGTTTAGGGTCGTAAGTTCGCATTTAGAAATTTAAAAATCGTGTAAAACAGAACACCGACTTACTTGATAATTTAAACTTAAATGTATGATTAGATTGAACAATTTTAATTAATAACTTAATTATACTTTGTTGAGGCCTGTGCGGGCCAAAATTTCCAGTTCCGGGCCTGGTCCGACTCATAAAAGGAAAAGTTAAAACTTTGGTCCGAGCCCGGCCTGGAAAAAAATTAAAATTTCGGCCCGCATCCGATCCAGCCCGACGGAATTTCTACAAAACATGGATTTTTACGCCAATTTGGTTAAAAGGAGGAGTTCTGGCCAAAAATACTTATTTTAGCTTTTTTAACCATTTGAAAAAATGGTTATTGTCCTGGCCAGGGTAGGAAATCAAAAGCATATCTGAGGCTTTTTATTGGTTGAATCCGCATTTTATTCGTTTTCTGGTTGGTTTATACAGTAATCTGTATTTCCCTTAACTTTCAACAAAGATGGATACTTCTGTTGCCACTATGACAAAAAAGTAATAAAAACTACAAAAAAAAAAATTAATAACTCATAAACAAATTGAGATACAGCTTTCAAACAAATTGCATTTAAAAATACATTTTTTTCTTTATACGATGGTGTAAAAAGTAATATTGTGGGATGTTTAGAAGTCTAAGAATGAAATTTCATTTAAAATTGGACTTGGAAATCTGATGATGGAAAAGCTTTTTCCCGAACAGCCAATGAAATGCTTGGATAATACATAAGTTTCAGGTGGATAATATATAAGTTTCAGGAAATTTGAGGAGTCGCAGGCGATTTTTGTCGCTTGCAATTTTTACGTGTAATAACACTATTAATGTTTAATTCATGGCTTACGTAATGTATGATCAACTCTGTGCGATTTTTTGTCTTAAATTTTAGTCTTTGAAAAAATCATCTTCCAAATCTGTCATTTGTAATCTGGTCTTAGATGCTTTATATTCCCTCAGCCATTGTTTTTTCATGTTTATAATCTTCATTTTTAAAGCATAGGTTGCGATATACATTTTTTTTTTCTAATGAATCTCTATTTGTATGTAAATTTTTCACTATAATTGATATCGTTAATCAAAAAATTATGTATTGGAGACTTAAAAATCTAAAAAATTCTGTACAGTAATGTCTTCTAAGACAGAATCTCATAGGAAAGAAGGAAAATGCGTTAGAAACAAGTCCCCTTCTTAGCTGGTATAAATGTAGGATATTCTTTTCTCACATATTATTATATTCATTTTGCATGGATCAATAATTTTTTCCATATAAGACAGGATTCCGTCATAGGCTGGTTCTTTTTTACACGTTTCACTGTATTTCATTATTATTGCCTAGAAATCTACTATTCTTTTAAACGAATACATTTTAATGTTTAATTGTAGAATAATGTCGATTTAAAAATATATGCACTTTTTGCAAAAATTTTTGGGCCAGGCCAAATTTTATTGATTTTTGCATGGAACAGGCCATGCCGAGACAATGATTTTGATATGGGTTGGATCGAGACTGGGACTGAAAATATCGGCTTATGAAGACCTAGGAAGAATGAAACTTGTCCCGTCTCGGTACAAGAAAAAGAAGTTAGGCCATGCCCGATCCTTTAGAAGAAAAAGTAAGGCCAGAGTCAGTATACTCTTTCAAGTAGTGACTAATCCCGCCAGTATTTATAAAGTAAGCATTATCGTCGTAAAACTGTTAATTATTTTAAAAACTCTAGTTCGACTCCTAGAATTTCACACCATTCCTTTATGGAAATAAAGGGATGAAGAAAGGAAGCTATGTAATACAGCAACCTGTTGAGATGGAACTGATAGAAGATATATTCATATAATCCCCTTATCAAGAGTTTTGGATACCCATTTTCTCCCTCTTTCTACTGCAGAAAAACATCATTAGAGTTCATAGCGAAAAAGAAACACTTAGTAGTCGACAGATGTAATATGCACAGAAACTGCATCTCTTCATCTTTCTTCGCCTTATGTGAGATATGTTTTAAACCAGACTCGCAAGCACTTATGTTCTATTCTGGTTCGCGTTATAAACTTATAAACATTATAATTGACTGTTACACTGAACACTATTTTATCAGACTTTACTTCCTTGTAACTTTCATAAATATCCAATTATGTGTAATTGGTTGATTACCTCAAAGTGCCGAAAATACATCCATATGGTTATCAATTTTAATGATGTAACACGCGCGGAAAAACATATGTAATATTCACTTTTAAAACGTCCTCACACAAGTGAAGACATACAAAATGTAATCTCTTTCTTAGTATCTCTAATTAAACTTCTCCTTTTTCCTTTCCTACAATATGAGTAGTTTCAATGAAGTACAGACACAATAAACCGTCTGTTACATGATTCCTATTTTAAGCCTGATGCACTGAGACCTGAAGGAGTAAAGATATACGAATATATGATGATACGGGATACTCCATAATTCTTAGACGCCCTGACTAACCGCGAGCTGAAAAACGGATATCTATACATAGAAGGTAAGGCCTTTAATTATTCTTTTATTGCTGTGATGAGGCATCGCGCAGTTTGCGTTTATAGTATATGAATTAGTGAGGAGCGTGTGGATTCACCCCAAAAACTGTTAGACTCACAAATTTTTCTAACATATTTTGATTATGAGACTGAGTTAATGTCTCATTTAGTAAATTAAACAAATATAGATATCCATTTAGGCAAATTAAGCCAGATAAATAAATCCGGTAGTCAGGTGAAGGAAAAAGTATCTAATTGACTTAAAGGAAAGAAAATTATGGCTTACGCAAAAGATAGTGCAGCCATTGAAAAATTTAACGCCAATAACTATTCTTGTTGGCGGTTTAAATTAGAAATGCTTTTAATTAGAGAGGAGCTATTTGATGTCATTACCGATCAAGCTCCAGACCCTTTGACTGAAAATTGGAATAAGAAAGACAGGAAAGCACGGGCACTAATCAATCTCAGTATTGAAGATGGGCAGATAATTAACATCAAACATTTAAACACGGCTCGAGAGACTTGGGACACTTTGAAAAATATTCACGAACGGTCCAATCTCTCAAGCAAATTGCACCTCCTTCGAAAATTGTATAGCACAAAGCTAAACGAAGGAGGGAACTTAATCGCACACATCACGAAATTAATGGAACTAATCGACAAATTAGCTGCGATCGGAGAAAATGTTACCAACTCTCATATATCTGCACTCTTTTTGTGCTCATTACCGCCGTCATATGACACATTGATTACGGCGTTAGAGTCGAGAAATGAAGATGAATTGACGCCCAGCTTTATTAAAAGCAAATTATTTGATGAGTATACTGGTAGAGTTGAAAATTCCGAAAACTCGGAACATAGTACTAAAGCATACAAGGCTCGAGAAAAATTAGTTAACACAGACCGCAAGAGAGGTAACAAATTTTGTTCCTATTGCAAAATGAAGAACCATTCGTACAACGATTGTTGGTTCCTGAAACGGAAAAATAATAATAATCCAGTACAAAATAATAAATTTTACAAAAATAAAAATCACACCACCTCTCTATGTTTTGAAGAAAATGCCCCGGCCAAAACCGCGAAACCGCAAGATACAAGACAGATAGGAAATGAAAATAAAAATGTTGCGTTGTTAATTGAACGACCCGCAAATAAACAAACTTTTATTATCGATAGCGGAAGCTCTAGCCATATTGCCAACTCCAAAGAAATGTTTTCAAATATGACTAGCGACACAGAAACTAACGTAACAGTTGCGAATGGCAATAAACTAATTTCATATGGCTCAGGGGAAATTGTAATTCACACAGGAAAAAACAACAGGCAGATTATACTTCGTGACGTACTGTTTGTGCCTGAAATCGAAACTAACCTGCTGTCAGTAAGCAGGGCAACGAAAAACGGATGTCAAGTTAAATTTGAAAAAGATACATGCGACATTATACATAACGATGAAGTAATTCTTCAAGGTAGATTAAAGAACAATTTATATGAAGTACAAGTAAACAATGATAATCAATTTGAAAGCAATCATGTAAACATTACGCATAAGTGTTCAAACACAAAATGTATTGAGTTGTGGCACAGGCGGTTAGGCCACAGAAGCTACGAAACAATTAAAACCATTGTACAAAAACAACTAGTGAACGGAATTACCATAAACAACTGCCGACACGACAAAGAATGTGAGGTATGCATAAAGTCCAAAACCAACGACGCCCCATTTCCCAAATCGGGTGCACATAGAGCCACAAAAAGGCTAGAATTAATCCACAGTGACGTATGTGGGCCGATAAATACACCCACCATAGGGGGAAAGCGGTACTTCATAACATTCATTGACGACTATTCCAAATTTTGTGTTATTTACTTAATGTCGAAAAAGAGCGAAGCATATGAAAAATTGAGGGAATACATCTCAACCGTCAAAAATAAGTTTGGAAAATTCCCAACCGCCATCAGATCCGACAATGGCGGGGAATATGTCAACGATGAATTAGAAAACTATCTTAAATGTAACGGAATCGAACACCAGCTCACCGTACCATACTGTCCAAGTCAAAATAGCATTGCTGAGAGGAAAAACAGGACACTGTTAGACATGACTAGAAGCATGTTAAGCGAAGCTAACCTCCCACATAAATTATGGGGAGAAGCAATCTGCACCGCAAATCATTTGCAGAATCGCTTGCCTTCCAAATCTATTAGCACTACGCCATATGAGCTTTGGCTAAACAGAAAACCAAATTTAAGATATCTTAAAGTATTCGGCTGTACTGCGTACGCATACATCCACAAATCAAAACGCGGCAAATTAGATGATAAAGCAGAGAAAGGCATTTTCGTAGGTTACGACAACCGATCGAAAGCGTACAGAATATTTACTAGTGACGAAAGAGTCATTTTAGCTAGAACCGTAAAATTCGCGGAAAATAACATGGGTAATATAAATGCTGATGAAAGTTCAAACACGAATGAGTTAATGTCAGAAACAAACAAACACACACGACAGACTGACACAAGCGTAATCGAATTTGATCTAACACAAAACCAAAATTCTTCAGATACACCATCCGCGTCTCAACATACACAACAATTGAGAAGATCTGAAAGGCATAATAGAGGCGTGCCACCGGACAGGTTTGCCTATGCAGTCCGGCATGATCCGGTATATGAACCGAAAGGTTGGCACGACATGCTAAACATTGAAAACCCACAAGAAAAAATGAATTGGATTGAAGCAACACGCGACGAAATAAACTCGCTTATGAAAAATGAAACATGGTCTTTGGTAAAACCACCACAGGGAGCCAAAGTAATTGGATCCAAATGGACCTACAAGGCTAAATATGATGAATCTGGGAAAGTAAAGCGTTACAAGGCGAGATTAGTAGCTCAGGGATTTAAACAAAAATACGGGGTCGACTTTGACGAGACTTACGCCCCAGTAGTATCCCACACCACCTTAAGATGTTTCCTCACTGCCGCAGCCTATCATAACATTAGTGTCAGGCACATCGACATAAAAACCGCGTTCCTGCACGGAGACCTAGAAGAAGAGGTATACATGTCACAACCGGAAGGGTACGTGAACACAAACGAACCCGATAAAGTCTGTAAACTCCGAAAGGCCATATACGGGCTTAAACAGGCAGCCCGGGCCTGGTACACAAAAATTACTGAATCTCTTAAAGAACTAAATTTTATGCAAAGCAAGGCAGACACCTGCCTATTTACACAAGGACAGGGGGAAAATATAGTCTACGTAGTTGTGTACGTAGATGACATTCTCATAGCGGGAAACAATGCGCAAATTGAAGAAGTAATAAATAAGTTAAAAACACAATATACACTTGAAGATTTGGGGGAAATTAGTAATTATCTTGGGATAAAAATTAAGAAAACACATAACGGCTTTAACCTTAACCAAACAACAAAAATAATGGAAATCGTTAAAAGGTTTAACTTAGAGGAATCAAAACCTTACGGAACACCCATGGAAACGGGCTTCTTAAGATCAGAAAAGGATAAAGATCCAATGCCAAACAACATAAATTATTGTAAAGCGATAGGCGCGTTATTATACATTGCAACTATAACTAGGCCAGACATACTACTGGCTGTAAATGTTCTTAGCAGAAAGAACGAAAATCCGTCGGAAAAAGACTGGAAAGGTGTTAAACGACTGATCAGGTACCTCTACCACACAAAGGACCTAAATCTCATAATCAGCACTGAATGTACACCAATTTTGGAAGTGTACACCGATGCCGATTGGGCCGGTGATACGCAAACACGAAGATCAACATCAGGGAATTTATTCCTTCTTGGGAAAAATCTGATACAATGGATAACCAAACGCCAAACTTGCATTGCGCAATCGTCAGCAGAAGCTGAATACGTAGCCGCAGCAAACGCTGCACAAGAACTTGTGTGGATAATAAAACTTTTACAAGATTTGAATTTACCACAAAACCTACCCGTAATTGTATATGAAGATAACATATCCTGCATAAAAATGATAGAATCTGAAAAATACACCAACAAGACAAAACACATCGATCTAAAATATCACATGATTAAGTATATGAAAGAAAATGGTACCATAGAATTACGTTATTGTCCGAGCAAATCTATGCTGGCAGACATTTTGACGAAGCCAGAACCCAAGCCTGAATTTCAAGAGAACAGAGACAAATTAAAATTACAGATCAATCTTGATTAGGGGCTTAAGGGGGAACTTGATAGAAGATATATTCATATAATCCCCTTATCAAGAGTTTTGGATACCCATTTTCTCCCTCTTTCTACTGCAGAAAAACATCATTAGAGTTCATAGCGAAAAAGAAACACTTAGTAGTCGACAGATGTAATATGCACAGAAACTGCATCTCTTCATCTTTCTTCGCCTTATGTGAGATATGTTTTAAACCAGACTCGCAAGCACTTATGTTCTATTCTGGTTCGCGTTATAAACTTATAAACATTATAATTGACTGTTACACTGAACACTATTTTATCAGACTTTACTTCCTTGTAACTTTCATAAATATCCAATTATGTGTAATTGGTTGATTACCTCAAAGTGCCGAAAATACATCCATATGGTTATCAATTTTAATGATGTAACACGCGCGGAAAAACATATGTAATATTCACTTTTAAAACGTCCTCACACAAGTGAAGACGTACAAAATGTAATCTCTTTCTTAGTATCTCTAATTAAACTTCTCCTTTTTCCTTTCCTACAATATGAGTAGTTTCAATGAAGTACAGACACAATAAACCGTCTGTTACATGATTCCTATTTTAAGCCTGATGCACTGAGACCTGAAGGAGTAAAGATATACGAATATATGATGATACGGGATACTCCATAATTCTTAGACGCCCTGACTAACCGCGAGCTGAAAAACGGATATCTATACATAGAAGGTAAGGCCTTTAATTATTCTTTTATTGCTGTGATGAGGCATCGCGCAGTTTGCGTTTATAGTATATGAATTAGTGAGGAGCGTGTGGATTCACCCCAAAAACTGTTAGACTCACAAATTTTTCTAACAGGAACGACAAAAAATCGCAAGAACTTTCCAATTTAGACAGGTTTTAATCTTAGCCTGTTTTAGCCGATATTTCAAAAATTTTCAATTTAAAGCATTATTCCGTTACACTGGTCCGTTTTAACAGGTTTTATTGTAGTGCTTAAGGATGTCCCGATTTTCAAGCGCCCCCCTTTTTTTCTCTCTCTGTCCCGCTTTTTGCGATACTAGACCTGACAACAGTACTTACGAGCCAAGTTCGAATTAGCTCAACTTTACAAAAAGAAAGTCTAAGCTATAGTTTTAGATGAAGAATTCATATTTAAATTTGAATGAATCGCTTTAAGTGTTTATTTTCTACATAAAAGATAGAATTGATATTAGAGATATAATTGCAGACTATTTTTTCATAGCTGTATTAAATTATACGATCTTTTTTGTGTCGAGTCAGGTTCGGTTTAAAGTATTTCGGTTTAGGGTCACTAGAAAAATTGTTGTCAGATGTTGAGTCAACGGAGATTTTTCGTAGGTTTCGGATTGACTTTAAGTTAAATGTTTGGGTCGGGTATAACCCAACATGCGCAGGAAACTATTTCAGATGATAAACTACGTATTTGAATATGAATGACTCCTTGCATGTTTATTTTTCTACATAAAAGATAACATTACCATTGGAGATATGATTACAGACTATTTTTTTATAATTTCATTATATTTTGGATCAATTTTCTCTGATTCCGGGTTTCAGTTTGTGATTGGAATTAAGTATTTCAGGTTCGATCGGGTTGTGGATAGACGGAATATCTTTCGTTGGGTTCGGTTCGGGTTGCAGACTGGTTTTAAATAAAATTTGCAGGACTGCAAATTTTATTTATTACCCGGACAAGACCCTAGTTAGGTGTAACGTTTAACAGCTAGTTTTCCCAATGACACTTTCCAGTTTAAATAATTTTAAAATAATTTTTCGTCACTTCGTGCGTTTTTGATAGGGATTTGTCAACTGATTTTTTTCATTTACCTCCGACATTAAAATACGGGGTGAATCCTGCCTGAACACAAACCGCGTTTCGAAAAAATTGGATTGAGTCCTCACCTTACTTGATACTCACCTTACTTGATGCGGGACTCTTGTTTCTAGAACATTGCATTTTGTTAAGGGCGGGGTATTCCACAGTGGTTCGACTCATAAACTGGAGAACTGTTCTATACTTTGTCGCTTACACACTGCTGTATAACTGCCATATATGTACACGTAAAATCTGTAATATTGAATGACTTCTTATTGGGAGGATGCTGGGTGGAGGAAAAGTACGAAGCAGAGTTTTCCTATCAGGTAATGCTCAAAAATGTGGATTTTTTTTTTTTTTTTTGTGGATCTGTCCATTTATAAAGATTAGGTGACTGGTGAGGTGTTTCAAAAATAACCTTAAGCGCTTTTTTCACTTTATCTACCATATTCTTTGATAAGCTTCGAAATTTATGTTTTGAATAAAAATTGTTTGATACTCTGCAATTTGTCTTTAATTTAAATAGCAGTTTGAGTGTTAGAGATCTGCGCATTTCGGGATATGTTAAATCCGGACGCGAAAATTGTATGTTTTTCACGTAATTAACCAACATATTACACCTGTTATGAACAAAAACAAAAAACAAAGAAACAGAGCAATGTTTTATTGTTCATTTACTCCACTAATAAAAGAGAAAAGTTGCCACAACTATACCGAGGGGGAAAAAAAAATTCTGAAGTATAAAGTGCCAGTCCCGCCAGAATCTACAGAAAAAATGTAACACCCGGACGTGTTCTGGGGAGATGAAGTTCAGGACCGGACCAACTTTTCAAAAGCTAAAATTTAGCCCGAGCTCGTACCGAGTTTTCAGATAAAATTAAGCCCTGCCGGAATTTAATGAAAGAAACTTTTATCGAGCTCGGGATTCGGGACAGGCCCTGACTCGTGGAGACCCCAAATATATATTATGAATTTGGC
Source organism: Maratus speciosus (assembly GCA_963932465.1). NCBI lineage: Eukaryota > Metazoa > Arthropoda > Arachnida > Araneae > Salticidae > Maratus > Maratus speciosus. Next base: position 52,128,848 of record OZ010788.1, on the reverse strand, counting down.
CCCCCTGTCAGGGATACTGTGCCCCCCCCTGTCGGGCAAGTTCTGGCACCAACCCTGGCTTCAAGTAAATTTTAATATGATACAACAATGGCTATCTGTTAAACTTGTCCTTCCAGGCTCTTTGATGTTCGCCTTTTATAAAAATAGATTTTTAATAATATAATCAGATATAACGTTTGTTTAATGATGACTTTTTTCCCTAACTTGTGCTGTTACTTAGCATTCATCCAGATTCATGAAATATTAATAAAACAGAACTTTTCTTAAGAAACATACCTTTATTTTAGATAGCTATAAAAAAAGAATAAAAAATCATGCATCAGAATAGATTATGAAACACTTTCCAACAATAAAATATATCAAAATATAATTCAGAATTTTCATTTTTTCATACAATGAACTGAGATATCTAAAAAGGTAACTTTAGAAATACAGAACTCAGTAAAAAAAACATTTTCAGCAATTGCTGTTCATATCTGGTAATGTGTATGAATTAGAAGCCTTCACAGACCCGGGCTTGGCTTGAGGCCCGTACCAGGCCTGGTCAGCAAAATGAAAAAAAAGTTTCCAAAGGGCCGGGACGGCAGATTAAAGAAAGAAATTTTATTGGGCCAAGCCAATGAAAAGAAAAAAGTGAGCCTGGATGAGTCAATGAAAAAATTCCGAGCCGGTAAAAAATTTAGAAGGATCAAACAAAGCCAATAAAATGTGAACAATTTTCAATGGACATAACTGAGATGAGGATAAGTATAAAAAAGCTGCACGAACTGATGCTAGTTGACATTATTATCGAAATATAACATGTCCAATGTCCAGCATAGAGTAGTTGCATCGTATCTGAACCAGGGCTTATTATTTTAGTAGACTCGATCCAAGCAAGGATCAGGCTTACAATTTCTTTTTACATATTGAGGCTATCTGGTGGGCTGGTACTGATGCTATTCTGCATTCTATGGCTTGCGAACCTATAGTAATCTATAATGTTAAATTTTCCCATAATTATGTATGCAGTATTCTAGAGAAAAAACTTAATTGTATGTTAAGAAAAATCAGTATTTTCTCGGGAAATTGAACCGGGTCTGTTGTCATTAATTTTTGCATGGTCCGGGCCTGTTTTCTCTAATTTTAGCAGAGGATGGAGTGGGCCATGAACCACAAAAATATAAACGGGCCCAATCCTGAAAATTCTGGCCTGTGCAGACTTTTAGTGTGAATTCTTTTGTGCAGCCATGTATATGGTCTATAGAATTTATACACTCCACATAATAACCAAAAAATTACATAAGTTTAAAAATATATACTACAGCAGAAAACACACTTCTAGAATTATCAATCATAGTCAGTCCTCGAATTCTTTTGTGCATATCTGTAAATAAATGATAAATAATATGCACTCCATAATCTATAGAAAACATATTGTAGTGCAGCTCAGTGATCGATTTTAATTTTATTATGTTTGAAGTATCATAACACCATTAAAATGCATCACAAATGATTTTTCCATAAAGATCATAATATAATGAAATTCTTTTATGAATCCATGTAAACGAACTATACATGCTAATTATTTTATACTCCTGGTAAAGCCTATTATAGTCCACTTCAGTGATGCATGCCAATCTCATTATGTTTGAAATATTGCAACATCAATAAAATGCACCATAAATGATTTTTTTTCGATAGACCATAATGTAACGAAATTCTTTTGTGTGTCTCTGTAAACAAACTATAAATTCTACACACTTCATTTTCAATATCAAAAATTCTATACTAAATCTCAATCTATACTAATACTAAAAAGAAGTAAAGTTTGTTTCTTTGTTCAAGGTAATCTCTGGAACTACCAAACCGATTTCAAAAGTAATGGTATCAAACTGATGGTGTTAGTCCCTGTTCCAACATAGGCTATATCTCATGTCCATGACACTACCCCACAGGCAGTGCAGGAGCAAAAACATTCTAAAAATGCGCTTTTGTGTTACTAAAGGGCCTAGAAACATGAAATTTGGAATGGTTGTTACTTATAAAATATAAATGATCTCTAAGATCATTTCTTAAAAAATTCAAAATTTAAAAGGAGTGAAAATGCGCAAAAAGCATTCTAAAAAACGTTCTAAATGCCGATTTCTAGGCAATCTCAGGAGGTACTGAACCAATTTAAAAAATAATGGTGATATCCCTTGCTACAACAACATAAGCTATATTTTATGTCGGTGTCATTAACCTGAAGGGGTGTGCATGACCAAAAAATGTTCTAAAAATGTGATTTTTGTGTTACTGAAAGACCTAGAAACATGAAATTGGCATGGTAATTACTTATTTGATATAAATGACCTCAAAGAACATTTTTTTAAAAATTCAAAATTTAAAAGAGGTGATAATGTGCGAAAAGTGTTCTAAAAAATGTTCTAAATGGTGATTTCTACACGATCTCAGGAAGTATAAACTGATTTCAAAAGTAATTGTTAGAAATTGATGGTGAAAGCCCTTGCTCTAACATAGGCTCTATTTTATTTTGGTGTCACTACAGACCTGCCAACATTTGAAAATGAGAAATCGTAGCACACAAAATTTAAATTAATCTGGAAGTTGGTTGGTTGGTTTTTCGTGTTACACAGCCATCTTTTGACATTCATAAAAGGAATAAGGTTTCAGTCTTTGAACTTAATATAGTAAAATTTTTTCGTTTGAAAATTTTTATGCGATTTTTAGAGTTTCTTTCCGTTTCGCAGCGTTTTTTTTCTTTTGAATTTATACATTTGTACAAAAGGATCCTGGTTCCAATTTTTTAGCCCAGTGCAGTAAATTTTGACGAAACTCGAGATTTTTTTCTTGCGATCATTTCAGGATATTCTCAATTTTTCCACAATCGTAATTCACATTTTTCTATCACGATTCTTTGTTGAAATCCGCACTTTTTACCATGAACTTTTGACGAAATTCGCATTTTTTACTACGAATTTGTCGAATTTTGCGTTTTTTCCGTGATCCTTTTGACGAAATTAGTGTTTTCTTTCTGCGATCTTTCGGTGAAAATTTGTGTTTTCTTACTGATTTTTCGATGAAATTGGCATTTCTTACCTGATCTTTTGACGAAATTCGCGTTTTCTTTCAGCGATATTTTGACAAAATTCACACCATTGAAAACACAAAATCTCAAATCTCCCCCCACCTCCCCGGTCCACCCTGAAATCAACACTGCGTTTTTACCATGATCCTTCGACGAAATTCATTTTCTTCTGCGATCAATTGACGAAATTGATTTTTTATACGGTCATTTGTCGAAATTCGCGGCAGTTTATCGCAAATCGTGCGATTTTGCATACTATTTCAAACCTTGCCCCTCAAAGAACTCCCCCCCCCTCCCTCCTTTTCAGAAATTCTTAAAATGGCACCTTGTTTCTAAGGGAGCGAATTCCTGTATAAATATTTACAGAAACACGATTCACTCGTGGTTAATATACATAAAGAGAGTGTTTTATGTTAAGAAGTTTGTTTTGCAGACCAGATTTTTTTTTTTTTTTTCAATGAGCATTTTTTAATGTCCGAATTTTCGGACTAATGACCAATTTTTAAAACTTTCGGAAATGAATACTTTAAAATTTTGGAAATTTCGCAACAGAATCACGCCTGAAAAATATGATGTGCGGGATAAAAATCGCAACTAGAAACAAAAAATGCGTTTGTGTTTTTTGCAAAAAATCGTAGTTTAAGACCTATTTTCGTAGCATCGTAGTTTATAGGTCCAAATCGTAGCAACTACAATTTTTTCGTAGCAGTTGGCAGGTCTGTCACTACCACCGGGTATGTGTGTGTGGGGGGGAGGGTTGCGATGTTTGTGTTACTGAAGGGCTAGAAACATGAAATTTGGCATGGTAGTTACTTAATAGATATAAATGATCTCTAAGAACATTTCTTTAAAAATAAGAAATTTAAGCATGCTAAAAGCATTCTAAAAAATGCTCTAAATAGCGATTTCTACACAATCTCAGGAAGTATCAAATCAATTTCAAAAATAATGGTTGGAAGTTGATGGTGACAGGTCTTGCTCTAACATAGGCTCCATTTGTCGATGTCACTACCACCTGGGCATTGCAGGAGCAAAAAATATCCTAAATTGCGATTTTTGTGATACTGCAAGGCTAGCAACTTGAAATTAGGCATGGTTGTTACTTATAAACTATAAATGATCTCTAACAACATTTCCTAAAAAATTTTTAATTTAAAAAGGGGTGAAAATGGGCCAAAAGCATTCTAAAAACATTCTAAATTGTGATTTTTATTCAATCTCAGGAAATATCAAACTGATTTCAAAAATAATGGTTGCAAATTGATGGTGACAGTCTTTGCTGTAACCAGTGGCATGGCGTGAAAATTTTCGGTGGTCATCGCAATTATTTAAGTTTGTGGTTAAAAATTATTAACTCTAAAATTCAATGGTTGAATGTTCAAAAAAGAAACTTTAAATCTTACCTTCACTCATACATGAACTCCAAATGTTCTGCTAAAACTGGATCGTAGAGTTTTAAAAGCTTATTAAGAGTTTTAAAATATTGCTTGGTCATCGCCGCATCCAGCGATGACCGGACGCCACGCCACTGGCTGTAACATACGCTATACTTTTTGTTATTGTTACTACCACCTGGGGGTTGTAGTAGCCAAAAATTTTCTAAATTGCGTTTTTTGTGTTATTGAGGGGTCTAACATTTTGAAATTTGGCACTTAAAAGATGCAAATGCTTTCTAAGAATCATCGATATAAAATTGAAAATGTAACAGGATTTTCATGTGTGCAAAAAGCATTCTACAAATATTCTGAATTAAGATTTTTACACAATCTTATTAAATACCAAACCATTTAAAAAAATAATAGCTGCAAATTGGTGGTGATAGAACCTGCTCAAAGATAGGTTATATTTTATGTCAGTGCCACTACTACTAGAGGGTTGCAGGAGCAAAAAACATTCTAAATTGCGGTTTCTGTGATACGGAAGAGGCTAGAAACTTGAAATATGGCATGATACTTACTTATAAAATATAAATGCTCTCTAAGAACAGTCAGAAACAAATTTGAAATTTAAAAGGGGTGAAGCAAAGGGAAGGAGTGAAAAGTGTTCTAAAAAAGTCCTAAGTTACAATTTCTATGCAATCTCAGGAAATAATGAACTGATTCCAAAAGTAATGGTTGCGAATCAATAGTGACAGTCTCTGATCCTACAGAGGCTATATTTTATGCCAGTGCCACTACCATCTTGGGTTGGCAGGAACAACAAACATTCTAAAAAAGTCTTTAAAAACTTTATAAATTACATTTTCTATGAAATATTAGGAAATACTAAATAAATTTCAAAATTAATGCTGGCAAATTCAAATTAATGGTGACAGTCCCTGTTTCAACATAGGCATTTTATGTTGGTGCCACTACCACCAAAGAGATGGTAGACCGTTAGACAAGGAGCTTGGAATTTGACATGATGGTTAATTTTAAGATGTAAATGCGTTTTATGAAGATGGTTTCTAACACTTTCAAAACTTCAAATAAATACTGAAATGAGCATATGAAATGAGAATAAAAGCTTCAACATACTTTCTAAATTATCATTTATTTAGAATTAGTTTTAGTTCTTCTAATTAATTTAAGTCTCATTTCTGCCTTATGCAATGTAATAATGAAGTTTAGTCAAACTGTGGCATAATTAGTAATTTTTGAATTATTCCTAAAACTATAATTTCTTCTAATAAAAATTAGACATACAAATATCACTTGGCATATTCCAACTATTACGCGATCAAAGCCGAGGGGTTTGCTAGTAACATATAAAAATTACATGGCAATTCGAATATATTTACAAGAGTTAGAGCACAGAAGGACAAACAGACAGATAAGCAAAACAAATATATGACTAACAAGCTGAATTCATAAATATTTTTTCAACTTTGTTGGAAAGTGTTAAAAAAGACAAAACAAATTTCAAACAGATTCTATTATAGCATATTATTTTTCAAATTAACATCTTACTCAGGATTTTTTTCGACTCGTTCTTCAATCTGCTTCATGAGGGCATGAATTCGAGGTGCATGAGATCGAAATCTTCCATAATACAATGTAAATGCATTTTCAGATGGTGACAAGTTATCTCTTCGAGGAAGTACTTGCTGAGTGGCTTGTTGTAGCGTAGAAATAACATAAGATCGTATCATGCCCAACGCTTGACTTTGAAGATGACGAAAGCGAGATAAATATACCGGAGACTCTTTATAATTTATCTAGAAGCAAAGTATATTAGTTTAGTTTGACAGAAAACAGCAATACACACGAATGTAATATTGAAATGAAATAATAATATTTATTTATCTGTCAATTTTGAATAGTTCAAAACTAATAACACTTTACAATAATTTTCAGAGAAATATTTAATTAAAGACAGTTCATATTAAAAAATAGCAATTTATGTAAATCTATGCAACAATCCCCATGTAAAATTTTATAATCAGAGATAAAACATGTCTATACTTTTAACAGTAAGGACTCTGTTACTTGCTCGCCAATGCGCAAAAAGATATTTTAAGAATTATTGAAAAAAAATCACAAAACAAAATTGATTGCAGTAGATTATATACTAATCAAGAAATTTCCTTGTATGCTTCATTATAATTTCTATTTTCCACTTTTATTGACTTACTTATTAAGTATAAGTATGCATTCCGAAGATCTTTCAATAAGTATTGATGCTGACCAATGAATATGATGTCATATGACACAATCATAGTAAAATATTTTATATTCATGAATGAAAATCCATCTTTTATTTTGAGAATGATATCATTAAATACTTATTATGATTCAGTAGAAATGACATAACTTTCAGAAATGTCTTATTCTGTGCACACCAATGATCTTTAAATAAACAATAGGTAGTTTGATCTTTCACATGCAGAAATAAAAGTTAATGAATATAACTTCTTATTAACACAATCATTATAAAATATTATATCCCAATTATAAGTCTCCTTTTTTAGAAGCAAAAGCAGTTACATTTAAAGGCAGGTGCTTATAATTGAGATTTTTAAAAATCATTTAAAAGAAAAATGTTTTATCATTAATTTAGAAGTAAAAAATGTAAAGGTAGTACATGCCTTCTGTGTTTCCTCAGATTTTCACTTAAAAAGAAAAAAGAAAAATCTAAATACCTGCCCTCTAAAATTTCACAAGTACACAAAATTTAAAATGTTTTAAAATCTTTATTCTTTGTTCTGGTCTATTAGTTACTTCATTGGGACAACAAATAATCTGTTATCTAAATGTCCCCCGCCCTCCAAAATTACCACTTCCTCCTTTAATCCTCTAGTACCGTACTTGCAAAGTTTAACCTTTAGAACTCTTTAATGTTGAATTTTTTCTGATCTATATGTTACTCTATAGTAACAATAAATAATCTATCATTTAATTTATCACTTCTCCCCCCCCCCCCCCCAAAAAAAAACCTTTTTGTTTCCCTTCCTTCCACCACATATCATGAAGTTTAAAAACTTCAAATTTCTTTAATTTTTTTTAATTTCTTCATCTTTATTTGTGATTTCCTTGTAACAATATTTAAATAATCATCTAAATTACCTCTCCTCTCAAAATGTCCCTGTCTTCCTTGCCCCCTCCTTAGTACATAAAGTTTAAAATATTTATGGCTTTTTTTTTTCTATTTACAATTGCTGTAACAATAATTAAATAATCATCTAAATTACCTATCTCTCTCCTCCCCTCCAGTATACAAAATTTAAAATCCTTAATCCAACTCTTCTCGTATATTTCTATTCTGCCACCCACAAAAGAAAGGATGAATTTCTAGGAATGGGGAGAGGAAATATTTCTTCACTTTTTGCAGTTTGAACTGTTCTCAGCCCTGAATTTTTTATAGTAGGAATGAGAAAATTCTTTTAGAGAGCATATTTATTATAAAATGGGCACCCAAGCTACAAGAAAAAAGGGTGGAAATTTGCTTTGCCTCCTCGAAGCACATTTTAAACTGTGTATTCTGTGTGTGTGTGGGGGGGGGGGGGGGACGAAGCATAAATTTCAGAGAGAGAAGGGAAAGGAAAGCATAAATTTTGGAAGACGTTTGTAATTTAGATAACTGATTATTTATTCTATTGTTACAAGAGATTAAAAAATAAAGGAAATATAATTTTTTTAAAATAGATTTAAATATTTAAATTTCTTTTGCTGGAAGGAAAAAAGGGAAGGAGTAGACATTTTGGGTATAGAAGGATAATTTAAATAGCTAATCATTAATTTATTGCTACAAGAGATGGAAAAATAGAAAATAGTGTTTTTTAAAGATTTTACATTTTGAATGTTGGGGAAGAGTAGTAATTTTCAGAAAGAATTGTAATTTAGATGATTGATTATTTACTTAAATATTACTAAAAAGCAAGAAATAGGACAAGAGAACTTTTAAGATTGTCAAGATTTTAAACTTTTTGTGCTTGCAGGAGGGGGGGGGGGGGGTAAAAAGTCTTTTTGAGGGAAGAAGGGAGGAGCTGATAATTGGGAATGGAAAATGAAGTCAAAATTGCTTAAAAGTCATGTAATGATATGTTGAAATAATTTTTTATATGTTTATACTGAAATAATGACAGATATGTAAATTTACAGTAATCAAATTGTATTACTCAAAGTTTATAAACAAGCTGTCTGAGTTTTAAATAATTAACTTACTAGTAAGCAAACAAACATAATTAAACTAAATAATTTTAGTAACATGCAGAATTAAGCTTAAAATTCATTTTTATGTTTCTTAGTTATAACTTATTAAATTAGCTCCCAAATTTATGTTAATGAAAGTTCATGTAACTTAGATAAATATTTAAAAGTTTAAAATTAATCTATAACTTGTATTTTCTGCAGCGCGTTAAGATATTATAAGACCACTAACGAATTGGTGCACTTCTGAAGGAAAGGACACAATATGCAAATTTTTAGCATGTGTACTTAAAATTGATCATAGAGTGTTTTCTGTTATAAATGTTACATTAAAATTTAAGTTACATTTTATTAAAATCTTCTAATTTTTTAAAAATGTAAACAAGCTGACTGTTAAGAAATTACAAGACCACCTGAAGATATCAGCATATTATACATCACATCAGAATCATTATAAAATGTACGCGTTTGTATATCGTGGAAGTATTCCCGAGAAACAAAGATGCAGGTTTAGACAGTGTTATTTATGATATATTTGAAGATGCTGCAGGGTAAAGAGTTGTCTGTGACCGAAGTAAGAAAAATTTGGTTTTATAAGGGTGCTGGTAAATCTGAACAAGAAATAGCTTGGTTAATGGTTAATGAAGCATTCTAAATCTGCCATTCACAATGAAATAATTTGAAAAAAGGATTATAATAAAATTAAATGATCTGGAAGAAAAAGGATTTTGACAGCATGGGATAATCGACAAATATTTTGATTATCAACTCAAAAAGGTCTTTCAACTCGGGAAATTTCGAACCATTTCAGCAAAAGAAATTCACACGTAATAGTTTGGAAGAGTCTGAAATCAAATAATAATGCAACGTATGAAAGTGTTGGAAAAAACTGAGGTTAATGAAGCATCATAAAGAAGAAAGACTGAAATGGGCTAAAAATGTCGTCATGGGACAAGAAATGGAAAGAAGTGATATTTACAGATGAAAAAAAATTTAATCTTGGTAGTCCAGATGGTTATAAACACTATTGGCATGATTTGAGGAAGGAACTGAAACAATGCTTCAGTTGACAAATGGGAGGATCAGTCATGGTTTGGGAAGCTTTTAGTCATGATGGATTATGAGGATTTAACCTGAATTTCTGAACGAATGAACTCTGTGCAATGTCAGGCTATGTTATATGATCATTTGATACCGTTTGGACCTTGTTTAAGTGGTGCTAACTGGATATTCCAGCAGGACAATTCTTCTTTCCATGTGTCTAAATCTACCCAGAAAAGGCTTAAAAAAGAAAACATTCATGTTTTGTAATAGCCAAGTCGAAGTCCAGACATGACCCCTATGGAAAATCTTTGGGGCATATTAAGTCACAAAGTGTATGCTAAAAAGAAACAGTTTTTATCTGCCAACTAGAAGGAGCCATTGTAAAAGAATGGCACAACATTTCTGAATCTGTACTTAATCACCTGGTCACTTCTATGAAAAACAGAGTGTTTGAGGTTATAAGGAAAACTGGAGGACCAATATCATACTAATTTACAAATTATTTTTATTTTTAGACAAGTCGTCTTATACTTTGTTAACAGTGTATTTTTCAATCATTGCTTATATTTTTGTTAACATACTTATTTATTGCATTACTCAAAATTATTGCAAACTAATTTTAATAAATATGTTGTATTTTGATATCTCATGTGTTTAAACTATAATTAGGACCTTTATTTACTTCAGAATTTTCAAAATCAAAGTGGTCTTATAATTTCTTAACACACTGTAATAATAACACATAAAAAGGAATATTATAGTGCATTATACTGTATTGTACGTGTACATTGGGTTCTTAAGGAAGTTGTTTGTGCATCTACTGTAATTTTTCATATTAAGTATTCGTTCAGATTAGTGTGGTTTTGATTAGTGCAGTAATATCCCAGGACCAATTAATTGCATTCACCGAGACAAACCTGTACATTATTATTACTTATTTTGTACATGACTTTTATGCTGTTGAAAAAACAAGTCATTATTTAGATTACTAGAATACAATTAATACAAAGATATAAATATAAATTAAATATGCATTCAAAAACTTACATTAGCTTCAACATAGGCAATGCATTCATCCAGCCTCGAAAGCAGAGGCAAAAATGACTCATTAACGACAGATAAAGTAGGAGATGAAATTTTCTGAGAAGAAAAATCAATCAATAATTAGTAACAAAGAAGTTCAATCAACAAATAAAAAAGCAAACAAAAATTGCCATAGTAAAATTAATAGTCAGTATAGCGAATTAATAATCAGCACAGAAAATTAAAAAAGATGTTTAAATATGGCTTCAATAATGCCTTCTAATGAGTGAACAACAAATAGAAGATATTTTTGTTTAAATTATTTTATTTTATTTATTAAATAAGGCAAGTACTTATTTAAAAATAAATTTACAGTTGTACAAGTGATTTTGTCTGTGAAATAAAAAGGAATATTTTCCCAGTAATAAAGATACAGTAAAACCTCTGTAATGGACACTCCCAAATAGTGGAAAACTCTATTTAACGGACAGTTTTCCAATCCCCACTCCCAAACCCTAAACTTTAGTATGTTTAATCTCTGAATAGTGGAAAGTAATTTTGCTGATAAAGGATGAAAAATTATTTTTTAATGAGAAAAATATGGAAAAAAAAAAAGTAAAAAGCCTCTAAACTTATCAGGACAATGTGTCACAAAATTTTGTGATCACAGATAAATGTAGGGGGTGAGCTGTGGAAAATTCCCCTCCCACATCACATCCGAGAAAGAAAACATCCCTCCTTGAAAGATTTAGGATTTTCTGCAGATTAATGTCTAGAAGTACAAATTTCTTGATCCGCAGAATTCCATAATGTACATACATCATTTTCTCTTTCGTTTCAAATGCGCGTAAGATAACTTCGTGTACAATTGGCATGAAACTTAAGGATAGATAGTACGCTGACTAGTTCTTTTTATTTCATTATACAAGCTCAAACAATTTTTCAGGTAATCTTATACAGTATCAAGAAACAAAGAAAAAGCAAAAAAATTATTTTAGTAGGGCTTGTTCGTAAAATTCAAAAAGTAATTAACTGGACTGCATCACTGCATAACATAGAAGAGAGAAATCAGAGATGTCGCATGGCACCATATTATCTGAGAAAAGAAAACTAATCACTGAAAACCTAACACACGATTTTATTTATTTATCTTTACTCTTTCATAAAACAAAGAAGTTGCTCTATTTTTTTTCTCTTTTTTTAGGGGGGGGGGAAGGGGGGAATTGCATACTGATTTTTTGGCAGTGAGAATTAAAGGTGCCAAGAATGCGACAAGAGAAGGAAAAAAACTATTTCACAATATCGATTACTGTTTGACTCTTGTTTGTGAATGATATTTCGAGAATAGCGCCAAAATGAAAACAATTAACTTTAAAAGAAAAATCTGAAATTGTAAGTGTAAGTGTATCTGAGAAAGAGAAATTGAGTTTACAGATTCTTGCTGAACATTTTAAAATAGGTAAAACACAGGTGGGAGAGATTTTACGAAATAAAGAAGAAATCAGAAATTTGTGGATTACTAACTCTAACGAGAACACCAAAAATATGAAATTGAGGAAGACTAATTCCATTGAAATTGATTCTATAATTCTGAATTGGTTTCTTCAGTTCATTCAAAAAACATTCCTATCAGTGGGTGTTTGATTCAGGAAAAGGCTTTAGAAGTCGCTAAAGAACTCTGATTGCACGATTTTAAGGCTTCCAGTGGGTGGCTGGAAAAGTTTCAATCTCGGCACAACATCTCTTTCAAAACAATATATGGAGAAGCAAAATCAGTAAATATTAAAGAAGTGGAGGATTGGCATGAATGACTGCAATCAATTTGTGAAGGTTATGAGGAGAGAAACATTTTTAATGCCGATGAAACCAGACTCTTTTTCAGAATTTTTCCAAATAAGATTTTGTGTTTTAAAAAAGGATGACTGTATCAGTGGAAAAATGTGAAAAAGACGACTCACTATTTTATTATGTTGCAATGTGTTAGAAGAATTTGAAATCTCTCTTATTATTGAAAAATCTCTGAAATCCAGGTGTTTACTAAAGAACATTCAATTTAATAAATTTGGTATTGTGTGGAGAGCCACGGACAAACTCGATCGCCTGCCTTATATGGCCTTCACAATTCCCCTCTTAGTTTCGGAATCATTAATGTTCTACTCTCTCCAGCAGATGGCATGAATACAAACTGTAAATAGATTTTCTCTACTGTAAATAATGCTTATTAAATGTTACTTTTACATATAAAAATGCGAAAAACCTCGCTCTATATGCGTTATAAAAGATATATATTATATGTATATTTTCCCTCAGCGTTCTTTATACTATAAACAGGAAAAACTAAAAGATTTAGAGATAAATAAATCCAATGCTTTAAACAATTAAAAATATTTTAATTAACACTCTACTATAACATCAAAAACAAAAATTATAAGTAAATTTTTACTTTTATTTACATTTAAATTCTTGATTATTTGAAACATTGAGAATTCTAACCGTAAAATACACAGTAAAAAAAATTTTTAATAATATTTATTAGTTTCAAAATAGAAAATTAACCAAAATTTTTTCAAAAAACTAAACTCTACTCAAATCAGGATAACTTTTTAAAACATTTAATTATTTTTACACCATACTTCGGATGGAAAATATAGGTATATAAAGTTGATTGCGGACAATTGTTTCAATAATTTTAAACATTGGAAGTATAGAAGATGAAGTGTATTAGGAAATAGAAAAATAATAATTATTATAGATTTCTATTATGTTTGGGAAGAAAAATAATTTTATTTTAAGGGAAATTGTAAAATCAAATATTCGAATTCTGGACAGTCATAGTATAAAAAATATAATACATATATATTTTTTTAAATATCTACACAATATTCAGTACATCGAATATTTTGCACGATTCTTAATTATTTAAAAAATATAGATATATGCATTTTGCAAACAATTTTCAATAATTTTGGCCATTATATGTGTTGATCTGAAATATACAAGCATATAGAAAAAAAAAAAGAGTTAAATATTTTAACTCTGGACAGTCATTGTATTAAAGTACGATAAAAATAAAAAAATATTTAGAACTTTCATAATATAAACAAAATAAACAAATCTTTTCGCCAATATCCGGCAAGAAATCATATCTTTTTTTTTTTTTTTTTTTTTTTTAATGGAAACTTACACGATTCTTAATTATTTTAAAAAATATAGATATTTGTACTTTGCAAACAATTTTCAATAAATTTGGCATTTGCCATTATATGTGTTGATTGAAATTACAAGCATATAGATATAGAAAATCAACACACGTACATATAAAATTAAATATTTTAACTTCGGACAGTCATGGTATTAAAGTATACGATAAAAATACTTTATCGTATACTTAATTGTAAATAATAAATAATAATAACGTAATTCTGGACAGTCATAGTATAAAAAATATAATACATATTTTTTTTTTAAATATCTGCCCAATATTCAGTACATCGAATATTTTGTACGATTCTTAATTATTTAAAAAATATAGATATATATTAATAATGTATATTAATATATATATATATTAATAATAATAATAATTTATTATTATTATTTTGTTGATTATAATATCAACAAAATAATCAAGCCTTTTCGCCAATATCCGGCAATTAAATTATTGGATTTTTTTTTTTTTTTCAAAACATGGATATTTACACGATTCTTAATTATTAATAAAATATATATATCTGTACATTGCGAATGATTTTCAGTAAATTGAGGGTGCTGATCATGAAATACAAGGAAACAAAATAAATAATAATAATTTTTACAGGTTTCATTATTTTAGAAAATCAATAAGTCTTTTTCTTTTAATATTATGTACTCCATCCCAGAATAGCTTTTGAAGAAGGTTTAGAACACTGGTTAGAAATTACAGAATATTTTTTTCAGAATTTGAAAATATTAATTCGTAAATCTATTTACTATACTCATATAAATAAATGTATCTGTAGATATATGCACATTCAATTTCTTGGTTATATTTCAAACATTGAGAATTTTTACAATAAAATATACAATAAAAATTATAAAATTAATATTAAGTAAACTTTAAAAATTTTCTTGATAAAGAATTCTTATATGGGGCATTCTCACAATCTTTTGACTTTTATGTCCCTAAATAATAATTTTTATTTTAGTACATGTTCTTGGTTTTTTTTTTATTTCATATACTGGGGAACATCCCATTGCATGATTGCACAACAATATTAACGAGATAAATAAGTTTTGGATGATGTTGGGGGTCCAAACACCTGGAAAACTCCTATACCGTACCGTGTCCCTGATGCTGATTTTTAAGTTTGGAGCTGTCTGGATAAAATTGTTTCAATAAAAATAATTCGATGTAATTTTTTTCTGAAACTGAAACTATTGTTTTATATAAATAAGTAGCTAAAAATTAACCTGAACACATTTTTAGGGTTGTTATTATTTTTTAAACTCTGTCCCTGGGTTTTAGATTCCTTACCATCCCTCTTCTAAAATTATACAGAAAATCACTTCAGATGCAGCCACAGAATTTTTTTCAAGTTTTTTCTCATGCAGAAGTGTGCTAGAGAAATAATGACTAAAATTCTTTGGCAGGAAATTTACTGTAGAATTTAAATCAGCATTTAAATATCAATTTCAAGAATCATGGCTTTATTGGTAGTCTCACCATCCCCAAGGTTTATTCCTGCACTTTTCAAAGTAAATTAATTTTTTTTTTATTATTATTTAATCCAATGTAAATAACTGTTTCTAAAAATCAATGAACATTTTGGCTACCACTTAGTCTCAGCATGATTTGCCTAAAATAGGTGGTAATTTTCCTTGCCGTTCCATCCTTACCGTCCCCTTTTTTCCCATTTCGTCCCTTTTTACTTTCTTCTATCTTTAGAAGAAGAAAGTATTGGATTTGTGAAAATTTTCGACTTTCGGTTTTCGACGGATTTACACGTTTTAGGGTGTACGTGTTTTTACAAAATGTCTGTCTGTGAGTCTGTGAATCTGTTAGTCAGTCTGTCTGTATGTGACACAAATTTTGTGGGCGCTCTATCGCAAGAACTAATGCACGGAATTTAATAAAAGTTTATATTCAGTTAGTCCCTGATATAAATTGGTGCTGATTAGTTTTTGGTGTAAATCTCTCAATAGGTGGTGCTGCTATGCAGCCTTTTTCACGATTTCCGCAATAGCTCAATCTCCAGAACTAATGCACGGATTTTCATCAAACTTCAGATTCAGTTAGTCCTTGACATGAATTGAAGTTTTGAATATTTTGGTGTAAATCGCTCAACAGGTGGCGCTGCTATACTGCATTTTTTACAATTTTCGCAATAGCTCTATCTCAACAACTAATGCTTGGAAAATCAACAAACTTCAGATTCAAGTATACTTTGATATAAATTAGTGCTCTTTGTGTTTTAGTGCAAATCGCTCAACAGGTGGTGCTGCTATACTGCACTTTTCAGAATTTCCATTATAGCTGTATCTCAAGAACTAATGCAACAATTTTCACCAAACTTCAGAATCAGTTAATCCTTGATATGAATCGACATTTTGTACATTTTGGTGTAAATTGCTCAACAGGTGGCGCTGCTATACAGCATTTTTCCCGATTTCTGCAATAGCTCTATCTCAAGAACTAATGGACACATTTTCATCAAACTTCAGATTCAGTTACTCTTTGATATGAAATGATGCTGACTACGTGTTGGTGAATATCGTCCAATAGGTGGCGCTGCTGTGCTGAATTTTGCACTATTTCCTCAATAGCTCTATCTCAACAACTAATGCACGAATTTTCATCAAACTTCAGATTCAAGTACACCTTGATAAATGTTGATGCTGATTATGTGGTTGTGTATATCGCTCAACAGGTGGCGCTGTTATGCTGCATTTGTCATCATTTGCGCAATAACTCTATCTCAAGAACTAATGCACGGATTTTCCCCAAACTTCATATTCAGTTAGACATTGACATAAGTTGATGATAATTAGGTTCTGATGTAAATCACCCAATAGGTGGCGCTGCTATGCTGCATTTTGATGGATTTATACGATTTTAGGGACAGTAATATCTCAAGAACTAATGCATGGAATTTCGTTTTTTTTAGAATCCTCATGATGAGCATAGATGCACTGTGATAATGAATTTTGAAGTATTGACAAGTATGAGATAGAAGAAAGTTTTGTGATGGCCTGAACATACTAGTTTCCTATACCATCCCCTTTTTTTACCTTACCGTCCCTTCTTTAACACCCCTTTAAGACAATGTTATACCAAAATTTTGTACTAAAAATACTACATTGTTATTATTTCTTATTTGAATGTCCTGTGAGTACTATGCAAAATCATTATAAGTAAAAATGTAGAAGAAAATAAAAAGTTTTAGTGGTGAAATGGTAAGGAAAATTAAACTCGCAAGTTTAATTTAAATCTCAGTTAAATAAAAAAAATTTCGTGGCTGACCATTTTTTCTTTATTTTGAATCATTAAGGCATTCATCTATCAGATTAAACTTTTATTTTAGCAAGTTTAATTTCACCTGATTTTTATTCCCGAAAGTCAAAAGATTGTGAGAATGCCCCATATGAAGATGAATTTGCCTCATTTGTAAAGTTCCTTGCCATATTTTTTAAAATAATGGGCAAAAATTTTGCACATATTGATATTAACGAGCATATATTTATTATATGCTCGTTGAAGTTACATTCCCACAAAGGGTTTTTTATTAGTCTCGGATATATCAATTCATAACTATATGGAACACAACAATGAACCATTTTTTAATAAATAAAGAAATCAAAAATCACACTTTCATTCAAGTTATACCTAAAAAACACAAGAGTAGATTAGGGAGAGTAGAGAAAGATAAGGAAATTCCAAGCGCCCTCCTACACTTATCCGGAGCAAAAGTATGATTCCCCAAAAACAAAGGGGTTTCGACTGTTTGTTATGGCCATATAAGGGATCGAGTTTGGCCGTGGGAGAGCTAATAGGAAAGCATGGATGACCAGTCCTTTAAAGAATGGTTAACTTCCTTTGATAATACGATGAAAAAACAACAAAGAAAAGTTTGCTTGTTTTTGGACAATGCAAGTTCTCATCCAAAACATTTGAAATTCGACAATGTTAAAATTGTGTTTTTTCCCCCAAACACAACTGCAGAATGCCAGCCACTTGATCAAGTCATAATGCACAATTTTAAAGCCTGGTACAGAAAGCTTTTATTATGCCACATTCTTTCACAGTTAGATTCTATGAATACACTTGAGAACTACCTAAAATTAGTTGATGCTCTCAATGTTATAATTTGGATTTCCTCAACTGTAAAAAACATAAAACCAGAAAGTGTACAAAAATGTTTTAGAAAAGCAAGCTTTATATTAAAAGAAAATTAAACACACATTTCCAACACAAAAGATGAATTAAGCAAAATAAGTGAATTGATGAAATGTATCAGGAGTGAAGAAACTGCCAAAAATTTCATTAATATTGATGATAAGTTATCTACTAAGAAGAATCAGTTGATGCATGTGATTATATTCTTTCAGAATTTTTGACAAATCTGACTCTATTAGTGATGATGAAACACTGAAACTGGATATGCTTCCTAAAATATCAAGAATTTCCAAGAAGCGGCAAAATACAGTAAGCAGTTACACAAATTATTTGTAGGAAAAAAAAAATGATTCAGAAGGATTTAAAACCATTGACAGAGTTAAAACTTCACATTGAAAAACAAATTACATGTAATCGCAAGCAAAAGCGAACTTTTGTAACAGATTTTCTTCATAATAAATATGATAAACTGTGGCTAAAGGTAACGCACAAATTTATTTCAGTTTTATTGCTTAAAAAAATCATTTTGATTTCTGATTAATTACATAATAGAGGTTTTAGGACATATAGAAGTCAATTAATGAAACATTACCCATTTCTTAGCAATTTTTGAATCGCTGAAGTTTTCCCAATAGGGTCATTCCATGTCAAATCATCCAGCAATTTTACAAAATGTCACCCACCATCTCAGATTTTGACGAAACTTGGAACATGAAAACATACATGTATCAGATGCTACCACATGAAATTTTAATTGAATCCAATTAAAATATTTCAAATTATAAGCATCTGAACATGTGACACTTTTCTTTTTCTATGGACATTTTTAAAGTGTTGATTTTCTGTATGGTTCTACAAAAAACTTCATAACTCTTTACCAAATAATTAAAATGGTTAAAATTTTTGGCAGAACTTTCTTTATATTATTTATTTTATAAAGTAATACCAATTTTTATTTTCTTTTTACAACAAATATATTTTTTAAATTTTTGAACTTTTGAATACCCATATAAAATTGACATTTCATATATGAATTTCACAAAAATATTTTTAGATGTGCTACCCATTTTATTTTGCTAAATATTTTTTTATGATCTCTTTATTAGTCAATCTTTTCTCAATAAAAAAATTAAAGAGGTGTTTTTTTAAAAACTTGAGAAAAAAATTTTTCTTTGAGATTTTTTGAATATTCATATAAAACTACACTTCATGTATGAATTTCAAAAGAAAAAATATTTTTAGATGTACCACCCATTTTATTTTGTTAAATATGTTTTTATGAGCTATTTATTAGTCAATCTTTTCTCAAAAAAAAAAAAATAAATAAAAATAAATAAATAAATAAAGGTGTTTTTTGAAAAACTTGGGAAAAAAATTTTTCTTAGTTTTTTTTTTTTTTTTTTTATGCATGTATTTTGAAGACATATAAACATATAAAGAAATAATCTAGCATAAAGATGATCTGGAAACTGATAAACTTTATTAATATTCAATCACCTCGTAAATTCTGGACGCCCCTCCCCTTACATTCCAAAGATTCATGAGATACATATTTAGATAGATTCTTCAATATCCTGTCAAAATAAACATAAGTGCCATATTTTTCTAACTAATGCTAGATTTAAATATTTATTTATTTATTTTTTGGGAGGGGGGGGGGGGGTGGCATCTTGACAGTTTTTGTCAAAATAGTTTTCAATTATTAATATATGATATTATAAGAGGATTGACTTTTAAAACTAACATCAAGTCTTTTAACTTCATAAACAGAAATAAAATTATTATAAATAAATTAAGTAGAATTAGTAGCAATTCAAGGTAAAAATAATGAAGTTATTAAAAAAGCAAATGAATAAAGATTTATTTTGATAAATTTTGTGTATAATTTAACAATATGTTACATAAAATTCTAAGTTCTATATCCTGTAATAAAATCATACTTTTTTTTCTTTGTTACTGATATAATATATACATACAAAATTTACTTACATATATGAGACAGAAGTTTTTCAAGTTTTAACCAATTTCAAATATTATATTTATTTCTGTGCCAGATTTGCACTTTTTTATAATTGAATGGTTAAAGGTGTTTATGATAAATTTAAATGGAAATAGGAAATAGAAATTCAACGTATTATTTCACTAGATATTGCTTTTTATAAATGCTCCACTTACGATTGATTGTTTCAGTAGATTCTTTCGAAAGAGCATATGGCCGTCCTGTTGCAGTAGTCAATTCAATGCTACATAATATATGGTTGAAGGGCACGTTGCAATAATCATTATTTGACCAGCAAAATGAAGTGGAAGGCCCGTTGGGATGCATAAACTTTATATTTGCATCTTTTTCATCATATCTATGCTCTGAATAATCTCAATATACCAGTGATTATTTAAGTTTTTATTACTTTATTTTTATTTCATTTTGAAGACTATAGGTGAAACAAAACTTAAACTATAAATTTATACTTTCCACATTTTTTAAAGAAGATGCAAAGCTTAGATTGTTTGAATGAATATAGCTTTACAAATCAATTTATACTTACTGGTTGTTTTTGAGTTAGTATAATAGAAATTTTATTTGAATACATAGCGGAAGTTAATTTGGCACAGATGTCATATACGCCCCATATTGGTGCGATTTTTTTCCTATGCCAATTTGGCGAAAACATCAACAGCATAAACAACAACATCCGGGTTACCTTATCAAGCAAAATAACGATACTTTGGCACCAGTTAAGTACCCGTTGCGTATATGACTTTGGCGTCAGAAAACAATCGCGCCAATATAGGGCGTATATGACATCTGTGCCGTTAATTTTCTGTAACAGAAATATGAATTTTATACTTTAATTTATTTAAATAACATTAAAAAAGGTTTTTAGAAACGAAATTATAGTTTAATTATAATATTTGTTTATTATTATTACACGTATTTTTGAAGAATTTTGAACTTTAACAATACTTTAGATATATTCTGTAAAATTAACAAAAAAAAATTTTTCTCAAGAATTTCAAAAAACACCTTTCTAATTTTTTTATTATTAAATGGTTTCCTTTTAAACTATATATATAAAAAAAATCAGTCAAATCAAATGGGTAGCACATGTAAAAAAAAAATTAATTACATATTTTCATATTTTTCTTAACTCCTTAGATAAAATATTTTTTAAAAACAATATTCAAGTTCTAAAAAGTTTTATAAACCATTCTTTTAATAAAATACATTATTAAGAATCTCTAAAAAAATATATAGCTAATTTTATTAATAATATTTAGAAAAATGAGCATTTTTATCCAACATTACATGTTTAACGGAAGATCATTTTCTGCAAAAAATTGAGTGAGAGGGGTATTTTTAAATGCTTGTAACTCATGAAAAAATTATTATTTTAAACTGAAATTTCGTGTAACAGCATATCTTTAGACATTGTTTTTGTGTTTAAAATTTCATAGAAATCTGTGACGGTGGGCGACATGGTCTGGATGAAGTGACATGGAATGACCCAATAGCGGACAGTTTCTGCATTCCCGAGGAAAGGATTAGAGAGGATATTTAGAGGTTTTACTGTATTATCATTCTATTTTTAAATTGAACTTTCTTTTAATAATTAGTTTAAAAAAAATTAATTAGCACATGTATTTATGTGTAAAATTTTCATTAATTTAGTAGTTTTGGTGTATTTTAAGAATTGATCAGCAATCATACTTCATATACAGTCATGACTAAGTTAAAAAATCAATTCTTTAAAACCTAATTATTGCTTACTTCTTAACAATAAAAATCAGTTTACATTTTCTTACAAAAGTAAGTATACTAGACATCAGAGTAAAAAAATTATTGAAATGAAACAGCTGAAATAAAATTCTAGCTAACAAAACAGATAAATTAAATAGCTATAACATAAAGGACGAATGTGTCCATGTGTAACGCTGACATCATTTTGACGATGACAATGCCAGGCGATTAAACTTAACTTTTACCAAAATTTTTTTAACTTTTAAACATCGCACATTTTCAATATTTACACTGTTCACTAGGAAATAAAATGTACTTTCAAGTGCAATGTGTCTGAAAACTGCATACATATTTATTTGAAAACTGCATCGCAATTTACTCAATTTTTATTGTTTTAAAAATAATTTTCAAGCATGATTTAAAAAAAATATATATTACTCTCGTGCGCAGATAATCACGAAAAGTAAGTCCAAGGACTTAAATTAATATAAACAGCTCAGCATTTGTTTCTAGCTTATATTCCATAATGAAATTAATTCATCAACAAAAAACATTCATCAATCAATAAATAAAACAACAAAATATAAATAAAACACAAATTTCAGACATGTAACTGAATTATTTGCTTAAACCATTGAAATGGCCAAAATAAAAAAGGCTGATTGTACATAGTGATCTTTGGTGATTTCTTCAACTGTTAATCCCTGGAGAGAGGCCAACGCTAAAGTATCACTTTTAATACATTTCTCAAACTTTATTTGAATTCTCAATTGTTATTTTCATATAAATATGATTTTTGGTTTTGTTAGTGGACCTGATGAAGACCTTGTTGCAGACTTTCAATCGCTGCTGCAAATTTTTCGTAAAACACCAGGAATCTTCAAATGGATATGCCAATCACTTACTAAATGCTGACAGGCCTGTATTGATGTTGATGGTGGCACATTTGAGCACCTTACTATAATTGTTTTGTCAATAAAACACTTCTTTTCACGCTAATTATTCTTATTTTTTGAAACTCTGATATTCAAGCATAAAAAAAACAATGATTGTCATATTTTTTTTTATATTTATTACACAAAAAAGAATATCCATTTTTAAATTATAAAGCTATCTAGTTCATCAATATAGCTTTATAGTCAATCAATTCTTCAAATTCATACTTAAGTTATTTCTTTCAAACTAGCCTGATATGAAAATCAAACAGAGAAATAAATTAGTGTTAATATAGCATTTCAAGTTTTAAAAACAAAGTTTGAATAACATATCTAAAAAAAAAAAAAAAAAAAAGGTTATGTTAATTAAATATATTTGTTGATTATTAAATAATAATAATATAAGTTGCTAACAAACACAAATATTTCAGAAAATGCATTATTTAATTAAAAACTAGATTCTGCTGATTGCTAATGGTGATTGTGTCCTAATTAAGAAATAAACTTGGCTAAATTAGCATTACTCATCAGGAAAATTTACATGGGTTGATTTGATTCTTTCTCCCTAAATCATAAACCGATTCCAAAACTATTTCTCCTATTTTTGCCAGTTTGCAAGTGTGAAAAAGTTGAAAAACACTGGCTGACTTATCTTATTTTAGAAGCAAAATAACCAACCAATTTAAACATTTTCTTTATCAGTTTTATTAATCATATTCTGAAATATTTAATGATGAAAATGATAGCTTGATTTTTTTATTTAAAAAAAATTGCAAAATTATTAAACAATAATTTCAGGAAATTAAGGAGAAGAGACCCGATGATTAATAAATAAAAGCACGAATTCAAGTAATTCACTAATCACTAAACATAACTTTTATATAGTAAAAAGTAGTTTACGACATTGTATAATTTTTTCAAGAAATATATTTTACAGCTTCAAATAATGTTAAGATAAGAAACTATTAATTCAATTACTTAACAGATTTCAATTATTCAAGAAAAAGTGGTCTTTTGTTTTGTTTTTTTCAGAGGGAGGAAGGAGGAAAAGGCTTGAATCAATTCTGTGTTTGTTTTCACCGTTCAGCTAAACAAGGAGAATTTTAAAATTTTTGAATGAAAATCAAACAAAAAATTTGATAAGGTTATTTGTATATTTGAAATGTATTTTTAATTTCATTAGAATTAAAGAAATTTTAGTACAACAACTATTATAAATCCAAATGAATAAAAATTTGTTGCTATATTTTAAAAAGAGAATGAACAATTATTCAGTTAACCAGCCACCCTTAGTGACCAGTTTGGTATCCCTTAAAATTTATGTTTGGGAAAGCATGCTAAGCATTGTATCGTGTTACTTTTATAGAATAATTTAATTTACTTGGACTCCTTTAAATATAATTAATATACTCCCTTAAGCTAATATTAGTTTTTGTTGCATTAAAATATCTCAATTTGTTAATTTTCTGTAAGGAAGTAAACCTTATTGGTTTACAATGGATGTCTATGGGAATTTGCTGAAATATTACAGATATCGCCAAGTTGGAATCACTTTTGGAGATATATCACTAAGTTGGTGACGAACTTGGCAGATTTGGCGACAGAACAGAATCCCCTTATGGTAACCCCCCTTATAGGAATGCAGATGCATTAAATGCTGTCCAATAACCATTGAGATGCATTTCATTCAGGCATTGCCATTAAGCAACAAATAATCACGATTTCTGCGCCACATACAATAGTGTAATGTGTATATATATATTCATTTGCTAATAAAACTAAACACTATCACATATGTTTACCAAAATTTTAAATAACTTAACCAACTGAATCATATGTAGTCCAATAGAAATAGCCCCCCCAAAAAAAGGCCTTACCTTGCAAAAATTCGGGCAACTCTGATTTTTTGGTATTGGGTATAGGTTGACCCTCTAATGAAAAAACCAAGTTTTCGACCCTCTAAACCCTGTGCGTTTTTTACTATATCGGAAAATTAAAATTTTTCCTCACTTTTTTTTATTTTTCTTGATTAACTCGGTTTCAGTGCCTTTTACAGAAAATATTATAATCACAATTTTGTAGAAGACAAAATTCTCTACAACATGCACTATTCATGTTTGTTAATTGAACAAATAGGAGGCGAGATATGGAGCCAGGAAAATGGGGTACAATTTGCAAAAAGTGGAAAAAACAAAACAAATGACGTTAGTTTTCCCTTAATAATGCATTTTTATTTTTCCGTTTTAGGGACAAAAGTGTCGTAATAAACTTTGTAAAGTATGAAGTATCCTACAAGTTTCATTCATTAGAACATTAATTATCTCTAACAGACTCTAAAATCAGAACAACATGATTTATGGTTCAAACAGGACAATACCGCCTGGCAAGTCACTAATTCAAAAACGATCTTTAATTTTCTATACTGAACAAATGAAGCAATTAATTGATTATAGTATGGACATTAAAAAGTAACTGGAGAATAGTTGGGGGTGTGAGGGGTGAAGTTAACCAAAAAACTTAGTTGGTAGATAGAGGCGCCGCACAGAGTTTGGGCTAGGAATTGGAAGTCTAAAGTAAAATTAAGAGCTGGGAATAATATAAAAAATACTGCAGAGATAAATAAAATGTCATTTAAAAATTTAAAAAGGGAAAAGGATTATACAGGGCCGAAATTAGAGGGGGGAGGTCATATGCTTCATTTGCCAGAATGGAAGGCAAAAAGGGCGCAAAATGAAGATTTGGTTTGTCGTATTTATATTAATTTGTCATACAAATTTTTGTTAGTTGGTCAAAGTTTACATTAATGTTAAATCTACCTCACATTGAGAATATTATTCGAACAAAAAGAGGACCAACAATTATGATTATGCATACTAAGACGGAAACCTGTATAAAGCGGAATTGTTTTCAGGGTTTTTTGAATTCAACTTTAAATTTTAAAATAAAGCAAAAGATATTATAAACTTATGAAATTCTGTATGTAAATTCACTTTGCACAGGAGCGGGTGAAAATCCATGTTTGCCCCAAAATTAAAAAAAAGCTAATTTCGGCCTGGAAGTATCGAATAGCTGTTAAAAATGAATTCAGAAAGCCCAAAATGCATGATTCTATATATTAAAAGTAATAGCGGAAGAAATATTGACAATTAAACAAGTATATGAATATTATTATACTATGTGGCAACGCTCCTGATGTTATACTGGACCTTGAGGACTTTGACGGCCTAGAACAAACAATCGAGTCAAGTACAAGAGACAGGTTGTGCCAGAGCCAAACAGCAGAAAAAGGAAACATATATAAAGGGACTATACTTACTATATATTTGTTGATTAGTATCTTGTACATGATATCATTAATTAATTTGTGTTTTCAATATAAAAAATAAAATCTCTTTTTTTAAAATTATTAAATTGCCAGGCAGTATTTTGCTGTTTTTAAACAAAATCTTGTTGCTGTGATTTTCAAAGTCTATTACAAAAAATAATTACCTAATAAATGAAACTATGGTCTACTTCATGCTCTAAAAAGTTGATTATGACTGTTTTGATTCTGAAATGCACTAAAAGTGAGCTATAAAGCAAAAAATACTGTCATTTGTAATTTTTGCAAATTTTACCCTATTTTCCCGGCTCTGTATCTGGCCTCCTATTTGCTCAAATTTCAAATAAATAGCGCATGTTGTAGAGAATTTTATCCTCTACAAAAATGCAAAATATTATTATTAATTAAATGTAGTAATTAGTAAATTAAATGTAAAATACAAAAATTATTCTTTTTTTTTTTAATTATGAAAACAGTGCTTTATTTTTCTTTCTCGACATAATGCCTCTCTTAGAAAAGTGTTTTTTACTGTAATTTCCTGCATATAGGCCATGGCTATGTTAAGTCTGTTTTAAACCAGAAATTTTTTTTTAAAAATGAAGTCAAATAAATGCTAAGCAGAAATAAGTCACAATGTATTTTTTTTTTTAAATCTGGTAGAAAACAGAGTTATCTAAGCCGTGGCTTATACGGAGGAAATTACGGTAATAATTTTCATATATTTGATTAATTAATTGCCAATGTTTCTTCCACTATTACTTTTGACGTATATGCATTTTGAGCTTTCCAAACTCATTTTTAACAGTTATTCTTATTTGATACTTCTAGGCTGAAACTAGCTTTTTAAAAAAAATATTCTAGGACAAACATGGATTTTGCACCTTCCCACATACACACAGTCTCCTCCTCCTACGGAAAGCGAGTTTACATACAGAATTTTATAAGTTTATAATATCCATTGCTTTATTTTAAAATTTAAAGTTGAATTCAAAAGACTCTGAAAACAATTCCGCTTTATACAGGTTTCCATCTTAGTACGCATAAGCATAATTGTTGGTCCTCTTTATGTTGGGAATAATATTCTCAATGTGAGACGGATTTACCATTAATGTAAACTTTGACTAACTAACAAAAATTTGTGTGACAAATTAATAAAAATACGACAAACCAAATCTTCATTTTGTGCCCTCATTGCCTTCCATTCTGGCGAATGAAGCACATGCCCTCCCCCCTCTAGTTTCGGCCCTGTATAATCCTTTTACCTTTTAAAATTTCTAAATTATATTTTATTTATCTTTGCAGTATTTTTTATTTATTCCCGGCAATTTACTTTCGACTTCCAATTCTTAGCCTAAACTCTGGGCGGTGCCTATATCTACCGACAAGGTTTTTTGATTAACTTCAACCCACCCCCCACCCCAACTATTCTCCAATTACTTTTTATTGAACATACAATTAATTGCTTCATTTATTCAGTATCAAAAATTAAAGATCGTTTTTAAATTAGTGACTTGCCAGGTGGTATTTTCGTGTTTTAACCATAAATCGTGTTGTTCTGATTTTAGAGTCTGTCAGAGATAATTAATGTTCTAATGAATGAAACTTGTAGGATATTTCATACTTTGCAAAGTTTATTATGAGACTTTTGTCCTTAAAACAGAAAAATAAATAAATAAAAATGGGTTATTAAGGAAAAACTAACGTCATTTGTTTTTTTTTCACTTTTTGGAAATTGTACCCCATTTTCCTGGCTCCGTATCTTGCTTCCTATTTGGTCAATTCACAAACATGAATAGTGCATGTTGTAGAGAATTTTGTCCTCTACAAAATTGTAATTATAATTTTTTCTGTAAAATGCACTGGAACCGAGTCAATCGAGGAAAATCGAAAAAAGTGCCAAAAAATTTTGGTTTTTTTGATATAGTAAAAAACGCACAAGGTCTAGAAGGTCGAAAACTTGGTTTTTTCATTAGAGGCTCAACCTATACATAATACCAAAAAATCAGAATTACCCAAATTTTTGCAAGGCAAAATGCTATTTCTACTGGACTAATGCAATTTGCATGACATTTTTAACAATTTTTCTGGAATGACATTGTTCTTCATTTTCCTTGAAAGGAAAATAGAAACTATTTTTAAAAGGATTACTTATAATTTATGCATTACATTTAAATTCTAGTATGAATGTAAAATAATTAATCAAAGAATTTTTACCTGTGATAAAACTTCTAGTTCATTGAAGTATGCAAGCTTCTCAGATATTGTTTCAGCTGAAGTAACTAGCTTTGTCTAAGGAGAAAACATATTTATTAGCAAAATATGTTTAAAAACCAATTTAATATTTAATCATGAGCAGGGCAAGAGCATCACTTTTCTGTAGTGTGTGTAAAAACTAAAGAGAAAATTTTTCATTTTATGCATGGATTAGCCTTTGAACAATCTCACACTACGTGAATTTCAGTATATCATAACAATATATCAAAACCTCATTAAAACTGTTACATATTTTCATCATAAAAAATTTGTTAGAAAAATTATCTTGCATGATCTACAACGAACTTCAAATATGCAACTAAACTATTGTCTATTATCTAACTAATTTTTTTTCCCTGTTAATGAGATCACATGTTTTGAATCTCTCTATTCTAAAAAAAAAGTAACTAACGCTGTCACCGCCAACACTGACACTGATCTTTCTTCACTAATATTAAGAAAACAACTGCACACAAAAATGAAAACTGGTAGTATTATAGAGAAATGTTTATTAAACACGCTGAAGTAGACAGTTTTAAAATTGAATAATTATTTTAAGAGATATTTAATGTTAAATTTGGTCAAAATCGTTCTATTAAAAAAGTTTTATAGGAGCAAAAACTAGTCATAGGAATAAATAAATAGAATGCTAAATTCATCTTTAAAAAGTTAAACTTAAAATTACACTATGCGCAAAATACTTAAAAGATGGTAAAAATATTTGAAAAAGATGTTAAATTACTTTAGCATTTCTCAGTACTTTCAACTATAAACATAGCCTTCGCCAGACAATACAAAAATACTATTATTAGCGTCTTATTTTCAAATTTCATGTTGCTGGTGTCAAAAGGAGTGAAAGTTAAAGTCAATTTTTAGAAAACACTGGGAAAATAAAAATATGGATATAGATAGGTTTTATCTGACAACATACCCAGAATTTGGATAAGTTTGCTTAAAGATTCATAAAACATGTAACATTCCACTTCCCTTTATATCCATATTTTTATTTCCCCAATGTTTTCTGGATCTAAAAATTGACTTTCACTTTCACTCCTTTTGACACCAGCTACATGAAATTTGAAAATAAGACGCTAATAACAGTATTTTTGTATTCTGTGATGAAGGCTATGTTTACAGTTGAAAGTACTAAGAAGTATTAAAGTAATTTAACATCTTTTTAAAATATTTTTGTCATCTTTTAAGTACTTTGCACATAGTGTAATTTTAAGTTTAGTCATAGGAATTTAAATTTTTTTCTGAGGATATACATTATAAACTTGCGGCGTGCAGAGTGTATTTATTTTTTATTTTACTAATTATTTTAGGATTTTATTCAAATTTTCAACATTTCAAGATATTTGTTTTCTGCGCAAAGAATAATATTTCCTTTAAATTAAAAGAATAGTTACAAGCGACATTTAAAAACAGAAAAAAAAACTTTAAAATTAGAATTAAATTATTAGGATTAAAAGCAGGAAAAAAATCACAAATTATATCATAAAAATTGTATTTACATCTGAATATTAAAAAAGAAAACTTTAAAATAATAAATTCATTAATATGCATTAGAAGTAGAAGTAGTAAAAGGGGTAAATTACGTCATATTTAAAATGGACAAGTAATATTGCTAAACAGTTTAAATTTTTAAATATTTTATGCAAGGCATTGATTTCATATTTCGATAAGATCTTTTTAACTATTGTTGCCAATTCTAAGACAGCATAAATAATAATACTTCCTTTTTAATAGCAAAAGTATTTTCATGTGAATATTAAAAAGAGAAATAAAACTTTGGCAAAAATTACGTCAGATTTAAAATGCCTTGTTTATAATAATTTTCTCATATCATTGTTATAAAATACTGAAAGGCAAAGACTCTGTTTACTTACAAGGGAACCACTTTTGGTGTTGCTCGCACCTAGCATTGAGACCTGGTGCATTTTAAAGCCCTATATTATGAAGTTTGAGAATCGATAAAATTTTTCTGTTAAAATAATATTTCTTGATTTTACAGCAGCATAACTTTCGGAAAATGCAATTTTCGAGACCAATTATCGGACTATTAACATTGAATTTTTTTAAAGAAAAGCATTTAAAAATAAAAATTAGTTAATAATAAGTATAAAATATTTTAAAAAGTTTGAAAATTCCTTCAAAAACTCACAAATTTGATTTTGAAAAATTGCAACATTATATTCATATTTTTGGCAGGGAAACAGTTGGCGTTTATTTTCAAAAGTAGAGTTTTACGGCAACCCTAGCCAAATGTCATAGCTGAATTTGTAATGGCTAGAAATTGCAATGTCCGATACATTTAGCAACAGTAATTTTTTTAAATTGTGTAAAAATATTAATTTATTTTATGATTACTTTTACCAAAGGACCATTTAATACAGAAACATTTCATTTTAAACATTCAAAACTTTATTCCATTCGATTTCAAAAGAAAATTGTTTGCTTATTTTCTATTTCACTAAAAAATAGTTTTCAATGATCTTCAAAGCTTTTATAAAATTATATTTATTACTTATATATTTATCGTCTGCATAGGAAAAGAAATAAAGACCTAATATTTGTTTCTTATGCTATCAATTATTATTTTTTTTAATCGCAATCTGAATACTAGTAATATGTACTGTATATTTACTGTTTGGATAAAGCGGTCGGGAAAATTGTAGCGCCATATTTGGCGACTTAACTCACTTTTGGCATAAAATAAATAAAAATGTAATAATAAAAAATTAAAAGTATAAAAAAGTATATGAAATATGATTTTAACAGAGAAATTTTATCGGTTCTCTAACTTTCATGTATAGGGCTACAAAATGCACCAAGTCTTGATGCTAGGTGCGAGCAACACCAAAAGTGGTTCCTTTGTTAGTTCATTTACTTTGTATTCAGATAGCAGGTAATTCAATAGTAATTGAAAAAAATATATAACTTAACATAGCAATTTATTCTACTAAAATATTTCAATTATAGAGCTAATTTTCTATAATCTGATGCGCAGCCAAAATTGGTGTCAAACATGAACAATACTGAGAACAATTATAGTTTCAAGCATATGAGATATACAATCCTTTTTTCATCAAAAAAAAAAAAGACCATTTAGTATATTTTAGCATATTTTGCAAAAGTATTTCATTTGATATTTTTTTTCTGTCTTCAATAAAATTAATACATCAATTTTCCTACACTTTTATTTAGTAAAATCTTTTTTCTTACAAAACAAATCAAAAAATTTTACTATAAGTAAAAATAGATTTTACTAAATTAAGTCATGTTTTCGTGAAATGCAGTTGTATCGACATAAGACAAACATGAACAAGATAAAAGAGAAAATGTTAATCAGTTATCATCACAGAATGGTCGGAAACACATTTAGGCACCAAACCATTCAACCAATTTTTTAAAAAAATGTATAAAGTTCTTGCAACAGTGGTATGTAATATATTCACCAAATGGAAGCTCAATCAAAAACATAAATAGGGCACTGTTGTGTTCACTCACACACACAAATACATAGCAACATTATCAAAAAATCATCAAAAAAAGAGCTCTGAGGACCCGAAACTGTGAGAAAATTGTAATATAACTGCATGCATTCACACATACACATGGAAAAGGTTTTCAAATAG
Organism: Maratus speciosus; assembly: GCA_963932465.1. Classification (NCBI taxonomy): domain Eukaryota; kingdom Metazoa; phylum Arthropoda; class Arachnida; order Araneae; family Salticidae; genus Maratus; species Maratus speciosus. Next base: position 52,096,825 of record OZ010788.1, on the reverse strand, counting down.
AACAACGGATTCAGGGAACTTCAAAATGTAAAAATATACAATATTTCCATAATCGGATTTTTATCATGATTACAATATTTTCTCCTTACACTTTATGTGTATGGGAAGTAAGAACATGCAACAATATTTAATACAACATTTGGAAGTGTTTGAAAATATTTTACTCAGTAGTATACTTTAATTTTTGTTATTTTAGAATTTAATAGCACAAAAATTTCCAACAATAAGCAATTACTTAATATTGAAATATTTTTAATAATTTGATACATATCTAATTTTATATAAAAAATGAAGAAAACTAAATCACATTAAATAAAAAAAAACATTTTAAAGTTTTTTAGAAACTCAGAAAACAATTAAAAGTAACAAATGTTGCTGCATTAAGCTGTAAGACAATTTCATAGTTTATTCTGGATCTAGATCAGATCAAACTTGAAAAATAATCTTTCTACTGATGAACAGTTTGCACAACCATGCATCAGTTGCATTATGAAATCTACTAATTCTAAATCAATATTTTCAAATTTTTCATTACTGTCTGCTAAATTTTATAATGTATTAGTTAAAGAAAAATAAGATTTATGAAATATGTTTTTTGAAATACTGTTACATAAGACAAAAAAAAAAAAAAAAAAAAAAAAAAAATCATCTATATTTAATTATTATTATATTATCATATATATTATTTCTGTAGTCAATATCCCTTTTTCTCAACTAATATATAGCATACAATGATGAATGAGGTATTGGATAGGATTTTTTGCCCATATCTAACAACTGATATATAGTGTACAATGATGAATGAGGTATCATCGGACAGGATTTTTTGCCCACATCTGACATCGCATACTGAATTTAACTAACATGTAGCATACAACAATGAATGGGGTATCATTGGATAGGATTTTTTGCCCACAGACATTGCATACTGAATTTTCATTATATTTTTAGCTTAAGTATCACCATACGCATTATTTCTTATGTCAACATCTTCTTTTTGATGCACATACAAAACACACAGCAATGAATGGGGTGTTGTTATACAGAAGGTTTTTGAACAGGATTTTGACATAGTACACAAGTTGTTTGATTGAAAAAATTGCAGTTAATTATAAATTAATAAGAAATGTATCAGAAAATAGACTAAAATATTACACTGTGAAAGCTTCACATGTGTCTACTGATTATTATTATTAAAATATTAACTACTAGCTAACTTGCCCGGCGTTGCCCAGGTACGTAAAAAAACAGCACGAATTGCGAAAAACCTCTGAAAATCCCAATAAGATATCGCGAAAAAATTTTAAATCGCTGCGCAAATTTTGAAAAGAGAAAATATATATATATATATTGTGTTCAAAGATTGAAAGTTGATTCAACGTTTTTCACTAATGTGGAAAAATGGTAGAAAATTGCTAAACTACACTAAAAATCACATACGAAATACCCGAAAATTGTTATACGAAATCCGAATAAACTTTATTGAAATGAAGGTAGAAATTACTTTAGTATTCTAGGTCAAAAATGGAATGTCAAAATATTGCAGCAGATCACGAAGAAACGTAAATATCGAATTAAAAATCACCTGATGACGTAACAAACACATATAAAGTGTTTAATGTCAAGTAAATTTGACATTTACGATCACCCATTATTGGCATTTAATCTTATAGTTTGACGATATTTTTTTTGGTCTATGGGATAATCAGGTAGAACCACAAATTATTTCTGTTCGTATTTAAAAGTAGATAAATAGCTCTTCTTTATATAAATAAATAAAATAAATATTGAAAAAAAATGCTTATATGTATATGAAAAGTAAATAGTTTGCCAGTAAATATACGTAAAATTCACTTCACTCGCCAAGGCCATTTTCTCTAACTCACCAAAGCCCATATATTAAAAATATACCAAATACTCTTCAATCTGTTGCCTGATACTAAGTAATCACAATAATGTAAATAACTATTAGGCATAGATACGTACCGGGTTTGGCGCGATTTGTTTTTTACGCCAATTTGGTGAAAACATCGTTTTCGAATACCAGCTACATATATATATTTAAATTATTTTCTATTGTTTTAAAAGGAAATAGCAATAAATAATAAAATGTTTAATTAATATCTATAGAACAAAACAGTTTATATAACTGTAAAAAAGAAAATAAAAGTAAATAAACGATTTTTTAATAAATAAACAACAATAGCTGAGTTACCATGTCAGGAAAAATAACGCCATTTTGGAGCCCATTATGTACCATGGAGCGTATATGACATCTGTGCCAACAAAACTTTCAATAATATAGTAAAATGTCATTTGATGGTGGCTTGATTATCTAAGATTATAAAATATGTGTGTATATGGCACATTTTTACACTAAAATTTAAATACTTGACTACATAGTTATAATTTTAAATCCTTTTTATATAATTTACATTTGAATATAAAGATTTACTCCAAAATGTTCTCCTATAATTAAAAAAAATTATTGCGACCTTCGCCTGGCTTATTTCACGCTTCTGCCTTTGTGGCTTAAAATTGCATTGTTTGGCGACCAAGGTAATAATTAAATAGCATGTAACTCACAAATAAAGCCTTTCTCCTGTAAGACATACGATGGGAAAATTACATAAAAATGATAATTAAATTGAATTTTTAAAAAAAAGAAGGACTAAAAGACTGTTACTTAAATTTTATTTCTTCACGTTTTTTCAGGCACATTTTTATTAACCTGGCGAAGCGAAAAATCGCCAAATAATGTATCAATTGCTTCTTTCATACTAATTTTTTTTTTAAGTTTTATAAACATTCCCTTCATATTTAAATTAAATATTTTCATTTTATAAATTTTATCTCGCATTAAAAAGGTTTTTGATTCTTTTTTTTTTAAATTAAACAAATAACAGTTATTTTCTTTTAATTTGCGAGTTGTTTACATTATTTTATAATGGATATAGCCATTTCAATTCATTTATCAACTATAATTTTCGGCAAAATGACCACTGGTAACCCTTTTGTTGAAAATATCAATAAAATACAATAATCTAAGCATTGTATCATGCTGCTTTTATTCACAATTTAATTTACTTGGATTCCCTTAAATATAATTAACATAATCCCTTAAGTTAATATTAGTTTTTGTTACATTAAAATATTTCAATTTGTTGATTTTCTGTAAGCAAGTAATCCATATTGGTTTACAATGGAAGTCTATGGGAATTTGGCGAAATATTAGAAATATCGCTAAGTTGGCGTCACTTTTGGCGGCTCATTTCGGTCGCTAAATTTGGCGATATACTGCCAAGTTGGCGACAAACTTAGCTGCATTTGGCGACAGAACTATGTCCCTCTACGGCAACCTCCTTATAGGTATGGAAATGCATTAAATGCTGTTCAATAATTGCATAAAAAATTCACTAAAAATTCAAAAATCGTTGCACGAATTTCGAATAAACTTTTTTTGAAAAGAGAACAAAATTTACTATATTGGGTTAAAAGAAAGAAACCATATTCTTCTCACTAATATGGAAAAATCGCCTCAAAACATAAAAAAGCGCTAAAAATCGCATAAAAAATTAAATAAAAAAAAACTAATCAAAAAATCGAAAATCGGGCTTCGAGGTGCAAAACTTCATATATAGACGTACCTTTTCCCCAAATTTTGTAGTTCTACGTGCAGTGGTCTCTTCAGAACGCCGTCGACACACTCACTCACTCACACACAAACTTCTTTCTTTATTATTATAGATTATTACATATATAATATGACATTAATATTCATATAAGCATACAGTTTGACCAATTTATGGAAGCTGAAGTTCCTTAGTAGCGCTTGAACCACTTTTGAGTGGTAGAAACCAATTTTGACCACTGCCTTTGTTAAATTAGTTTCGACTGGTAAAAATTGCAACCCTGCTTAAGATATCTATTAATTACAAGAATACAAATTATAAGGAATGGTTTAAAAAATGCATGCAAAAAATACAAAATGCAAGCTCAAAAAATTAACAATAAAAAATATAATGAAAATAAACTATATGTACTTGTTAAAGTTTTTACCTGCTGAGTCAAAAGATGCTCACAGGCTTCGTGCAAAGAATTGGTTTTATTAGAGACAAAAGCATATTTTTCTCTCAAAATTTCTAATGATTCCAATGCTTGACGAAGATTATTTGAAAGAGTATTATACTGCTCATAATGAGACGATAATTCCTCTATGTAAGCACTAAAAATAATAAATAAGAGAGATCACAAATACAAAATAAAAAATATATTGTTTTTATTTATTAATTTGTTATTTTTATTTATTTTTTGAATGATTATCCATTAAGACTATAGTCACAGATGCTTTTTAAGGCATAAATTACAATTTGAAAATGAAAGAGTGCAATAACAGTGTAATGAATTATCTATATATCTAAAAAAAGAGAGAGAGAGAGATAGCTGTGTTTAGATTTTTGACCAAAAAAAATTTATTATGAATTCTGTGAAATGTAGGGGAGGGGGGAAAGCATCGTCAAAGTTTTCTAAACTGCAAATTAACATCTTCTATTTTATTAGAAGTGATTTTCCTAGATAGTATTCCTTTTCCTGTATCATCAAAAATGAGTAAACTACAGCAGTTTACATGTAATGTTTTGCATGTTATCACATAATATCAAGGGAATGAAATGGGTATTTGCATAATTTTCTTAATTTTACCATCAAAGACATTGCTGGCTCGGGAATTTTTTTATGCCATATAAAACATATTTTGCTTGCTTCTGCTGTAGGTGGCAGTACATTATTTCCCCTGTTTTAACTGTTTTGTTTTGAAGTACAGTGTTGTGAGCTCTAAAATTAGAGTTAACAATCTTTGATTTACAATTACTCTTACAAGTCATTTTTAATCGCATGTAAAGAAAAGATATCTGATCTGATTCTGAGGCTCTGAAAAATTGTAAATTTGATAACTACCAGCATATTCTGCTATAGTCTTGTATCAATGGGATGATGTGTACACATTTTTAGATCAGATGAATATTAAAAATCAGTTTATCTTGTGTGGTTTATTTTTTTTTTCAAGCATTAATGACTTCAAATTCTTCTTTCTGGCTATTGCATTAATTTGTATATGCCTTACAAAGTTTTATCTGAATTCTTGACAAAAAAATTAACTGTATTACTCTCATAATTTTTTTCCCAAACAGTACAATGAGCTGCCATCTCCTGTAAATATCTGCCAAATAACAAGCAGTGCAGCAATATAAAACATCAAATAAAACTTTTCTGTTGATGTTTACCCCAATACAAAGCAAGTTAAAAGAAGTTCACCAAGATTTTATGAACAATGTTTGTCAAAAGATATTGTACAGCATTTGCTAGACAACAAAATGGTGCATTCAATTTGAAACTTCAACCACTAACATATTTCTTATACCTGAATAAATTCTAGAGAATATGTTTAAATCTGTCTCTAGTCAGAATATTATTTCAGAGAAAGTTTTTGCAGATGTTGACAATCATTTGAAATATTCTGGAATATGCAGAGTTCGTAAATATCATATTTTTGAAAATATCAAAAATATCAGATATTTTGATATATACTGATATTTTTTATATACAGTCGAACCTCTATTTAACGAACCTCTATTTTGCGAATTTCTCTATTTTGCGAATTTTTCCTTGGAACCAAGAATATTTTGCGAATTTCTTCATAAAATAACCTCCAAATAGCGAAGTGTTTTCTCTATTTAACGAACTTTTTCTTGTGATCAAAAATTTTTTTTTCTCCCTATTTCTCAAAATATTTCTGGACATTTCAAACTTATTCTTTCTTTAAACACATTTTATGATGTTCAATGGCCTTGAACTGGTTTTACCAGGCGCCTTCTTTGTCAGCAGTGAGAATTCGGTAAGTACGGAGGACGAAGACGATAATCCCTTAGAGTAACTTTAAAAAATGTGGATACAGTGAGAAAAAAAGAAGAAATTAACCATGATGTGCTGATTGATGATTCTATTTCACTTAATTCTGAAATTGAGACCTCGGAAACACTATCCGAATTGGATATTTTCGACGGTGTGAAAAATAAAAACAATACAGCAATGAATTGCGATGAAGACGAATATGATGGTGACGGAAATGGTCATTATGCAGGAATTAACAAAACTTCGTATGATGAAATGCTAAAATCATTTGAAACAATCCTATGCGAATTATAGTTAGAGAAAATACGCATGAAGGGGTTTTTGGTGCATTGCAAAGATGCGAGACGTATTATGAGAGAAAGCACTTTTTTAAATAAAAAACTCGGGCAAAATTAACAGAGTTTTTCAGAAATTAAATTTAAGGACGCATATGTTAATGTATGGTTAAAATTATTTGTTATAATAATAATAAATACGATAATGTCATTAAATTCATTAATTTTAATGTAAAACTATTTACTTTAAACAGAAAATACAGTGTATTCCCGGACAATGCTTTGTTTTCCTTGCAGATTTCAAAGATTTAAACACATAGAAAAAATGAATTGATGATGGATATTGGTGGGTAAAATAAATAAAACAAATCGATATAATTTATTTAAAAAAATGTGATTAATTACTTTTAGTGAAAATATTTAGTGTTTATAAATTTAAAATCTGTTTTATGTAGTTTAAAGTATTTTAAAAGGTAAATCTCTATTTAATGAATTTTCCATATAACGAACTTTTTTCCGGGATTTAGCGACTTCGTTAAATAGAGGTTCGACTGTATATCTGATATTTTCAAAACAGTAAAATCACTGCTGACAATAAATACTTTCAAGCATAACATAAATTAGAAACTATAGCATATTGCACTTAATATGAAAACTTAAATAATATTCTAAAAATGCATTTATCTTTTCCTCTTTTTTTTTTTTTTCACTTAGAACAAAATTGAAGATCAACTAATTGAAAACAGATACAATTTGTTTTTTACACACACTTATAAAAAAAGCAAACTATATAAAAAGAAATCAAACTATAGGATTCAGTATCAAGAAATCTATAAAACAAAACTTTAAATATAAAATAGTTTATTTTAATTGAAGAATTTTAACATAAATGTAAGCATGTCTTATTTTTCATTCACAAGCATGTTGTACAGTTTAAACTCAACTAAACCAAATCAGAAAAGATTCTTTTCTAATGAAGCTGTATATAACTGATTATCTGAATTAGACAGTTTATCTTTCAATGGCTGTTTTTAATTAATTGTCTCACATAATTATTAGGTCTACATTTAAAAATAAAAGCTTCAAACATAAAGCTCGGAAAAGATATTTGCTTTCTTTTTTGGAGGCTACAAAAGTCACTGCCAGTTACAAAATTTCTTTATCTACAGAATAACACAGTCAATAACAGTTGAAAATTTCATTTACACTTGTTTTGACTGAAAATATCAAAATTTTCTTGCACAGTGACATTTTGAAAATGAATAATCAAATATACAAAATATCAAGCATCTTGATAATTTGAAAATAAATATCAAGTATATGAAAATATCAAAAATCTTGACATTTTAAAAATAAATATCAGATATATATCAAGATATATTGATATATATCAATGAACTCTGGGAGTATATGAGTTTCAAAGTGTACAAGAAAGCTAGTCATTTACCACTCAAATAATTTTATTTGAATGGGTAATGACTAGCTTTCTTGTATAAATAATGTCTTCAATGATGATAAATGGAAAACAAAAGAGGAAGAAAATGAAAACAGAAACAAATAAGCTTAAAATTGCATGGAATTCATCTAAAAAAAAATATCGCTCAAATAAAGTAAACACTGTAATATTGATATGGAGAAGATCATACAAGACAAAAAAAAAAAAAAAAAAAAAAAAAAATCTTAATTTTAAATGAGCAGTTGAAATTAAAATATGGTTTCCAACCAATTATGAAGTGACTGAGAAAGTTATCAAGGAAGTATAAAATGAATGTAAAAAAGTTAAAGTTCTTAAAACATTAATAAAAATAACAAAAAAATGATTTCAAAAGTATAAAGCTAGACCATCCACTTTTCAAACAAAGGGGTTAAATCAGAGAAAAAATGCTGAGTAATTTAAAGGTTCTACATAGCCCTAAAATCAAAGAAGTTATAACTATTACTGATTAGATAAGAGCAGTAAAAAGTTAAACTTTTATATTTTTTTAAAAATACATAACAAAAGATGACTCACTGTCATTACATAATGTGTCTGAGAATGGAATAATTACTACAGTTTGGGATGAAAAATGCAGTGTTGAACAAATTATCAGCAAAATGGAAGAAGATATTAGGTAAACATTAACAAGACATATTTTTCAAATACAGCAGTCGTTATTGAAAAACAATTGTAATTTGGACAGTTTTTAAAGTTTTCATGTAAATTTACATAAGATGTCATTTGTATTTAACACTTTCCAACAAAGTTGAAAAGTGTTTATGACTTCGGTTTTTCTGGCCGTCTGGTCTGTAGGCGCTCTAACTCTTGTAAATATACTCGGATTGTTTTGAAATTTTTGTATGTTATTGACGTTTACCATAGCACAAACCCTATTTCAAATGAAGTTTGCAGCATGTTTAGTTCATCTATCAGACAGAGACAGCCAAAAGTATTCCATTACATTACAGCCAATGGGAAAGAATCATTTCAAATGATTTTTAATGATGTTACATGCATCCAAACATAACAAAATTTATATACATTAATGAAGTGCACTAAAATATGCATTCTGTAGAATATGCGGAGTAAAGAATAGTTATTATTCATTTACAGGGCCATACAAAAGAATTCCGTTACATAATGATATGGAGGGGGAATTGTTTGCGGCCTATTTTAATTATGTTAAACTATTTCATATATAATGAAATTGATATACATTGCTGAGGTTTACCATAAGTTATTTCATGTATAATATGAAGTGCAGAGCATTTACAGGGACACACAAAAGATTTCAGATACTACATTGTATCAGAAGTACCGTACATTAGCAGTGATTGCTGGAAATGCATTTTCAATTATGATATGCGTTTTTATGTTTCACTATATTTATGCATACTATATGGTATGTATAAATGCTATAATTTATATACAGGGCTACACAAAAGAATTCGTAAGGGTTACTGGGTATGAGCGCAAATTGCTTAAAGGTGGTTTTTAAATGAGTTATGCATTTTTATGCTGAACTGCATTTAGTTTATTAAGAAATGTTTGTAGAATACAGACAAAATGATATACAGGGTCACACAAAGAATTGGACACATGCCGTCTATGGATGATAATTTCTAGATACATGATTTCAGTAGTTTTAAGAGAGTTTTAGTTTGAATTCAATTTTAGCTAAATAGTGGCATGTAATAAAGGTACTAGGTAAACTAAAGGGGTGTACAAAAGTATTTAAGTATGTTTCTATCCCCAATAGCAGAAAATTCTCCAAGTGTCTGCAACAGATACTTCAGGGGCAGAAAATAATCTGCAGGTAAAATATTTTACAATTGAAGCGTTAATTAAATGATCACATCACTTACCTTTGACGTTTATTATGCATTTTATTAATTTTACTAATAATAATCTTAAGTTTTTGTATTGTATTAAGTAATAAAGAGCCACACATAAAGGTTCGAAATAAAGGTTCAATAGAAAAATAATCTGCAAACTAGAAAAGAAAATCTGCGACGCCCGTCTCCCATCTCGAACTTTCTGCTACAGGGTTTCCATCTATTAGTAAAAATTGCTGAAAGAGAAATTTCAACCTGTTGTGTGTTTTCTTGCTAAACTAAATTTTCCCATTATATAGTATATATATCAACATACAGATCAAATACAGAGCTGTTCAAAAGAACTAGGATACATATTTGGCTATGAATGGTAACTTCTGAAATCAATTTTTTTAAACGTTTACTTAGTTATCTTCTTTACCTCATTTCCCTAAATAACGAAGTTTTGTTAAAACTTTCAGGGAGTGTTGGAAAGTGCTTCATAATCTATGTCGTATGCACGATTTTTCTTTCTTGTTATATATACAAGGGGCTATATCCAAACTTCCCGGATTACATAATATAGATGACAGTTATTTATTTAATTGATTGCTATATTAGATTTTTTACATTTAATATAACTTTTAAAAATACACACTGACAGCAACGGAAATCATATTTATATGTAAAATAGTAATTAGTTTAAATAAAGTTTTGAAATTTATTAAAAGCTATAGTTTTGTATGGGCCTCGAGCCAAGAGTTAACAGCCGAAGAAATTGCCAAAAATCACTATTTAAAATAAGCCTACTTTTATTCTGATCATTTTAGTGGTTTAAGTGCATAGCTTGATCACATATCTTAAATTTGAATTTTACGTATATTTTATTGTTTTATATATTGATTGATGAATGCTTTAATTTTGTTATGTCATATGAGATGCAAACAAAATGATGAACTACTTATATGAATTTAAATACAGTAGACTTCCTCAAATCCACAAACGCCTAAAATCCACACATCATCACAGATGTAAACAATGAAACTTTCAGGTTCAGATGTATGGGCGAAATTACAGAATCTTTTAGCTTTATATCCTTTCATATGTATTTTAATATGTAATTCTCGATAATATGACTGAACTCGTGGTTTTTCATGAAGGACATATAAATTTATTTGTGAAATAAAATCAAGATATTGCTGATATCACTGGTAATCACAATCTTTTTATCAAATATATTTATATATTAATCAAGCTTTTTTGATTATTAAGACTGGCTAAACTTGAAATAAAACTTCCTTACTTTATGATTTTGATGTGAATTAATAGGTTACCTTTATGAGGAATTTAAAAAAAAAAAAAATTATGGCCATTTTTTTCCCCATTCTGACCTGAAAATCAGAGTTCTGACTTTTTATGGCTGCTCTTATAATGACTGTTTCATAATAATGGAAGCCGTCAGTCCAGAAGAAAATGATCCATTCCAAAGGTATAAGTTCGATTAACTCGGATAATTGGGACTCTACTGTATCTATATTTATGTACACATATTTTTTTGTCATCGAGGGCGACACTAAATTCTGAAAAAGCAGAATTCCTGTTCTCTAGTCTTACATAATCGTCTGCACATGACAGACAGAGATTTTTACAAAATCATGCCCAAAAATTATTTAAAAAAGAAAAATTAGTAAATAGCAATACATTTTTCAAACAAATTTTTAAAAAAATTTCATTTGAAAGTACATTTTTTGTTTTAAAATTAAATTTTGTATGAAACTTAAGTTTATAATTTTGATTATGGGCAATTCTAGAGGATACTAACATCAATCAATAAATCAGATAATCTAGTATAGAAGCAAAAAAAAATCTTAATAAATAATTAAACAAACAAATTTTTTAAATATTTGTTATTAAAAAAAACTATGCATAAAGGATTTCATTGCATAACAAAAGTAAGAAGGGATTTTGTTAAGCATCAGGCAGTTTTAGCCATATTCCTGCAGAAGATATGCTTTTATTAAAAACTTTTGAAGGGAAAGTGAATGCAAAATACTACTCAGAACAACACTGGTGACATCTTGTGACCAGCATACTAAACACTGACTGAGTAGGCCTAAATCATTGCATAGCATTAGAGAAGAAAAATAAACAAGCTATGACACATCATGATGTACATTAAGCAATTTACCACATTTGTTATTTCTGCATAAAATTGCATTTGATATCTAAATAACCGAAATGTACCAAATTTGATTAATTAATTAATACCATTTAAATTCAAACAAATCAAAAACACAAGGTTAATTTAATATGAAATTTATTTACTTATATAAAATATCTTCATCTTCAACAAGTTTTTCTTCAACAGTAGTAAACCACGATAAAAGCTAAAAAAAATGAAGAAAAAACTTCAATGAACAAATTGCGAAAATAAACAAGAACAAACAAAGTGAAACTTTTATTAATATGTGTTAAAATATTGGGACAGATGTCATATACGCCCCATACTGGCGTGATTTTTTTCCGACGCCAATGTCATATTCGCACCGGGTACTTAACTGGCACAAAAGTGTCGTTATTTTGCTTAATATGGTAATCCGGATATAGATGATATGGTAACGAGGTTTTCGCCAAATTGGCATCGGATAAAAATCACGCCAATATGGGACGTATATGACATCTGTGCCAAAATATTTTCATATTCCCAAACTTTACATTTTATTGAAATTTATCTCTATCTCTCTCTCTCTCTCTATATATATATACATATATATATATATATATATACATGTATATATATATATAAATGCCATTCTCGGTTTGTATGTTTCTCATATATATCATCAATTTTTGACTGATTTATACGAAACTTACATACGTTTTAGAACATAAGTACAATCACTGTCAACTTAAAAAATTTCCCATACCACTCTTTACAATTTTTTTCACTCACCTGCCAAAGTTTAATTTTATAGCAATCTCTCTTTTTTTAATTTTTTTAATGCAATCATTTGTTTCGTGTTTCCACACCCTAAAAAACTATGTAAAAAAAGAAAACAAAAATGATAACACAAGTACTTTGTTTTTATTGCTTTATTTTAACATCTGAAATTGGTGTAATTTGGACAAAAAAGGCAATTTTTTTTCTTTTTTTGCATCATTTTTTAGGATGTGTGCAACACAAAAGAAATGGTTGCATTAAAAAAAAAAATTAAAGAGAGATTACTATAATGCTAAAGTATGGCATGTGGGAGGGAAAAGTGGTAAAGTATGATATGGGAATTCTTTAAAGTTGACAATGACTTTATTCATGTTCTAAAACATATGTGCACTGGCCTCCAAAAGTTAAGGGACAGTGAACGGATACTTTCGAGTATATACACGGTTTGTCAAATATCTACTGAAATTCCTGACGAATTGTCCCTGAACTTTGAAGAAGTAAAGAAAATGTTTAACTTCATCGTTTTCAGTGAAGATTTAGTAGTGGGGACAATTAGGTGAACAACAATAAATATTGAATAATAAAATGTTTGCGATTACCCACATAACAGAAAATGCTCAAAATGGCCTGTCACTGCAGTGAATGATTATGTGGGTCCTGTTTAATGCTTTTGTGCATTTATGTAACCATAGCATGCATATTTGTGAAAATGTTAATGTTTCATTAAATGTTTTTCATTTAGAGAATACAGTTTTCAACCAAATTACCACTTTCCAAAAGCGAACAGTAGAAACAGTATACTGCAATTAAAACATGAATATACTGAATATTTAATGAGATATGGGCATGAATTCATATGACATAAATTTTTAACTGAGTATGCATGAAAGATTCCAAACTTTTTATTTCATAATTTGGTAGTAGCTATTTAGGGTAACTTATACAAAAAGTCCAGTCAAATATTGAACAATAAACAAGTATTACTGAAAATTTGACTAATTTTAATTTCTTTGACATTTCATGACAAGATACTAAACTTACTTGTTGTGCATTTTCAATCTTCGTATATTTTATTTCAGCAGTAGAAGAAAAGTTTAACAAGTCAATTTCTGATTTCTCTCTAACCTCAGAATCTTTCTGACCCAAGTAAATATTTTCATCTATGGGTAACTATAAAAAATAAATAAGAATCCTGATTTAAAATTTATTGTATTTTTAATGATATACGATAACAAGTAAAATATAATGAAAAGCATTATCTTTTAAAAATAATAACAAATAAAATTGGTTTTGAAACTTTTTAAATTTCTTTATTCTCAAGGGAAAGGAGGTTAAAATCATGCACATTTGTAAGATAATGGTTGCAGAGTATTATAGTGTTGACCGTAAAAAAAAGGGTCGCCAGGCAGAAATTTTTCAGTAAGGGCACACTCTTCTCAAAAAGGGCATAATTATACCTTGTTTACAAAAAAATGTTTTGAACTGGTTTGTTTAGCGTTCTGTAATAGAATTTCTGATATTCTCCCGTAATCAATTGAACTTTGCGATTCTCGCCCCCACCCCCTCTCCCTCCATCAACTGATGAATTTCATGATTCTTTTCGGCAACTTATCGAGGAATTTCGCTTTTTTTTTTTTTTTTTTTTTGTTTTGTTTTGTTTTGTTTTTTTTTGTAAACGACTGAAGAATTTCACTATTTTTTCTCATGATTGAATGCTGAATTTAACATTTTTTCTTACTACCAAATGACAAATTTCACAATACAGTCAAACCCTGTTAATATGCGAATCAAAGGATTGATCAAAATTTGCTTATTAATTGCAGTTTGCAAATTTTCGTCCAGTGATCCATCTAATAAGAACGTATACGTATAAAACACATCTTTATGACAATTTTTAGCATTTTAAGTCACAAAATGAAATTTTATTTGTTTTTATCATTAAATAACTGACTATCTAAATTAGTTTATAATGGCTATTCTAAGCTTTAAAAAATATCAAAGAGTCAATAATTATTGTCACACATAATTATTGTCACACATACATTTAAAAAATTCAGCTTCAAATGTAAAGCTTGGAAAAGTTTTTTTTTTTGTTTGTTTGTTTTTAAGGGAGGGGGAAGGGGAGCTATTCACATTAGTATGTTAGTATAATGAATCCTTTTCAATCTTTTACCCTTATATAATAAATTTTGTCTTCTACTCAACAAACTTTATTCAGAACTCCTTAAGCTATTTTTGAAATTTTGGGGGTTTTATTTAGGCAATTTTTAGAGGGATTTTCGTGATTTGCGGCGATTTTAGACATTCATAAAACATTTTAATCTCACACAATGCAGGAAATTTTGTCCTCTTTTCATTAAAGTTTATTTCGTATTCATACATTGATTTACAATGCGATTTTTTTCACTTTTCATACAATTTTTTTATATTTGTAAAAAAAAAAAAAGAATCTGGTTTCAATCTTTTAGCATAACATTTTATTCCTCTGTAATTTTTGAATTTTTCTCTGATTTTTTTTTTTTTTTTTTTTTTGCATATTTATGAATTTGCGAATTTTTTCTGCAATTAAGTGTTTTTTCGCATTCTGCAGAGATATTTTTAAATAAAAGTGTAAGATAATTAACAAACAAGTGGATAAGTGTGATCACAGATCGCACAGAGGATTTCATTTAATATCTCTTTCAAAACATTATAAAATTCTTATTATGTGTTATAAACTATGTTGAAATTTAAAAGCAACCAGTTCTTTAGTTTTCCTAATTTTAACAAATTCCTATCAATTGTCTGTGTGAAAAAGCACCTCTTTTACAAGTTTAAAAATCAATTTTTTCATAAATCAGAAAGTTGTAGTTCCGAATTTTTACAAATTTCGATTTTATGAATCAGCGTATGAAATAACATCCAGATGCGAAACCAAATTTGTAAAATCAATAAGTCAAAAAACTTTGTACTGTGATTATCAAACCCTAGTATAAAAATTTATCTCTTTACCCTGTCGTGCAAAAAATACAATTCTGGAATTAATTACCAAAAAATTAATTATCTTTACTTCCGATTTTCAAAATTAAAAAATACAGACATATTCTGAAAGAGAATGAAATTTTACGTCAGATGGTGTAAAAATCGTAGCTCAAAAATCAATAGTTAAAAAATTTTTGGTCCTGTATAAAAATTCTGAGTCCACTTCTGAACACAAAACGCACCTGTTTTATGTTCTCTGGTCATCACCAAAAATTCAATGTCATCAGACATCTGTTGTCTTCACAAATGAAAGAAAATAAAAGATTTTTTTTCTCAATTTTTAACGAATTTTCGAGTTTTTATGGTATGATCAAGATAATTTTAAGAATTTCTGAAAGCTGATTTTTTTACTACGTCTTGTGGTACTAATTTCGAATTTATGGGATGCATAGAAAAAAAATAATTGTGCCTTAAAGAAATCGCCAGTCCTTATCTCAAGGGCGGATCTGGAGAGTCCTCAAGGGGGGGGCGATTTTAGAAATTTGGAAACTCCAATCCGATGCGCGGGTCGGGGCTAATTTTTTCACTGCGGGTCGTGTTACTTCTACTTTTTGCTGTGGGTCGGGTTTGGGTCCGGTTGACTTCTATTTTTTGCTGCTGGTTGGATTAACTTATGCTTTTTTGCTGTGGGTCGCGTTTGGGTCTGATTGATTTCTATTTTTTGCTGTGGGCCGGGTTAATTTCTCCTTTTTTGCTATGGGCCGGATTAACTTCTACTTTTTCGATGCGGGTCGGGTTTGTGCCCGGTTGACTTCTACTTTTCTGCTACAGGTCGGGTTGACTTTTACTTTTTAGCTGCGCCTAGCGCGTTGGGTTTGGGGCAGATTGATATAGTACATTGTATCCAGTTTGGGTCAGTTTCGGATTGGGTTTTCACTACTGCGACTTGCGAGAAGGGTTCGGGTTGACCCTTTTTTTTAAAAAAAGAAAGTCTAAGTATTTTTGAAGATAAAAACTATATGCAGTAAAATCTCCATAACTGACACGTCCAAATAATTATTTAGGAATACTTTTTAATCTCCAGAGTTATGTAAAAAATACTAATTTGGTATAAGACTGCTTGTCTCTGTATATCTAAGGTGAGTTGTAATTCAGTAAAGAATGCTTTGAAACTTATTAAAAAACACACCGGGTGCCCTTAAATAGATTTTAAAATTTAGTACTTTTCGAATGGTGGCAGCTATTTAAAAAAATCTTGCAGGAGGGTTATGTAAGATGTCATGAGATTTTTTATTGTGATTCTTGATTTTACTGTATAATAGCAGCGATAGATGGCGCTGTAAACAATGGTCGTTAAGCCTACCTCCTCTGGGAACCGATTTAGCGCCTCTTGCTTCTAGCACAATCTTCGTTGCTATTTTAAACTAAAATCAAGAATCGCAGTTTAAAAAATTGTCAGGGGTAGAGTAAAAAAGAAAAAAAATTCTGAAATTCAAAGAAAATTTTCTCAAAGGTTACAGCAGATGGGGGGATTCCCTTCTGGCACTAATTATTTTTGTTGCAGGTCGGGTTAGCTGTTTTGGATTCGGATCGATTTCAGTCTGAGTGTAGATTCCTGCAAGCTGGGTTTGGGTTAACTTGTTTTTTTTTTTCAAAAATTAGTTCAGTATATTATTTCAAGTTAAAAATTATACCTATAATAATAAACGTATGTAAGTGTGCTGTTTTCTAAAGAGACCGCTGCTTTTTTCCAACGACTCTTTGATGAAATTCGCTCGTCTTCGATCCTTTGATGAAATTTACGTTTCTTCTGCAACCCTTTGACGAAATTAGTGTGATTTTGCAGACCTTTGGTAAAATTCGCGTTTTTTTCCGTGACACTCCTACAAAATTCGCGTTTTTTCAGCGATCCTTTGGCTAAATTTGCGTTTTTAAAGCGATTCTTTGACAAAATTCGTTTTTTTTCCGACGATTCTATGAAGGAATTCGTGTTTTCTCCACGATCCTTTGATGAAATTCGCGGAGTTTTTTTTCGCGGCTATTTGACAAAATACGCATTTTCTCCGCGATCCTTTAACGAAATTCGAGTTCTTTTCCGCTGCCTTTTGAAGAAATTCGCGTTTTCTGTGATCATTTGAAGAATTTCGCATGTTTTCCGTGGCTCCCTGACCAAATTCGCGTTTTTTTCTGTGATCATTCGACGAAATTGAAGTTATTTTCTGCGAATGATTGACGAAATAGATTTTTTATGGAGACAATTTATCAAAATTTGCGATTATTTGTATGTCCGAATTTTCGGATAGGTGAATTTTCTAAATTTTTGGAACCAAATGCCTTAACCCTGGAGCTGCGTATTATTATTATTATTATTATTTTTTTATTTATTTATTTTTTTTTTTTTAAATCAAAATAGGTTAAAAAATTGCGCATATTTTTTATTACACATTTCAAATCTGCACACATTTTAGAGTAAAATATGTCCCAAAATCTTTGTGAAACAGGTTTTTTTTTTTAAATAGAATTAGATCATAAAAAAAAAGATTTGCTGCGGAAATTGCGGGTTGCGCAAATTTTGCCACTTTTACGTTGGCCGTGGAAATCGCGGGTTGCGCAGCGAGAGGGTTAAATTTTCGGAAAAATTTGGAACATAATCACCCCTGTTTCCGACATCTATAACCCTCCTGCAAGTATTTTTTTAATATCTGTCACCATTTGCAATTTATTGAATTTTAAAATCAGTCAGTCCATTTTAGGACACCCGGTATATTCAGTAGTTATGAGATGATGGCTGAAATTAAGCATTTAAAAAAAAGTTAAGCTGGCTTCGATATGTCAGTTAGAGGTTTACCTGGGCTGAAGTTATCAGGCCAAGCCCAGGTCCAACCCACATAAAAAAAAATAAAACTATTGGCCCCGCCCGGTATAAAAGCTAAAAAATCAACTCCAGCCCTGCCTGCATTTTGCAATTAAAATTATTCATAAAGTACACTTGCTTATGCTTATATTTTATTTTCAGATTATGTTCGAAATTCATGAATACAGAAAAACAACAATATCAATGACTATAACAATGACTATTTAGGCAATTACGTACGTAAACACTACGAATTGAAAAAATATGACTTAGACAATTACATTCAAATAAAAATCCAGTAAGATAATCAGTTTAGAATGAAAGAAACGGTTGATAAAAGAAAATCATAATTTAAAAGCTCTACAAAGTAAAAAAGTAAATTTTAAAAAATGCATCTCTGTAACTTATCAAATCAAATTAAATTTCTAAAGATTTCGCTAAACAAATGTACAAAACAAATATATTTTTTACGAATGACAAGTAAGTAAGATTGCAGACCAACTTGGGCTCGGGAGGAAGAATTTAGAGGAGTGCACGGGTCGTGGCCGGGCCAATAATGCTTATCATACGGGCTGAAACGGGCCAAATGTTTAGCTTTTATTCCGGGCCGAGCCCCGACCTGGAAATTTTGGCCAGTGCAGGCTTCTCGGAAAAATGGAATCCAGGCCAAGTTCGATCTGGAGGAAAAAGAAGTCTGGCCCGACCCGAATCTGCAGGATAAATTAAGTTCCGGGCATGACCCGTCTCTAAAAGAGAAAAGACCTGACCCAGCCCGAGTCTCATGGATTTAAACTGGCGCGACCCGGGTCGGGTCGGACCAACTTGGGCTCGGGCGGAAGAATTTAGAGGAGTTCACGGGTCGTGGTCGGGCCAATAATGCTTATCATACGGGCTGACACGGACCGAATGTTTAGCTTTTATTCCGGGCCAAGACCCGACCTGGAAATTTTGGCCAGTGCAGACCCCTAGGAAAAATGAAATCCAGGCCAGGCTCGATCTGGAGGAAAAAGAAGCCTGGCCCGACCCGAATCTGCGGAAAAAATTAAGATCAGGGCACGACCCGGTTCTAAAAGAGAAAAGACCTGACCCAGCCCGAGTCTCATGGATTTAAACTGATTCGACCCGGTCGGGTCAGACCAACTTGGGCTCGGGAGGAAGAATTTAGAGGAGTGCACGGGTCGTTGTCGGGCCAATAATGCTTATCATACTGGCTGACACGGACCGAATGTTTAGCTTTTATTCCGGGCCGAGCCCCGACCTGTAACTTTTGGCCAGTGCAGACCTCTAGGAAAAATGAAGTCCAGGACAGGCTCGATCTCGAGGAAAAGGAAGTTTGGCCCGACACGGATCTGCAGAAAAAATTAAGATCAGGGCACGACCCGACTCTAAAAGAGAAAAGACCTGATCCAGCCCGAATCTCGTGAATTTAAACTGGCGCGACCCGGGTCGGGCCAGTTTGCCAGAATGCTTATCATACGAGCTGACACGGACCGAATGTTTAACTTTCATTCCGGGCCGAGCCCCGACCTGTAACTTTTGGCCATTGCAGACCTTTAGGAAAAATGAAGTCCAGGCCAGGTTCAATCTGGAGGAAAAAGAAGTCTGGTCCGACCCGAATCTGTAGAAAAAATTAAGACCAGGGCACGACCCGACTCTAAAAGAGAAAAGACCTGACCCAGTCTGAGTCTCGTGGATTTAAAGTGGCGCGACCCGGGTCGGGCCAGTTTGCCAGAATGCTTATCATACGGGCTGACACGGACCGAATGTTTAGCTTTTATTCTGCGTCGAGCCCCGACCTGTAACTTTTGGCTAGTGCAGACCTCTAGGAAAAATGAAGTCCAGGCCAGGTTCAATCTGGAGGAAAAAGAAGTCTGGTCCGACCCGAATCTGCAGAAAAAATTAAGACCAGGGCACGACCCGACTCTAAAAGAGAAAAGACCTGACCCAGTCTGAGTCTCGTGGATTTAAAGTGGCGCGACCCGGGTCGGGTCGCGCCGGGCTCGAGCTCCGCCCCAAGTCATTTTCCGTGAGGATGCATAATGTCGTTTTACAAACCCTTTATTAGCCCAAGGGGGGGGCGATCGCCCCTTCGCCCCCCCCTTAGATCCGCCATTGCCTTATCTCCTATTAAAATGACACCTGTTCAGTGGAAGAGATCATTTTTGTAATTTGATAAAAAGTCCATGCTTTTGTCAAATTAATGCCTCTCCAATCTTGTAATTGGGAGATTTTAATTAATAACGTCTGTTAATTAGGACTTTTTCAAAATTTTATGATTTGTCACTTGATGTGAGGTTTTCAACTATAAGTATGCAAAATTTCAAGTCTCCAACCTATATAACTTCTGAGAACAGGCTCTGTGACAGACAGACAGAGGAGTGAGACGAATAGGGCTTTGTCAGATGTACGAAGTCCTAAAAAAGGAACACTCTTTTCGATTGTTAATCATGCCTGCAAATTGTATGCCTTTAAGAATTAAAAAAAAAAGAGCCTGTGAATGTGTCAAAAAGTTTTGCATTATTCGAATAAATAAACTGTTGCGCAGATAACAGAAATAATGATTAAAAGAAAAAGAACAGAAGGTAAAACCCTTCCTTTCCTTACTATTGAAAAAAATAATTGGTATCTTGAATGTTAATTGGCCAATTTCGTTTAAATTTTCAGCCAGCTGAAATAATGATAAATTAGGCTGTGCACCAGATTTTTATTAAAATATGCAGGGGTGCGTCGAACCAGTGTGCAAAGTGTGCGGTGCACACAGGCGCCAAAGATTTCAGTTGAAGAGCAAATAGTTAAAAAAAAGAAAAATCCTTATTTTAATTAAACTAAAATGAATTACATTTTCTTGACATCTGAATTATGTTTTGTAGATTTGCATGAGACAAACCTTCTTATAGATATTTATTTTATTATTATTGTTATTTATTTATTTCGTTTCATTCTACTTCTCCTAATAAATGATTTAGATGTAGACCTATCCAACCTTTCAATAAACAGAGGCGCACCTCATATAGATGCAAACAATGAAAGGCGCCATATTTCACATGACTGAAAACATTGAACACTATTATCTCACTGTAGTATATGTAAATCATTGCATATTTTTATTAAAATAGGGGCTGAATTGTACCTGTTTTATTATATTTAAATAGCAGTCTTCTTCTTACTACAGAATTTCTGTCATAAATAAGATGAAACTTACTATTCGGATGCATATGTATCTCATGGGCATAAGCATAAATCCCTTACGACTCAGAAACTCTATTTAAAAATAATTGGCAATAATAGTAAATTTAAGATTACATTTTTCAGAGGGTCAACCTATATCAAAAGTTTTGTAGGTGAAGGGGACAGAAACCTTAACTACCAATTAACAAATTAATAACATAAAATAATTAACACTAAATAACGATCACTGGTAACAGTTAAAAGAACCCCATTCAGATATTATTGATTTTAAAGGAATACTTTAAAGTGGCTTTTTAATTTTAACAAGTGGAAAGTGTGATCATAGATTGCACAGAGGGTTTCGTTTAATATTCCTTTCAAAACACTTTCTTCTTTCAAAACGTCCAGTACATTTATCGCCATGGAACACCTTCTAAATCTTGGCAAACCCTTCCTAAACTATCTTAAAGTTTCAAACAGGTTTGCCTTGTTATATTTCCTAATTTTGTCCATGTCCCCCACCCGAAATGCTACGATATATCACATGACAGGTATATGCCAAATTTAGAAAAGTGGGGAATGGTTACCATGATTTTTAAAATTTTTATTATGTTTTATAAGCTATATTAAAGCTTCAAACAGATTGTCCAGTTATATTTCCTAATTTTGTTCGCCCCCCCCCCTCCTCACCCCCCTCCCCTCGGAATGCAATGCACCATTCTTCTTTATAATTTTTTATCATGTGTTATAAAGTATCCTAAAGTTTAAAACAGTTAGTAAAAACATTGTTAGATTTCCTACTTTAAATGAAATCGCAGTCTGTCAGTTCCACATTCCACCACCAGGGAGCACACTCTAATCTTAACAAAAGCGTATCTGAACGAAACTCCTTTACACAACCTATCAGTAGATATGTTACTCGAGGGGTTGGCGGTCTTCAGCAAGAATTTATTTGTTTAAATTACTATCCGGAAATGGTGGTAACTTAACTTTTGACATACTTATATTCAATAAGTAGAATGTATCACAGGACTCCGTCAAAAGACCGCTCCTGAAACGGTATGAAACGCTAAGGTAAAAAAAATATATATATTTCGCCCCTCCTCCTCCTCCCCCAACCTGCCCGAAATTTCAGGCGTCATTTTTTATAAACTATCTTAAAGTTTCAAACAGATCGCCTTGTTAGATTTTTTACTTTAAATGAAATCGCGGTCTGTTACTTCTACATTCCACCATGAGGGAGCACACTCTATTCTTAACAAAACTGTACCTGAACGTAACTCCATTAAACAACCTATCTTGAGATATGATAGTCGAAGGGATGGCAACCTTAACCAACAATTTAAGATATTTGCTTAAATTACTATTCGAAAATACTGGTATGAACACTTATAAAATTTTTGATATTGAACAAGTAATAGTTATCTCATCATGCCATCAAAAAATCGCAAGGAAAACAGTACAAAACGCCCTATTATACTGCCTAATTTTGTTTGTGCCCCTCCACCCCCCCCCCCCAACCGGAATGTGATGCGCCATTCTTTTTTATAATATTTTAGTATTTGTTATAAATTATCTTAAAGTTTCAAACAGATTGCTTTGTTGGAATTCTTACTTTAAATGAAATTGCGGTCTGTTAGTTTCACATTCCATCACCAGGGAGCGCACTGTGTTCTTAACAAAAGTGTATCTGAACGAAACTCCTTTACACAACCTATCGGTAGATACATGAGTTGGGGGGGGGGGGGCAGTCTTAACCAAGAATTTAATATATTTGTTGAAATTACTATTCGAAAATAGTGGTATCAATACTTTTGAAAG
The DNA here is from genome assembly GCA_963932465.1 of Maratus speciosus. Classification (NCBI taxonomy): domain Eukaryota; kingdom Metazoa; phylum Arthropoda; class Arachnida; order Araneae; family Salticidae; genus Maratus; species Maratus speciosus. The sequence goes on along the minus strand of OZ010788.1, from coordinate 52,073,604 downwards.
TTTTATCTGGCATAAGTAACATTTATGCTGTATTTATAAAAATCGGACACCGTTCAAAAGAATTCTGCAATGAAACATCACGTGACTGCCTTTTAAAATAAGTATATAATAGAAATAAGCCAATTAGTGAAATTAGCGTCCGTCCCCCCCCCCCCCTGTACACGAAAGTTCATGCGCCATTCTTTATTAAAACTTTTCTTATGTTTTATAAACTATCTTGAAGTTTCAAAGAGTCTTGTCAGATTTCCTACTTTAAATGAAATCGCGGTTAAAAAAGCTCGTGCCTTCATTTTAATCTACACATTTGATAGAAATAAAACCAATTAATTAAATAATAATTAATATCTGAGCTTATAATTAAGTTAGGAGTTTGAACTGGGTATGTATGAAATCAGCGAAAAATTTCACGTCAGGATGCAAAAAAATTTAATATTTAAAAAGTTTAAATTTCATATTAAAATATCCTACTATGAAAAACCACAGTACCAGATATCTGCAGATGACAACACCTGCCTTCCCGCCAAAATTAAATCTATTTTCCTTATCTTTCCAATTAAAGAAAATTACATTTTTATCGATCGATTTTTAGAGAATTTTTTCCCTGATACACATCGCAGAGAAACGATCCGTATACCAAATGAAAGTAGATTTTTTTCTGCGTCTACCTGTGCAAGTTAAAAATTTCTCGCCCGAAAACTTTCTGACATACAAGTCGATTTAAAAATGTCCAGTACCCTTTTTTGCTTAAAGTGCGTGCCCTGGCAAACCTGCAATTTCACAATTTCAAATCTCGAAGCGCAAATGTGTAGCAACCCGGAGGAGAAATGAAAATTATTCCAGAGTCTGTTCATACCTGCGTTCATTTTATGCCGTTTCTTCGTTAATGAGACTTAAAACTGGGAGTTTTTAATAGCATCCGTTAATTACGACTTTTTCAAAATTTTATGATTTGTCGTTTGATCTCAGGTGTCCAGGTATAAGTATGCAAAATTTCAAGTCTCCAACATATATAGTTTCTGAGAACGGTCTCTGTGTCGGACAGACAAACAGAGGAGTGAGACGAATAGGGTTTTGTCAGATGAACGAGACCCTAAAAATAGCTAGTAAGAGGAAAGATTCGAATAGGTGCCAGGAAAACTTTCAAAGGACGCCACCATAGGTCCGTGGGAGGCGCGTTGGACAGACTTGAATTAGAGAACGGAATTTCCAGGCCAGGGCTCTGCCTGTTTATATTTTCACAGTTTGCGACCTGTCTTATGCAAAAATCAGTGATAACAGGCCCGACTCAATTTCTACAAAAAATTCCGAATTTCTTAACATACAATTAAAATCCTTTTAAAGAATACTGCATACATATTTATGAAGAAATATTAGATTACTATGTGTTTCCAAAACAGAAAGTACACAATCGCAACATTAATTATTACATGCTTAGTCTTTTCAACATTCAAATAAAAATTCATTTAAAAAATTAATGTAGTTTAGAATAAAAGAAAAAGAAGAGGGTTAAAAACATTATAATTTTTGAAGCTATATAATAAACAGTAGATTTTTGAAAATATTTCTCTAATTTATTAAGATATATTTACAATAGGGTGATTCAGCCGTTTATGTAAAATAAATAAACTTTCACTAATATACCAGGCCAACCCTCAGTTTTTTTTAGACTTCTGTATAGTAATATTCTGGCAGAATTTGAACTTCATATTTCAACTGCAAGAGGGTGCTCAACACCCACTAACTTCATAAGTTTGTGCATTTCATTCAAATTTTTTCTATATATTTGTTTAAAAAAAGTAAAGACCTCCAAAATTAATTTCATAGAAAAGAGTAAAAAATAGAAATGTAATCATATTTGGTCTTTAATAATACAAAATAGTATCTAAAACTGATTTTTTCGTTGTTTCTGATAATTTTCTCTTGGCTTCTACGACCTGCAGCAAGAATTGCTTTTCATCTTCATTATTTGTTATGATTTTATTGAAATCTCCATTAAGCTTAACCCCTCGTTCTGCACTGTCATTCACTACTTGCAAATTGTGAAGCCATTCTTTTCCTTTGGGATAGTCATCATTGTCTTTTCATTTTCCGGGAGAAGGCTTAACAATGATTTCCTTATGTTCATACGACGTAAGAGTTCTGTTGTTCTTCTTGTTGCAAAGTCTGACAGCCGTACACCATCTTCTTTAAAAAATCTCAAGTTCTCATCTTACATAATGTTTCATAAGGACTTGCATAGCTGTATATCGCTCTACAACAATTTGTCTTCTTCCATTTAAATTCTGTCAGAAAAGTGAGAAAGTCTTATGAAATCATCAGAATACTCAGACATGTGATGTTGCATCACTTCTCTAGCAGAAAGTGCAATCTCTTTGTCTGTTGATAGATAATTTTCAGGATCTTTAACTGTGTTGGAATAAATTCATCATCTGAAGGCTTAGAGTTTTCCATTACACTATTTAGACAAATATTGGATGAACAGATGGTAGCTGAAGGTAAAGATACTCTAATGCTTCATTCTTCTTTAATTCTCTGAAGAGAATGTTCATACTTTTTTTGGTAACTCTTTATCTTTTAAACCCATATATATTTTACAATTGGTTCTTTGATCCTGAAGAAAATTAGAATCTTCTTTAATTCTTATTATTTTCATAACACCTTCATAACCAATATCAAAGAAAATAGTCCAAGATATCTAAACACTCCCTATTGTTGGGCTGTAGGAAAAGATCTTTGTTTTTCTTTAACAAAAGCCAATGAGAATGAATGCTTTCTAATTTTTTAATTATGTATGTGTTTCTTTTGTTTTGTAGGAATTTCAGATCTCTGCAATATCTGCATTGATTCTTTAACTGTCAAATGACTAACATGTTGTACCAATTTTGATTCTTTCAACTGATAAAGAACACGCTGAAGGATTTGTCTTGTCATAGTTAGTTGTTTCAATCTAGTCAATTGGTCTACTGATCTTAGACCAATCAGAAAAATTTCATTATTAAGGCAAGTTGTGTGAAATTTCGCAAGTGATTCCTGCAAAACATAAATTGACTGAATTAATCGTGAAAGATGCACATGAAAAAGTTTTTCATTCAGGAGTGTCCAGTACATTGGTACAAACGCGTGAAAAGTTTTGGATTTTAAGATCAAGGCAGTGCATTAAATCAGTCCTGAACAAATGTACAATCTGTAAGAAATTTAACGTACGCCCTGGTCAACAAGTTATAGCCCCTCTTCCAGGTGACCGTATTAACGAAGCTCCACCGTTTTCAGTAACAGGTCTTGATTATGCGGGACCCCTATATGTGAAGGGGAATGAAAATAAATATTATATTTTATTATTTACATGTGCTATCACAAGAGCACTTCATTTAGAACTAGTAAAAGACATGTCAACAACAGAATTCCTGTTAGCATTTCACAGGTTTATCTCACGAAGAGGACTGTGTGCTGTAATTTATTCAGACAACGCCAAAACTTTCAAAAGAGCTGATCTTGAACTAAAAGAAATGTGGAAAGTAATCCACCATCCTGATGTTAAAAAATTTTTCGCCAATCACAGCATATCCTGGAAGTATATTGTAGAGCGTGCAGCCTGGTGGGGTGGCTTCTATGAGCGAATGGTTCGCTCAGTGAAAACTACCTTGCGTAAAGTTATTGGAAGATCTTCCTTAACATTGAGTGAATTAGAAACGCTTCTAATTGAAGTAGAAGCTGTAATTAACTCTCGTCCACTGACTTACACGTATTCCGAGTTAGAAGAACCATCTCCTCTTACTCCTGCACATTTTTTAATCGGAAAACGTATCTTGTGTCTACCTACCATAAAAGTGAACGATTTAATTTTACCAACAACGAAAGAATCTTTAGTGAAACGCTTTCGTTTACGTGAGACTCTTCTAAATCATTTTTGGAAGCGTTGGAAAAATGAGTATCTTCTCAACTTAAAATCTGCTCACTACACGGACCAGAATAAAACTTCAGACTTTAAAGTGGATGATGTGGTGCTTGTACATGATGAACACTTACCCCGAAGTTTGTGGAAGTTAGGAAAAGTTACTAAAACCTTTATGGGCAGAGACGGCAAGATAAGATCTTGTGAACTCAAAACAAATAATTCATTTATTAAAAGACCTATAAATCTATTGTACAATCTTGAACTCACAAACTAAAAAAAAAAAAACTTTGATATTATTAGAGACTCAAAAACTCTCATTGACATTTGTCTTTTAAAACAAATCTTGAATTGTCTTTGCTATTGACTTTAAAAAGCTTTTTATTTTTTTTCACTTAAAAAAAAAAAAAAAAAAAAAAAAAAAAGTTTCTTGTTTGATAATATTTCTAATTTTTAGTTTAATTTTTTTTTTTTTTTTTGTGTTGAATATTCTAGAAAAATTTCTATAGATTTAAATTGTTCTTTCTATTTTTAGTAGCAGAAAATTGTTCGCAAATTTTTTAAATTGTTTTATTTTATTGAAGTCCAGTATGTAAGTATATATTTTGATTTTGTATTGTATTTATGTACAGTGTAACTGATAATTTTTTAGGATGATTTTTATTTCTACTTTAATTATTTTGAATCCCCATTTTGATGAACCCTTGTTCATCGGGGGGGAGTTTGTGAAATTTCGCAAAGCCCTTCTTTTCTCAGCCAGACTGATTAGGCACCAGTGATCCCAGGTCACGTGGTCTGACTAGAGAATGAATATTAAAAAACATTTTTTCTTTCTTGTTCCTTTTTTAGTTTAGTTTTTTTTATTGCGAATGTGAATCTCGAAAGCAGCATGCTGGCTGTGTATTTCTTGATCTTCCGAAAAGGGAGAAATAAATATTCTTGAACATATAAAAGAAATTATCTTGAATTCCCAGTGTGGAATATTTACATGTTTTTAAAGAAATATTATCCAAATGTTTTCATTGTAAATACTGTAAATATTTATAAGTGTAAATAGAATTAACAAAGTTTTTAATCATCCTGTGCTTGACTTGGACTTATACTGAACAACACCAGTGCCATTTTCAGTTGTGAAATATGTTTTATTATTTTAATGTGATTTTATATGAATCGTGAAGTCTATAATTAAGCTCTCCCAACCTTGGATTTAAATTGTGATAACGTGAAATTTCGTGGAATATATGAAGATTATTCTTCAAGTTGAAACCGGAGCGATTGCAAATTTTTAGTTTTGAAATTTCTTTAAACAGAAAAGAACGGTTGTTTTTCATAAAATTAAAAATGTTGATTAATACACAAATTTTGTGATTATTTTATTTGATATTAGGCTTAGTGTTTGTCTTATTAACTATAACATGAATAATGTTAGCATCCCATAACAGTAGATTAATATTTAATATAAGTAATGTAACCTAAATATAATTCTTGATACTTATTTAATGGTAAAAACTCTTGCAATAAATAAGTAAATGTACTTTAAATATTACAGAGTTTCCCCCAGACAGTTTCAGGAGGGTGCTGGACCCTGCCTGCCCTTAGGTTTACAAAATAGCATCCCTCTTGCCCCTCATTTAAAAAATTAGCTCCCTTGTTGCCCCCACCTGAAAAAAGTGCTTTTACTCCTTTGTTTATTAAAAAATTTACTTGCATAGTAAAAATTGACTCATTGCTGTCTTTAAAATAGTGTTCTGTCTATTAAATATTAAAAAGTAGTTTTAAAAATCAAAAGAATGCCTTTAAAAATTTCAAGAAATGCCCTTAAGAATCCAAAAGTGCCCTTTTCCCACAAGCAGCACCCTGCCCTTTTTTAAACCTGGGGGAGACTCTGATATTATTTTCATTTGTCACCTTTCACTTAGGAATAGCCATGAGCTAAATGTAAACAACTTGAGACAGATGTTTGCTGCCAGATACAGAATTTGAAAATCTATAAGATAAATATTTAAAATAAAAATTATCATGAAAAATTAAATGTTTCACTTACAAATTGTTTTCATTTGGTTATAAAAAGGGTTGGTAGAATTCTTGTTTTGGTTTAGTGTTGTCTGTAACTTTATCATGTAAATAATTTTCAGAAATGTTGCTACATATAATAAAATATTTTATAAATATTTAAATACAAATATACATAATATAACAAATTAATTTCTTCTAAAAACTTCTGGAAAAAATTAACCATTTCTGAAGTATAAACTATTGTTGCATTTCCTATGCTTCTGCTAATGTTAAATTGTGGGGTCATTGAGTACCCTCTTAAAATTTGAGTAAGAAGCTAAAAATTTACCAGTATTATACTATTGATGAGTCTAAAAATATTAGGGGGTGGCTTGAACTCTAGCTCAAAAAAAGTTTTTTTGAACCACCCTAATTTACAATGATTCTATTATTAGATACTCATTATTGCTATTACTATTTTTACAAAACATATTGCCTGCCCGACACGTCCTGGGAACAATTCAGTCTAATTCCGGCTCTACCCTGAATAAATTTGTGAAAGTTTTGGCATTCCGTGTCGTAAATTTAACACTGTGAGTTTTGCGCACACAGAGTAAAGTCTACTTTAGGCGGCCGAAGCAAAGAACTCCGAGCAGAATAAATACTTTTTATCTATATTATCTTATACTCTGGACCTGGCATCATGGCGGAAACAGAATTTTTGTTAAGGGGTAGGGGATGGTGAAAATAGGCTAAATTTGGTCATAAATGTCCAAAAAATTCTTACTTTGTCAAAGATTAAGAGGTTGTGGAACTCTCCTTGCACCCCTTCGTATGTTTGTGTCTAATCACATACTGAATATATAAAGTGCTGATTCAAGATTTGTTCATCTTAATTCAGAATATAAAATTGAAAGTACTGAAATATGAGCACTTATTAGCAATACATATAAACTTAAATGCTCGAGAGATCAGAATGGCAAAAAAAAAGTTCAAGTTAGACTTAATTAAGTTAGGACTCTTAGGAGCTACAATGATCGCTGTAATATGAACGGAAAAATATAGATTTATAAAAAAAATATTTTTAAATTTCCACATGCTATGCCCTACTAACCAAATCGTCCGACATTGCAAATTATAATAACCTTAAATATACCTAAAATCAAATGTTTAAGGATTTTACACTTTTAAGCGAAATGTTTTCCAACCGAACCTAGATATCGGGAGGGGGCGTAATGTCTTCAGCAGCATATACACCGAAGGTGCCACACACTGTCCGGTTTGTTTTCATTTTATATTTTTAAACAAAAATCTTTCCAAACGAGCCTAATATTGTCATCAGCACTGCCTTCTGCAGTATACAACCTCGAATTTGTATGACTTTTTTTAAAATTAAAATCCGTCCAAACGAAACTCAAGTTGAGGCCCCCAATGTCTTCTGAAGCGTACACCGCAGCTGATATCGAAGCTCCAATGTCTTCTGAAGCGTACACCGCAACTGATATTGAAGCTCCAATCTGATTTTTCAAGCGAACTCCGAATTTGTATTTAATTTCTGGCGTTTAGATGTATGAAAGTTTCAATTCTGACCAAAAATTCTTGATAAAACATAAAAAATATAAAATGCGCACCATCCCATCACTATTTTAAAATGCGAAATGATATTCAAAGCATGTATCTCTGAGACAAGAAATGATATCTTGAGAAAACTTGAACTGGGAGAAAAAACATATCTGGCGAATACTTGAAATGACTTAAAGATTTTTTAAAAATAATAAATATTAATATTTTTTCGCACCAGAGACATTGTTAGATTCGGAAAAAATACCTAGAATGGTATATTTTATTATTATCCAGAAAAAATAGCAGGATTCGGAAAAATACCAAGTATAGTATTAATATTTTTTTTTTTTAATTTTTAAACTTAAAAAAAAACGGGAAAACTTAAAAATTGGTGTGAATCACGACCAAATAAACAGGTGTTTTGTAAGAGCAAAGAAAGATAACGCTGGAATCAGAAAGATAAGATGATTTTCTTTATTTCTCCCCCGCCCCCCTTTTTTTTGTAACTCGACGGGGATCCGGCCATCCCAATTTCAAAATGCAGTGAAAATGGAACACTACTCTTCCCTGCAGAAATGCAGAGGCATAATTGCTTTGAAGAAAGAAAGCTGCCTATTTCGCGATTATCACTGTGGCTTTTAAATTACAAAGATGTATAATCAAGCTAAATCATTCTAATTTAAGTTAGCTCTTTTTGGGATAAGCGGTTGGAAAATGCCAATTTAACCCACTTTCCAATATGCAAATGGCATTTAAGTAAAATCATATTATATCACAAAAAATACAGAAAAAAATTCAAGTTTTGGAATTGAGTTTGAAACAAAATTTCTAATTCCAAATTTTTGGCAGATGTATGTTTTCTGTTTGCTACAATTTTCACTACTAATATAGAGTCAGTACCAAATCGCATGCAAGTAGTAATATCTAGATTCATTCAGATTTGAAGACAAAATATAAAACAGTTGGTTTGCTTGAATTTGACAAATATTTGCCATTCAGGTTGTAATACAGTAAATTCTCTGTAAGGCGGACTTTGTGTAAGACGGGAATCTGTCCAACTCGGAAAGATCTTCAAGTCCCTGCAAATCCATAGACATAGAGTAAAATTTATCTAAGGTGGAATATTATCTAACTGCGGAAAATTTTCTTGGTCCCAATCAATTCAGCTTTAGACAGAGTTTACTATATTCGAAAATTCGCATGTGAAATTGTATCTACCTACAATGCGAGTAAAAACTTTAAGGACAGTAAAAAATTGCAAAAATTTTGATAAATTTAAAATACGATAAATGAAATGGTAATTTAATGTTGATTATAAAGTGAAAATACTAATATAAAAGTCAGCAAAATGTATCTGTGAGCTTTTTATTATGAAAAACATAATTATGCAAACAAATGCTACTTTTGCCTGTGTAAAAACTTTAAGGACACCACTATTTTTTTTATAGAAATGCTGGTACTACTTGATTATCCCATCGACCAATTTCGCCAAATTATACAAATCACCAAACTATTAGCCAAATTATGCATATTACATAATTTTTATTTTAAATTATGAAAGAAAAAATAAATTAGTAAAACATTAATAAAAATAAAAAGGTAAAGTAAAAATCACTCCATGGCGTAACAAACACATCTAATGTGTTTAATGTCAAGTAAATTTGACATTTACGATAACCTAATATTGGCATTTAATCTTATAGTTTGGCGATAGTTTTTTGATCAACGGGATAATGAAGCAGTGCTACTGAAATGTTGCATATAATATTCACTTGCATGTTAAAAAACTCTTGTGGTACTTTTCGGTTAGCCGAGCACCAGTGTTATATATATACATATGTATGTATATCTATATATACATATATATATGCATTTTTATACATATATAGAAGCTATATGTATACATATGTATGTGTGTGTGTATATATACATATATATGTATATATAGATATACATACATATGTATATATAACACTGGCGCCCGGCTAACCGAAAAGTACCACTCTTGTGTATATATTGATTTTTCTGACCTTTTTTTTCTATTAAGGGTTTTGTTAATTTTATAATACAGTACAGAACCATTTATCCGGAATGCTTGGGGTCAGATGTATTCCGGATAACTGGTTGTGCATTAAAGTAACATCCATTTGATAAGTTTTGTGAAATATGTGTGGTTGTGACATTATTTCTGATTTTAAAGTATTAGATTACTTGGATTAAAAATCAATGCAAGAAAGATCAAAAGTTAACCAGAGTTTAAAAGAAGGTAATCTTAGGAACAAAAATTCTCCTGTTTCCTCTGCATAAAAAGAGAATTTTAAAGCTAGCATCAACTGGAAAATACTCAAGTAAAAAATTTTGGTACTTTTCGGTTAGCCGGGCGGCAGTGTTATCTATACATATATATATGCAAATATATATATATACATATACAAATATATATATATATATATATACATATACAAATATATATATATACATATACAAATATATATATACATATGTACATGGGTCATTCCAAAAATAAAGGTCCCTTTTGAGAATTTTTTTTTAAATTTTTTTCACTAAAAATGAAGTAAAAAAAACCTTTGGGAGGATTGTATACATCTTCAAGAATAGAAATTGAATATCAGCAGCACACTTTTTAAAATATATTATTTACTACACTTAGAAACATAGACACATTGAATGAAAAGTGTCTCCTGTGTTACCATATTTTAAATAATCTCCCCATTTTGTCTTATGAAAGTAAAAAATTATTTTTACGATTTTAACATTTTGATATGAATGTTCTTTCTCACTACCCCATAATTTTTTGTTTATGTTATATATTTTCTCACAAAATGGGCATATTATGTCCCCTGTGTTACTTTTTTAGTATTCTCGCAATATAAAACTTTATATAATTATGTAATAAGTATAGTAATATAATAAAATCTCAGTCATACTTACTTATACATATTAGTCATTGCATATTTAACCCTTTGATTCTTAAGAAAGTTTTTTCTTTTTGTTAAGATTACGAAAAACATGTCAGTAACATAAGGGACATACAGTAACACAGGGGACACCAAAGTAACAAAGTGCACACATGTTCAGTACCAAGAATGCAAAAATCTTAGAAATGTGTTTTTATATGTTAATTAGATTTTTATTTCTCATATGCAGCAACAGCTAGATCAAAATACTAGAATATTCTGTTGTTTTGATTTTTTAAACTTGGGTTTTCAATCCTATAACAGTATAGCAAAATTCAGAAATAGGTGTACTCAAAAATAAGCACCCTGTATATGAACCAGCACACGTTTTCACTAAATCGCTGAATACAACATGTAGATTAAATATTTTGATAAATATCTATGAATATAGATGTAACAAGTAAAGTAAATGTTTGTTTGCGTTCAATAGTTTATGTTATGAGCAAATGTGATATTGCTATCTGGTATCAATAAATATTTTTAAATAAAGTTTCTAGTGATAGAAAAGTATGCATTATAGAAGGCTTAATTTTATTGGTATTTTAATAAAGGGACAAAAAATACCTCGGTAAATCTCAAGTACGGTAACTTTGATTTGAAGAAAAAAATTGAGTTTTTAACACAAATTCATTTTTAAATTTCTGGATTTTTTACCTTTTAAATAGTATGGTATACAATATATATATGTGTGTATATATATATTTTTTCTTTTTTTTTCTCCCTTGTAAAAATATGGTTTTGGTTGCATTAAAACAAGTGTAAATGTGATACACTTCCTGATACATGATCTTTTGAATCAAGAGTTACACAATCTCATTTCTATAAGGCAATTAACACGATCAGTTTGCATAATTTCCAAATTTTTTAGGACGGATATTTTTATTTTTATATTACTGCATAATTTGCGCTAACATATACTTCAAATAGCAACTAAGAGAGTAGCTGCAACATAACGGCTGTTTGGAGTAGAAGAAGAATAAGGATATTTTCCACCTTCCTAAAAATCTAACTTCAATTAATAATAATAATAAAAAAAATCTGCATATTTCTCAAGTTAAAATAACATACAAAACTTCATATGTAAGTTTTAGCCACATAATTATCTAAAAAAATAAATTAAACCCATTTTGTTATTTCATTGTCTCTTGTTTTACCATCATCATGGTAACACAGGTAACTAGTAACACGGGGGACAAAATGTAATAAAAAATGACCCATATATTTGTATTTTTATAGAAACAATGCAAAGTCTTATGGAATATTTTCTTTTAACTGAGATATACACTTTAAACCCTAATTCATTAAAAAATATATATATTATTAATGTAAATTGATGGTAACATAGGGGACACATAAAAAACACACTTTAGCTCAGGTAATATTTTTCAAAATTTAACATATGAAATAATGGCCACCTAAAGTAAATGATAGCGGAATGAGTTCCATATCCTGTGCCGGAAGATTTTTGGCGAAAAAAAATCTCGCCAAAATGCCGTTTTAGCGACATGAAAATTTTTCCAAGATTGCAGAAAAACATCATTTTTAAATCTTTATATTATTTATAAATCAATGATTTTGCATCATTTTTAAAGATAGAAAATGATATAAAAACATGGATTTATAAATTACACAAAGATTTAAAAACGAAGTTTTTGCACCATCTTGGAAATTTTCTTCCGATACAATTACACAAATTTTAGCAGCATTCTAAATAAATGTCCTTTTTGAGATGAATACTTGTTATTGTTAGGGGGGCTCTGCCCCCTGAACCCCCCTTCTTAAAACATTTTCGACAATAAAAAAGAGAAAAAAACTGGCCAGAAACTTTTTATAAATTTCAACAATATTTCAAAAACTATTATTTTTAATGCAGGTAAAATCCCGCTCACAATGCCAAAAAGAAAAAAAAGTATTAAATCATAGAAAAAATGTATAAAAATAATTTTAAAATGTTTACACACAACAACAACAACCACCAAAAAAAAAAAAAACAGCAAGAATTTAATGTTTATAAAATGATCCCAGTTAGGGTCTGAAACAGGGTACCAACTATTCATCTGAAAAAGCACATGTTTAGATTTATTTAGAATGCTGTTAAAATTTGTGCAATTGCATCAGAAGAAATTTTCGAAGTGGCACAAAAACTTCGCTTTTAAATCTTTATGTACTTTATAAATCCATGTTTTTACATCATTTTCTCTTTTTAAAAATGGTGTAAAATCATTGATTTATAAATAATATAAAGATTTAAAAATGATGTTTTTCCGCAATCTTGGAAAAATTAACGAGAAATTAATTACATCGACCGGCACAGAGAGTAATCCAAATGTGAGTGTGGTGTCACGTCGGCGTGGTCGCGGGAGCAAATTCTTATCTAACCAAATTCAAAATTTGCTGACTAACAGTTCCCGTGATACTAGTAAACCAATAAGCTTCAAGATCTCACGTCATCCAGTTGGCCGGTTTTGAAAAGGCATTTCCAAAAAAAAAAGCAACCCTAAAGCCGTTCGAACGATCCTAAATCCGATGAACAAACTTAAACCAGATCAAAACATTTATCACCAAATAAAGCGCGCCAAAAAAATCGCCAAATCTTCCGGCACAGGATATGGAACTCTTCCCCATCTAAAAGTGCATGATTGACTGTTGTTAACAACATTTTGGTTCAAAATTTTTGTTATAATATTAAGAACAAAGTGGAAGTAACACAGGGGACAAATATTAGGGACATGGGAATTTTCCTTATAAAATGAAAAAATATTTAAAAATATATATTTAAAGTATATAGGGTAGATGTGCCAGTAATGGACACCCCTTGATGTTTTTGGTTCATAAAAAAATAACTAATAAATATTTAGCTTTAATTATTGTTTTTATAATTCCCCCTTGTATGTTTTATAAAACTATGTTATTGCTGACACTTTTAATCAAACCAATCAGGAAGCAGAAAATAATGTTTCAAAGTTTTGCTGTTTTTTTGTGAAAATCTTAATGAAGAGGTTAAGAGCTGGCTTCGTTTAATTAATTTATATATTATTTATTTTCTTGCAAAATTTGAATGTTTTTGTTTGAGTAGCAATAGAAAACTTTGAATTTTATATACTAATGGCTATTTACAGAATTTCATTTATTTTTAAGGTTTTAAGAGGGGGTGTCCATTACTGGGATGGTTAATTAGTCATTTTCCAGTAATGGACACCCCATGTAGACATTGCTAAAAATGCAATTTTAGTAATGTTTATAGTGCATAAAATACTTTGGCTTAACTGCAAACCTAAATAATCAAATTTAATTTTTAAATTATACTTACCAAAATGTAATAACACCAAAACTTTTATAAATAGCTGCTTTTAAGTTATTTTATGTGATTAATAAAATTTTGATATTTTATTTTATTTATTATTATTTTTCTTTTATGTAGTACATATATATACCTCACATATTTTATAATCTGGCAATCAAACCAGCCTTGAAGCAGAAAATACTGTTTAAGAGCACAGTCAAAGAGGGGCTCATGGGGCTTAATCCCTCTCCGTTTAAATAAAAACAATTGAGTTACAGAAGCTATTAAAAATCTATTTTCTGTCTTAAATGTTTCCTTATTAAAAAAATAATAATAAAAATGTAATACTATTAATGAAAGTTATAGGTAATATTCATGAAACTAGTAAATCTGCAGATCAGTGACCTCAAACATCAGTTCTACAGTTTTATTTTGAAATTATTTTATTTAGTATTTAAAATATCCAATTCACAATATCATTTCTTTCATATTTGTAATATTGATTATTATAAATGATATATCAAGTAATCTCTGGAAGATTGTTAAAAATAGTGATACAAAGCTAAACATTAATATTCCAAAACTTTTTTTTGTTTTTAATTACCTTTTAAATCCACCACTGTTCCAATAATTTGATAGCTGTAATTGTCTGATATTTAGTATTTTAAGCTATCCATCTAAAATAATTAAAACATCGATCTTCTGATAATTACAATAATTGATGCAAACTGTAAATGTCACAAATATTTTATTAATTACTGGTATCCTAATTGTTAAATTTATTTGAAAATAACTATTTTGTTTCATTATTATGTATTCATTAAATTCTGGTTCTAAATACAGTCATAAAAATAATTATTACTTTTATGGGGTGTCCATTACTGGAACAAAGGGTGTCCACTACTGGGCCAGAGGGTGTCCATTACTGGGCTTTTGTGTGTTTTGATATATTTATGTTATTTAAAATTAAATTTCTATTCATATGGGGAAATGAGGCTATAAGAATGGTTAAATATTGTTGATAGATTAATATAATATTGAAAAAACTGAAATATAATAATTATAACTATTAATAAAAAAATAATTTTTAAAGAAATTCCTTAAGGGTGTCCATTACTGGCACATCTACCCTAGGTACAATATTAAGACTACAGAGGCCTAAAGAATATCATCAGACATAACTTTTAAAATATATATGGTGAAAAAAATATGGTCTAAAAATCAAAAATTGTTGTTGGGACATGGCTTTTTACAGGACATAATTTAAAAAAAAAGCTATTTAAAAGGTAATAAATGCTATTTATCCAAAATTTCAGAATTGCATTAAAGAAAAATATTTCTGAACTATCTTTTCAAATATTTATATTTAATTTTGGAACAAAATTAGGAACAGATGTTATATAGTCCCGCAGCCGCCATCTTGGATTTTTTTGGCGTGAAAACCCCTTTTCTGCCAAGTAAATGTCGCCAGCAGATCTATGCGCATGCTAGACTTAATGGGGTTGCCAGAACATGTCACTCGTCGAGGTTTTATTTATCAATAAATGCCAACAAAACATCGCCGAGAAATCCAAGATGGCGGCCGCGGGAATATATAACATCTAAGCCCAAAATTATGGGAAATATAACCTTACTAAGTGTCGCAAAAGGGTGCTTTATTTTTGGAATGACCCATATTTACATATATATGTGCGTGTGTGTATATATATGTACATGTACCTATATATATGTGTATATATAACACTGGTGCATGGCTAACCGAAAAGTACCAATATTTTGAGAAACAACTGGTCTTAAAGTGTGAAACAAAACAATCTACAATACAATAAACCGATCTGGGAATTCCCAATACACAGCAAAATTGTGTAAATCCACTTTACTGACAAGCCACAAAACCCAGCATTTAACAGTTTGCAATACAAGTGATGACTAGGAAGACTGTAGATTATTTTCTCTGGAGAAAAGAAATGGAACTTAGATGGTCGTGATGGCTAGAAATATTATTGGTATGATTTGAGAAAAGAAATTTTCTCAAAACGTCAGTTAGGTGGGAGATCCATTATGACACGGTGCTGCTTTTCATTCAATGGCGTGGGGTCACTTGCATTTCTTTCAGGAAAAGGCTATACAGTTGTCAAAAAGTAAGAACTACCGTAATTAGTATAATTGGCCTCAAGCTTGGCGCAGTTGTATCTGATCTGACCCAGATAATATATAAATACTGACGTCGCTACTATATCATATATTAAGCACATTCCGTGAACATCTACTACACATATGAGTAGTGTTGCAAATGAATCGATCTAGGGCCATTGGAGGAAAATTAAACATGACAATATGAAAATTCGGTCATTATTTTCCGAACAACCTGATAATTATTTCAAGGGAACACTTTATTTTAATTTCTACTAAAATATAGTCCTATAGACATGATATAAAATATATTTCACTAAACCAAGATTCTGTTAAATGTAAAAAAATGTAGGGTTGCCCTCACTTTCACACAAGCTGCTGTTTTCATGAAATTGTAAGCAGCTTTTTATACTCATAAAATTCTAATCACAAATTTGTCAATCTGAATTATAGTTATTTTCAAGTCCCTCTTTATATGGAAAAATGTTGATTAATGTGCAACTCTTAATAATGCATGCACTAATTCTTACATCATACGGAAACGGCCTCTGCTTCGATAATTCAGCTAAAGCAGCAATGCTTTCAAGTTGAACATCAGTGAGGGGAGCCAATGATTCCGAATCGCAATCCCAAGCAAGCAAATTTTCGGCAATAATTGCTTCATCATCCATGATTAATTAACATATTATTTTTTTATTCGCTATTGTTTAAATAAAGGCACATCATATTATCTGTTTTTAAGAGATCAATCACACTTAGCAGACAAGTTTTAAAATTCTATGTTTACAAATGTTTTATTTTGTTTAAGTTTAATGTACTTCGTGTTGAGGAACTCTATAAAATGCAATACAAATAGGAAAGAACACAAATCGTTACAATGTTGATTGGTTTGTTGTACACGTAGTATTTCTTTGTATGGATTTGTTGTGAGATGTCATCAATTATTAACACACAATACAACAGAATAAATAGGCAGATGACACATATTAGATTTTTATGAGCACGACAATTGAAGGATACACATAGAAAAGATAGGGGAATCGAATCCATCTCCTCTTTTGGATACCAGAGTACTTTTGGATATCAGAGTAGCGAGCCTACATCTCTGCCCTCCGTGAAGGTGCGTTTTCACTGGTCTACCCAAGGTCTAACTTACCTAACTTTCTACCTAAGCACAAGCCCACACAGCACACTTGGTTACAGCAATGTCTCAGAGACATCGCAACGTCCCTTTATTGTCACGTCTCAGTACGATGTAACTAGAGCATCCCCGAGATGACAAGAAAGACTGTCGCTGAGATCATCTCTTGCGACATAATGGAGAAAGCTGCCGTTTTCGCCCATGCGCAAATACCTCCAAGTTACTGGCGCATGCGTGAACTTAATGGCGTCAAAGATAATTTGTTGTGAAGGATGTGCGCGTGCCATGTGATTGCTCCGTGTTTGGATTTGATATTGTGTATTGTTTTTATTATTTCTTCAGTGGTGCTTGGATCATTTGAGACAACAGCCTGCCGCTATAGGCCTCAGAGAAACCCTATCTCAAAGCTCTAAAGTGGTGCTTCTTCAGTTTGGAAATTTTTAATTAACTATCTGGAAGAAATATAGTGTTTTGTTGTTTGTGTGTGTGCGCGTGGTGGGGTGGGGGGGATAATAAGAGCCTCCTGACATTTATATTTTTACAATAAAGTTTATGAATATATTATTTATCTGTGTCATAAATATTGATTTTTTTGTTTTGATGAAGGGCAATTATAAGAATATACTTAGAATAAACACTAATACATCATTTCGTCTCATACTATTATATAAATAGGGGCTCATCATATGAGTTTTCTTTTTTTTCTGTTATTTGATTGAATTGATATAATAGAAATATTTATTCAACAATAGGTATTAAAGTTTATCATTTACTGCTTTAAAAGTATATATTTGATTTTTTTTTTTTTTTTTTTTTTTAGCTAAAGGATATATTTAAATTTTTAGAGGGGGGGTGGATTCAATATATTACTTAATAAGTTTTCTTAACAATACTAAAGAAATTATAATGTGTACATTTCGATTATAAAAATAAGCTTGCAAATATTGAAATGTATAAAAATTAGCATTTTATGGAGATCTATTTTTAAATGATTAACAATTGATCTTCATCAAGTATAAAATGCTTGCATTCATAAATATGAGTTTTTTAACTAATTAAGTTTGAATCAATGCAATTCATAGAGTGAAATATTGAAATATATATGATGTGATGTAAAACAAGCAACTCAAGAGCAATTGATTGAAAAAAAAAAAGTTGTTTTATAGTTTGTTTAAAATGGATGAGAAAAAAAATGTAAACAAACTTAGAATAAACACTAATACATCTCTTTGTCTCATACTATTATATAAATAGTAGTGCTCATCATAATATCTTTTTGCTGTTATTTGGTTGAATTGATATAACAGAAATATTTATTAAACAATAGTTATTAAAGTTTATCATTTGCTGCTTTAAAAGTATATATTTGATTATTTTTTTTAGCTAGAGGATATATTTAAATTTTTATTTGTTTATTTTTTGTAAATCTGCCCCTATACAGATTAAAGAAAACACACAATGCAAAAAAGTTGACTGAAATTACTACATAATTTGAGAGTACATCATATTGAAACTTATTTAGTTTAGTATTGTTGTTTATGTGTGGGTAGGATAATAGAATTATAAGTGTCTCCAGACATTTATATTTTTGCAATACAGTTTACATTTTTTTCACTGTATCTGGGTGAAAAATATTGAATTTGAGGGAGGAGTAGACTCAAACTGTATCTTTATCCTGGGCTCTCACTTACAGGTGGTCGGTATGCATATCATAATCCATACAACTCTTCATCTCATATTGTTATACAATCACACTGTTCATTTTAAATTTCATTATGAGTTTTTTATTATAAAATATGTATTAGGAAAGATTCGGGAAACATTTAGTAGCATATTACCTATACAATATTTTTTAAAAACTGATTAGGGTTTGTTGATATATATCAATGGATATATATCTCGATGTATTTTGATATGTATTTATTTTTAAAATATCAAGATTTTTGGTATTTTCGTAAACTTGATGTTTATTTTCAAAATATCAAGATATTTGATGTTTTGTATATTTGATATTTATTTTCAAAATATCACTGAGCAAGATAATTTTGACATTTTCAATTAAAAGAAGTGTAAATGAAATTTTCAATTGTTATTAACTGTATCATTCTGCAGATAAAAAACTTTGTTTCTGGCTCTGGCAGTGACTTTTTTATCCAAAGGAAACAAATATTTTCCCCGTTTTATGTTTGAAGCTTTTATTTTTAAATGTAGAACTAATAATTAGGCGAGATAATTAATTCAAAACAGCCATTGAAAGATATACTATCTAATTTAGATAATCCATTATATAGCTTCATTAGAAAATAATCTTTTCCTATATTGGTTCAGTTTAGTATAAACTATAGGTAATACATGTTAGGAAATAAAAAATAAGACAAGCTTACATTTATATTAAAATTCTTTAATTTAAAAACTATTTTGTTTTAAAAATTTCTGATTTCTTGATATTTGACACTGAATACTATAATATATATATATATATTAATAACTGCATAAATAAAATTATATCTGTTTTCAGTTAGGTAATCTTCAATTTTGTTCTAAGTAGAAAAAAGAAATGCAATGCATTTTTAGAGTATTGTTTAAGTAAATTTTCATGTTAAGTGCAATATGTTTTAGTTTCTAATTTATATTATGCTTGAAAATATTTATTGTCAGCTAACTATTAAATAATTTGTCATTTAACTATTAAATAATTTATCAGCAAACTAGTTAACTATTTTGAAAATATCGGATATTTTTGATATTTTCGAAAATACCATGATATTTACGAACCCTGGAACTGATCATATCAATTATAAATTTTACTTTTTGAACACTATTCTAATAATTTAAGTACTACTCAGAATACTGATGATAAAAGCCCATGAAAACTGATTTTCAGAATAGACAAAGATTTAGGATGATAGAGTCTTGCAATTAAACACGATAGTAAAGCCACTTAGACTGTGGATTATATTTAGAAAGAATATGGTACTGCATTAAGTACTTTTTCAGAAAATATTCAGCCTTATATCACATTTTTCTGGATGCCTCAGATTTTATAGAAATCGTACAAACTTCCAATACCATAAAAAATATTGCATTTCTGTAAATGCAAGAAAATTTAGGAATCGGAGGGGAAAAAAAATTGACATTTACTTGAGCTAGCTTGAGTTAAATGAGGTCCTGAATGGTTAAAACCAAGTATATTTTTTTATGTAAAGTACAGCAACTAAAGTGTCATAGGGCAAGGGTTGGGAGTCTGGATGCCAGTAGGTCGATTGTTACCACTATTTCTGTATAATAATCTTTGTCATAAATTCTGTTTTTAAAAAGATAAAGATTGTTATTCAGAAGCAGTGGTGACAATTGGTGTTTGAGTTTGCCAATATCGTGTGTCACCACATTTAGAAGACCTCTAATTCAACTGAATTGTTATCCTGGGCTCACACATATGGATGATCTGCCTGAATACCATAACCCATACTCTTTGTCTGATACTTTTATATAATTATACGTAATAAATTTCTTCATGAATTATTTAGTAGCGTTGTATTCTACTTATACAATATTTTTTTTTAAGTGACTATCTATTAAAAATTTTAGTATTCAAACACAATTCCAAGAATTTGAATACCTGGAATATAAAGTGGTACAAGTCCATAAAAACTGATTTTTAGAAATTTAGAGTAGGATAAAATATTTGCGATAAAGTAGAGGAAAAATACAGTACTCCATTAAGAAGCTACTCCGTCCGGCGAAAACACCCGTTCGCTAATGTTAATCCAATGAAAGAAATTTTGTAAGATATCTCGTCTGAATTTCAGTATTTTTAAATCTTTTTTTTTTTTTTTTTTTTTTTTTTGCATTGGAAAGCTGAGATCGATCTCTACATCTGCCTTTTCTTACTTTTTTGATTTTATTTTCAGGTATTTTTAATTGGGACACTTTCACTTTCGAAACCGGTTTCGAAAGGGCAAGCATACTCATAAAAGAAATTTTTGAACAAAATCGAAAAAGTAAAAAACGGCCTTTGTACAAACCGACCTCAACTATCCAATGAAAAAAAAAAAAAAAAAAAATCATTTAAAAATATTGAAATGCAAACAAGATATCTTTAAAAATTTCTTCCATAGGATTAGAATTAGCAAGTGGGTCTTTTCACGCGACTGAAGTAGCCCCACAAGCATTTTTTTAAGAGTTCTATCACGTGTATTATGCATGCTAAAAAATCATGTATACTAAATTTGCATTTCTATTTTATTAGAGGATACACGAAGATTTACGATTCGAAAAGAAAATTTTTGATGTACTACATAAATGTCACTAGTACTATATTTCTATTATTTTCTAATTCAAAATATCCTGAATGAAAAATAATAGAAATATGAAATTGAGTTATTCTGTGATGCATTGGAAGGGCACACTGGGGCAGCCACAGATTAGGCCCCCACTTGTAAGTGGGGACGTGAACGATAATTTGTTTTAATTAAAGCAAAATAATAGGAACAGAAATGTCATAGGGTGAACCTGCATGTCAGCAGGCCAATTATCACCAGTGTTTCCGAATAGTAATATTTGCCTTATTTAATGACAGAAATTTATCAAATTAGGTGAATATTGCTATTCAGATGTAGTGGAGACAATTGGCATCTAGGTTTTCTTACTATAGTCCACTCATTACAGAACAGTACTAGCAGAGAAAGATCGCATAGTTGTTACAATGTGATATCTCATAGATGTGTTGTGCGATGCACTGAAGACGTTGCAACGCAGCGTCACATAGATGTCACAATGAGCTATCTCGTAGATGTTACAGTGCGACGTCGCATAGATGTTGCAGTGCGATGTACTATAGACGTTACAATGCGACGTCGCTGGTCACGGACATTTTGCGGTTGCCAGAACATCTGTGAGACGATCAGTGCGACATCGCAATGTCGCAGTGCGACGCACCTGCGACGTTTCAGAGATGTAAGTGTGCTGTGTGGGAGATTTTAGGTCGTTAGAACGCAATTTTGTAGGTTTGATTCGTGATCAATCCTAAGCACGGCTTACCCAAGCGCAGCCAATTAAAATAGAGTATTTTGATAATAATGGCGGTGTTGTCAATTTTCTAAGTGATATATATTTTTTAATTATTCTGTTTTTACGTCAAAGAATAATCTATTTTTTGTGATTGAAGCAAAATAGTAAATTTTATTAACATGTTGGATAAATATCCTCTTTTATTATTGTCTTTTAAGGGGCAAGGGGACAGGTTTGTCGCGTTGAATTTTTTCGACAGATGGCTCTGATTGCAACAGGGTATCGGAAATTTGGCGAAATGAGATTTTTAAGGAAGAGAAAAAGATAAAAAAATAAAGCGCTTTCGCGCCAACATCTGGTAATCTTATCACTCAGTGGAGGCGGAGTTTATTCCCTACCAGCTGTATGACGTGACTAGGATCTCCAATCATGTACCTCTTAGAAGGAAAAAGATGCTTTGCTTTGTACAATGACATTTTTTCGGGAACTTACAAATTAACTTCGAGAAGGCTCAAGGTTCAGGCAAGCACAGATTAACACTAGAAAGACGAGAATTTTACTCAAATTTTAGAAAAATATTTCACACCAGAATGTTTATTTTAAATTATTAACTTATCCATTTAACTAGTTTTTCTTTGCATCTTTTAAACTAGTTTTATAAAAAAAAATCCTGGTTCAAACCGAGATATATTCATGTGGTAGCAGTCAAAATGACTGCTCGCAGGCTTTCTAGTGTTAAAAACGGTATACAAATTACTGGAGCGTGGATCTTTTAAAGAGGTCCGATTTTTTAAATAAAATAGCATGAGCACCTTTTTTTATTTTGTATAACATTTTCTTTTTCAGCAGGGGGGGGGGGGGGTAGACGTCTGCACGAGGCGGAATTTTCTGCCCGGTGCAAAAATAAAAATATCAGACTCGACTCAATTTCCACCAAAAATGCCGATTTTTCTTAACATACAGTTGAAATTCTTTTCTGGAATACTTCATAAATATTCATGGAAAATTTTAACAGTATATTTGAGAATTTAGATTACTATATGTTCGCGAGCTAGAACATACAGAATCGTAGCAGTAACAAACACTTAGACTCATTAGACTCTTAAATTTAAGTTTAGATTCCTTAATATCATTAATATGTTCAGAGCGAAAGAAAAAAGGTGGTTAAAAACATCATAGCTTTTGAAGCTGTATATATATATATTTTTTTTAAGAGATTTTTGAAATATTTCTCTGTAATTTATTAAGGTATATTTCCAAATTTCCCGTTACCAAAAGTGGATTATTACTACTATCCTTTTTTCTACACAAATTGCTTTCCCGAGGATGCTACTTCAGTCATCTGAAAAGACCTGCTCGCTAATGTTAATTCAATGGGCGAAATTTTTTTTAAGAGGCTACTTCAGTCAAACGAATAGACTCGTTCGCTAATGATAATCCTATGAAAGAAATTTATAAAGATATCTCAGTCGCATTTCAATATTTTAAAAAGATTTTTTTTTTTTTTTTTTGAATTGGATAACTGAGCTCGGTCTGTATGCAGGCCATTTTTTACTTTTTCGATTTTGATTGCAGATTTTTTTTTATAAGGGTGCTTTTACTTTCGAAACCAGTTTCGAAAATGAAAGTGTCCTCAATAAAAATACCTATAAACAAAATGGAAAAAGTAAACAACGGCCTTTGTACAGATCGATCTCAACTATTTCATGCAAAAAAAAAAAATCATTTAAAAACAACTGAAATGTGACCGAACCGAGATATCTTTATAAATGTCTTCCATAGGATTAGCGTTAATGAATGGGTCTTTTTGCTTGACTGCATTGTTATCTCTATTATATGACTATGATGTTATATGACTGTTGCGTTCTCTTTTGCATTGCAATATTTTTAGCAGATTTTTTTGCATTGCAAAGCTGGGGGTCGATCGCTATAAAGACTTTTTTTTTTTTTACTTTTTCGATTTTTTTTTTGCAGATTTTCTTTATTTCCTCTTATTTTCTTATTCTTTATTGTTTTATTTATATTTTATTTTTCTTTCATTTTCTAAACCGGTTCCGAAAGTGAAGTAGAATATTGAAATGCAAATGAGATATCTTAAAAAATTTCTCCCATAAGATTAACATTAACAAACGGGTGCCTTTCGCACGATTGAAGTAACTTCTTAAGTCTACTACCGGCCCTCGTATTTTATCGGCTTAATTTCTATATCTGGTACATCGGCCCATTTAAGATTTAATCTTTTTATGGACATGGACCGGGGCCTAAGAAAAAAATAAACGGTCGGGCCCGTAATTTTGGATTCTGCCCGATTTTTTTTCTGCTGCCCGGTCCGGTCCGTTAAAACAATCGTCTTCAATCAGCTCGTTAGAAATTTTGACTTTACTTTGCCGACCGGGTACGGGCCATGCAGATCTCTAGGAGGGGGCATTTCAAGAGTTTCCGTTATGGGGCAAAGTTTTCTTTGAGCTGCAAGCTATGAAGTAACGTGCGGCATTGCGCGAACCATCCACAAAGTAGTAAAATCCTGCATAATAAGAAATGCTGTGCTCTATTTTACCTTCCTTAAATTATTTCACGAACACTTTTTAATTTCCATGGAAGTTATATATATATTTTTTTCTTTTGCGAAATTTCGTAAAATTAATTCGTGAATTGGTCGCGGAAAAGACCGCGAGTTTCTACAAACAATAATGGGAAAATACCGTGAATTTTGCCAAGATCGCAGAAACAAATTTCTCAAACGGTAGCAAAAAAAAAAAAAAAAAAAAAAATCGTCTGTCAACCGCAGAGAAAATAAATTAAATAAATAATGTATAAAAATGCTAGTTTACAAAATCATTCCCTGTTTCTGATATAAACAAAGTTTTAAGTAATCAATTAAAAGAATATACAATTAGATGGCTTTGGTAGAAATAAGACAGACATGCTTACATAATTATCTGCACTATATATTTATTTACACTTCAACACTCGGCTAAAAACGTACTAAAATAATTTTTCTGTATATAATCAACACGTACTCAAAACTCAAAGTTTGACTCCATTCTCTGAAAATTATGTTTCAGTTATTTCCCGCTTTTATGTAAAAGCGGAAAAATAGTTCGATTACAGTTTTGAACAAGAGCACTTGCCAGTCTGATACGTTTACGAACAAAAATTTGTCAGAAAGTAGCCAGTTTACATTTGAGTCTTCATTTTTTTTTTCAGTTTTATATAATTATATATTATACAATTATATATTAATAAACAATTTAAAAAGACATAATGAGATAAAATCCATTTTCAACATTTGCTAAAGGTTTACATAAGTTACAAAAGTTAAGCAAAAGTATGTTGTAAAGATTTACATATGTTTAAAAATCCATACCACTCAAAATTAGGTAACATATAAAAATGTATAAGATGTAAAAATGTATCCAACAGTGGAAAACTCACTTCCAGCAATTATGGATTTTAATCAGTTCCTGTGCCTGTAAGCAAATTTCGTGTCTCTCTGTAAAGGAACGATAATTGCGATAGAAAATAATCTATAGAAAATGTTTTGTGTACTCCAGTAAGTTTCATTGTGTTTGATGTATCATAACATTATTAAAATGCAGTGCAAACGTTTTTTCCTCATAGATCATAATGTAAAAGAATTCTTTTGTGTGTATCTGTAAACGAACCACAAATTCTACTCACTTCTTTTTTTACTACCGAACATTCTGTAAAAATCCTCAGTAACATAAAAATTTTATGGCAATCCGAGTACTATCTTTACCAGAGTTTGAGCATGGCAGGTGTTTGGAAAGTTTTAAAATGCATGCGTATTCAGAAATGTTTAAAAATCTGTCACAATTTAAGAATAATTTTTTATATGAGTATGATCTGTTTATTTATTATGCATTCATTTAGTACTCATGTAACAAGTCCAAGATATAGTTATATACTCTTGGAAGTTGTATTATTAACATGATTTGATATATTTAGATTATAATTGAGTTGTCATTTTCACCAGAGCTATAAGGTTTAATGTCGTCGGGATGTTGTTTCAATAGGTTAATGTACTACAATATTCAAGTAAGTTGTATAAAGCAGGTGTGCTTTCTTAACTCAACTAATTAAAAATAAAAGTAAACAATTTATATATTGATATCTTTTCAAAAACATTTTTAAGACAAGCCCGTAGCTGGAGGGGGTAGAAACAGTATTAGTCAGTGTTCGTGCTGGAAATATTTTTAACCGCCATAGCATGTTGACTCAAAATCATTGTTCTCTCAAAATTCCCCAACCTGACCAGACAAATATCAGGAAAGAGAATACAGCCTTAGGCATTTCTTACTTTGTGGAGATTTGCCCCTCGCCAAGAAACCTCTGAAACTAATTAGTTGATATCAGAGCAGGGATCCCACACGGATACAAGTTTCCTTTTCCTCCCCAATCCCAGTGATGATTTCAGCTGGATAGAAAGATTTCAGTTTGTCTTTCTCTACACCAGACCTGTTCCCAAAGGTGTGTATACCGTTGTATCACTGCCTTTTTACAGTGAAAAGATATGCTTATCAGTAAAACCTCCCTAAAACACCCACGTTCCGTTCCAATAAAAATGGGTTTCTCCGAGAGGTGGTCTGTTAATGGAGGTCATGTTTAATTTTAGATTTTAATTGTTGAAAATAGGTAACGATTAATGTTACTAAAAATTATTTTTCACATTAGGAAAAAATATAAAAATATAAGTATCAAAACAAAAGTTAATTACATACGTTAATTACTGCAGAGTTTAAAAAATGAATACATTGACATTTGCTTTGATTTTACAATTTTATCTTCTATAACTTTTAATTCGAAGTTCAGTACAAGGGCGGATCTAAAGAGTCCTCAAAAGTGGGGGGGAGGGGCGATTTTGGAAATTTGGAGACTCCAATCTGATGCGCGGGTCGTGCTACTTCTACTTTTTCTTGCGGGTCGGATTTGGGTCCGGTTGACTTCTATTTTTTGCTGCTGGTCGGGTTAACTTATACTTTTTTGCTGTGGGTCGCGTTTGAGTCCGGTTGACTGCTACATTTTGCTGCGGGTCGGGTTAACATCTATCTTTTTGCTGCGGATCGGGTTTAGGTTGATTGATGGGTTGATTTTTGACGGCCGATTATCAACACGAGGGATATAGGCCCTAATGGGTGTGCCCTCCATGGGGGTCTTTCTAATAGAACCTAACCCGTATTTACGCATGGGAATCCACGGTTTCGTAGAAAACCACGAAAACTCTGAAACGGTTAGGCCGACGGGCGCGATTGGGTTCGAACCCAGCACCTTCCGTTTACCAGCTTCGAGGGCAGAACTTCTCATCCACTGGTGAGGCGGGTCGGGTTTAGGTCCGGATGACTTCTACTTTTCTGCTGCGGGTCGGGTTGACTTCTACTTTTTAGCTGTGCCTAGCGCATTGGGTTTGGGGCAGATTAACATACATTATTATTTCGGGTTTGGATCAGTTTCAGATTGGGTTTTCACTCTTGCGAGAAGGATTTGAGCCGACCCTAATTTTGAATAGAAAGTCTAAATATTTTTTAAGATAAAAACTACATACAGTACTAAAAGTTCCATAACGGGCACGCCCAAACAATTATTTAATAATATTTTCTAATCTTCAGGATTATGTAAAAAATACCAATTTGTACAAGACTGCTTGTCTGTTTATATCTAAGATCAGTTGTAATTCACTAAAGAATGCTTTGAAACTTAAAAAACATTAAAAAACATATCGGATGTCCTGAAATGGACTGACTGATTTTAAAATCCAGTAACTTGCAAGTGGTGACAGCAATTAAAAAAATCTTGCAGGAGGATTATGTAAGATGTCAGGAGATTTTTCACTGCGATTTTTTTATTTTACTTTACAATAGCAGCGATATATGGCGCTGCAAACAATAGTTGTTAAATCGGGCACCGATTTAGCGCCTATTGCTTGCAATACCATCTGCCATTGCTATTTTAAACTAAAATTAAGAATCGCAGTTGAAAAAAAAAAAAAACTCCTGATCAGGGGTGATTCTCAGTAAAAAAAAAAAAAAAAAAATTCTGAAATGTTACAGCAGAGAGGGGGCGAGGGGAATTCCCTCTTTGCACTAATTATTTTTGTTGCAGGTCGGGTTAGCTGTTTTCGATTCGGGTCAATTTCAGGCTGAGTGTAGATTCCTGCAAGTTGGGTTTGGGTTAACCCATTTTCTTCAAAAGTTAGTTGGGTATATTATTTCAGATTAAAAACTATACCTATAATAATAAACATATGTATGTGTGCTGTTTTCTAAAGAGACCACTGTATTTGTAAACGACTCTTTGATAAAATTCACATTTCTTCCACGACTCTTTGACGAAATTTGCGTGTTTTCGCAGCCCTTTGATAAAATTCGCGTTTTTTCAGCGATTCTTTGAAGAAAATCGCGGAATAATTTGATGAAATGTGAGTTTTTTTTCGCGATCCTTTGACGAAATTCGCGTTTTTTTTTTTTTTTACAAAATTTGCGTTTTCTCCGCGATCTTTTGAAGAAATTCGCTTTTTCCGTGATCATTTGAAGAAATGCGCGTTTTTTCAGTAGCCCTTTGACCAAATTCACATTTATCCGGCAATTCTTTGGTGAAATTGAAGTTATTTCCTGCGAGCAATTGACGAAATAGATTTTTTATGGCGACCATTTGTCAAAATTCACGATTATTGTTATGTCCGAATTTTCGGATTCAGGAAATATTTTTTTAATATTTGTAACAGAATGCCTTAACTTTCTCGCTGCGTATATATATATTATGAATATAGGTTCAAAAATTGCGCATTTTATTAGATGTTTGAAATCTGCATATATTTTAGAGTTCAAATATGTCCAAAATCTTTGTGAAAGAGTTTCTCTTTTAAATAGAACTAAATCTAAAAAAAAAAAAAAAAAAAAAGATTTGCTCCGGAATTTGCGGGTTGCGCAAATTTTGCCACTTTTACGTTGGCCGTAGAAATCGCGGGATACGCAGCGTGAGGGTTAAATTTTCGGAAATTTCGTTGCCGAGGTGCCCGTGATTGAGAAGTTTTACTGAATTTAGATTTCTTTAAAAATTTATTTAGTTTTTAATCTTATTGTATTTTAAAAGTTCAAAATATTGATTATAATCAGTACAACGTCGAAACACATTTCAAGTAAAAGCTTTACAAAAATTGAATATTTAATTTGGGGCCCCTAAAAGCGAAGGAGGAGGGAATAGGGGACACTGTTCAGTTTGCTCAACATTTAATCAAGTGCTCCTTCTGCAAAAAGTCCAACCCTGCATTATATAGAAGCATCATATACCGCTAAATAGAGGTGTCCGGTATTCGGAAGTGTCCGTTATGAAGGTTATTGGATCTCGGATACCTAATATCGGACACCTTTAATTAGCTACAGCCTTTTTTAATCAACAACCCTGACATATTTGTTTATTTTTACCTCACAAAAGCAGACACCTTCGATTATCGAACAAATTCCGCAGCCTGCAGATGTCCGCTGTTGAAAACTTTTACACACACACACACACACACAAAAAAAAAAAAAAAAAAAATCATATTATAGGGGATATTTATCTTTTGAGTATCTTGAAACGATCAAAAACACCGCCTTTTTCAAAATACCAAAACGCAAATAATATGCAATTAAGATTTTTTTCCCTTTCTACCTAAACTATATATTCTTAACTGTATTATCAAAAAAAAAAAAAAAAAAAAAGAAAATGTTGTATATACAAAATTAATATTTAAATTTTAAATTTAAACCTTCATATTGCTAATGCGTGAGATAAAATCTAAGTGCTGCGCGCATGATAAAATTCTAAATTATGCATATAGAAAACAATTTTTGAACAAAATAGAATCGTACCACACCTACTTCTAAATTAAACCCAAAATATACACAAAAAGTTTCGTTTAAAATTCAATTTTAGTACCAAAAAAAAAAAAAAAATTTCAAGTGCAAACAAATAAATAACCAAAATATGTGTTTTTTTTTTGTTGTTTTTTTTTTTGTTTTTTTTTTTTGTTCTACATGTAGACTATATAGAAACGCACATTTGTTTATTTTGCAAAAGCTGTAGTTTACATAGTTTGAAAGCAACAGTGCGCACAAACTTCAAATTTACTAATCAGAGAAAACGCTTTTTAAAGTTTCGATATCTACGGACCTTCAATTATACTCACCTATAAATGACCTTTTCCCTATCACCTTTTCTAATAAATGATTATAACTCAAGAAAAAAGTGCATATTTTTGAATGGGGGTTTTTTGCATATTGTTGAGAAATATTAAAACAATCAGAATAAAACAAAACCGAAAACTGATTTTTTGAAAGTTTTAAGGTCCTGTGCCCTCTTAAAATTAAAATTTTCTTTAAAATTTATACTGACACAAGGACAATTTAAAAAAAATATAGATCAGATGATAATTACAGAAGATATTTAACTATCAATAAAGAAAGAAAGAAATGTTATATTTTAATAACAAAGAAAAAATTAGTTCTAGTTTCAAAACTTTGTCTTAAATCTACACATAATCAGTAAAACCTAATAAAATAGCTAAAGAGATAAAGCGCAATCACTCTCCAAATAATTAAAAGTTTTATTGACATTATACAGTAAACTCTGTCTAAGGCGGAATCGATGGGGACTGAGAAAATTTTCCGTGGTAGACAATATTCCGGCTTATACAAAAAAGCTTCCCCTCCCGCACCCAAAAAAAAAACCAAAAAAAACCCCTCGAATTTGATGATTTTTTATTGATTTTCCTGACTCGAAAATCGGTTGAAAACTGAAATTCGGAAAGATCTTTTGTCTTTAGAGATAAATGAGAAACGCTATTCAATTTTTTAGTACTGCTGTAATACATGCAAATTGGAAGTTTACACACACACAAATTAACAAAAACCCGTCAATAAACTTCGAGAATGAGACAGAAAGCTATAACTTTGAATTTGAGTACATCCTTAAAGTATAATATATTGCACTTTCGAAAAAATATATTTTCATAAATGTTCATTCTACTAGAAAAGTTAACTTTTAAATATAATTTTGCATATGAAAAAATGGCACAAGCATAAATTCCTTAAATTTAAACAGTTTCTGTTCTTTTGAATTAACTTTTTCAAGGTGTTAAGGAATTTAACTAACATGCACGACATTGAGCATTTGACTTATCAGTTTTAAAGTTTAATAAACAAAATGCTTTTCATTTTTAAATTATCCTTTTTTCCGCCTTATGCAAAATTTTGGTTTCGGTGGGACCTTAAAATGCTTTCCGTTTCCGCGGTAGACAGATTTCCGGCTTATACAGAGTCCGCCTTAGACAGAATTTACTGTATATATATTTTTCTCCTTCCAGTCTAATGACAGATGATTCATCATGCGGTTTTGATTACGATAGGGAAAATCGAATAAAATGGTTGAATAACAGCGTTGAATGGATGTTCAAAAAGTATTCGTTTAAATACTTATAATTCACCATGGTGTACAAAACATGAGTAGAGGAAACTTTATTAGACAAGGAAAGCATACATAATATAATAATTAAAAACAGTTATTAAATTGAGATGGTTACTATAAAGACATGGGTATTCCAGTACATATCACATAATAAACCTTTGAAAAATATAAAATCCGAATGAAACCGAAGTAAGCATTAACAAATGCTGTCTCATTCAATGCTTTTAAAAATATTGTACACATAAATAATACTATGAAACGACTCTTCGTGAAAAAAAATCCAGAACATGTTTTCTTACAAGCGTATTTACTACTAAATATCAATATTTTTCGCGAATATTTCATATAAAAATATAAATTCATACAAAATTGGATTAAATTACACATAAAATAAAATGAAAATTGAAATGTTACTTCTAGAGTTGATATTGATGCCAGCGATTTTCTAATTAGGTTTGAAGTCAACTGTATAGTAAGTACTGTTTACAGTTTTTTAATTAACTCAACTTTATTTTTTGTACGTAAAGATTGTAAGAAGTATTTTGTAATCGATATCACTGCCCTTTTTTTCCCCCTGTTTCTATGACTTAGAAACGAAACAAAGTAAATTTATATATTTATCAATAAATTTTATTTCGCGCTTGCTAACAAGCCTAATTTTAGCAGTGGATGTGGAATAATCGCGATCCAAATTAAAGAATTGTAAAGACAGTTTTTCGAACTTCATGAAATTCAAAATTCCCATTAAAATATTACAAAAGAGTGTTTTTTTTTTTTTACTTCTTATGAGCATATTTTTTTTTCCCTCAATTTTTAGAGATTCAGAAAATTATATTTATTTATTTATTGAAGAAGAAATTTGATAGCGATCTAAAGCTAGAAGTGGAAGAAGGGGGGGGGGGGGGGCAGTATGGTTAGTTCTCAAAATATTTTTACCCTTCATAGAGTATTTATTCAAAATAACTGTTGATTAGTGATTCTCCGCTTCTTTTTTGAGCTCAACTTTTTTGAATAAAACAATAAATCGCAAAATTTTCATACATCTTTCTCTGGATATTCTCCATTTTACTAATAAATTTGTCTTGCCATGCAAAGTGTAGTTTGTAGCATTTTTGCTTTTGTAAAGATTTCCATTACCGCGTCACCAAGAATTGAAACTAATGAGTTGATGATATAGCTTGACTGTAATCGTACAACTGTCATCACAGAAAGAGAAAATTTATCGTGAGCAGGGGGTGATTCTTTGAAACCTGAATGCTGAAGGAATAGCATACACCATCGTTTCACATACCGGCCCCTTATATAACTGATTACTTACTATCTTGTCATTGCTATGCCTTGGGTTCTTTTCAACTTCGCTACGTCCAAATCATTCTTTTCATACCTTTATTATTTCATCACAGATGGTAAAAATCTGTGGAACCACTATTAGAAGAAATTGGAAACTCAAAGGGGTTTTTCAGAAAAAAGAGGAAAGGACGATTTGCATTGTGAATGTCATCCATAACTAATAGAAAAATATTTCGTAGCTCTTCTCAATTCAAAGTAAGAGTTCTGCATCGGATCAGTAACGCGCTATTATCTGAACCCGACCGGACCCGCAGTCCAAGTCGGTCGGGTTGGCGCTATATTTTTAAGTTGCAGGTCGGGTTGGCTTTCATTATTTCGGATTGTCTTTTGACTTTTGCAGGCCGGGTTCGGGTTGATTGATTTTCAACTAAATGTCCAAAATATTTTTTTTTTCATTCAGGTGAAAATCTATATATATTAGGGTTCCGGAAAATTGGATATATTTAGTGAACACTTTCATTTTCCAACACTTTTATATTTTTACTCTTTTTCATCTGAATACTGGATACCACCAAATTTACAGATACATAACGTGCGTGTGCGCATAAGTTATTACAAAAACTTTTTTGTATGGTGTATCAATAACGAAATGTTGGCAATATTTTTCATATTCCAAGAGAAGAAAAACAAGTTGGAATTTGTACGTCAAACGTGACAAATGATGTGCGTTTGTACTGTAACTAGTTTCATAAATAGTCAGATCTTGGTGCTATAGCTATTGCACTCTTATGTAAAAATGCCTGAATACAAAATTTATTACGATTATATATATTTAATTCAGTAATACGGAAATAATATGACTATATCTTAAATAGGACGTCATCACCATGGCAACCTAGAATCATTACCTATTGTGGGATATCATTGAATTAATTTCGTATGATAGGATTTAATAGAACGAAGAAAACTTTTAATATCTTTTTAAGTTTTGATTCGATTTTCATAAAATTTGAAACGACTCGACAAAATCTGGAACAATTATCTATATTAAATTTCAAACCATTCGGTTGGGTAGTTTTTGCGCTGCTATATGCGGGCAGACGGACGGACCCGACGACGACTGTAGGTGCTACGTATTTATATAATTACATTTCCCCATAGACCATAATATAATGGAATACTTTTAAGTGTCTCTATAAACAAACTATGTACGCTACATACTTTATTTTTCAATAACGAACATGCACAGAAAATCTCAATAACATATATCAATTACAGAACAATCCAACTATATTAATATGCTTAACCACACTCACTAATCAGATACGTGATTCAATCAGTGGAAATAGTGTCATAATTGAAAGAAAAATTACAATGAATTTCATAAAATTTAAACAAATTAAAATAATTGCATTAAATAAAGCACTAATTTTGAAAGAACAGAATGCAAATTATTGAGAAAATAGTATTAAGTAATCTGTGTAAGTAAAATAACAATATTTCTTAGAAATAAAATATATTATTCTCCATTATTAATTCTCCAATGTAAAAAAAAAAATAAAAATAAAAAATAAATAAATAAAAAAAACATGTGAAATTGGCGCGCAATGCATAATTTAACAATACAGGGTTGGAAGGCTACAAAAAAATACCAAATTCGCGAAAAAAATGAAACTTCTAAAAAAAAAAAGAACATCAGTCGCTCTAGTATCTCCGATGAAGAAAGGTAACAGCTTAGCGCGAATTCCTTTGTGAATGAAAGAAAGGGGTGAAGCTCCTCCTCAGTAGGGTCGATGTAGCCTCAGGTCATATAAAAGGGGCTTTGGTCAGGGCTGGCTCATCCCTTTGAAGCAATCCATGCTGACCTGTTCCCCTACCAGGAGTCATGTGGCCACAGAGTAAGGAGATTTTAAATTAGATCTCCAGAAGAGAGGGAACATACTTTCAGATTGAGGGTGACAGATAACCGTAGAGACCGTGACCAGAAAACAGTGTTAAAACAATCTAAAAAATTTGTTTCTGTATTTCAGTATAAAGTCTTATTTTTGCAGTCATTGATAAAATATTATAATCTTATGTATGTTGTATTATAATGTCGTCTTGCGCAGTAGCAACGTGCTGCAATACAAAATATTATTTTTCATGAGTTCATGAAAATTGATTTTAGCTGAAAGAGTATTTTTTTTTTTAAACTTATTTTAAGGCGACTCACTACCTGTCATTTTGATAAAAAATGTCAAATTTCAGACTTTTTTTTTTTCTTTTAATGTGCCTTAGTATTCTTAGAAATGAATATTAGATGTAGTCAAAATATATTTTGTTATATACGAATATAGATATATATATTCAGAATATATATATATTCTGAAGAAGAAGAAATTGCTTTAAATTTTTTAAATACTGTTTGAAAAAAAAAAAAAAATGTGTGTACAAGGGGGGGGGGGGGGGGTTGCACTAAAGTTTTTATTGTTGCAGAATGTTAGAGCTCAGGTACGTTTTTTGTTATAAATTAAGCCCTGTATGTATATATAGATAGATATGTATATCATATAAAAAGCTGCACTAAAGAATTCGGATATTTTTCTGCCTATAGATGGTAATTGCTGAAAATAGATTCACAAATGTGTTATACGTTTTCCAAATTATTTCTTAGACTCACCTTATTACAGAGTAAAATTTTGTTAGAGTATTCTGGATCTGTAGGAAAGTCTTTCATAATCTACATAAATGAATAAAATAAATAAAAAAATACTGTTCGAGAACTTGACTATAAAGGTATCACATATCTGTTCCTTTTTTTTTTTTTCTTTTTTGTTGCATTATCTGTAAAGCCTGGTTTTTTGTTCTACATTTTTTTTTTCATTTTATGTATATGATATAAATTTAATAAATTAATGGTATCGTTTATGGAGAGAAAAGGAAATATATATGTAAACTTAATCTAAGTAAGTAAAAAATAAAAAAGTAACAAAGTTTAAAAGCTTGGTAGCTAAATGTGTTTTGCTAATATACTTTGTTAAAGAAATTGGACAATTTGATTTTTTCATAAGATGGTAATTAACGAAATTGTATATAAGCTTGAAATACGTGCAAGCCAGTGGACCACACTGGATTTGACCAGAGAAAGATGATACTATATGAATTGAAAACTTTTTTGCCATTGTAAAAAAAATAGCTACTCCATCACTTATAACAAGTAGGGGGCACAACAAATTTTAAACTAACTGCATAAATATGTTAGTTTTATTAAATTTTGTTAGTATATTAGCTATTTTCAAGTTTTCTGTCAATACCGATCGCTGTTTTTGTTTTTTTTTTTTTGGTAAATAGCTTTAAAATTGTATACTTTGCATGATGTCACACCCGTCACAGCAGAAAAAAATTTCTTATACATTAAAATAATGAAAATTTATTATGAAAATTATGCATTAAGTTTAATCTGAATCTCTTTTATTAGAAAAAAAATGTTTTAATAACGAAAAATTAAAATATCCACAGGAATTGTAACAAATGTGTATGCTAGTGAAAACTCATGTCCGGAGAGGGTCACACCCGTCACAAGATTTTAATACATAAGTCCAGCCTTATAAGTGCACAACTAGATGCTTACTATAGAATATAATATACAAGGCATTTACCATTCATTTATAGTGACATACAAAATAATTCGGTTACAGTACTACCTATGGATCATAATTGCTGAAAAGATATTTTCCATTGTATATGCGTTTTTATTTTCCAACGTTGGTGAAAAATATTTAGGAATTCAGTTTTTCAATACTTTAACTTACGTAAGTATACTCGTATTTTCATGTAAATTACAGTCGCCCCCGTTTAAACGAATATCGGCGGTTCCAGAAATAATATTCGATTAAGCGGGGTATTTGATTAAACGAGGAATCATAGCTGTAATATTTAATGCGTACTAAAAAGGCAAATCATCTAAACCATCTTAAAACTATCTACGGTTTATTTAATTAACAACATAATAAATCGTTAATAGAATAACATAAACTAAAATAAATACGAAAGCTAATATAAAGTAAATACATATTAATTTAATGTCAGTAACATATTTTATATGGTTTACATCACACTTAATGCAGCTCGTTTAAATTGGGTCAAAACTTTGCTACTTCTAATTTATGTTACTTATACTGCCTTAAAAAAATCGTTTAAAGTGGTTTGTTTAAGTAAGTGAAATTTTAAACGAGTAAATATCGGGTTATTTTCCGAATGAGTGCAAAATATCACAACTACCATCTCCAGTCTCGAAGTGACGGCGCATTGCCATTAAAGCCCGATTAACAGCATGAAGTGCTGGTGGGGAGATCAAGGTGGGGGAATCATTTGACCTGTCCGTTATATACCTGCCGGCCGCAATCATTGCAGGAAGAACTGGAAATTTGTTTTCAGCGTAAATGAGCCGAAAACGACAAAAAGTGGAAGGAAATTCCAGTTGAAACGTGCTTTCCGCGCCTATTTTCAAACAT
Organism: Maratus speciosus; assembly: GCA_963932465.1. Taxonomy (NCBI): domain Eukaryota; kingdom Metazoa; phylum Arthropoda; class Arachnida; order Araneae; family Salticidae; genus Maratus; species Maratus speciosus. Next base: position 52,036,364 of record OZ010788.1, on the reverse strand, counting down.
CGGTCAGACAGTGGTTATTCGATTAAGCGGGGACGTTCGTAAAAGGTTTTTGGTTTAAGCGGGGAAAATAGCATAGAACCAATAGAAAAAAATCGGTTCCGGAGGATTCTATTCAAATAAGCGGGGCATTCGATTATCCGTGACACGATTAAGTGGGGAGGACTGTATATAAGTATTCAGATTTACCATGGCATGTTCGGTATTGAAAATGAAATGTCTGGTATTTATAGTTCATTTACAGGGCACTCAAAATAATTCCATTACATTAGAATCTATGGGAAATAATCTTTTTAGTGTATTTTAATGATGTTATAATATTTTAAACATACTGAAATGAGTACATAACGCGGTAGTGCATTACAAGATTTACAAGATGCCTACTATATAAAATAGGGTGTGCATAGCATTTATCATTCATTTACAAAGACACACAAGAGCAGTGAGATGTCTCCTCCCGGAAGTTTTGAGATTTTGTGTTTTCAATAGTCAAAAAGTGAAATCCCCCCCCCCCCCGGGGCCACATAAACCCCTCCCGGATAAAAGTGTCTGAATTCAACACTGCACAAGATAATTCAATTACAGTATTGTCTATGACAATTATTGCTGAACACAGAATTCTAAGTCTAATTTAAGTATTAATCTTAGAATTCTGTGTTGCTGAAAATATACGTTTTCACCTTTAGCATGTTTTAGTAAATCTTAACAAAGATTTGCAATATTCCATTTTTTACAGAAATTCTAGAAATGATATGTAGAGCGCACAAAAGAACGGTCTATGGCTAAAATTCGTTTGCAATGTATTTTTATAATGCCGTAATGTAACGGAATTCTTAATTTAAATGAGATTAATATTCATTATTCAAAACCCTCCTCAAAAGGTTTTCCCCATAGGCAGTAATGTAACGGAATTCTTTTAAATGTCCCTGTAATGGAACTGCTTACGCACTTCATTTTCAATATCGAACATGCCATAGTGAATATCAATAACATATATCAATTTCATGACGATCTGACGGCATTTACGTGAGTTAGAGCTCAGACAGACAGCAGACATATCGAATACAAAAACACTTTTCAACTATGTTGGAAAATGCTAAAAAGCGTTATCGACAGATTTTTTCTCTCACATCTCCCGAGTAACTAACATTAAAATGAAAATGTTAATCTCTTCAAAGATTACGATCATTACATTTTTACAATCATTACATCAATTACATTTTTTCTATCTTAACCACTCTGGAGCATAAATAAATCTGCAAACTTGGCAAATTTTAATTTCAAATACCAGAAATTAATTTTTTAACACTTTTCAATGTAGTTGAAAAGTGATTATGCATTCGGCTTGTCTGTCTGCCATCTGTCGTAGCTCTAACTCGCGTAAATGTAGTCGAATCGTCATGAAACTAATATATGTTATTGATATTCACTATGGAATGTTCGGTATTGAAAATGAAACGTGTAGCAGTTACACTTTTTTTACAGGGACACTAAAAAAATTCCATTACATTACGGTCTACGGAGAAAAATCTAACTCAGTCCAACCCTGCTGACACACACAGTAATAAAAAAGAAAAGTGCCCAGTGAAACTAATGGCATTGAGCTCACAGACTATTCGCACTAATTGTATATTATACTCTTATTTCAAAGAATAATGCCTTTCGAAAAATAAATTAAGGGGGATTAGCCTCCTCCCTATTTCACATCTTAACCAATGAGCCTCCAAATCTCATCAGGGAAACGCCTTATCAGAATAAATCGGTATACCAAATTTGAAGCAAATCGGATAGAAAAACCCACTTATCTAAATTAAGGGGATATTACTCCCCCCCCCATCCCCCCTTTATACTTAAACAATGAATATCCAAATCTAATTAGGGAAGCGCTTTATCTTAATAAACCGGTATACCAAATTTGAAGCAAATCGGATAAGAAAACCCATTTTTCTAAATTAAGGGGTATTACCCCCCCCCCCCTCCCCCCGATCTATCTTCCCTTTATACTTAAACAATGAACCTCCAAATCTAATCAGGAAGCGCCTTATCAGAAATAACCACTATACCAAAACTGAAGCAAATCTGATAATTCTGCATGAAAAACCCATTTATCTAAGTTAAGGGGTGATTAGCCCCCCGTACCCCCCCCCCCTTATACATAACCAATGAACCCCAAAACTAATCAGGGAAGCGTCTTATCATAATAAACCGGTATACCAAATGTGAAGCAAATCGGATAAGAAAACACATTTTTCTAAATTAAGGGGGTAGTACCCCTCCGATCCCCCCTTTATACTTAACCAATGAACCCCCTAAACTAATCAGGGAAGCGCTTTTTGAGAATGACCCTAGAAAAAATTTTTGAAGCAAATCGGATATTTCTATTAAGAGTTATCGCGTTACGTACGTGCGTACTTAAGTACATACATACATATGTACGTACATACAGAATCTGTGGGCCTGTGAGCTAAAAACTGAATATTTCACTTTTTAAAATTCTATAATTGAAATCGTGTATACTCAGGGGCTATACTTCTAAGTAAAAAAATATTTTCTGAAATCCATAGCAAAATTTTTAAAAAAGTTACAGAAAAGGGGGGGGGGGATCCTCTATTTTTTTCCCAGGTCGGTTTAAATCTGTTTTCGGTCGGGTCAGTTTCAGGTTAAGTGTAGATTCCTGCAAGTTCGATTCAGTTAACGCAATTTTTCTAAAGTTAATTCAGTATTTTGTTCCTGAATAAAAACTATGAATATGATAATAAACATAAATGGGTGAATTGTTTTCTAAAGAGACTACTGTGTTTTTTCTGCCATCCTGTGACAAAATTTCCATTTTTTCGCGATCCTCTGAAAAAATTCTCGCTTTTTCCGCGGCCAATTGACGAAATTCACGTTACTTCTAGCAGCTCTTTGACGAAATTAGCGCTTATTTGCGGCTTTTTGACGAAATTCGCGTTTTCTCTGCGGCCCTTTGACGAAATTCGCTCTTTTGCGATCCTTTGACGAAATGCGTGTTTTTTCGAAAACACTTCGATGAAATTTGAGGATTTTAAGCAGCCTTTTGATAAAATTCTTTTTTTTTCACGATCCTCCGATGAAATTCATGTCTTTTTTGCGATCTTTCGACGAGATTTGCATTTTTTCCACAGACCCTTGACGAAATTCGCGTTTCTTCTGCGACCTTTTGACGAAATTCTCATTTTTCCAGCGATCCTTTCACGTGATTTGCGTTTCTTCAGCAACCCTTTGACGAAATTCACGTTTTTCCGCACCCTTTCGACGAAAGTCTCATTTTTTATAGCAATCCTTTGACGAGATTTGCATTTTTTCCAAAATACTTTGACAAACTATCGTATTTTAAGCTGCTTTTTGACAAAATTCTTTTTTTCCACAAACTACCGACGAAATTTACGTTTGCATTCGCGATCCTTCGACGAAATTTGTGTTTTTTACGATGCCTTTTGACGAAATTCGTGTTTTTTCTAGTGCTCCTTTGTCAAAATTCGCGTTTTTCCTCAGCCTTTTGACGAAATTCGTGTTTTTTAGGGTTTCGTTCATCTGACGAAACCCTATTCGTCTCACTCCTTTGTCCGTCTGTCTGTCCGTCACAGAGTCCGTTCTCAGAAACTATACATGTTAGTGACTTGAAATTTTGGGTACTTATAGCTGAACCCCTCACATCAAACAACAAATCATAAAATTTTTAAAAAGTCGGTAATTAACCGAATTACGGGCTAATTAACTTCTAAAATTAACCAATCAACCTTTTGAACGCAGCTACGAACGCACCTTCTCCAAATCAGCGGAGTTTCTCCTAAGGGTTGCCAGTAAAATCAGCGGGTGTATGGTTACCACGAAGGAAATTAAGCAATAAATGAAGTGGACATTTAAAAAGCGAAATCGCATCTCCCAAAGTATTGGTCCTAAAATTCGTAAAAGGTACAGAAAGACGCGCAAAAAAATTCTACTTTATTTTGGTATAAAGTTCAAATTTCTGCGTTGGGTATAACGCAAAAAATCCACTAAAAATCGATCGATAAAAATTTAATTTCTGTATTTGAAAAGACAATGAAAAGAGATTTCATTTCAGCGGAAAGCAGGTGTCATCTGTCAGACATATCGGCGCTGGAGAAATTTAAGCAGAGGATATTTTAATACGAAATTTAAACTTTTTAAATATTAAATTTTTAGATTAATTTGTTTTACATCCTGACGTAAAAATTTTCGCTGATTTCATACATACCCAGTTCAAACTCCTAGCTTAATTAGAAGCTGAGATATTAATTATTATTTCATTAATTGGATCATTGCTTTAAAACTTTCCTTTCAACGGGTTTTTAATCTCATCAGACATGACGACGCACTTGCGGTTTTTATTTTAATACGAAATTTAAACGTTTTAAATATTAAATTTTTTGATAAAACTTTTTGACATCCGGACGGGAAATCTCTCGCAGATTTCATACATACCCAGTTCAAAGAGCTAACTTAATTAGAAGCTGATATATTAATAATTATTTAATTAATTTGTTTGATTTCTATATAATGCATAGATTAAAATGGAGGCATGTGCTTTTTTAACCACGTTTGAAAGGAATATTAAACGAAACCCTTTGTGCGATCTATGATCACACTTACCCACTTGTTCTAGAAGAACTAATACAAAATTCGCTTTTTTTCCCCGCAACACTTTGGCGAAACTCGCATTTATTACGCGACTCTTTGACAAAATTTCCCTTTTTCCCGAACCTTTGACGAAATGAATGTTTTTACCGCGACCGTTTCGCGAAATTTGCGTTTTTACGCTACCCTTTGACGAAATTCGTTGTTTTTTCTAGCTGCCCTTTTACAAAATTGGAGGTTTTTGCCTCAGCCCTTTGACGAGATTCATGTATTTTTTAATATGTCCTTTGAAAAAATTCGCATTTTTTTCCACAGCCCTTTGGCGAAATTCGCATTTCATCCGCGACCATTTGACAAAATTATCTTGTTTTCGCGATTCTTTGAAATTTACGTTTTTTTCCGCGGCCCTTTGACGAAATAAGTGTTTTTCTTGGCGACAATTTGACAAAATTCGCGTTTTGCACCTGAGCATTTTGTAAAAATTCGTGTTTTTTCTACGACTGATTGACAAAATTTGCATTTCTTTCTCAGCCTTTTGGCGAAATTCGCATTTCTTCCGCCACTCTTTGACGAAATTTGAATTTTTCCGCGACCCTTTTACAAAATTCGCGTTTTTTTCCCTAGATACTTTGAAGAAATTAGTGTTTTTTAAGCAGCACTTTGATAAAATTCTTTTCTTTTTCCACGATCTTCCGACGAAATTCACGTTTTTTAGCGATCCTTCGACGAAATTTGAGTTTTTTACGCTGCGTTTTGACGAAATTCGTGTTTTTGATAGTGGTCCTTTGTCAAAATTCGCGTTCTCGTGCCGCAGCCTTTTGACGAAATTCGTGTTTTTTTATAGCGACCCTTTGACAAATGATTCGCGTTTTTTTTCTGCAGCCCTTTTGTGAAATTCTCACTTTTTCGTGATCTTCTGACGAAATTTGCTTTTTTTGTACGACCCTTTCACGAAATTCGCATTTTTCGCGATTTTTTAAAGAAATTTGCATTTTTCTGCGGCCATTTGACAAATTTTGCGTTTTTTTCGCAGCCTTTTGACGAAATTCGCTATCTTTTCCTGATCTTTCGATAAAATTAGCTTTTTCTCTGCGGCCCCGCATTTTTTTCTAGCGGCCCTTCGACGAAGTTCGCATTTTCTCCGCAAGACTTTGACGAAAGCATAAGCAGTTTTTAATATCCTTACGATAGCATTTTTTAAGCAGCATTTTGACTAAAATATTTTTTTTTCACAATTCGCCGACAAAATTTCCGTTTTTTCGCGATCCTTTGACGAAATTTGCGTTTTATATCCGCGGTCCTTTGACGAAATTCGCTTTTTTTCTGCAGTCCTTTGGCGTAACTCTCGTTTTTCGCGGTGCTTTGACAAATTTTTTTCCTTGGCCGTTTTACGAATTTTTCGTTTTTCCGCAGCCCTGTGACGAATTTCGCGTTTTTCCCGCGGCCCCTTCTAGAATTTTTCTACTTTTTTCGTGTCATGCGAAAAATTCGCTTTTCCATGATCCTTCGACGAAATTCGCGTTTTTCCGGCGATACTTAGACGACATTAACTTTTTTAATTCAGCCTTTTAACGAAATTCACTTTTTTTTTATTGGGGTTGGGGGAGGGGATCATTTGAAGAAATTTACGGGTTTTCTGCGATACTTTGATTAAATTCGCTTTTTTGCGATCTTTTGACGAAATTCGCATTTTTTCCGAGATACTTTGATTAAATTCGCTTTTTTGCGATCTTTTGACGAAATTCGCATTTTTCCGAGTTACATTGACGAAAGTAATGTTTTCTAAGCACCCCTTTGAAAAACTTCATTTTCTTCATGATCCTTCGACGAAATTCACATTATTTTCGAGATCCTTTGCTGAAATTCGCAGACCTTTGAAGAAATTCGTGTTTTTTCTAGTGACCCTTTGGTAAAATTCCCGTTTTTCCCCGCGTCCTTCGGCAAAATTCACTTTTTTTTGCGATTCTTAGACAAAATTGTCTTTTCTCTGCAATCTTCGACGAAATTTGCGTTTTTTCCGCTATACTTCGACGAAGTTGCCGGTTTTTTTTCTTCGGACGATTAACAAAACTCATTTTTTTCAGCGATCATCTGTCAAAAATCGCGTATTTTTTTATCCCGAATTTTCAGACTGATGATCGATTTTAAAGTGTTTTTGGAACCGGAAGCCGTAAATTTTCGGATAATTCGGAACAGAATCATCTTTGCACATACCACTGAACAAAATAAAATAATTACTTTTATTTAAAAAGACATATTTTGCTCTCTGTTCCATAAATAAAATCCGCTACTTAAGTAATGTTTTCAACCAAGGTCATAACTTGCTAGTCAGGATGTGTGTGTAGGGGGGGGGGGGGGGTCGTTTTGATTATTTTGGTAGGCTTAATCAAAACGGATTACCCATTCGGCTAAACAAGCTGAAGCCTAGGGTTTTGGAAGGAAAAGGGCCCGGTGCTAAGATTTTCTTTCAATTTTTTTTTCTTTTTTTTTAACCATTTGGGAAAATGGTTATTATCCTCTGTCAGGGTAGGAAATCAAAAACATATCTGAAGCGTTTATTGGTTAAATCCGCATTTTATTCGTTTTCTGATAGGTCTATACAGTAATCTGTATTCTCCCTTTACTTTCAACTGAGATGGATACGTCTGTTGCCACTATGACAAAAAAGTAATAAAAACTATAAAAAAAAAAAAATAACTCAGAAAGAAATTGAGATACAGCTTTCAAACAAATTGCATTTAAAAGTACATTTTTTTCTCTATACTACAGTGTAAAAAGTAATATTGTGGAATGTTTAGAATTTAAGAATGAAATTTCATTTAAAATTGGTCCAGGAATATTAATGTTTAATCCATGGCGTACGTAAGGAATGACCAGCTCCGCAGAAGTTTAAAAATGTACAGTACCGAAAAATGTAATCCATGGTGTACGTAATGTAGGATCAACTCCGTGCGATGTTTTATGTCTTAAATGTTAGTCTTCGAAAGAATCATTCTCCAAATGGTCGTTGTAATTTGTTAAATTCCATTTTATTCTTCTTCTTCTTTTTTTTTTTTTTTTTTTCGGATTCTTGGAATTTTTCAGCTACCAGTTTGTGATTAATTTATTACAGAGGTGACTTTTATTATCGTTTAAACTGCTGATGAAACATTCTTCCAATTGTAAAAAAAGAGTATAAATCAAGCTTTTGTTTTATAAGGGGCTGTATATATATATATATTTAAATATGAATTTTTTTATATCGCCCCTGGTCCTAATACCTTATATTTACAGAAATGTTGTTCTACATCTAGGAAGGAAATTAAAAAAATCCCCACTTGTCATATTATGACACTTTCAGTTTTATGAAATTTCAATGTTTTTTAACTACACTAAAAGTATTGCTTTCCTTTTTTAGTACCAGAAAACACTGAAATATATCATTTTGAAGGAAGGGAGAGGGTGCCCAAAGAAAACTAGCCTAGGGGTAAGAAGGTAGTTCAAGGGTGATTAAATTCCCAGCAAATTTTCTGAAAGTTACAGCGGAAGGGCGGGGGGGGAGGAAATCCACTCCCGGCACTAAATACGCGTTTTTTCCGCGGCCCTTTGACGAAATTCGCGTTTTCCGCGATCCCTTGACGAATTTTGAGTTTTTCGAGATATTTTGACGAGATTTCCGGTCCTTTCGGGATCTTTTGACGAAATTTGCCTTTTTTCGCGATTTTTTCGAAATTTGCGTCTTTTTCTCGATCCTTTGACGAAATTCACGTTTTTTCTGCAAACAATTGACAAAATTAATTTTTTCGACGACCATTTGCCGAAATTCGTGATATTTTTTATGTCCGAATTTTCAGATTGATGATCGAATTTTATAAACTTTCGAAAATGAATGCCTTAAATTTTCGGAAAATTCGGAACAGAATCGCCACTAGGTAGTTTATCCGCAACCTCCCCCTTTCCGTCCGCGCACACACTATAATAATAATCAAATACAGAAACTCTTGAATAACGGATACGTCGGGAGAGTGTAATTTGTCCGCTATTCGGAAGTGACTGCTGTTCGGACCTTGTGCGCATGCCGAACGAGCTCCGTAGCTTTGCGGTCATGTGACCCAGTTCAGTTGTTGCTTAGCTGCCATTGCGGCACGTTGTGTATTCGAGCGGGTCTTATCCCCAAGTATATAGTTGTTCTTTAGCTGCCATTTCGGCACATTGTGTATTCGAGCGGGTGTTATCCCCAAGTATAATATGTTGTTCTTGAGCTGCCATTGTGGCACATTATGCTATAGCGGGTCTTATCCCCAATTATTCTGTTGCTTATAGCGGGAGTATTCCCCAAAAGATGTTTTATGAACGTCACTTGTTCTAACAGCGGGTTATTACCCCAAAGTCACCTCATCATTCTACATGTTTTTCAGTGTTTGTGATTGTTTGTAACATTTGTGTGCTGTGTGATAAAATGTGAAAAAGAAAACTATTTGTCTTCAATCTTAAAGTTACACACAGTATTCACATACATTCTAGTGGTCCGTCGATTTCGCAGCGAAATAGCTGCTATGGAAAAATTAAATAGAACAAAAGGTGCTCTAAAAGGCGCTATAACGAAATTAGAAAATTTCGTAAAAGATAATACAGACGAAATTAATTACTCGAGTACCGAGCTCGAAATCAGGGCCGTGCGAAGAGAAAACTGCGCCCGGGGCAGCATGTCAATTTGTCGCCCCCCCCCCCCCCCCTCCTTCAAAACTGATAAAGGGCAGAAACAGAAATAAATTATATTGAATAAATATTTTGCGTTTATTTTAAAACTTTAAAAGATTTAATTTTAATTAAAAAATTTCAAACAACTAAATAACAGAAAAGAAAATTGCCCTTATTTGTTAATGAGATCATGATGCTTTGCGACAGATTTTTCTTAACCTTTCTCACATATTTTCTATCCATTTTTAGTTCTTGTTACTCTTTAAGCTGCAGAATATGGGTAAAAATCGCTAACAACCAGATTGGAAACAAGCGGTCCCTTCAACCAATAAGTACTAAAAAAGCAAAACAAACAAAAAACCTGCAGAACATAATGTAATACGAGGGTGAGTCGGAAAATAAGTTTCCCTGGCAACTGTGGACAGAGGTGTGTATGAAAGACAAAAAATGTAATGGAACCTTAAAGATAAGACGTAACTTTATTTTTCTACGCAAGTTCCAAGTGAGTTGAGACATTTGGCATACCCCTTTGTAAGCTTCAAAAAGCGCTCCTTGAAAAAATCAGGGCTCTGCATCATTCTGTTCCCTTTAGATATGGAGAGAAAGTGCGTTGTGAATTCGTGGTCAAAGAGGAAGTGATAGCGGTTGTCGCTAAGAATGGGAACGTGGAGTATCGGGAGCAAAAATCCATAACCGCCACATGGAAGTCTATGGGCCAGAAGTAATGTCGAAAAAAATGGTGCGGAGATGGTGCCGCCAATTCACTGAGGGGCGTCAACAAGTGTTGGACAGACCGAGACCTGGACGGACGTGCACGGCCACTACAGACGAAAGCAATGCTTGACTACTTCTTTGCAAGCAATGCTGAAGTCACACAAGCCGTTCAACACTTCTTTTGTATGCAGAGCCCTGTTTTTTTCCTGGAGGGCTTTATGAAGCTTATAAAGAGTGTGACAAATGCCTCAACTCACTTGGCACTTAAGTAGAAAAATAAAGTTACGTCTTATCTTTCATGTTTCATTACATTTTTTGTCTTTCATACACACCTCTGTCCACAGTTGCCAGGAGAAACTTATTTTCCGACTCACCCTCGTAGATAAAAATAAATTATAATTTCAGTACATTAATTAAGAAAGATAACTGAAGCAATGTTTTAATTAACCTTTAACTGACGTCACAGAAATTGTCACATAGCTAGTGTGAAGCGGTCTGTGAGACCGCTCCATTGAAAGAGGAATAAAAGGCACGATTAAATGATAGGATGGTGGTTTTGTACTAAACATTTGTACAGGACTGTTATAATTTAAATTCACCTATTCAAAAGTCTCTGGTGATAGTAACTAAAGTTCCAAACGAAACAAAATTTTGGTAGTGTTTGTAGTTAAACTGAAAATTGCAAGTTAAACTATAAAAATTGAAAAACCCCGCGGTCTGAGAGACTGGTAACATCAGTTAAAGGTTAATCTTTAACTGATGTTACCGGTCTCTCAGACCGAGGCTTTTTTCAATTTTTATAGTTTAAATTGGTTTAACTACAAACACTACCGAAATCTTGTACCGTTTGGAACTTTAGTACTATCAACAGAGACTTTTGATTAAGTGCATTTTAATTATAACAGTCCTGTACAAAAACACCATCCTATGAATTAATCATGCCTTTTATTTATCTTTCGATGGAGCAGTCTCACAAACCATTTCACAGTAGTTATGTGACAATTTCTGTGACATTCTGTGACAAGGTTAATATAAAATATAATATCAGGCAAATACATTTATTTCCACTTTATTTTTCTTGCATTTAGGGTAACAAAATCGTTTATTATTTTATGTGTAAAGATTGTGACACACTGAATTTTATAGAAAGTAAATTCAGGTTGCTTAATCTCTCGACTCATAGCAGATCTTAAGTAGCTTTTTACTACTTTATTGTTACTGGAATACTTATATATTATGTACTCTGTCTCCATGTTTTTGTAATTTCTTGTTTACACAAAGTTAAAATTATGGAGCAACTAAAGGATTTCTAAATGATCCATTTTATAAAAGTTCTTATATAATGGTAGGAATAAGGTTTTCGCATTTAAAACCTCGCTTAACAATTCAAGTCCATTCAAGTCAGCAATACAGGGCAAGGTCCAGGCAATATTAACACATTTTCGATAACTGATTTTAGATTCGCACCAGCCAGAAACTCAAATTCTTGTTTTACATTTCTCAGTTTCTCAAACCTCCAGTTCAGTTGCACGGTTATAGTGTCTCTACGTAACACGTAATCCATCACATTCATATAAATTTCCACTTTCATCAGAAGCTTCGTAGTCAAATTGTTCTGTGAATTTTACGTTTTCTGTTTTGCTCAAATAAGGATTCTAACATTTACAGACATAACCAAATCTTCGCTTTTTTGTTCAAAAATTTCCTCTCTTATTGTCTGAAATGTGTTTTTTAGTGTTTCAATCAGTTTGCTGGCGATCAAAACATTGACAGTTTTTTTTTTCTTCTTTTTTCTTTCGTGAGAATAATATTAACTTTTTCCATTTCATTTAAAATACTGTGTCAAACTAGTAGGCCGTAAATTAAGGGGAATTTCCTTATTTGCTTTATTAAGCTTTTTGCTCATGAGTAAGTTTACTCATTTTACTTCATTTCTATAAGATCTTCCAGAGCTTTAAAAATCTGTGGCAATTGTTTGTAAACTGCAGATATAGCTTTATTTTTCCATGACCACAGAGTATCGCAATGTTTCTTTAAATAAACTGATAAGTGGGACATAAGTATATCCCATCTTTCAGTAGAAGAGAAGAAAAAACAAACACATTTTATGTAGTTCCGGACATTTTTGGACATACACCAGCAGCACGAACTCAAAGTTTAGAGAATGTGCAGAACATGGTAAAAAATAGACGAATTTATTTACTTCGACGATTCGAGCTTACACAACATTATATTGGGAAGCCATATTTGCACCATATCACAACATTGAGCTTTGAAGGGTTGATATTGGTATTGCTTATGACGGCCGATTATCTACAAGTTGTTTAAAGTAGGCCGGAGTGGGATGGGAGTGTCCTCTGTAAGGTCTTTCTAAGGGAACCTAACCCGTATTTACGCAATGATCGAAGAAAACTACGGACAATTTCGAACGATTAGGCTGACGTGCGCGATTGGGTCGAACTCAGCACCTCCCGTCTACTGTCTTTGAGAACAGAACCTCTCGTACAGCTGTGAATGTCGAGATTGTCAGACATTAGCTTATTTTAAATTTCTTGTGCTAATTTTTTTCTTCTTTTTTTTTGACTTGATGAAGTCAAGAAACCTTTCCACGAATGAAAATTTTCTATTTTCGGTATCGTATAATTTGCATCATTTGTTCTTTGTGGGGTGTACTGGATTCCTAAACTGGACTGTGTTTAAAATTCAGTAACTTGCAAATGGTTACAATTATTAAAAGAAATTCTTGCAGGAGAGTTATGTAAGATATTAGAAGTATTTTTACTGCGGTTCTCGGTTTTAGTTCCAAATAGCAGAGATAGATGGCAAGCAATAAGCACTCAATGGAGGTCTAAACTGAAATCCCCTAGCATCATACGAAGGAAGAAGGTTAAATATATAGAATAGGCACCTAAAAATAAGATTGTATTGGAGAATGAGACCCATTCCCTATATTTAGCCTCCTCTTTTCACATCAGTGTTGGGCGATTTCGGTTTTGGCCTTGATTGAGCACCTATGGCACTAGATGTGCGCTAGATTTATAGTGCTTGTGTGATTATACATTGCTGGCAATTGTCAATTCAGTATAAACTTGATTGATTTACACGAATATAGTTTAATAAAGTATACTGCTGTAACCTGAATCGACTATAAACCTGTTTAATACTTCAACAAATCATCGATATTTATGTTGTAATGTGAAATTGTAAAACTGCAGTATAAGAATTGAAAAAGTCATTCGTAACCCGAGCAGCTAGTGGATTTGGTCTGCCCCATCGGCATTGCACTATCATTCTAAAGCGTAAGCTGAGTTCCCGAGGTAATCATCCCTGCTTGCAGCGCCATCTGTGGTTGCTATTTGGAAGTAAAGTCGGGAATCGAGGTAAAAAAATACTGACATTTTACATTACCTTCTTGCAATTTTTTTTTTAAATAGCTGTCACCATTTACAGGTTATTGAATTTTAAAAACAGTCAGTCCATTTTAGGACACTCAGTATATGGAGTGCGATCGAACGAAATTGAAAAATACCTTGCCCTATTAATTTCTTCTACAATCGTTTTTCTTACTTCATTGGCAAGAAAGTTCATAATTTCATCCTGAATATATTTTGCCATTTGTCTTTTTCACTTTCAATAATTTTCACTTTAGCTCTTTTCAAATTTGCTGTCGATTATATGATTTAATTTTAAACGTCTCTCAAGTTCCTTTTAGCGAATGCATGCATTTCTGTGTTCTAGAGCATTTTTGTGCTCAGGAATTTTAGGATTTAATTTCTTCCACAGGAAAAATCCACAATCTGGATTGGCTAACTTTGGAGGGCGATCATGATAATTGGTGAATAGTAAAAAGAGAAAACAAAATATAGTGATTCCCTTAATTAAGTTATCCAATAAGCCGCAATCACCGTTAATAATTACTCCACTAGGACTAGGTATAATTTTCTTAACGTTAGTTTGGAAAATCGTAGTCCTTATGCAATCGCAGATTTCATGTAATCAGCATTTTCATCCTGTGCTGGACCTTTTTTTAACAGCAAAGTAATGACCGAATGACTATAAGAATGATCCCATAGTGGAATCAGAATAGGTTATCAATTCATATTCACTGAGGGTGGCAGGTGGCAGAAACTTTCGTATACGATGTAAAGGGCCCGCAGAGTGCAAAAGTTTAAGAAACACTGTAATAAAATATCACAAAAGCATATTATAAAAGCATAAGATCTAAAGAGCTCAATGAAAAGTAAATGTGAACAGCGCAATAATTTTGAAATGAAAAATGTACATACAGTAGACTTCCTCAAATCCGCACAGCCTCGGACCAGAGGTTGTGCGGATTTTAGAATTTTGCGGATTTCTGGTCATTGATTTGTTTACATTTTTGAAACATTAATTAGATTAGTAGTTAAGCAAGGGAAATTATAATGAATGCTTACAATAAAGTGAAACATTAAAATAAGTAAAATATTAAAATAATTTATTAGTTTAAACGTAAGTAATTATTAAAATAATTATGTAAAATAAAAATTTAGAAAAATATTAAATTATTACCGATGAAATCGATTCAATTCGATTTCAAAAGTCCTATGCTGCTATCTAGTGGTAAAGCGATCGTAAGATCGATACGTCATTATGCTATTATCAGTATATATAGCTTATTGCGCTCTCTGTAACTTTTTTCATTGTTATGTAGAGTCTTGAATGCTTTTCTTATACTGCTTTGTAAGTTTAGAAATAAATTTGTCTATAATTAAAAAAAAAAAAAAAAAAAAAAATCCGCAAGCAATAATTTTAAAATAGCGTTCCGGTTCGTGGATTTTTCTATTTCGAATCCTGGAATTTTTGATATAGATATGCTAATTTATATCAAAATCAAAAGTAATGTAAATTTATCTAGTAATAAATCAGCTGTATTAACCAAAAGAGAATGATTAACAAAAAATTTAGTAAAAAAAAAAACGTTGCGGTAGTCACTGATTTCGGTGCCATCTTGAATTTTGTTCCTGCAACTTAACTGTAAATTTCATTGTTTGCATCTGAAAAATACGCGGATTTCAGGCGTTCGCGTATTTAAGGGAGTCTACTGTACTTCCATTGGGAAAAATATTCCCTATATGTAAATATATACATTTAGTTTTACAAAAATATAGAATATCAAAGAGTGAAAAAAAAATTCCAATGAAAATGATCGACGACAATTAAAAAAAAAACTGAAATTGGTAGTACAAATTTGGCGCCCCTAAATTTCCGCGCCCGGGGCGACCGCCCCCTTCGCCCCCCCTTTCGCACGGTGCTGCTCGAAATAAAGATTCGAAAATTACCTGAGCTGCTGGCAAAAGTTACAAACGAAGATGGCTCTTTCAGGGAGAATATAGATTTCTTAATTGTTCCCAAAATCACGGATGTAATTCCATCAAAGCAATTAAATGTATCGGACATTAATTTACCGAATATTGTGGAATTGGCAGACCCCACATTTTTCAAACCGGGAAAAATTCACGCATTGGTTGGTGCTGGATTATTTTATAGAATTTTAAAGCATAATTCAATTAAGATAAATGATAAACTTTTTCTGCAAGACACTGTTTTTGGATGGATCCCAACTGGGGCGCTAGAGGAGAACACGCAAACAAACAATATTACTATGTGCAATTTCGTTAGAGATTTCGATGAAATAAATGATAATTTAAAACAATTTTGGGAGCTTGAGTCTATAGGCATTAAACATGGAGATCCGAAAATATCGGAAACTGATCAAGCACAACAAATATTCGATAAAACTGTCAAATTTGTAGGCGATCGTTATGAAGTTCAGTTACCCTGGAAAAGAGACTGGAAGGATTTAAATGATAATTTTAATGTTGCGAAACAGCGTTTGGAAGGTCTAAAAAGAAAATTTTATCGAAACCCAGAGCTTTTTCGACAATATTCTGAAATAATCACGGAATATTTAAAGCAAGGAATTATAGAGCAGGTGCAAGAAAATGAACCTGTTTTAGACAGGGCAGTTTATTATTTGCCCCATCATGCGGTCTGTAAAGAAGATAAACTTACTACAAGGGTCCGAATCGTCTTCGATGCCAGCTCTCATGATAACAATGATTTGTCCCTTAATGATTGTTTATGGCCCGGCACCAACTTAAATCCACTTCTATTTGATATTTTAATCCACTTCAGATTATACGAAATTGCCTTTTCTTCTGATATCGAGAAGGCGTTCCTTCAAATCTCACTAGCTGAAAAGGATCGGGATTCTGTCCGTTTTCTGTGGTACATGATAACAATGATTTGTCCCTTAATGATTGTTTATGGCCCGGCACCAACTTAAATCCACTTCTATTTGATATTTTAATCCACTTCAGATTATACGAAATTGCCTTTTCTTCTGATATCGAGAAGGCGTTCCTTCAAATCTCACTAGCTGAAAAAGATCGGGATTCTGTCCGTTTTCTGTGGTATGATGATGGTTTAAAATCTTTCAAGGTCTTCAGATTCAAACGTGTTATTTTTGGAGTCAATGCCTCTCCATTCCTCCTATCTGCTACAATAAAGGAGCACATCAAGCGGTTTATGAACCTACACCCAAGAACTGTTCACCTACTCGATAAATATATTTATGTGGACGATTTTATATCTGGCGAAGATACGCTGCGAGAAGCTCTTGATGTTTCCCTGAATGCTAACAAAATAATGTCTGAAGCAGGAATGATTCTTCGAAAATGGATAACAAATGATGAAGCGTTACTGCAGTGCTGGCACAATGAAGGTTTAAATATTCAAACAGAACATGCTTCAATAAGCCTAGGAAGCAATCTAAGCAAGGTATTAGGAATGTCCTGGAAAACAGAAGAAGATTGTCTGACATTCGAAGTCAAAGGTTTAATAGAATTCTTGTCATTGCAAAAAGGCTCAAAACGTCTACTATTGCAAGCAGTTGGTAAAATCTTCGATCCGTTAGGCATGCTGACGCCATTCACCATTAGAATAAAATGCCTGTTCCAAGAACTATGGCTAAAGAAGACAGCATGGGATGAACAGTTACCAACTAATGTGCACGAAAAATGGTTAAAGTGGCTCGAAGAACTTCCAAATTTAGCAGAATTAAAAATTCCGAGGAAAATTCTTGGTTGCTTGAATCAAGTAATAGCTGTAGAAATACACGCCTTTTCTGATGCTAGTAAAATAGCGTATGGATCTGCAATTTATCTGAGAATAAAAAGAGAGAGTGGTGTGGAAGTCAATCTCGTGACTTCAAAGAGTCGTGTTGCACCGATAAAGGAGATAACTCTGCCTCGGCTAGAACTTCTCGGAGCCTTACTAAGTGCAAGACTGACCAATAAAGTAAAACCCATCCTAGATCAAAAAATCACATCGAAGGTGTACTATTGGACAGATTCCAAAATAACCTTATTCTGGATCAAAGGATCATCAAAGCGATGGAAGCAGTTTGTGGCAAACCGTGTCATAGAGATTAATGCACTTTCAGATTCGAACTCTTGGTATCACTGCTCTAGCAAGGACAATCCTGCCGATCTCTTGACCAGAGGTGCGAGTGTTAATTCTCTTGTAAAGAATCCAATGTGGTTTAGGGGACCAAAATTCCTAGCAGCTGATGACTTAGTGACTGAGCAAGAAACTATTTCTGTGCCAGAAACAGATTACATTCCAGAGACTAAATCAAAATATAAAAATAACTGTAATGATTTCAATTCTAATATTTCTCTTTCTCTTTTCAGGAATCCTGAAGAAGTATATTTTTTTCTCAACATAAGTGGTAAATACTATAGTATTCTTCGCATACTGGCATATGTTTATAGGTTTTTTCACAATTGCAAATGCAAGTTAGCAGACCGGCGCAGAGGCAGCCTCACAACCCCAGAAATAAAAAATTCAGAAGTTTCTCTAATTAGATTAGTACAAAATTCAGAATTTCAGGAAGAGATTAAGGGTTTAAAACGGGAATCAAGGGTTCCCCCTTCCAGTAAAATTAAATGTTTATCCCCCTTTTTGGATCAAGATAATATCTTAAGAGTTGGCGGTAGGTTGGAAAATTCAGATTTAAACTTTGATAAGAAGCATCAAATCATTTTGCCGAAAGGCCATAAGCTCACAAAACTCATATTTGAGCATTTTCACAGGAAGTATTTTCATATTGGTCCCCAAACTTTAATCCATTACGTACGTATGCGGTTTTGGCCCGTAAGTGGAAAAAATTTAGCGCGAAAAGTAGTGCATGATTGCATTGTCTGTTTTAGGAACAACCCAGTTACTGCTAAACAAATCATGGGTGACCTCCCATCGGAAAGAGTAACTCCAAACTTTACGTTTAACCATACAGGAGCCGATTTTTGCGGCCCTTTTGAGATTAAATATAAAAATCAAAGAAAAGGGATTTTTCATAAGGTTTATGTCGCGATTTTCGTTTGCTTAGTAACAAAGGCTATTCATTTAGAAATAGTAACAGATCTAACTTCTGATGCGTTTATCGCCGCGCTTAAACGCTTTGTTTCAAGGCGAGGAAAATGCGCTTCTATTATGACAGACAATGCTACGAATTTTAGGGGTGCTAAATCAGAATTGCAAAAACTTCATGAGTTAGTTCGTAGACCGGATGAAAAATTAGCTAATTACCTTACTTCAGAAGCTATTGAATGGAAGTTCATTCCTCCTAGATCGCCCAACTTCGGTGGTTTATGGGAGGCTGGTGTAAAATCTTTCAAGTATTATCTTAAACGAACATTAAAGGGTGCTAGATTGACTATGGAAGAATTCCAAACAGTCACCACCCAAATCGAAGGGGTACTAAATTCGCGTCCCTTAACTCCGCTATCGACCGATATAAATGATTTTAATGCATTGACACCAGGCCATTTCCTAATTGGTCGGCCTATCGATGCCATTCCAGAACCTCAGTTGATTGATATCACAGAATCGAGATTATCTAGGTGGCAGAGAATCACTAAATTCGTCCAATTAATTTGGAGAAATTGGCAATTAAATTACTTGAGTCATCTCCAAAATCGTTCAAAATGGCAGGTAAGAGGGGAAAACATCAAACCAGGGGCGATGGTAGTCATAAAGGAGGACAATTTACCTCCCTGTAAGTGGATGCTAGGACGAATCTTAGAGGTTATACCAGGAAAGGACGGTAATGTTAGGGTTGCAAAGGTAAAAACAGCCTCGAATATCTTTCTTAGATCCATATCTAGATTGTGTGTCTTGCCCATTAATGAAATCTAATGTACATACCTTTTCTCATTGTTTACTTATTTTAAAGTGCACCTAAGATTTACATGTTATTTTACATTCAACTTTTCTTAAGAACAATATAGAACTATTTTTAGAAAATAGCTTAAATTTTGTAACAAAGAATTTAATTTTATTGTATTGTATAGTCCTTGTTATTGCA
The DNA here is from genome assembly GCA_963932465.1 of Maratus speciosus. Taxonomy (NCBI): domain Eukaryota; kingdom Metazoa; phylum Arthropoda; class Arachnida; order Araneae; family Salticidae; genus Maratus; species Maratus speciosus. The sequence continues at coordinate 52,016,947 of OZ010788.1, read as the reverse complement.
ACTTATTATTATTGTATTTGTATTGTAATATTATTTTATGGTATTGGTATTTTATTTAGTTCTTGTATTTATAGTGTATTTTTTAATATTTTGAATGTGCTACGCACATTGCAACGCGGGGCGGCATGTTCGGACCTTGTGCGCATGCCGAACGAGCTCCGTAGCTTTGCGGTCATGTGACCCAGTTCAGTTGTTGCTTAGCTGCCATTGCGGCACGTTGTGTATTCGAGCGGGTCTTATCCCCAAGTATATAGTTGTTCTTTAGCTGCCATTTCGGCACATTGTGTATTCGAGCGGGTGTTATCCCCAAGTATAATATGTTGTTCTTGAGCTGCCATTGTGGCACATTATGCTATAGCGGGTCTTATCCCCAATTATTCTGTTGCTTATAGCGGGAGTATTCCCCAAAAGATGTTTTATGAACGTCACTTGTTCTAACAGCGGGTTATTACCCCAAAGTCACCTCATCATTCTACATGTTTTTCAGTGTTTGTGATTGTTTGTAACATTTGTGTGCTGTGTGATAAAATGTGAAAAAGAAAACTATTTGTCTTCAATCTTAAAGTTACACACAGTATTCACATACAACTGCTATTGAGAAGTAAAAATGCACAGATATATAATTGTTAGGCATAGGGGAAAATGTACTTTAATAGAGGTGTCCGTTATCAGGGAGGGCCTGTCATAGAAGTTTAACTATACTTACAGAAGTAGAGGACAAGTTCACTTGCCATAAAACCTTTGATTAAAAAATAATTATTATTTTTATTGTAATACAAATGCTGATTAGGAATTACTGACAGGCTTTTTAAAAAATACCAACGAGCCTTTGCCTGGTAAAAAACTTATTTTACAACATTAAAAATAAACATACATTAAAAATAAATAAACAAATAAATTCCTATTCAAATTGCAAACTTAAATGATAATTGAATAATTGAGTATCCATTTTCTTGTAGCAACAGTTCGAATATACTACATACATTCCATACAGAAAAGAAATAGAGCAAAAGCATCAATCAATCAATCTTCAGCGCGTCCTATGAAACCCCGCCCTAACAAAAGGGTTGCCGAAATTAACCGGTAACTTTAAATCGTCGAAATCTCGCCAACATGTAATCTCGTTAATATCATGATAAAACACCGATAAATTGACTAAATCTACGAAATATAGTTGCTGTTCATAAAAGATATTGAAGCTTGGTACTAACCTGAATTTTCGAGACCGAAATTAAATTTTTTGGAGCCTGTTTACCAGCATTTAAAATTGAAAACGTACAGGAAAGATGTTATATGGAATATTATTTTTACTTTTGAAAGGCAGATGGCAGCACCAGCAAAAGCTAATTTGAATAATTCGGAATGTGAACAGGACATATGTAATAATGTGAACAGGATTGATTTTACCAGATCTAGTTAAAAAATTTGAAGATTATTAATTATTTGCTGAATATATAACAAAATAAAACATGTTAAATGAAAATTTAGATATTATATTTCACTAAATGCCAGTTGTAAAGAATATGTATCAATCTTTTAATTACGAAAATGAGAAGTAAAAATCTATAGTCAAAAACTGGAGGGTACACGTCCCCCTTAATTTAATAAATTGTGGGTAATCCATATGGATTGTAGATCGCTATTTTTGGTAATCATTTTCAGATGCATTTTATTAATATTAGAATAGGGGAGAGTTGGGAGGAATGGGACAGTGGGAGGAGTGGGACAGCAGCATTTATGTCCAAAATAACTGTTAGAATTTAGTTCTAGTTTGTCCACTAGATGGAGCATCTATAGCCTCATGTTTGATTCTAATTGTTACACCAGCTGTATTATTGTTTGTATTTAAAAGGGAAAATTTTATTTTCATACCTCAGAAGTAAGTACAAATTCTTATTCTTTCAATGATTTTTTTCAATTATATTATATTTAAAATAAAAATATTATAATTGTATAATACACTTAAAGATATAGTGTTTGAGTGTGTTCAAAGACCACGCGCGCAAGCTCAGGAGACAGGAACATGGAGTGGGTCTTTATCGTGGATGCAATAAACGTTCAGCGTGTTCACGAACAAATAACGGTTTGATTAATTATGGTGCTAATTATAAAGATAATTTGTTGCAAAAGAAAGGCGAGCTAGATGGCTGAATGAATAACGCTTTGAACTCGAGACTAGGGGCTTTGGGTTCGAATCCTTCGGGTCCCAAATTGTGTTTTTTTTTTTTTTTTTTTTTACTGGTTGCTTTATATTTTTTCATAATAAATAAGATATTTTTGATACAGATAAATTTTTATATTAATAATACAGAAGCATATGTATTTTTATTATAATAATAAAATACTTATTTAAATACGAGAAAATGAGGTATTTCGCAATGAAAGTTTTACATTTGAACGCCTTGCGAAAATATACGTTTGCGCGTAGGATAATTTCTTGATGTTTTTCTTTCTTTCTTTCTTTTCTTTTTTTTTCTTTTTTTTTTTTTTTTTTTTAGTATTTTAGGAGTGAATTTTTGTCAAGACTGGGATGCAAATCATATTTTACGGTGTTAAAATCAACATGGAAAATATTATAAAAATAAATGTAATAGATGTACATTATTTTAACTAAAAATATCTGCATATATATTTTTTAAAGATATAAAATATATGGCGTTTTGCATCTAGTTTTGTGGTGAATAAAGTATGATTAGAATTTTTATAAACTTTCTACTAAAAGTATAAGTAGTATTTTGCTCATACTAACAGGCCCTGATTATCAAATAGGCACGAAAAGCATGTGCTTCCCTTAGAAAATTAGAAGGTACACGAAATTGAGAAGGCCCCAAATTTTATATCGAATTAATTCCATTCCAAAATTCTATCTAATTTCTTCTCAAATTATTAACTTATTTGCACACACACACACACATATATATAGAGCAGTTCACACCACGTGACTTTTACCGGAGAACAATGAACATAGCTGTAGGACACACAAATAGAAAAAGCATTGATAAAGGTAGCGATGCCTGTCCTACAGCAGCAGCAAAAACCTGTTCGTGACGTCACCTTGCACAGCTCTATTATATATATATATATATATATATTTTTTTTTTTTTAAGTGTTTTATAAAAATACCTTTTATTACAAATTAATTTTTCGTTAGTAGGTCAGTTTCAACCACATGATCACAATTCTCCAGTCTGTCCATTATTTTAGATGCATTGTTTATTTTACATATTGAATTTAAATATAATTGAATTTAGCTTGCATACACAACGTATAATATTAATATTTTATGTTGTGCATGCATTCTGAATTCAAACTTTTTTATCCAAATTACATTTTTACGCTAATACCATGCAAAATCATTTTTGCACTGATTGTATCCTATTTTTTTGTAAGTAGAACATAAAAAAAACTTTCTTTAATGTGAATTCAGCTGAGCCAGTGAATAATATTTGCAGCATTGGTGAGTTTTCGAATAGAAAACACTTCTCGAATGAAAGGGACCCCCGAAATGAAACTGTGCTTCCCATAACTTCAGAGGTTAATCGGTTCCTGCATACTAACATGATTTTGAGTGCCATTTGTTTCTCATGTTTTATGATGTATTTTGGTCTATTATCCACACGGTATTAAAATATGCAATCATAAAATAAGAAATATATATACTAAAAACTTCTCTGAAAAATTGTCTAATTAACAGTGCAAATTCCATTGAAATCCATTATCCAATTAATCCATATCCATATTACACATAAATCTCGTAATACGGTGATATCACAATCTTGGTTTATTAACAGCCTTCTATTTATCACGAAAAATGTAAAGCAACTGATAAATCATTTTTAAATAGATTAAAAGAAAATTGTTAAAAATTTATAGCACCAATTGAATTGTTAAATTGTATCAATCAACCTACCAAACAAAGCACAACCAATAAAACATAAGCACAAAGCGCACAATCACGTGATCAAATCGCCCACATAAATTTTTTGAGCCGCCCGCGTCAAGTTTGAGTGCGGTTGGTTAATTGATTTTAAATACTGAACGGGCTAAAGTAGATGAAGTAGGTCACGTGATGTTTCTCCCGAATATTTTGGATTTTATCTGAGTGAACATAGGCATGTATTTCTGTTACGAAAACCATGTTTTGGAAGGATAAAGAAATATGGTCGTTGGTTTTACCTGTTTTGAACCATAAAACTAATGAAATAATTGAATTACTTTAAAATTCCTTTCTTCGATATGACCTACTCCATGGCAAAAACTTCTGAGCGCGCGCGCGGCGTTTTCTGCACTTCTGAACAGGCCCTTTGTAAACTAGCAGTCAAATAAAGCCTAAATGTAGCATGCTATATATGATAAGCCTTTTAAAAAAATATTCAGCAGAGGGAGGAATGGGACATGTTCTCAAATACCTTTGAGTCCTTCCAATATGCACCCTATCCCAAAGCATCACCACAAAAACTATAAAGAAAGACAGAAAAAAGGAAAGATCAAAAATCATCACTGACACACCAGAAAAAGAAGAAATTGAAAAAATAGCTGCTGATAAAAAGAAGAAGAGATTGTGTAAAAATAAAACTCTTAAGGTGAAAAGGAAGAAACAGAAAAAAGCGAATGAATTATCTGATGATTCCATTGATGGAAAATTTTTGTTGCATGACTCTACAGATGAAGACTTTTGATTTGATTACTCACAATGATAATGAAATTGTTGAAGAATTTGATTGGTTAACTGATGATACAAAATTATGATAAATGACTTTGTACTTGTTATATTTTTGACGAAGAAGACAGTTGTTTATTATATTGGCAGAATTGAGGATATAGACAGTGATAAGGAGTTTATCATATTCAAAAATGATGAAAAAGAAAATTTTCACTTCCCACAAGAAAATGACTTCAGTGAAGTAGAGAAATGGGATATCATAATGAAATTGCATCAACCACAAATAATTTGTGGTACCAGCCGAGCCCAGTCCTACTTTGCTTTCAGTGTTGACTTATCAAAATACAATACATGTGTTAATTTTTTTCAAATAGTATCCTATTCCTCCCTCATGTGCGTCCCATACCTCCCTCATGTGAGGGAGGTGTGGGACAAAAATGTTAACATTTTAAAACATGCAAATAAAAGCCAGTTGTTTGTATTTCACAGTGTTTGTATTTTTTAAACATAGCTTCTTAAGTAACATACTATTAGATTTTTATAAGCTGTACTCTTGGTAAAACATAAGTAGTGAATTAAAAAATAAATTGTGAAATCTGTCCCACTCCTCCCAACTCTCCCCTACTAATTATATAGTTCGTTTAAGGATTTTGTTTCAGATGTAAGGATGAAGATATGTCCAGTTCTCACAATCATTTTATTAAGCGTTAATAGTATACAAATAATAAAAGTATTTTTTAAGAATATTTGTTTCTTAAAATGAATTGCTTCATTGATTATATTAGGTTACTTGATAGGGTATTTCTGATCAATTTAGATTTAAATTTCCCTTTACTCACTTAAAATAATTGTAAGTGTTAAGAGGGATATTGTTTACTGTAGCCCATTGTTATTTAAATGGAAAATTAGTTACAGGCAAAATTCAATCCAGTTTTGCTAATAGTAAGTACTTGATTATGCATGTTTAAGCGAGCATGTAAACAAAGTTTCTATAAAATAAACAAGCCATTGTCCTTTCCTGTTCCCCATTTAAGCAAGAAAGATCCGATTGCAAAACAGTTTGCTCTTTACTCCTTTTCAGATACTTACTTGTGAACTTTGTCATGTAAAGAAAACACTGCTGATCTACTTATTTATTTTATTTTTAATACATTTTACCTGCAGATGTGTTATCTTTCTTTTTGTTAAAATTAATGCTGAAACTTTTATGAAGATTTATAACTTTGTATGGAGTTTAAATCAATTGAGAGATATTCAAACTATGTGTAGCTTTTCTGTGTGCCCATTTCGAAGAATTTGTACACATTACCATTCCAATTCGATAGGCAGTTATAAACGCCTATTCAATGCATTTTAAATTAAATCATACGAAAATAATAGGAGATTCTCTAGTTGAAATATATATTTATAAAATTTTATTGTTATTTAAGTGCATTTCTTTTACAAGTATAGCTACAGATTTATCTTACAGCATAGATCATCAATTTAAATGTACCTATTTATTTATAAGAGTAAAAAATTATTTATTCATTTATTTATTTATTATTTTTTTTTTTTTTTCAAAAAGCATTTACTTATTATTCTTACAATTTTTGAAAATGGAATTCATTATCAAAAAATAAAATGCTCTCTGTGGAAGATTCTTTGATTTGAGTCTATATGTTTGAGTGTATATTAAAGTTTTAGACAAATCATGAATTCATGATGATATATATAAATTCAGTGGTCAAAATAGTAGGTATGTTAGAAGTAATGAAACTGTAGTAGGCCCTAGTTTTGTCATTGTTTGTTGTGTAATATGTTATTTTTTGGAAAATATAATTTTACGAGTAATGTAATAAAAAAAACTAGTTTGTAAGGAGCATCAATATTATTTTTGATGTTACATCCAGAAATTGTATATATCAATCAATACGAAGTATACCAGTGAAGGTAAGCGTCTGGTGGATCAGCTGGTGCTGGGATAGAGATAAATCTTCAAATTTGAATGCTTTCAGAAAATCACAGGTGTGTAGTTTTATTGTATAATAAGTGACTACCATTAGTGATCGTCTGCAAGCAACTGGAATTTGTTTCGTGTCCTTGGAGCTGTATGCTACTTTTATAAGGATTGTGGATTCATCTTTGCATCAGAAGATTTCAAAACAGAAGATTAAAAACAGGACTCCCACTTCTATGTCAAAAGAGGAGACAATAAAGTAAGTTTATTAAAGTAACATCAAAAATAATATTTGTTCTCCCTACAAACTTTTTTTTTATTACATTACTCATTAAATTACATTTTCCAAAAATAACATGCTACACTACAAACTATGAGAACACAATAAGAAAAGTAAGTACAAAAATTGTTTAGCTGAAAATATTTAAATACCCATAAGTAAAATTGTAAATATAATGTGAAATAAACATTTATATGTTTCAGTCTGGGGCATAAATAAAATCTGCCGCTAAGTAAAAAAAAAAGTGTGGGCCAGGCTTACGTATATCCCCGTCTTGTTTGTTACCAGGGCAATTTTTTCTATTTGATTTTATTTTATAAGATGAAAAAAAAAAGGGGGGGGGGGAGATATGTTTTTAGATAATGAAAATTTTTAGAGTTTTCTTTTTTAAAGTAAAAAAGTGTACTTAAAAGATGCAAAAAAAGGTTTGTTGTTTATATTCATATGAGACTAAGTGTTTTTGAAAGTAAAATGAAAAAAAAAAAAAAAAAAGCATTTTTAAAAGATAAAGAGTTTTTTGTTTTAAGACGACAAAGTGGGGGTTTTTTTCCTTATGTTAATTATATTTATTGTCATCAGAGCAGTTACATGATACAGTTGGTATGATTTAAAATTGAGTATCGACTGAAACTGAAACTTGTTAAATTTTGACTCTTCGATTGTTTATCTTATTGTTTTGTTAATAATTTTGAATGCAGAAAAAAAGAAAAGAAAAATTTAAATGAGAAGTCCTTGTGTATCTTTAGGAAATTTTTAAAAATTAGATTGAAAACAGTGATTTATAAAGCATGTAACATGCAAAAGAAAAAAAAACCTAAATAAACAAACTGTCAACAACAACACTGAAACAACATCTCATACACACTTAAATAAACTGTCACATTGTATTAACCTAAATAAACAAACCGCCCGTTGCAAATAATGTTTAAAAAATTAATGATAAGATAATCTTTCAAAAACTAAAATTATGACATAAACATTTTTATAATAAGAGATGGGTCTTTTATGTGTATAATAAACTTAATCTTTTGTAGAAAGATTTTAATGTCCACCAGAACAATTTTAAGTATGTGCAGGTAGGACAAATTTCTGCAACTTTTAAAGGATTATAACTGTTTTTGTATTTAAATGTAGTTTTATTAAAGTCTTCTGACAGTTGATGGAATTTAGGCCTAATTTAAGTAGAAGCATGTGTAATTTTATGAATCATTGCTTAGGGGTTAAATTCTTTTATGAGATTTTTCTTAATGTTACAATGGCACAGATGTCATATATGTCCCATATTGACGTGATTTTTTTTCTAACGCCAATGTCATATACGCAATGGGTGCGGTGCATATTGACACCAAGGTGTCATTATTTTGCTTGATATGGTAACCCGGGTGTTATTGTTTATAATGCTGCTGATGTTTTCACCAAATTGGCGTCGGAAAACAATCGCACCAATATGGGGTGTATATGACATCTGTGCCGTTACAAATTATATACTATTTTAATAAATATATATAATCAGCTATTTTCAGTTCCCATATTTGATTTTGAGTAGTACTTTAGTAAAAAATCAGCATTTACCATTTTAATTAAATATTTATTTTTGTATTACTAGGGGGCTCTGCCCCCTACGAGCTACGCTCGTCAACCCCCGTTCAGACACCGCAGACTCTAACAGCACGCTAATTTGATCGTCTTTAAAAAGATTTCGGAAGGTGAATTATAATTTGAATCTGACAATTATAATCTGACGCAATTTTCACCAAACTTTTCTTTCTCTTTTTAATATTCACGTCAAAATACTTTTGTTAGAAATGAAATATTATGATCATCTTAAAATGTCAAGTAAATGTCTCGCGCAATTTTTAAATTAAAACTGTTTTGCAATATTATTTTTTGTTCATTTTACGTAATAAGTGTAATATGACGTAAATTCTCTTATTTAGGACTTCTAACGCATGTTGCTGAATTTATTATTTTACAATATTCTTTCTCATCTAAAATTCACGTGTAACTATAGTTTCTATGACGTAATTTTCAATGAGTTCCTGCTTTTTATATTTTTTGTTTATAATAGTCACGTGTAAAATAAATTTTTAATTTGAAGCAAACATTACTGTTTGCGCTGTTTATACTGCTGGCAACAGTTTAAATTAATACAATTTTCTAAAATTTGTAAAAAATATCTCTCGAAATGCTGAAAATTTGAATTTAAAATAGAAATAAAACCTCGAAAAATTATTCAAATTAAAAAACTAACTGCAATCTGCACACCGGGAAATTCTGACGCATAAAATGATCTAAAAATGATTAAATTCCTATGTACAGTTTTTGCTCCTATAAAACTTTTTTAATGGAACGATTTTGTCCAACTTTGGCATTAAATATCTCTTAAAATAATTCTTCTATTTGAAAACTGTCTGCATCAGCGTGTTTATCAAACATTTCTCTATAATACTACCGATTTTCATATTTTTGTATGCAACAGTTTTTTTAATATTAACGAAGAAAGACCTCCGGTCACAAAAAATTCAAAACCGGCGGCGGCGGCGGCGGCGGCGGTGGCGGTGACAGCGGTAGTTACTTTTTTTTAGAATAGAGAGATATTTTGCCTTTCATTTTTTAAAATAATATGTTTAGAGTGCTTTTATTTTTTTAAATATAATTATGCTTAAGGTATTTTGATTTAAAATGTTGAGGCTTGCCTTTTGTGAATCTATATTACTACTTTATCCTAAAACTTGATAAAAATTTAATGTAAACAAAAGAACTGTTTTGCAGTATTGTTATTAAAATACCATACAATTAACTTATTCCAATAAGCATTTTTTCATAATTAGCATTCTGTAATAAATATCTAGATGGTACAGTAGCATAACTATTTCGGTTTTTGTCTAATGGTTTCAAACAAGTATACTTAAATTTCTTAGCTAGTCTGGTTATTCATTTGTAAATAATATTTGATTTTCAAAAATTAATTTCTGTATATGTATGCATGTATTAGATTCTTTTCTCACTTCTAATTTGCTAGTTGCTTTAGCTGCTATAGTTGATGATATTTTTGCATAAGAAGTTTGTTTAAATGTGTATAAAAATATTCACCGATGATGAGGAAAGAAAGTTGGTAGACTACATTTTACAAGCTTCGAAGTATCACTATGGGCAACAATTAATGATTTGCCTACCCTTGCTTAAGAATATGCTTCATCAAATAAAAAGAACATTCCTTCAAATTGGGAGCATAAAACTGGAAAGGAATACAAAGGCCGCATATTCCTTGCATCCTTAAAATTTAGAAAATTTACATTAGTTATCTTTGTCAGTTTAAATAAATTTATTTTCCTGAATAAACATTCCATGTATATTGTAATTCAATTATTGAACTTTTCGCATCTATTTTTAACTGTCCCAAGGTGTCCCACCAGATGGGACACCTTAGGACAAAGCACAAGTTCAATAAATATATTTTTTTAATTTTCCTATAATGGATATAATATCAAAAGCTATTTAATACTGTAGGCAAAGGTTAAAAGGTTTCTTTAGATTGGATATCCTCTTCATCGAAGAGGAAATATGTTATTTTTAGATAATGAGTAACTATTCTGTGCATAAAAAGTACGACATGTGACTACTTTTATTAAAAATTAGTGTGCAAACTGAAAGATTAACTTGTACATAAAAGCAGGGCCTTTATTTCTGTAAAAGGGTTTAGCAAACATTCAGTTTGACACAATAACATCCTTTTAGAAGTCTGTCTTTGGATAGCTTTGGTCCTGAGTACTATTTTAAAGATTAAAAAGAGAAAAGATCAAAATTTTTAATATTTTACTCTATAGCGGCAACCAAGATAATTGCTAAGTTATATCATATATACAACCAGTGATGTAGTCGTAAGAAAACCAGGGGGGGTATACGTTCAAGGCAGAGAGTATACGCTATAGTATTTTTGAGAAACAAAGGGTATACAGTATTCCTTAAAAAAACCCAGAAGGTATGCAGTGCATACACTCCACTACGACCCAGTTTACAATTGTAAAATCTTATTTATGTTTTATGATATTTAAATTTTAAATGTAAATATAAGCTTGGCGTAATTGCGAGGGCCACTATAATGAGGAAATACCTTTTATTTTTATTTTCCTTCATATTCACAAAATGTTTAGGAGACCCCCTCCCCCACTTTGTATTTTTAAAAATAAGGGTACTTTTCGGTTAACCGGGCGCCAGTGCTATATATACATGTATGTATATATATAATTATATATATACATATATATATGTGTGTGTGTATACATACAATATATGTATATATATAGTTGTGTATATATACATATATGTATGTATATTTATATGTATATATAACACTGGCGCCCGGCTAACCGAAAAGTACCAAAATAAGTTTAGGCTGTATTTTCATTAAACCTATGAATTTGTTTTTTCTTTTTACTCTCTTTTATTGAATTTGCTTTAAGTATGTCAAGATGGGATTTTATAATTGTTTTTTTTTTTTCAAAAGTGATGTACACTTGTGTGCTTCTGTTGACAATAAATATTAATATTTTTAGGAATTTAATTATAAAGTAATAAATGAATTTTAAGGCATTTTTTTTTAGCCACAGGTGATAAACCTTTAGTGGGGAAAAACAATCAAAACTTTCGATTATTTTTTATACAAAATATTTACTATTAAACATGACACAAGTGCAGCCAACAATTATTTGTTTATAATTGACAGCTGATCGATTGATTGATTAACGGAGCTTAGGCTCGATATAGAAACCGTAAAGTAGACGCTTGCGCAGTAAAAACTTGCCTTTGATTAGTTGGCGTAAGGGTTTAGCTGTAACCAGTGAAAACGCTCTTAGGTTAAGGTTTTGGATCGCTAGGGTTTTTTAGGTCGTTAGGACGACCAGTGAAAACGCACCTTGAAAGTTTCGTCGTAGTCGCTCCCAAATTTCTGCGAATATCCTGTTGCGATGAGTCTTGCCTTGTATCGCTCCACCTCTCCTCGGGCATTTAATTTAGTTTTAAAAGTCCATATACATCCAATAATATGTTTCCCTGGAGGTGGTTTTACTAAATCCCATGTATTGGTTCTGCCTTTTTTCTTCGTGAAGGAAGGTTGTTCAAAGGAAATAACGCCATTTTGAGATCATTTGAGCTCATGCCGGCAAAAGCTGTAGTGAATACCTCATAGCTTAAAATTAAAATTAATTAAATCCCATGTATTGTTTTCTTTCAACGATTTAATTTCACCGTCTGTTGCCGCCAGGGGCGTAGCTACCATGGAGCAGTTGGAGCAAACTGCTCCAGGCGCACGAATCCTAAGGGCGCAAAATTAGAAAGAGCGAAATATACATTTGTAAAAATATTTTCATATTTTTTTCATTATTAATCAGAAATTATAGATAAATATTTTTACAACCATCATATTTCTATGATATTTTATCTTGTGTTTAGCCTCAATTATTTCGATTTAAAACATATTTTTATACACAGTTAACAGAAATTACTTCTATTTGCGAAGTTTTAATTTTAATTCATAACTTATTGCAGCCTTAAGTAACTTCTCCAACACCATTTTAGCATGCCGAATTTTTTCCCCTGTGACTCTTTCGTAAACGACAACTGATGATTTTCCAATCTTCAAGAATCAAAACTTATTTACAGGGCTCTCATTGGTCACTTTATAGACGGGTTGCACATGACGTCACATGTCTGAAATCGCTTCATATGGCGCCCAAATATAAGGCGAATATGGTGCTCCCCATTTGATTTATTAGACTTATTTGCACTATAATAATAAAAATAAGGAAGGTCTAAATTAAACAGAAAGATAACACGTGCTTTTAACGGCAAACGGGTAAATCTGTGCTCCACGTGTGTGCTCCAGTTGTCATAGTATCAGTCGTTGCTAATAGCAACGTGACGTCAATGCAAGGGGTCTATTGGCTACCACTATTTCCAAACAATGAACTTCCTGGTACATTTCTATTGAAAATGTTTTAGAAATTTATCATGATGATTACTGTACGGAAATAATGGTAGTCAAAGTAGTGACCACTGAGAAACCTATGTTTACGAGTAACAGACTTAGCAATTTAGTTATTTTACGATTTGAAAAAAAAAAAAAATAGCTTGACAAGTAGAAGAAAATTATTGACTACATTACAAACGAAAAAAAAAAATGAAAATTTTAAAGGTTTTTTTTTTTGTGTGTGTGTGTGTGTCTTTGCAAACTAAACATTCATCAATGCAGATTACAAAACAATAAGAGCCGGATTTAGGCATATTCCACATCAGTCCAAGGCGACAAACTTTAGATGGGGTATGACGGGGAAACGGCAAATTAAATTTTGTGCATATTGTTTTTGAGATTTTGAAAATATGGTAAATCTAAAATGCAGAATTGATAAGCATTTCCTTCAAAAAGAGAGAAAAAAATTAGTTATCAAATTTAGTGTTCCTCAGAACATGATTATCACTGTTGCAAATTTATATCATTTCTTTTTTTTTTTTTTTTTCGAAAAATATTTTTCCAGATTAAACCTTATTTAATCGCAGAATTTTATAATTAAATACGGCAAAACATTTTTTGAAAATAGTAATGTGAGTTTGCCGTAATCAGACTCTGCCCACACACCAGCACCATCCGATATCGCATAATTAGTAGTAGTCAATGAATTTTGGAATAATAAAATGAAAAAAAAAATCTGGAGTTACTCCAGCTGTGTGTTCAAAAAAGTATAACAATGAATAAAAACTTAGATCCTAATTTTATGCAAAGGTGAAATATTTCCACTAATGATAAAGACCTCGGTTTGAAAGAAAATATGCACTTTCATTCATAAGACTTAAAAAAATTTCAAATGGCCTAATTTTCAACAAATTTTCATTCTGCGCATGCTGAAACAAGGTCTATAAGTTTAAAAAATAAGAAAAAATAGGATTGTACCAAATTAAGTGAAATTCTGGCACACTCAGGCTGGCCCGCCACACTGTTAAAAATTTTGCAGCATTCTGGCAGGTCATTCGACCGTTTTTTGAAAAAACGGTTTCATAACCATAATTTAACTATATTCCGACCATAAAATGGCCAATAATACGGTCAGAATAGTGTTAAATTCACGGTTGTGTAACCGTTTTCGGAAAAAACGGTCAAATGACCTGCCAGAATGCTGCAGATTTTTAACAGTGCAGGCAACTGACCTGCGGGTTGGTGAGACCTAAACCATGTAATGCTGTGCTCCCCCTGAGTTGAAATAATAAATGTTACAAAATTTTCTATAAGCATTAGATTTGAACAGTCGTAAATTATTGAATAATTAAAAAAAAAAAATCACTTTTTTGAAGCATTTTTTCTATTAATGATTTTTTTTTTATCTTTGCAAAGCAGAATTGATTTTTTTTTTTTTTGGAAGTTTCTTCGTTTTAGAGGACTATGCGTCCTCTCTATTTCAAAATATATATACGAAATTTTTTATTTAGTTTTTTGTAAAATCATTAAATATGTATTTGATTGAAATGTGTAGGTGTTGTGTATTCGTACAATGCTGTGTTTGTAAACTAACCTATATAAATGTTTACTATATTGATTTTTGCGCTTCAGGAAAGAAAAATATATAAAGAATATTTTCGGCAAAAAAAAAAAAAAAAAAAAAGGAAGATAAATCAAACATTCTTTTTGCCAAAAATTACACTTTAATATGAAAACGGGACTGTTTCAATATTGTCTATAAGTGTGATGATCAAAACGGCGGTCTGCTATTTTGTATATACGTTAAATCTGGACTGTTCATGTTCTGTTTGAAGATTCTTTTTTGGTCCCTTCGATTATACCCTGTTGCTAGGTTTTTTTAAATACAGTATATTCGCCTAAGACGGATTCTGCATAAGACGGAAATTTGTCTTACATAGAGTTTTAGACAGAGTTTACTCTATAAGAATCTATATAAAATTTTAAAGATACTTTGATTTAAAAGGAAATTAAATATTAGCACATTTCTTTTTATTACTAGCAGCATTAAGATTTTTTATCCTTCCGCTGCACAAAAAGTTTAAAATAGGTTTAGATAATCTTTCTTATTTAGTACTAAAATTCTGCTATACTTAGAATCCGACACTAGTCATTCGCAAGCTAATTTTAAACCAATGGCAACGTTCATTACAAATTTCTCATTTTTAGTATTTTTAAATGCTTTTTTCTTTGCATTGAATATCTGAGCTCAATGTCTAAACGGTTATCTTTATCCTGTTTCGATTTTTTTTTCTAAGAACACTTTCAATTTCGGAACTGGATCCGAAATTGAAAGCATCCCCAGAAAAAAAACTCGAATAGTAATGGATATTATTGGTTTCTAATAGCAAGGTGGTATAATAATGAATTTCTAAAATGTTGCGCCCTTCAAAAATCCAAGGTCTGCATATTTGACAGTGACCGAGTCCGACCCTGCGTGCAATAGTGGCTCCGCAAGGGTTCACAATAACTTTTCTACCAGAATATAGATATATAAAATTTGATTTGTTTTAATCGTGAGATTTTCCATGACTAAACAAGGAGAATTTTTTTGTGAAATTACTAATAGTAAAGTGATTGCGAACCCCTTGTTGAGCTGCTACTGTCTGTCTAGTGAAATGTTGTGGTATAAGATGAACGTGAGCAATAAAAATAATTTAATTGAGATATAAGAGAAAATATTGGTCAATCGTCACAGAATGGTTGAAAACTAGTTTAGATACCAGATCCGTAGGCCAATTTCTTCGAAAATTAATACAATTCTTGCGACAGATTTATAACATACCTGCCGACATCATCAAAAAATCACCAAATCGTGCTCTGGGAATCTGAAAACGTGGGTAAATTCTAACATACACGCATACATACACACATACATATTGAACCATTGTAAAACTTGTGAGAATGGATTCAAGAGTATTTGAAAATGTAAAAATATACCATTATTTTCATTTTTTAGTGCGATTTCAATGCTTTCCTAATTCCTTCCTTACATTGTATATGTGTATGGAAAGTAAAAACTGTAATCTTGAGTTATATACATTGCTGAGCAAAAATTAAGGACGAAGCAGATAAATTTGCATAAAAGACCAACAAGGCAACAGAACGGACTGAAAGGCCAATCAGGAGATACACCTTGGACCAATGCTGTTGGGCATGCGCATATATGGCATATAACGTAAGAGGTGGAAGTCGCAAGAGTATAAACCACAGATGCGGTGGACACTCAGCAATTCAGTGAAATCTATTGAATGGTGTACAGTGATTTCAACGACGGTTTGTTGCTACTACTGTGTGATATGGCCAACAGCCAATCCAGGAGATGTCATCTGGATGACTTTACCATATATATCATCATTGGGAGGTTCGAAGAAGGTCGAAGTGTGACAGAAGAGTTTAGGATCGCTCACAGCATCGTTTTACGAGCCTGGAGAGCATTTCAAACGATAGAACAAGCTGTCCGAGTGTTCAGCGGTGGTTCTCCATGTTCAGCAACAACAGATGAAGGCCGCTGCGGTATATTGTCCTAAGGCGAAAAGAAACAGGCAACAGACAGCTGGAGAAATCGAAAGGCACATGGAACCGGCTATTGGACGTCAGATATCATGTTTTAGTGTGGTCAAGAGGCTGTACAAAGGTGATCTATACGCACATCGAACAGTGCAGTGTGTACCATTAACGACTGCTCATCGGAGACGGTGGTTTCTGCGGCGCCAGGAACACAAGAACTGGACATAACAGGGATGGGGTCGAGTACTCTTTATGGATGAGAGCCGAATTAGTCTGACGAGCAATTCTGGATATATACGCATTTGGAGATAGCAGGGAATACGCAATCACCCATCCAACAGCATCGAAAGGGACCGTTTTGTAGGTGCCGGAGTTAACGTTTAGGGCGGTATCACGCTTGGCAGCCGTTGGAACCTCCACGTCTTCCAAGGAGATTCAGTAACTGGTAGCCGCTATTGAGCTGAGATTATCTTGCCAAACGTGCGCCTTTTTAGATGTGCTGTGGTTCCAGACTTCCTCTTCATGGACGACAAAGCTACACCTCATCGTACAGTGGATGTCGAATTGCTCCTGGAGAGTGAAAATATACAACGCGTGGATTGGCCTGCAAGGTCCCTGGACCTAAATCTTATAGAACACGCGTGGAACTTTCTCGGGAGACGCTTGCTAGCGTGTGTGACCCGGCGCCAGCAACGATTCCGTAGCTTCAATTGGTGTTACAAGCGGAATGGGACTATGTCTCAACAGCTCCTTGACAACCACGTCTTGAGCATGGACAGACGTTGTAAACCCTGCATCTCAGTCAGCGGTGACCATATCCCCTATTAAAGGCTGACTTGTTCTTTCCAGGTGCCTGTCAGATAGACATTTCTCTCTGCAGTTGTGATCCAAGTTACCTTTTCAATAAAGTGTTTTTGTATCCTTTTGATTTCTTGTTTAGATGGTTTTGATCACTTGTACCGTATTTTCACATCTTGGAGAATTTATGGTACGATATTTCGGTCGATATGGAAAACTTCTGTATGATGTTTCATTCGGAAAACCATCTAGTCTTCAATTTTTGCACACCAGTGTATAAGGGTGTCAATTAAAGTTCTCGTTGCAGGGGGACCAAAATGTTTCATTTGGGGAGAAAACGGAAGACTGAAATCGCTAAATTGCAAGAGGTGTTTTTTTTTCTTTCGGAGACACTCTCAATCATGTTATTGTACGATTAAACCTTTACTGTGTAACTCATTATTCTTGTTTTTATATTCTTAGTGTTTCTTAGCGGCGAATCTATTACTACCATTATTTGAATTTGTCTAGTTTTTCTTTAGTGATTAGCGAAATTACTCAAATCAGCAAAAGCCAGTGAGAAACCCGCTGTTAACTTTTGTCGTTGTCCATTGGCTAATTTTCTAAACCATTAGCTGTGGAAATATAGTTCCAATAGTAATAAAGTTTTAAAGTTGTTCTTCATCCTCTTAAAAGTAATTTATGTCAAAATAGTTATTTTTTAAAAGTTACGAGATTTGCATTTTTATTCGGTCCCTGGGTCCTATGAGTTATATTTAGAAAAATCTTCTCCGTATACGGGTAAAATAATAAAAATTTCTTTTTTGTATGACCAAAACTTAACAAGTTATGATATTTTGAATTTTATGGAATTTTAGTATTTTTTGACACTAAAAACAGTTTCATCCATACGCAAAAAGTAAAAAAAAAAAATCTTGACAATAGTGTTTTTTTTTATTAGTTCTCTACAATGCTTATCTTTTAAAAGAAAAACAGATATTAAGGGCAGCAAACTGTACTGGCTAATAGGCCGATTTAAAACGAAAATCCCGCCCAATTCGCAGAAAATATTGGTAGGTACTCCATACTTATAGAATTATAATTCATTTCATTATTTATTTTTAATTATTCGTATTTAATACGTGTTGAAATATTCTGACTTTCAAATAAAAGTAAGGTTTTAAATCGAATTAAGATTGGTATATAAATTTTAAAGTAAAAAAAAGAAGTCGCAGAACTTTTTCGGGTGACAAGAGGGCGCACCAACTTTACTTGCTCCAGGGCGCTGAATATGTAGCTACGCCACTGGTTGCCGCTAGACAATTATTTTTAATTTTTGGATCTTTGATGTTTTGTATATCTTCCCACGTTTTTGGATCCTCGACCTTACATATATATTTGGCTAATTCCGAATCTATCGGTAGGTACTCCCCTGTTTTGTCGTAAAGATCTCCTAGGCTCTATTGGAGTTTGTTGGGGAATTGCGTCCACGTCATGTTCATCACCGCGTAATTCTACTCTAATATTTTCCGTAGGGGTCGGAATGTTGTTTGCGTCTTCTTTAGTGTTATTTAACTTATGTTCTAAAAATTTTACAGTCCTAGATATCATTACTCTATTATCACCAACTCATATCCGATACCCTTTGCTCCTGTTATCATATCCCAGGAAGATGCCTTCAATGGCCTTCTCATCGAATTTTTCTGTTTTAGATTTTTCTACATAAGCGTAAGCCTTGCATCCGAATGTCTTTATATGTGACAAATACGGTTCCAAAAGTGTCTCGGCAAATTTGCGCCCCAGAGCATGGTGCGTGCCATTTCTACAAGTGTGCGGTTACCTCTCTGCGACGCCATTCTGGGGTGAGCAAAACGTATTAAGACGTGAGCAAACTTAATTGACGTTCAATACCGTTAAGGGTTAAATAATTTTCAAAGTTGTCCCCAAGATATTCTCCTGCATTATCAGATCTAAAGGCTTTTATTTGTTTGCCAAATTTATTTTTCACTAGGGCAATAAAATCCTTCAATTTTTCTAAGGCTTCAGATCTGTGTGAAAGTAAATAAACCATTGTGAACCGGCTATACTCATCAATGAATGTAATAAAATACCTTTTACCTGTGAATGTTTCTGCTTGCATAGGCCCACAAATATCACTGTGAATTAGCGAAATAACTTCATTTGACCTATTTGATGCCACCTTAGGGTAGGGGAATTGTGACAGTTTTCCTTCAATGCATTTAGTGCATGTAGTTTCGTCTCTGCAATTACTTAAACTTATACCTTCCGTTAACTTATGATTCACAAGATATTTAATAGACGGCTTGCACATGACGTCACATGTCTGGCATTGCTTCATATGGTGCCCAAATATAAGACGAATGTGGTGCTTCCATTTGACTTATTTGCATTACAATAATAAAATTAAGAAAGATCTAAATGGACTTTACCCACGAATGGCAACAGACACACCTCTGCAGGGAATAACCCTCCGAAAATGACTGTTTATTGGACGAAGGGGGAGCAGTGTTAAAATGTTCTTCACGCCTCATGGTGATTTTCTTCTGTTTACCCGCAGCTGACGTCACATGGGTAAAGTCCATTGGTGTTTTTCTTTTGTTTACCCGCGGCTGACGTCACATGGGTAAAGTCCATTAAGTTTATTACCGTTGGCTACCCATACAACACAAACACGTCCTGAGGACATACGAAAGACGTCCTATGTGCCCCTCCAGGTCGAAATTCATGCTGATATTTGTTTGCTAGACAAGCATTAAATGCTGTATCCCGGCAAAGTTAACTAACATAAACTACCATAACACATTTGCTGGTTCCACCATAATTCCCAGCAAGTCATGGTGTGTATTGGAACACTTTATTGCTTGGCCAGCATACATATTCCAGCTTGTGTTGCTTGAATATGTTGCTGGCCTAGCAACAATCAAGACTACCACTTGCTTGTAATTTCTGCTTTCTAGCAGTAATTCACCAGCAACAGAAACTTTTTTTTGTTTCTAGTCTATCATTACATTTCTACCATCAGTTGCTTTTAATTTTCTAGCATCACATGCTTTTAATTTTTGCTATGCTGGCATTACATTTCTAGCATCACTTGCTTTTAATTTTTGCTATTCTAGCATTATTTTTTTAGCATCACTTGCTTTTATTTTTTGCTATACTCCCGTTTAGAAAAAAAACGACGCTGGTGGTGCCATCATTGGAGAATTTCTGAAGTACCTACAGCTTTTAGAAGGGGAACTTAGGTCGACTTTTCTTTTCCTCTGAGAAGGACAGAACTCACGATATCCGGTTTCGAAGCCAGATGCTTTACTTACTTCGCCACTGGGGTCGTGTTTGTAAACGATTTTAAATGCGGGTAATGGGTGAAGAGCTGATTCTGCTGTGTGTTGATATTTTTGAAAGATAGAGGGTTATCGATTGTTATAAGATTAATCATAAGACATAGAATTTATCGATGCTGTTATCCTCCAAGTTTCAATTAATAAGGTTAATATATTATTAGGGTTTTTTCTATGTTTAATGGATAATTAGAATATGGCTTGATTATATTATAATCCATTAGTGGGATTTTCTTTGCTTAATGAATGGTTTGAATATGGTCATAATTATTTGTTGCAGAAAAATAAAAGATTTTGAAGTGTATTTAGGATAGAATTTATCAATTTAGGATGGGGTTAAGATTTAAAAAATGAGTTCTTATTGGAGGGGGGGGGGGGTCAATTGCACATATTTTCAATTAGATTGTTATGAACTTATTTCTTACATGAAACAGTGCTCCTTGAATTTTGAAATTTAATTGACTAAATTCTCTTTTTAAAAAACACGGATTTTGTTTTTTTTTACAAAGAGAATGATAAGCTAAGAATTTTATGATGGGGGAGTGGAGGGGAGGCGATTTTTCCCAAAAATCCTTCACAGAAATTAATTTTCAGATTTTTAAATATTTATGTGTTAAAATTTTATCTAAACCTGGGGGGGAGGGGGTGGCGCTTTTTCCCAATAAATCCTTTACAGAAATTAATTTTCAGTTTTTTTTTTTAGATTTATGTGTTTAGATTTTATCTAAAACGGGTGGACGAAGGCAGTATTGAATTTACGTTGTAGTGGTTCGAAAAAAGAAATGTACCGGCCCTGTTTTTTGAAATTTAACAAAATAATATTTTTTCTCTGATTTTAATAAACATAGCAAATTTAATCATTTTGAGAAACTTAACAGAATTA
This sequence comes from Maratus speciosus, assembly GCA_963932465.1. NCBI lineage: Eukaryota > Metazoa > Arthropoda > Arachnida > Araneae > Salticidae > Maratus > Maratus speciosus. Next base: position 51,995,529 of record OZ010788.1, on the reverse strand, counting down.
AATACTAAGAGAAAGTGCAGCGAGGAATTTTCTTCCAATTCGGGGGGAATGGGAGGAGGCATTTTCCCTTTAAGTATACCATGGAAATTATTTGTTAATTTTTTTAAGTTTATGTGTTAAAAAATTATCTCAAACGTGTTCAAGGAGCGGTATTTAATTCAGGTGGCGGTGACACAGCCCTCCCCTCTCCCAGCTTTTGAAATTTAATAAACAAAATTTTATTTTTTTCCTATTTTTAAAGATATAGAAAATTTATAATTTACAGGTAACCTAAAATAATTTAACAGTAAGAGGAAGATCAGTTTAAAATTTTCTGTTGGGGGAGGGGGGGGTATTACTCTTCTATATCCGCTTTGGTAATTAATTTTTAGTACTGTTTCTTTTCATATTTAGATGTTAAAAACTAATCTCAAATGGGTGATTTAAGACAGTATTGAATTCAGGAGAGGGCCAGCCCAGATTTTAGATTTTAACGAACAAAATTTTCTTTTTCTACATTTTTTAAAGATATACTGCATTTTTCTCGAGTAAGTTAGAATATTTAAATTCTAAGAAACAGAAGAAAAAAATATTTTATAGGCGGCGGGGGGTTGAGGGGAGGGCTCCTCTAGAAGACTCTCATAGAAGTTAAATCCCTCATATAATTTAACCCACCCCCACAGAAATTAATTTAAAAAATAGAAGTTATATTTTACATCTTGAAAAATTGCAATGTACAGTGAAACCTCCATAACACAAACTCCTGAATATTCTATTAGATGTAAATTTCCAACTGGGCGAAAAATGTCCGGACCAGGATTCGAACCCGGGACCTCCCTGGTTGAAGCCGCCAGTGCTCTGCCATCTGAGCTATCCCGGACGATTCTGGTCGAACTTTTTCACCCAGCTAACCTTGATGATTACAGCATCTGGTCTGAAACCTGGTTCAGCTCAACAGAATAAATTTCAGGTAATGGAACTCCAGAAATCACTGGATACGAAATTACACTAGATTAATATTAACACAATTATTCTAATTGGTAAACAAATCATATTAGATGTAAATTTCCAACTGGGCGAAAAATGTTCGGACCAGGATTTCTCACAAAATTACACTCTGAAACTTGAAACAAAGTGCCACGTGGCAATAACACAAAAAAAAAGGTTCCCTATTTTAAACTGCAGAATTTGTTTATGAATTGATAATTATTCAGGGAAACTGAAAGTTACCCCACAAGCTTAAAACATGAAAATAACAAAAAATTCGTCCTTCCTATCCTCAAAGGAAAGGAAGCTCCCCGCCAAGGTGTTCTCATCGATCCTCTTGGACAATTAATGAACCAACAATTTGACAACTGTACACCTGGTTTGCCTGAACGGAGTGGGGTTAATTATCATTTCTTAGAATTGTCTCCTCTGGTCATTTCCCTAACTCGGAATGTTTCGAAGAAAATAGAAAAAAATCCCAGTCATTATTGTATAAAGATAAAGCATGCAATTCTTGATTCTGGCCCCTTTGCCCCCCCCCCCCTCCCTTCTCTCTCTCTCACCGGCTCTGACTACAACATATGACATTTTATGACCTCGTTGAAAGATGACTAAACTGGACTCTTTAGAAATTATTTTTTCCCCATCACCTCTAGTCAGAAAAGAAAACTATCGCTCAGATTTGGTGGGTTCTGGGCCACATAACTGTTGCTCCTTTGACATCCTCCTCCCCTCACACACACAGTCACATACACTGCTTTTATTACATTAATTTTCAAATCAGAAATGTATAGTAATACATTTGTTTGTGTAACCTTTCAAATACTTGGAAATTAAAATTTTGACTATATCGCAAGCATAGTATTATCACTTGAATTTGAAATTCTGGGGTGGGCACTGGAACTACCTGGGGTGGGCCCGGCCCACTCGGCCCCCCTCTAGTTATGCCTATGGCCGGCTGAAGTAAATTTTGAAACACCTGAACCGCGAGGTTTGTACGTCAGCTGTGGTTATTTACCATTAAGTGCTATGGCTAGAATGAGCTTAAAAATTAATTTTTATCAATATATATGAAGTTTATGGCATATTTTTTATATCTAAATATGCGTTATAAATATTGAATTTTCAGAAATAAAGTTAAATAAGGCGATTTATTAATAATTTTATGGATGGTATGTTTGAAAAAAGTATCTAATTTTAACATGCCTTATAAGCCGAAATAAAGGCGAAATTTATATGGAAACAGATTGTTAAAGATTATAATTCCACCTTTTTTAAAGTTTGACTTACAAAAGTAACTGGTAGGGAAATTTAGATTAAAGATAGCAATTGTAACTTAATATAGTAATTTACAAAATTTTAAATTACTTGTAAAGAAATCTATGTTTTTAAACTAATTTTTATGCAAAAAGGTAATTAAAAAATGTATAGTAACGAAAGTAACACTATATTTTCATCCTTGGAGGATGTTTATTGAAATACTTACTTGTTATACAAAAAAATTGATGAATAATAAGGTATTTTTTTTAAAAAGGCCTGAATGAAACAGGTTAGACTAATACTTAATGATCCGCAATGAAAAAATACGCTGATAAAAGTATTTTCTTAGGTAAATTAAAATATAAAACATATATACTGCCGTACAACAGCTGTGATCAAAAATCCTCAGTTAAACTGACAGTTTGCCGGTTTTGATCGTGATCGGAGAAATCGTAAATGTTTTCTTCCGAGTTTGATAAAGGGTAAAAAACACTGACTACTCCCATGTCTGCATTACCTTTAAAGAAAAATAGAACTATCTCTTCCATTATTTTGATTACTTTTATAATTTCCCGGATTGTTTCTGAAAGAATTCGGATTATTATGAAACTTATTCGCATCATTTCTCTGAAAATTATTTTTCGTTTTATTCACTCAATTCCTACTATTAGTTCACACTCTCCCTATATTTATTTATTTATTTATATATCTTGTTCAAATTTTCAATTGTTAATAAAATACTTATTATTCCTCCTATCAAGTTGAAATAAATTTTTTTAAACTTGTACTGGATGACAATTGATGTCAATACAGTTTTTTCAAATATTAATTAATTAATTAAATTTTAATTAATTAATTTTAGTTTTACATGGGAGACAAAGTTGCGGCCATTGGTTATTGAAGAATTTAATGCATCTTCATATCTATAAGGAAGTTACCATAGGGGGACCCTGTTCTGTCGCCAAATACTGCCAAGTTTGTCGCCAACTTGGCGATATCTCTAATATTTCGCCAAATTTCCATAGACTTCCATTGTAAACCTACTTGCTTACAGAGACAATCTGATATTTTAATACAACAAAAACTAATATTAGCTTAAGGGATTATATTAATTTTTTCTTTGATGACCTAAGTAGGAATTGACTTTAAAAACAAAATTTTTATATTACTTGTTTTTAAATTGGTAACATTGATCCTTTGCATGATTTGATTTTTTTTTGCAGTACGTACAAAATTTCCTATTTCTAGCATTTTTATTTTCTGCCTTGTAGGCCGAGTTGTGAGAGCTTGAAGCGGCTTTCCGATTTTCTAATTTATTTGTCGCTTTATATGCAGAATCACGCGGGTTTGAATTCGTTTTCCTGTTTTCGCACCTATGTCTATACTCGTCTATTAGTTTATCTTTGACAAATTGTAACGTAGGTCGTCTTGGCTAAGGTGCGGTAATCAAAGAGTCGAAAGATCTAGGTACAGAGAAAAGCAGCAAGGCGCATATGTGAGAGTCGGGAATTTCTTCCCCAATAGCCAGCAATTTGTCTTTAATGGAGGATATTCCGAATCTGGGTTCGAGGCTGAAAAAAAGTCACGTGATACCGGTAATTTACACAAAGAACTTATAACTGATAAGAAGGGAAGATACTACTGCTTTGCCTCATGAACTTTTTCATTGGCTAGCGGGGATTTATATTACATGTCTACGGGGCCTTCCCTTCTTTACGCTAGAAGTTTTTACCTTGACCACGTGATCAAAACAAAAATGGAATATCCTCCATTGACAAAATATTGTTGATATGAGTGATTATGTCCCCTCCTTCGCTCAATTTCTGTGAATACAATTTTCGCAATAAAAACAGTTTTGAGGACAAGTTTGATCGCTGATGAACTGCTTTTAAAGCGTCCCAGATCTCCTTAGCATTTTCTAAATGCTTAACATGGATTATCTGGGCATCATCTATGTATAAATTTATAAGCGATTTAGCTTTAATATTTCGTTTGGTCCAGTTATCCGTTAGCTGTTCCGGGGGGGGGGGGGGGGGGGCATTCAGCACTACGCTAAAGAGATCATCTCTTAATAAAAGATTTTGCATTTTAAGTGACCAGTGACTGTAATTTTGATCATTGAGTTTTTCTATAACAGCGATATCTTTGGTGGCCATTTTTCAACTTTATATCACTAATAAATTCTGTATGATATTTTGTCAATAGTCAGATATAACTCATAGGGGTCCGCCTTCAAGAGACAACTCCTCAGTCTCCAATAATCTAAAAGTTATGTGAGTTTTTTTAAGTTCAAGTTGTTATAATTACCAACAGATTCTCTTACTGGGCTGAAACAAAAAGCTATAACGAATCAGCTGCTCAAAACCGAGCTTTTCAAGATATTAATTGCATGTTGGAATCTCATGGATTAAAGTTAGTGTGCATCATTTAATCTTCCTACACCTGATGTACTGCAGGAAATTCATCAAGAATTTGATTATTTTAATGAAGCTGACGTAGCTGTTGAACAAATAGCAACTTTAAATTTTGAAGCTTTCAACCAAATAAGATCAGCACTTGAAATTCTGTTTATGAGACGCTGCTTTTACTTAGATGATCCTGGAGAATCTGGTAAAACATATTTGTATAACACACTCATGAATTTTGTTAGAGATAAATGCCAAGTAGTACCGTATATACTCGCTTATAAATCAACCCCTACATTTGAGAAAAAAATATGTTGAACACCAGTATTTTCGACTAGTTATCTTCGCCTTATTTAATCTCAGAAAATTCTTGCAAATTCTGCAGTTCAATAAAACAAAGATAACTTTATTCAAATATTGGTATTAAGTCTATTTTTCCTCTCGAATTTGGGGTCGACTTATACATGAGTATATATGGTACTTCCATATGCAACAACAGGAATTGCAGGAATTATTTTATTGAAGTGTAGTAGAACTGTTCATTCTGGCTTCAAATTACCAGTGCCGATTTTAGAAACTTCCACATCTGCCATTCGAATATCTTCAAGTGAAGCTTAAATATTATGTGAAACAAAATTAATTATAATTGATGAAGTGACAATGATGTCATGACATGCTCTTCATTGTATAGATGTTATACTGTGTGAAATAACATTGAATGACATGCCTTTTGTAGGCAAGGTTCTGTTATTAGGTGGAGACTTTCATCAGACATTGCTAGTTGTTATAAGAGGAAACAGAACAGAAATTATTGAAACATGTTTGAAATCAAGCCCACTTTGGCAAGAGTTTGTACAACTTAGACTATCTGAAAATATGAGATCTGACGGGCAAAACTGATTTAATGAGTGGCAGCTTAACATTTGTGAAGAAAAAACATGTGATATATCAAATTTACCTGCAGGTACAATAGAAATTTCACCATCAATGGTTTGCAAAGATTCAATTATTGCAAGTGTATATGGAGATCATATCAACTATACCAATCTCGAACAACTTGAATGAAAAGTAATTTTGACAACAAAAAACAAACATGCATTATCATTAAATACTGAAATTTTGAATTTGCTGCAGGAAGGTGGGAGAACTTACTATAGTGCAAATTCAATTGTGTCTGACAACCAAGAAAATGTTAATAATTATTCACCTGAGTTCTTGCATGAACAAACTCTATCTGGGATGCCTCTTCATAAGCTTACTCTGAAAAAAGGAAGTATCATCATGCTACACAGAAACATGAATCCAAGAACAGGGCTGCACACAGCACCAGATTAATTGTGCACTCTCTCAATAACCATTTTATTGATGCTTTCATTTTAACTGGAACAAATCAAAATGATAGAGTTCACATACCAAGAATTGATTTGACATCAAGTGAAACTTCTCTACCTTTCATTCTTAAATGCTGCCAATTTCCAGTTATACTGTCATTTGCAATGACGATAAATAAGTGATAAGGTCAAACATTTTCTACAGTTTGACTGTAGAACTATTGGACTGTTTTTTACTCATGGACAACTATATGTAAGTATTTCAAGATGTAAAGAGGGAGGGCAGTTAAAAATTTATGTCGAAGATACTGAAGAGCAAGGTCAGCTTTTAAATAATGAAAGAATTTTTACAAAAAACATTGTATAGCCTGAAGTTTTGCGACCAAATTTTAATTTATCGTTAAATTTCATTTTTTTTGTATTATCATTACACAGTTTTTCATAAATGCTTTTGTATTTTCATCTGTCACTGCAGAGCAAGTGAGAAAACTTATATTCTTGCACATGTGTTGCATATATCTTTCCGTCATTTTTGATGGGCTATCTTTCTAGTATATATAAGGTGTTTCTACGATCATGGAACAAACTTGGAGAAGTGGTGCAGCTGACTAAAACAAACATATTTTGTATAGGAATGTACGGTTGGAAGTGACGCATTGAGGCACGAACACAAAAAATAGGACTGAAAAGAAAAGCATTTTTTTATTTACAACATCATCACAGAGTGCTTATTTGCAGCAATGCTTACAATAAATGCTCAAAATTGTGACCACCAACAGTAATACATGCTTGGTAGCATTGAAGGAGTGATTGGCGAACAGTTCCAAATATGAAAGGCATTTCGCGTATGTTTTCAGCTGCAATGGATAGTCTAGGAATGAGGTCCTCAATTGAGTCAAATCTAAAATTGAAGAAGCACAGATGATAAAATAAATAAAATAACAAACAGATGATGAAATAAATATGAACATTTATTGGAAGCGTTGCTGCAAATAAGCACTTTACGATGATGTTGTAAATAAACAATGCTTTTCTTTTCATGTCCTATTTTTTGTGTTTGTGCCTCAACGAGTCACTTCTGACCATACATTCCTATACAAAACATGTTTGTTTTAGTCCGCTGCACCAACCCTCAAAGTTTGTTCCATGATCGTAGAAACACCCTGTATATCTTGAAACAGCACCGAAAACTGGCGATATGAAGCAATTAAAATAATAAAACTTTGTAAAAAATCACCATAAAATAAAAACAAAACATAGGACGCGTTTCGAGCTAAAAATATAACAGCTCGTCATCAGCTACAGTAAACACGTGTCCGTAAGCGGACAAGGCAAAGAAACAACTGAAAGGGAGAGAATGTTACAAAGAATGCGACAGATGGCGCTAGCTGAAAGGGGCACATAGAGAAGAGAAAAGTGTTGCCAAAAAGATAGAAGAGAAATTGATAGGGAAAAAAATGGAAATAAACAAAATTAAAATAAAATAAAAGAAGTAAATTAAAAAATATAAATAATAATAATAAAGAAAGAAAAATAAAAGAATAAAACAAGAAAAACCAAAAGATCCTTTTTTTTTTCTTTAACAAAATAAAAAGAAAAGAAACAAGAGAAGAAGGAAAAGAATTACAAAAGTAACTTCTACGCTGGAGATAGGAAAGGAGATGATGGGAGATCATTGACAAGATTAGCAGAATTTTTAGAAATAAAATATGCTTCCTGAAAATCCAAGTGAGAGGGAGAGACAGGGGAAAAACTTATTTGGCCAAAATTATTTCTTCCCCTGCCTCTCCCTCTCACTTGGATTTTCATGAAGCATATTTTATTTTTAAAAATTCTGCTAATCTCGTCAATGATCTCCCATCATCTCCTTTCCTATCTCCAGCGTGGAAATTACTTTTGTAATTCTTTTCCCTCTTCTCTTGTTTCTTTTCTTTTTATTTTGTTAAAGAAAAAAAAAAGGATCTTTTGGTTTTTCCTTGTTTTATTTTTCTTTCTTTATTATTATTATTTATATTTTTTAATTTACTTCTTTTCTTTTATTTTAATTTTGTTTATTTCCATTTTTTCCCTATCAATTTCTCTTCTATCTTTTTGGCAACACTTTTCTCTTCTCTATGTGCCCCTTTCAGCTAGTGCCATCTGTCGCATTCTTTGTAATTGTCGGAGCACAGCTCCGACTTCCCTGCAAAAATTACACTTATTGTTAACATGGTAGCGTCCAAAATATTTGTCGTATCGGCACAAAAAATTAAATGGACGTTGGTAGTGCCAAAATCTCGGTGCGTATTGAAAATCATAAATATTCGCCAACCCTAACGGCATGAAATGTCTGCTCAAAATTTTCCAATAGGGATAACATTGCGGATTTAATTCTATATATTTGAAAGATAAAGCTTTCTATTTTTAGTCATCTACCTTGAGCTTTTTTCTTAACCAATTTTAATAATTCTTTTTTTTAATAAAAGCTGTTTCTTTGTAGATTTCCCTGCACTAGCTATTTTTTTTTAAATATTTATATTTTTATACTTAAATTTAAAATTTTTATATTTTCTATAAATTTGTTTCAAAATGGTAGCCATTGGATTATTTCCATTGCTGTAAAGAAAGGGAAAATAATAAGGCTTGCTTATCTTTATTGATGCCATTTTCTCATAAAATTCAAAATAAACTTTCTGAAAAACCTGAACAGAAAATGACGTCACTCTTTAAAAAAACACTAAATTTTTCCTCAAAAAGTTATTACAATTCAATACTTTTTACTCCACTGAGTTTGAGACGCTATGTGAAATGCTTCAATGAGGCAAAGTGACATCATATTTAAATGAAAATCATCATTTTCTCTGATAAAACGAAATATTTTACTACGAACGCTTCTAAAATATATAAATTTCTGGAATTTTACTCGCCGATACGGAGATTAGAATCACAAGTCAAGAGTGCGAATGTTTACATGCAAAGTCATAGTTAACATACTTGATTTCAAGTTTGGAAATATATGTATTAATAACTTATTGCGTACTGCGATATTTTTGAAATGGTGAATGTAAATTTGAGAGATGTGTATGTAAATTTTGAGACGATGATAATGACGTTAAGTTTAGATTTCACGCGAAAAGTAATTCTATGATTGGCTCATGGTGAAATCATTTTTGCTGAGAGCACATAAGAGCCTCAATGGATAATTTCATCATAATTACTTATCTTGGTTAGGTATACTAATACATTTTAATTTAATACGCTGAACAGTCGAAGTTTATGGTAGAGGTCTGCACGGGCCGGAATTTCCAGGCCCGGGCCCGGCCCGGCCCGAAGGAAAGTTATTTTGGCCCGGCCCGGCCCGGTGTAAAAATTGAAAGTTCGGCCCGAGCCCGGCCCGGCCCTTTACATTTTTACCGTTCTCGGCCCGGCCCGTACAAAAATCAGTGAAAACAGGCCCGGCCCGGCCCGGCCCGACTAAATTTCTACAAAAAATTCCGTTTTTTCTCGACATACAATTAAGATTCTTTTAATGAATATTACATGCATATTTATGGGAACATTTTACAGTATATTTTAAATTACTATGCGTTCGCAAAATAGAAAACACACAATAGTAAACGTTAACGATTACTTACAGTGTTTTAGTCAACGTCTCTACAGACGTTTCAAAATTTAAATAGGGGTTCATTAAAAGATTATTGTAGTTTAGAATAAAGGGTTAAAAAACATGATAACTTTTGAAGCTTATAATAAAAGGTAGATTTATGAAAATATTTCTGTCATTTTTAAGGCTTTTCTCAAATCAAAAGGAGCTACATTTTGATACATTTATGAATTCATTTCTTTTCGGAAACGCATCAGACTGGCAGGTATTCTTATTCAGAAACCATTTAAATGCCGTTTTTTTCTTAGATAAAAGTAATATATCTTTCAGAAAATACTGCCAAAGTCAGCGTTTTGAATCGAATTTCCGGAAGCGATAGCACAGGAAAGGAGAAAACGTACAGTCACGTGACAAGAGTCTCTGTTATCTTTGTACGTAATTTATGAAAAATGGAAACGCTATTCGATCCCAAATGCCTTCAATACTCAGGCCTGTCAATTTTATGCCTTTATAGTTAAAAATGAGTCAGAAAATGTGGCTGAGAGTTTCGTATTGTTGAGCAGTAAATATGAGAACCACCTTAAGGTACATTTCCAAAGATACTGTTAACAGAAGTTCATTATCGCTATTAATACTTTTACAAAACATAATGCCTGTCCTACACATCCTGAGAACGATTAAGACCAGTTCCGTCCCGGCACAAGTCTGCCGAAAAAATTAAATGCGGGATCAGGCATCATGTAACTGTACGATGCCGATCTCTACGATGGACATGTTACATTTCTGTATTGATGTTGCTAAACTCGCATCGGCTCGTAACGCGCATTTATACTTCTCGAAAAAGTATTATTCATTGGAAATGATCTCGTATTTTATCTGTTCCTCTCAAATTCTTATATCGGGCCGGTAGGCCCGATTAATTTTTTTTTATCGGCAAGGCCTGCCCCTGCAGGCCCGTTCAATTTTTTTGCCGGCCCGACCCGGCCCGTTTATTTTGTCTGTCGGCCCGGCCCGGCCCGTTGAAAAAATTGTCCTAATTCTGCCGGCCCGGCCCGGCCCGTTTGAAAATTCTCCTCCATTCCGCCGGCCCGGCCCGGCCCGCGGGCCGGGCCGGGTACGGGCCTCGGGCCAAGCCCGGGCCCGTGCAGACCTCTAGTTTATGGAATTAGTATTTTGGTAACTTTAAATTAAAAATAATATATGTTGAGAGTAAGTATTAACTAATGTATGAGTTCCTTTTTAAACAATTTCTTTCGTCAAAATACGACGGGTTTCATCTCGTTATTAAACAAAACATTAGCTCCATTGTTGTAAATTATGCATTTTAACCTCATCCGAATTGTTATGGTGTCATCAATATTTGTGAACTGAGATATAGATTGACTTTCAGAAGTTTCACTTTCTATGTCCGTAACGACCAATTTTTTCTTTTTTTTTTTTTTTTTCAGTGTGAACCTTTTATTCTCCATAACCTACCAAATCGATGCAATTCATTTTGAATTTTAAATTAAGAGAAATGAAAAGAGATCGAATACGGGGAATACGATTTCGGGTCTTAGCCGCATGGTAACGGATTTCGTATTAGCAGCATAGCTACGAGTGATAAATCAAAGAAATCGAGAAAAATATAACAGGGTTTTGTATGGATCAGGGTATTTTACAGGAGAGTTTCCAGTATGTTTTTATAGAAAAAGAAATCTAGGCTAAATTGGTGAAATTTCGCATTCTTATAAGGAGAGATTTCTGTAAGAAAATAGCGGTGCAGAAGAATTTCCTGGTCGCAAAATTCCAGGGGTCATACAAACCCTGATAAAATGTCATGTATGCATTACTTATATGTATGCATTCTTCTGTATGTATGTTTATATTCAGACGTATAAATGTTTGTATTGGGAAATTTCAGCAATCGGGTTTGAAGACAATTTCATAACTTAGCGAGCGTTGTTTGATGCACAAATTTAACCATTTGGTGACAGTCTCAATTACAGAAGGTTACTCAATTTTTTTTATTCACTGTAAGTGAACGTGCTGCAACTGAAAAGCACATGGACATTCTCCGTAACCTTCCAAATCGGTGCAATTCATTTTGAATTTTAAATTAAGAGAAATGAAAATATATCGAATACGGAGAATACGATTTCGTTTATTAGACGATTGGTAACGATTTCAGTATTAGCTGCATGGCTACGAATGATAATCAAAGAAATCGAGAAAAATATAATGTCATGTATGTATTCTTATGCATGTATGGCTGTATTAAAATGTATATATATTTGTATTGGGAAATTTCTGTAATCGGGTTTGTAGACGATTTCATAACATAGTGAGCGTTGTTTGATGCGCAAATTTAACTATTTGGTAGCGGTCCCAATTTCAGAAAGTTATTAATTTTTCTTTTTAATTCACCGTAAGGGAATGTGCTGCAACTGAAATGCAAGTGAACATTTTCCGTAACCTACCAAATCAATGCGATTCACTTTGAATTTTAAATTAAGAGAAATTAAAAGAAATCTAATGCGGAGAATACGATTTTGGATGTTAGTTGCATGATAACAGATTCAGTATTAACCGCATGGCAACGAATGATAATAAAAGAAATCGAGAAAAATATAATGTTATGTATGTATTACTTATATGTATGTATTCTTATGTGTGTTTTTATTCAGAAGTATGTATGTTTGTATTAAGAAATTTCCGTAATCAGGTTGGTAGAAAATTTCATAATTTAGTGAGCGCTGTTTTATGTGCAAATATAACCATTTGGTAGTAGTCCCAATTACAGAAGGTTACTCATTTTTTTTTTTAATTCACCGTAAGTGAATTTGTTGCAACTGAAATGCGAGTGAACATTCTAAAGTGAATGAGATAAGCATTTTTGGTCTAGATGTACACTTGAAAACAGAAATATGTAGGTAACAAAATAAAAAAGTCCTAAAAGCGTAAAGAAAAGGTAGTTTACTTATTTCTTGATTTTAAGATTTAGCTAATTTTACGGTAAAACACTAAGCTAAAATGCGAAGAACCCGATTAGAGAAGAATCATTAGTGCTGAATTTCAGTGGAAATTTTGCCAAATTTGGCAACTACAGCCAAATTTGCTGCATTTATATCAACATATTTTTGCTCACCAAACTTGGCGAAATTTTGCGAAATGTCTCCAAGATCGGCGAAAATTTTGACGTTAATGTATATGACTATATAGTTTTATGCTTATAATCGAAAAATGGATACAACAATGAAAGATAATTCGTGAGAAATCAACTTCACTAAAAGTCATAAATCATTTTGTGATTTTTTTTAACCTGTTGCCTAGATGTAGTGAACATTTTAAGAAATGTACATATTTTTATATGTGTAACATTATACACAAAAGTTTCGAAAATGCCGGTTAAAAGAAAGCAATTGAGATGAAAAGAGTTATTCAGCATAATTCTATGTGGAAAAGTCACATAAAAATGACCCAGCTGCCTACGAGTAATTGCGCGAATAACGATATAACAATAACTCAGATGAACAAAAGTATAAAGTTTGATAGAGGAATATAGCAGATTACACACGTGTGCGTGTTACATACGTGTTACAAACCTTTCCGTTATACCATATTAAATAATTCTGGGCTATGCCAGACATGCAAGTCTTTGAAGGGGCTTTGAAGTTTTCTGCCGTTATCTCGATGGATCCAGTTCCAATTTTTGATTGTCTCAAAGATCGGAGCTACACTAAACAAATCAAAATAGCTCAACACATCCCCGGTGGGTATTCTTTCTCTTTACCATAGAATCTCTTATTCAATGAATTATCTTTACTTTTAACATTTCTGTAATATTTTAAAGAATAACAAATCACTCTGCATGAAAATTTTGATAATTCTGACATCAGATTTACAGATGAACAACAGAAAATATTTTAGTTATGCACAGAACAGCTTTCGTCATTGCAAATAAAAGTTACAATTTTCCCTAAGTCAACTTTTATTATTGGAAAAGCAAGAGCTGGAAAAATTAGGATAATCAAAGAAATTAGTAAAACAATCATAGAGCAGTTAGGATCAGAAGCTGTCATTCTTTTGGCACTAACAAGTACTAGTGTGCTTATTGTCAAAGGAAAGTTAATTCACTCAGTGCTTAAAAACCACCGTGTTTTAAATTGTTCGCTGATTTAAAAAGTCAGGCAGAAAGAAATCTACAGCTCAGCATGGATACAGTATTATTTATCTTTATTGATGAATTTTCAATTGTCGTCATATGGTTGAACTTGAACAAAGATATCGCAAAGGTACTTTGTTATCCTTGGAAATATTAGGTATTTACATCGCGTAAAAGACACCCCTCTATATACGAGACATTCTACAAAAGACATTTTGGCTCTTTGTAGACAAAAAATGCTTAGAGCTTTTGAAAACTGCTTCACATTAACAAACTCACTGAGACAAAATGACGATCAGCAAAGACAATTTCGAAAGACTCTATATTCGCTTTGCGTGGGCCAAGTTTCAGACTACTCTCATCCCTTATACAACGGTGGAAAGCTGCACTGCTTCCGGCTCAACTTGAATGATTTCAAGATACTATATGTCTTTTTTCCAAAAACAAGCAAGCGAAAGAACATAATCAAGAAGTACTTGTTAAATCAAAGTGGCCAATGGCAAGAATGTTAGCAGACCAAAATAATTAAAAGTAAGATGTAGTGAAGATTTAAGGCTGGACTTTTTTTCAGCAGTTGGATGCAGAGTTATGTTACATACCAATATCTGTATGGAGTGGGGATTGATAAGCAGTGTACTGAGTACAGTCAAATATACTGTCTATGACCCAAAATTTCAACCCCCAGGCTTGCCAGAGGCTATAATGGTTCATTTTGTTGATTATCATGCCACAAATTAGCATTTGAGCATTACCGAGGCAACTGATGACTGAATTAAACACTAGAAAATGAAGATTCAACAGGTGTTATTTCAAATTTAATTTTGTAATATTAAACAGTAATCATGAAAATTAAACTTTTTTTTAACCATTTGGAAAAATGGTTATTGTTCTCATCAGGATGGGAAATCAAAAGCATATCTGAAGGTTTTTATTGGTTTAATCTGCATTTTATTAGTGTTTTGATTGGTCTACACAGTAACCTGTATTCCCCTTTACTTTCAACAGAGATGGACAACAGAGTGTTGCCACTATGACAAAAAAGTAATAAAAACTACAAAAAAAAAAAAAATAATAACTCAGAAACAAATTGAGATACAGATTTCAAACAAATTGCATTTAAAAGTACATTTTTTTCTCTATACGACGATATAAAAAGTAATAGTGTGGGATGTTTAGAAGTTTAAGAAATAAATTTCATTTAAAATTGGCTGTCAGATTTCTTGGAAATCTAACGATGGAAAAGCCTTTTCCCGAACAGCCAATGAAATGCTTGGATAATACATAAGTTTCAGGAGGATAATATGTACGAGTCGCAGGCGATTTTCGTCGCTTGGAATTTTTACGTGTAATAACTCTATTAATGTTTAAGTCATGGCGTACGTAATGTATGATCAACTCCGTGTGATTTTTTATTCCTTAAATTTTAGTCTTCGAAAAAATCATTTTCCAAATGGTCGTTGTAATTTGATAAATTGCTTTTTTTAAATTTTAAAATGTTATGTGTTAAGTTTCTACGACTCCATGCTCCGACATTTCGGCCTGACGGATACTAGTATTCTCTCCCTTTCAGTTCATTTTTTACCTTGTCCGCTTACGGACATGTGTGTACTGTAGCTGATGACGAGCTGCTATATTTTTAGCTCGAAACGCATCCTATGTTTTGTTTTTATTTTATGGTGATTTTTTACAAAGTTTTATTATTTTAATTACCCTGCATATAATATTCGGTATATATGCCCAAAAGATGAAAAGTGAAAAAGTGGATATTTTTGTAATAAAAAATGTGTATGCAAGATAAAAAGTGAAAAATACATATTAATATGAATAGTGCATGAGAGAAAAAAAAATCAAATACATATAATACTCATGTATATGTGCATAAAAATATGAAAAATGTTCGAGAAAAGTGAAAAAAAATGGATACCTTTATAATAAAATGTGCATGAGCGATAAAAATAGTGGAAAATTCATTTAATATAAATTGTGCATGAGTGAGATAAAAAAAAAATGGAATACATATAATATTTGTTATATGTGTATAAAAAGATGAAAAATGTGCACAAAAAGTGAAAAAAAAATGGATATTTTTTATAATAAAATGTTCACAAGAGATAAAAAATAGTGAAACATTTGTTTTTATAGAATTGTGAATGAGAGAGATAAAAAAATCGAATATATATAATATTCGGTATATGTGCATAAAAGATTAAACAAAAACCTAATTTGCAGAACAAATTAAAAAAATAAAATTTATTTCCTAAATTGTTTAAGCCCGAGAAGGGGCAGATATTAAGATATTTCATTCAATTCGTTCTACATTTAATGTTAAATTTTTGTAACAAATAAGCTAAACCAATTGAACATTAAAAAATAAAAATGAAACTCATACAATATAATGCTTTAAACACCTATATACTTAGATTCCGTTCAAATGAAATCGAAATAAATCTGAGACATTTTTTAAAGTTTTGTATTTTGCATGTACCTTATCATATTATGTACAATCGTCATAAACATAATGTAAAATCTGCAGTACAAATATTTACAACTTAAAAATGGAAAAAGTCTAAGATTTATTTCGATTTCATTTGAATGGAATCCAAGTATATAGGTGTTTAAAGCATTATATTGTATGAATTTCAATTGGTTTAGCTTATTTGTTGCAAAAATTTAACATTAAATGTAGAACGAATTGAATGAAATATCTTAATATCTGCCCCTTCTCGGGCTTAAACAATTTAGGAAATAAATTTTATTTTTTTAATTTGTTCTGCAAATTAGGTTTTTGTTTAATATGTCAAGTTTTTTAATAACTACTGCATTCAGAGAAACACATTTCAAAATTAATGAAGGGTATCATCATCAGGCTTTGATTTGTGCGATATCGCATCACAATTTGTGATGCAATTTACCTATGTATAATTCAAAATGTTTCACCAGTGCAGTAATGCAGGTTGTTGTAGTTTGGTCAAAAAATTACAATCGGAACTTAAAAAATCTGCTTGAAAATGTCATTCTTTTTCCCACTATGACATTCACTTCTTTTTAATTCTTAAAAAAAAAAAAAAAAAAAAAAAACTATTTTAGTTTTTTCAGTTTCATGTTTCACGTGGAAATCATTCAACTAAAAATAGGCAAATTATTATTATGGCTTTTGAATTATTTACAACAATGAAGGGAAAATGTTAAATTTTATTAGAAAATGCCCGTTGATTCTCAATGAGAAAGGCGAAATTTGGAATTATTAAGAAAAATATTTTAATAATGTAAATAAAAATTAGCCCATGTTACTCTCTAGATTATAATCCACCTATATGCAAAGGCATTTTATGATCCGTTTTGATCCTGACGTCTGGCAAATGTTTTTACACTTTGAATTTATAATATTATTAGAATTAGCAAAGAATTAAAAATGAGTGGCATCAGGGACAAAAAGGTGGAAAGAAAAAATGAAAAAGTTATGATCTCCATAGGCTTTTCTATGTTAAATTAACATTGAGAAGTGACACTGGAAATAAATAAGTATTGCGCTGCCGCGCAATACTTAAATGAAAAGTACATCAAAAGGAGAAAAAACATTTATCACAAAACACAAACATTTTTTTACCGTAAAAAAGTTTTATTCCAATGCAAATAATGACCATCATCTATCTTTTCATACCAAGTCTCAAAATTATCTGAAAGGTCATTTTCATTCTTATGGATCCAAATACTATATATTTTATAACATTCATTACAATCCATAATATCAAATAGAGGTATGATTTTACATATATCACACCATTTTTTTTCTCATCAAGAAATATGGTATGGAAGAATATGTTACGAGGTCCTTCATATGAAATGTGTTTTATATAATTTAAAAAGCATCCATTATCTTCTTGCAAAGAACCTGAACTGCTATAACATCTCTGGTACATGTTATAGATGACCTGTTTAGTCATTGCTGACAATAATACTACTAATTGTTTTAAAATTAAATGCTTGACCACGTAACATTCACCCATATGAAGATATTCATTAACCCATTTATTAGTTTTTATTACACATAGAGATCGTTTTGAGAAACTCCTTCCATAACATATTTCATTCTCAAGGTACATAAAAGGGTCTGCCAATTTATCATACACACTAATGTATATCGGGGGTATACATACAAAGTTTTTAAAGTCAGTTACTATTTTTTTTTTTTTTTTTACTTTGCTTTTTAGTGGTAACTCTTCCTCTTCGTCTGGATAACTTATGTATCATACAATTAAACAAGCACAGTAAATAACAAGAAAGAAAACTTATGCGTTAAGCATAGATTATGAAATACTTTCCAACACTTCCTGTAGGCTTTAATAAAACTTTGTTATTTAGGGAAATAAGGCATATAAGATTACTAAGTAAACATTTTAGATAACGCATAAAACATTTGTAAAACTAATTTCAGCAGTTACCATCCATAGCAAATATGTATTCCATTTATTTTAAACATCCCTCTATAAGATCTGTAGGTTGATACATATACTATATAATGAGGAAATTTAGTTTAGCAAGAAAACGCATAACAGGTTGAAATTTCTCTTTCAGCAATTTATGCTAATAGGTGGAAACATGCTTGTATACTTTTGTACAACTCTGTAGTTAACCTGGTACCTTTATTACACGTCACTATTTAGCTAAAGTTTAATTCAAACTAAAATACTCTTAAAACTACTGAAATCACATTTCCAGAAATTATCATTTATAGACGGCCATGCATCCAATTCTTTGCGTGACCCTAAATATAATTTTATATAAGTTCTAAACATTTCTTAGTAAACTAAATGCAGTTCAGCGTAAAAATGTATAAGTTATTTAAAAACCACCTTTCAGCAATTTGCACTCATACTCAGTAACCATTACGAATGCTTTTGTGTAGCCCTGTACATGAATTATAGCATTTATACACACCATATACTATGCACAAATATAATTCCAGAAATCATCGCTAATGTACAGTATTTCGGATACAATGTAATATCTGAAATATTTTATATGTCCCTGTAAACCCCATGCATAACACACTTCGTATTATACATGAAATAAGTTATAGTAAACTTCAAAGACGTATATCAATTTCATTATACATGAAATAATTTAACATAATTAAAATACGTCACAAACAATTCCTTCTGCCCCTATATCATTATGTAACGGATTTATTTTGTATGGTCCTTGTAGAGAATTTGAAGAAAGAAATCCTTGAAATTTTCTTAATTTTATTTCACAACACAAAAACAAATCTTGACATTCACGAAAACTTAACACACAATGAAACATACAGTTCTGGTTTCAGAATCAAATTTCTCTAGTTAAAATTAACACTCTAATTAGTATGCTTTCATCACATGAAAGCCTTAAATTACATTATAAAAATATATCCCCTGCCTAAACTGGGTGCAGATAATTAAATAGAATAAAGAAAGACAATAATGCAGCAGGAGCAACATTCTCCATGCCACACTCTCAGGAAAACCAAACATCAACTCACTGATGATGTCATAATTAAGATTTCACAACAGCACAGAATGCATAGTGCTGCCATCTGTCAACAAACAGAATAACTAAATCTTATATTTGATTCTTAATCAGTTCAGCACTGAACATACTCCCACCCATCAAGAAACTATTCTTGATGCAAAGGAAGTAAACAAAGTTTTACAATAGGTCTTTTAAAAATACCCCTAGCGGTTTTAACAGTTACTACACGGACTATACCATCCTTACCTGGATGAATTTCAATAATTTTGCCTAATGGCCAAACAGAAGGAGGAACATTATCCTCTTTCAAAATTACTACATCATTTACTTTAAAATTTTCAGTATTTACTCTCCATTTTTTTCTATTTTGCAAAGTACTCAAATAATCAATACTCCACCTTTTCCAAAAACATAATTTCAATTTTTGTACAATATCCCAACGAGATCGTAAAGACAAATTTTCCTCATTTAAAGGTTCAGCTGGGGAAGTTATGACATCACCAGTTAAAAAATGAGATGGAGTCAATATATTTATACCTTCTGAATTGTTATCACTATCAATTGCCACTAATGGTCTAGAATTCAAGATGGCTTCAATTTGAGTTAAAAATGTATAAAGTTCCTCAAAAGTTAAATTAGTATTTCCAATTACACGTTTGATATGAAATTTTACAGAACGAACAGCGGCTTCCCACAGTCCACCAAAATGCGGACTCACTGGAGGAATCATATGCCACTCAATGTTTCTTTGAGACAAAAAATAACAAATTTTTTCATTTCTTTCAATTGAACAAATAAATTTATATAAATCTGAGAGTTGCCTTTTAGCACCTACAAATGTTGTGGCATTATCACTATACACATGTTGAGGAGCTCCTCTTCGAGAGCAAAATCTGTTTAATGAAGCGATAAATGCCTCGGAGGTTAAATCACTCACCAACTCTAAATGTAGAGCTTTAGTTGCAAAACAAACAAATAGAACAATATAGCATTTAGTAGTTTTCGCTCCTCTACCTCGATATTTCAAAATATTAATAGGCCCTGCATAATCGATTTCACATGCAGAAAATGGCCTGTTAGGAGTAACTCTGTTAAGAGGAAGATCTCCCATTAACTGTTTGGAAGAAGCTGCTCTATATCTACAGCAGGTAACACATTTACGAATACAATTTTTAATTATCTTCTTGGCACGTACAATCCAATAACTCTGTCTAATGATACCCATTAACAAATTTAACCCAACATGAAAATGCATAACATGAAAATATTTAACAATTAACACACTTAATTTATGTTGAGTTGGCAAAATGACAGGATGTTTTGCATTGTACTGGAGGGGTGAATTTCTCAGCCTACCTCCCACCCTAAGTAAACCATCACTATCAATAAAAGGACAAAGTGAAAAAAGAGAACTTTTTTTAGAAACTGGTCTGTTTGATCTAATACAACTAATTTCATCTGCGAAATATAGCTGTTGAATATAAGAAATAATCAAATTACCTGAATGTCTTCTTTCGTTTGTCGATAAAGGAAGAAATTTACCTTTACTCAAAGGACTGGTGTTCATTTTGCCAACTTTCTGTTTGCAATTTCTCACAAACCTAATACAAAAAGCTAAAACAACAACAATTTTAGTAAAAGAAGAATATTTTTCAAAAAGTAAATCAATCAAAGAATTATTCACAGTTACTGGAAAACAAAATTTAGAGTTCTTTTTCTCTTTATTTACAGTGTCTAAATTAGTTTTTATTTGAGGTTGTTCAGGCCAATGTTCTTGACTTAAAGAAAGCCACTTTGGGCCCTCCCACCAAAGGGAACAATCGGGAAGATCCTTAGGAGATAAACCTCTAGAAGCAATGTCAGCTGGATTTTCCTTGCCTGGAACATACCTCCAACAGTCAGATGGAACAGAGTCTAGAATTTCTGAGGTTCTATTGGCCACATAAGGTTTCCAACACCTAGGATGAGATGACAGCCATGATAGAACTACTTGCGAGTCGGTCCAAGCATAAAACTTAATAATGAAGGTATTCAAAATAGTCACTAATGCAGAATATAGTCTGGAAAGTAGTAAAGCACCATTGAGCTCCAGCCTTGGAATGGAAACTGATTTAAGGGGTGCTACCTTGCTTTTAGCAACTAAAATGGTCACCTTTGACTTCACTTCACCAGGTTGAACCACATATATGATGGCGGCATATGCTGATTCTGAAGCATCGCTAAATCCATGTAAAATGAGCTCTTTACTGGAAACTTGGATCCATCGGGGAATTCTAATAGAGCAAACTTGTTCAAATTCCTCTTGGAATTTCTTCCAATTTGCTTGGAAATTTTCAGGAAGAGCAGTATCCCAGTCTAACTTCATCAACCACAATTGCTGGTAAAACATTTTTATAGAGACAGTACATGGAGCCAAAAATCCTAATGGATCAAATAATTTGGCAGATTGTGAAAGAAATTTTCGTTTAGTTATGTTATCATCAAATTGTAAATTAACTTTAAAGACAAAAACATCATTTGAAGAATCCCAAATAAGCCCTAAGGCTTTGGAACAGTCATCAGGATGAATTTCTAAATTTGTTGACTCAAGAGA
Organism: Maratus speciosus; assembly: GCA_963932465.1. Taxonomy (NCBI): domain Eukaryota; kingdom Metazoa; phylum Arthropoda; class Arachnida; order Araneae; family Salticidae; genus Maratus; species Maratus speciosus. Next base: position 51,973,739 of record OZ010788.1, on the reverse strand, counting down.
ATTTGAAGATAAATGATTCACTACATCAGAAGAATTAGATCTCCACTTCCGTAAATGAAAACCTCTATTTTCTAAAGCCAGTGAAAGTTTCTCAACCATTTTAATAGCTTCTTCGCTTGAGATTGCACTGGACATACAATCATCAACATAGAAACTATCTTTAATTATTGAAGCTGTTACAGGATCATTCTTTTCAATATCCTTTCCAATTTGAAATAGGCAACGAGTAGCTAAAAATGGAGCTGATGATGTACCATATGTAATAGTTCGTAGCCTGTATTCCTTTATAGCTGAGTATGCTGAGTCACGCCAAACAATACGCTGTAAATCTTGATCTTCTGGAGCAATCAAAACTTGTCTATACATCTGCTGAATATCAGCAGTAAAAGCAATAGGATTTGCTCTAAATCTTATCAAAATGGTAAAAAGATTTGGTTGTGGAATTTGTCCAACAGCTAAAACAGAATTTAACGAATTAGCATTAGGAGGTTTGCATGAACCATCAAACACCACACGTAACTTTGTTGAAATAGAGTCGCTTTTTATAACAGAATGATGCGGAAGATAATATACTTTGTTGCTTGCAGGATTTGAGTTTTTGTCGATAAGTGTCATATGACCAAGGTCTTCATATTGCTTCATAAAATTTCTATACTCATTTTCAAAATTTTTATCAAATTGAAATTTTCTCTCCATAGCAAACAAACGTGACACTGCCATGGATTTAGAATCGCCTAATGACATCACATCTTTATAAACTGGCAATTTAACTTCAAATCTACCTTCTGGTGTTACCTTGTAAGTTGAACAAAAATGTTGTTCACAAAATTCTTCTTCCTCAGACAAATGGGGTTTATTAACATCTATTTCTTCTGCTTGCCAAAATTTTTGTAATAATAGATCAACATTGGATTCGTTTTCAACACTAAGAAAATGAGATTGAATACTAGAAGAATATTTACATTTCGGTTCCAATTTTCCGGCTACCACCCAACCAAACATAGTGTTTTGGGCAATTGGCTCATTCTCGGTACTAACAATTCTACCATATCTTAAAATAGTAAAGAAACAGTCAGATCCCAAAATAATATCACATTCTTGTGGTTTCATGAAATCTTCATCTGCTAACGTAATATTTTTAAGATACTCTATATTTTTCGTATCAAGTAATTCTGCAGGTAATTGAGATGTCACTTTAGGCAGGATGTATGCCTGAACCTTTAAGGACTCAGTAGAAAGCTTTGAACCTACTGTAAGAGTTACTGAACCACGAGTTTGTCCAGCCAATACTCCAGCAATTCCATTTAATCGAATTCTGTCATTCTTTCTTTTTAACCCTAAAGTTCTTATGACATTTTCACTAACAAAAGAACATTCCGAACCAGAATCGAGTAGAGCTCTAAAAGAGTAAGGTTTATTTTCATTATTATATAAGAGAACTTTAGCAGTAGGTAGGAAAGAAACACATTTTGAATTATTGAAAGAAGCACTAGAATTAATTTGTAATTCGTGAGATGTTGACTCCTGTACAAATTCTTTATTTGACTGGTGGTTTTTATTCTCAGATGAATTTGGAAAAACTTTATTTTCAAACTTAGCAGTGCAAGCATTATTACTTTTATTCTCTTCATGTAAGAGTGTATTATGTTTACTTTCACATTTAAAGCATTTCAAATGAGAATTTGGACATTCCTTAACTTTATGAGAGTTTAAACATAAAAAACAACAGTTATTACGCTTAATAAAGTTCTTTCGAGCAACAACATCCATGGATTTAAATTTAACACATTTATAAAGCGGATGTATTCCTTGACACTTTAAGCACACCTTTGATTGCTTATCATTAGAACTGTACTTGGAACCAACAAAATTTGAACTTTTGGAATGTTTCATATCACTTTCATTGTTAGAGATGAGCTCTAAAGAAGAACATCTTACACTTAAGAAATCAAAAAATTCTTTCAAAGTGGGAAATTCATTTTCTGTACTTTCAATGGACCAAAGTCTTCGACTTTCCGGATCAAGTTTTTGAAATAACAAATATATTAACCATGGATCTCTATTTGTAGCTTCATCACCAACAGCTTTCAAACCCCTAATAACTTCATCACTAGTATTCAGCAAATTTCTTATATTTATGCTATTAGGATACAGAACTGATTTTTGTTCTAAAAATAATTTAATCAAAGAATTAACAATTTGTTTCTTTTTATCATATCGATTTAACAACTTTTCCCAAGCTTCTTGATAAGATTCATTAGAAAGGGGAATATGCTTAATTAATGTAGCTGGTTCTTCAGAAAGTAACCCTTTAAGATACTGGAATTTCTGAATGTTACTTAAACCTACTTGTGAATGGACAGTGGAAACAAACATATCCTTAAAATTTGTCCATTCTGAAAACTTTCCAGAAAATACTGGAATATTCAATTTTGGTAGTCTAATATTACATTGATTAGGAATAGTAACAGAAGAACCTTGCACAGAATTGTGTGTTGCAACGTTGACAACTTCTGAAGGATTCAAAGAATCTAGTTTGTTTTGATATTTAGTTTTTAACTGAAAATACCTGTCTTCAAATTCTGCTAATTCAGAATCATCATCATTTAAACAAGAATCTAATCTTAAGAACTCTTTAAGTAAATCATCTAATCTTTGTAATCTAATCAAAATTTCATTTTTAGTGTTCACATTATCAAAACTATTCTCTAATCTAGTTACAGAGCCTTTCACCCTACCTCTCTCAATTTTAATTTGAGCAGATTTTTTCTCATAATCCTCCATTTTACACAATAACTTATAAGCAGAATAATTTCCAAAATAAAATTAATCAGATAACTTGAAAACAAAACTAATCAAAATTACTTCAAAATCAAAAGTAATCAGAATTGCTTCAAAACAAAACTAATCAAATTAAGTTCAAAAACAGAAGTAAATGAATTAAATTCAAAAAACAGAACAAATCAAATTCAAAAACAGAACTACTATAAAATGTTCATAATTATTCTTTCATACAAACAATAGAATTTTCTGTTCTCAAATGTGCATAAAATTAAAAATCTTCAAAATTCTTCAATGTAAAATAATAATTCACCATAATAATTAAATATTCAAATATTTCAAGCAAATAAATCATAATGTTCTTGAGAACAACAAGTAAATAAATCATAATAATCTTGAGAACAATTTTCTTTTTCAAGAACTATCAAAACATAATATTGTAGAATACTATTTTTTCTTATTTTATCAATTCAATAAAGAAGATACCAGATTGTTCTCATATTCTAAAATAATATCTTGCTAAATGCAACTTCAGTAGAAAAATTAAGCTTTAGCATCAAAGAACAATTTCAAAACAAAGCAAGTACTCACACATCACGCCTAAGTGCCTCCAATTTTCTTTATGTAGAGAATTTGAAGAAAGAAATCCTTGAAATTTTCTTAATTTTATTTCACAACACAAAAACAAATCTTGACATTCACGAAAACTTAACACACAATGAAACATACAGTTCTGGTTTCAGAATCAAATTTCTCTAGTTAAAATTAACACTCTAATTAGTATGCTTTCATCACATGAAAGCCTTAAATTACATTATAAAAATATATCCCCTGCCTAAACTGGGTGCAGATAATTAAATAGAATAAAGAAAGACAATAATGCAGCAGGAGCAACATTCTCCATGCCACACTCTCAGGAAAACCAAACATCAACTCACTGATGATGTCATAATTAAGATTTCACAACAGCACAGAATGCATAGTGCTGCCATCTGTCAACAAACAGAATAACTAAATCTTATATTTGATTCTTAATCAGTTCAGCACTGAACAGTCCTGTAAATAAATAATAACTGTTCTTTGCACCGCATATTCTACAGAATGTATATTTTAGTGCACTTGATAAATGCATATCAATTTCATTATGTTTGAAAGCATGTAACATCATTAAAAATTATTTGAAACTATTATTTCCCATAGGCCATAATGTAATAGAAAACTTTTGACTGTTCCTGTAAATAAACTAAACATTAGGGTGGGTCGAAAAAACCGAAATATCTATAATCGAAATGTAATAGAGTGGAAAAGTTGCCTTTTATAATAAATAAAAAATTCGTAAAATATTATACCAATCAGTTAATATCTTTACCGCAGCAAGGAGGCCAGAGTTTCAAAAAATAGCAAAAAGATGTTTTTTTCAATATTTTTTTTATTTATCCAAATGTACGAATACAATTTCTAATAGGACGTAATGGCTACATAAAGATATAAGAAATGTCCCGGTAACTGTTCATTATGATAAAATCATATCTTTTACTGCCGCAACGGGACCATATTTAAAAAAAAATTGTAAAAATTTCAAATTTTCATTTTTTTAAATTTTTATAAATTCTATATGTCTAGAAGTAAATAAATTTATTTTATATCTTTTAATATGTCATAAATTTTGTTAACTATTTGTTATAGATAGCAAAATAAAAAAAGGTAATCATTCATTTTTCTTGACGATCGCTTCATCTACTGCTGTTTTACTGCATATCAGCAGTTCATATGCCACAAAATCAAAAAAATGATATAAAATAAATAAAATATTTTAGTTTTCTATTAATTAAAATACACAGACGTTTAGCTGAAACGGATTAAATTAACTTAAACTGACGAAGTATTTAAAGTAAATGAATTTTATGATATGACTTGCTATCAAATAAAGCCATTGTTCCTCGAGAGGTCAAAATTGATGAAATGTGATCCTCATGCTGTTCTGGTCCATAAACTTTACCAGCACTTCAGTGACTAATTTCACGCATCTTTCCCCCGATTGAGTCAGACAAGGACAATTATAACAGCTGGTATCTTTAATCGATCATTCTAAATTCACCAGTGTTGTTAGATCATCAATCAATAAACAAACAGCAACAGGTGGTTCCATTAGTTTATAGTTTTGCCATTCGACTAAATCCATACAAGCTTCAAAGTTCAAGTCCAGAATGACGAAGTGACGGATGGCAGTATTCGTGTCCGCAGAACTTCGTGCTTTGTCAATTTTTTTCATGCCTGGGGTCCTGATGTCTCCTCCTTCATATTCCAATGAGGCGAAACAGGCATTTCGTGAAATTACACCAATGGCAGATCTAGGGGGGGGGGGGGGGGGGGGGGGGCAAATAAAGGTTTTGGAAAACGACATTATGCATCCTCACGGGAAATGACTTGGGGGTGAAGTTCGGGCCCGGCGCGACACGACCCGGGTCATGCCAGTTTAAATCCACAATACTCGTCCTGGGTAAGGTCTTCTCTCTTTTAGAGCCGTGCCCTGATCTGAAATTTTTCTGAAAATTTGGGTCGGGCCAGACTTCTTTTTCTTCCAGGTCGAGCCTGGCCTGGATTTCATTCTTCCTAGAGGTCTGCACTGGTCAAAATTTCCAGGTCTGGTCTCGTCCCGGAATAGAAGCTAAACGTTCAGTCCGTGTCAGACCATATGATAAACAGTATTGGCCAAATCGCGACCCGTGCACTTCTCTAAATTTTTCTCCCTAAGCCCAAGTTGGTCTGGAGTCTTACTTATTTGTTATTCGTAAAAATAATATTTATGTTGCACATTTGTTTAGCGAAATCTTTAAAAATTTGATTTGATTTGATAATTTAATTTGATTTGAAGTTACAGAGATGCATTTTTAAAAATCTACTTGTTTTCATTGTAGAGCTTTAAAATTGTGATTCTCTTTTATCATCCGTTTCTTTCATTCTAAAATGATTTTCTTACTTGATTTTCATTTGAATGCATCTGTCTAAGTAATGATTTTTACGTAGTGTCTATGTACATAATTGCCTAAATAGTAATTTATATTGATGTTTTTCTGTATTCATGAATTTCGAACATAATATAAAATAAAATAGGAGCATAAGTAAGTGTGCTTTATGAATAAATTTAATTGCAAAATGCAGGCTGGGCTGGAGTCGATTTTTTAGCTTTTATACCGGGCCGGGCCAATAATTTTTTTTATGTGGGTTGGACCTGGAAATTTCAGCCCGGGTAAACCTCTAACTGGCATATCGAAGCCAGCTTTATTTTTAGGGTTTCGTTCATCTGAAGAAACCCTATTCGTCTCGCTCCTCTGTCTGTCTGTCCGTCACAGAGCCCGTTCTCAGAAACTATACATGTTGGAGACTTGAAACTTTGCATACTTATAGCTGAACACCACACATCATACGACAAATCATAAAATTTTGAAAAAGTCGTACATTTAACCCTTTGAGCTCCCAAATATGTATTTTAAGCCATTCTTTCTAAGTGAGCCCCTAATTAGGTTGAAGGCGTGAAATTTTGCGTAGTTATAGCTGGACACCTCAGACCAAACGACAAATCATAAAATTTTGAAAAAGTCGTACATTTAACCCTTTGGGCTCCACATGTGTATTTTAAACAATTCTTTCTAAGTGAGCCTCTAATTAGGTTGGAGGCATAAAATTTTGGATACTTATAGCTGAACACCTCACATCAAACGAAAAATCATAAAATTTTGAAAAAGTTGTAAATTTAACCCTTTGGGGTCTCACATGCGTATTTTAAACAATCCTTTCTAAGTGAGCCCCTAATTAGGTTAGGGGCGTGAAATTTTACATACTTATAGCTGAATACCTCAGATCAAACGACAAACTATACAATTTTGAAAAAGTCATACATTTAACCCTTTGGGCTCCCACATGTGTATTTTAAACAATTCTTTCTAAGTGAGCCCCTAATTAGGTTGGAGAAGTGAAATTTTGCATACTTATAGCTGAACACCTCACATCAAGCGACAAATCATGAAATTTTGAAAAAGTTGTACATTTAACAACTTTGGGCTCCCCCATGTGTATTTTAAACAATTCTTTCAAAGTGAGACCCTAATTAGGTTGGAGGCGTGAAATTTTGCATACTTATAGCTGAACACCTCACATCAAATGACAAACCATGAAATTTTGAAAAAGTCGTACATTTAACCCTTTGGGCTCCCACATATGTATTTTAAACAATTCTTTCTAAGTGAGACCATATTTAGGTTGGATGTGTGAAATTTTGCATACTTATAGCAGAACACCATCATGCAACAAATCATAAAATTTTGACAAAGTCGTACATTTAACCCTTTGGGCTCCCACATGCATATTTTAAGCAATTCTTTCTAACTGAGCCCCTTATTAAATTGGAGATTTGAAATTTTGCATACTTATAGCAGAACACCTGAGGCCAGGCGACAAATCATAAAATCTTGAAAATGTCTTACGTTTAACCCTTTGAGCTACCATTTATGTATGTTAAGGAATTCTTTCTAAGAGAGACCTCAATTAAGTTGGAGACATCAATTTTTGCATATGACCTCAGACTTCTCGACTGAATACCTCAGACTACACGACAAATCATAAACTTTTCAAAAAGTCTTATATTATTTACTCCTCCGGGCTCTAACTTGTGTATTTTAAGCAATTTTTCTAACCCTCGCCCTTATCTTCTGGGGAGCACTTTTCCAACTTTTGCCGACACCCCTTTGACCATTCTTTCATGTTATGCACCATAGCCTTACATATTTTAGTTCCACTTTTTAACACCAGGAGTGCCTACATATCTCGGGTGCTATGGGCCCAATCCTCTCGACTAATATATCTACAGATAGTATGTAAAACAGAGTTTCATTCAGATTGAGATTTGTTTAGAATAGAGTGCGCCCCTGGTTGCGAAATGTGGAACTAACAGATTTTTCAAAAGGATAAAGTGTTTTGAAAAGAATATTAAACGAAACCCTCTGTGCAATCTGTGATCACACTTACCCACTTGTTTTTAAATGTTTCTTTCGGCTTCTCATAGCTACTGAATATACCGGGTGTCCTAAAATGGACTGACTGATTTTAAATACAGTTCAATAATGTGCAAATGGTGACAGCTATTTAAAAAAATACTTGAAGGAGGGTTATGTAAGATCTCAGGAGCAGGGATGATTCTGTTCCGAAAATTTAACCCTCTCGCTGCACATCCCGCGATTTCCACGGCCAAGGTAAAAGTGGCAAAATTTGCGTAACCCGCAATTTCCGCAGCAGCAAATCTTTTTTTTACGATCTAATTCTAGTTAAAAAAGAAACTCTATCACAAAGATTTTGAACATATTTGAACACTAAAATATATGCAGATATTTGAAATATGTAATAAAATAAAGGCGCAATTTTTGAACCTATTTTCATAAATATATATATATACCCAGCGAGAGGGTTAAAGTATTCGGTTCCAAAAAAAAAAAAAAAAAAAAAATTCATCAATCCGAAAATTCGGACATAAAAATGATCGCGAATTTTGACAAATGGTCGCTACAAAAAATCTATTTCGTCAATCGTTCGCAGAAAATAACTTCAATTTAGCCCAAGAATCGTTAAAAAAAAATGCAAATTTGGCCAAAGAGCCACGGCAAAAACGCAGAATTCTTCATATGATCATGGAAACGCGAATTTTGTCAAAGGATCGCGGAGAAAATGTGAATTTTGTCAAATAACTGCGAAAAAACGCAAATTTCGTCACAGGAACGCGGAAATATGCAAATTTTCTCAAAGAATCGCAAGAGAAACTCGAATTTTGTCAAAAGATCGCAAAAAACTCAAATTTTGCCAAAGGTTCGCGGAGAAAACAAGAATATCTTCAAAGAATCGCAAAAAAAGTTAATTTCTTCAAAGAATCGCAGAAAAAGTGAATTTCGTCAAAGAATCGCTTAAAAAATTCGATTTTCGTCAAAGGATCGCAGAAAAAAAAACGAATTTTGTTAAATGTCATGGGGGAAAAAAACACAAATTTTATCAAAGGGCTGCAAAATTACGCTAATTTGGTCAAAGGGTTACAGAAGAAACGTAAATTTTGTCAAAGGGCAATGGAAGAAATGTTAATTTCATCAAACGGCTATGAAAAAATGCGAATTTTATCAAAGGGCTGCGAAAACATGGGAATTTCGTCAGAGTTGCGAAAAAAACGTGAATTTCGTCAAAGTGTCGTGGAAGAAATGCGAATTTTATCAAAGAGTCGTGGGAAAAATACAGTGGTCTCTTTAGAAAATAGCACACATACATACACCTATGTTCATTATTATAGGTATAGTTTTTAATCTGAAATAATATGCTGAACTAACTTTTGAAGAAAACGGGTTAACCCAAACTCAGCTTGCAGGAATCTATACTCAGCCTGAAATTGACCCAAATCGAAAACAGCTAATCCGACATGCAACAAAGATAATTAGTGCCAGGAAGGAATCCCCCCCCCCCCCCCTCTGCTGTAACATTTCAGAAAATTTGCTTTGAATTTCAGATTTATTTTTTTTTTTTAACTGAGAATTACCCCTGATCATGAGTTTTTTTTTTTTTTTTTTAATGCGATTTTTAATTTTAGTTTCAAATAGAAATGACAGATGACGCTGCAAGCAATAGGCGCTAAATCGGTACCCGACTTAACGACTATTGTTTGCAGCGCCATCTATCGCACTATCGTAAAGTAAAATCCAGAATCATAGTAAAAAAATCTCTCGACATCTTACATAACCCTCCTCCAAGATTTTTTAAAAATTCTTGTCACCATTTGCAAGTTACTGAATTTTAAAATCAGTCAGTCAATTTTAGGACACCCGGTATGTTTTTTAATAAGTTTCAAAGCATTCTTTACTAAATTACAACTCATCTTAGATATAAAGAAACAAGCAGTGTTATACCAAATTAGTATTTTTTACATAATCCTGAAGATTAAAAAGTATTATTAAATAAGTGTTTGGGCGTGCCCGTTATGGAGCTTTTACTGTATATAGTTTTTATCTACAAAAATATTTAGACTTTCTTTTCAAAATTCGGGTCGGCCCGAACCCTTCTCGCAAGAGTGAAAACCCAATCCGAAACTGACCTAAACCTGAAATAATGTATGTTAATCTGCCCCAAACCCAACGCGCTAGAGCGCAGCTAAAAAGTACAAGTCAACTCGACCCGTAGCAGAAAGTCAACCGGACCCAAACCCAATGCGCTAGAGCATAGCTAAAAAGTACAAGTCAACTCGACCCGCAGCAGAAAAGTAGAAGTCAACCGGACCCATACCCAATGCGCTAGCGCAGCTAAAAAGTACAAGTCAACCCAACTCGCAGCAGAAAAGTAGAAGTCAACCGGACCCAAAGACGGTCCGCAGAAAAAAAGTAGATGTTAACCCGACCCGCATCAAAAAGTAGAAGTCAACTGGACTCAGATGCGACCCACAGCAAAAAAGTATAGTCAACCGGACCCAAACCCGACCCGCAGCAAAAAGTAGAAATAACCTGACCCTCAGTGAAAAAATTAGCCGTGACCCGCGTATCAGATTGGAATCTCCAAATTTCTAAAATCGCTGCCCCCTTGACGGCTCTCCAGATCCGCCCTTGAATTACACAAACTGTAATCTTTCGTTGATGATATGGCAAGTAATGGGGGTTGCTAACTATAGTCCACAGAATCTGAAAAATAGGGGAGGGTAGTACACAGTGAGACGAAAATTATTATTACTTAACAAATGGCAACGATTTTTATTCTTTTGAAAAAATTTTTGCTACATCTTTAAGCTACACAAATACACTACACATTAATGTATAAATGGTTTAAAAAAAGTTATTTATAAAAGCACAGAAGCAGAATAATGGAGTATCAATAATTTTCTGCAGTTTATGACTTCTCATTAATATTTCTATATTAAATTTTTTTTTTAAATATGAGCCTCGGGTGAACAATGGCAGACATTGGGCTACCTTCATGCAAATTTTCAGCCTTTTACGTTTAGTAGATTTCACAAGCCATCGCACGTCCCCCCACACACAGATAGAGAGAAAAAAAAAACCTTTTATTAATAAATAACTTTTTTTACATCAGAACAACACAGTAGATACACAATAGACACGTCTCACTGTGTACCACAACCATGTGTCTCACTGTGTGCTTTGTAACAAAATGGATTGTTGCGTTGTAACAAAATGGATGCCATATCTGTTTCATCATCAATTTCACAGCTTTGAATGCTAGTGTAGTTTTGTTGGCATAGTCTATCATTAGATATAACTAGGTTTGATTAAGTAAATAAATGCTATAATGAAAGAAATAAACTCTAAAATGAACGTTTATGTAACTTTAACCCCTGTAAAATAAATAATTACTTACTATTTTGCTGAACGAGTAACCGGAGTGCCGAAACTACATCACGCGTTGCATAAGATGAGGTGGTTCAGTGTGTGTTCCAGCTAAGAGAAAAAGTTATAACTATATGTCAAAACGGCTGCTGTCTGACTGTGTACTCCCCTACCCTATGATGGTTTCACTTTAATTATGAACCAACTGATGCAGTACACTTTCAGGATGTACTCAATGAGTACACCCTGAAAGTGTACTACATCAGCCGATTGCCAAAATTAAAATTCACAAAGAATGAAGTTCTGTGGACACGAATAGTGCCGTCCGTCATTTTGTCATTCCAGACTTGAACTTTGAAAATTAAAATTGTATGGATTTAGTCGAGTGGCAAAACTGTAAACTAACGAAACCACCTGTTACGGTTTGTCTATCGACTGATGATCCAACAACGCTGGTGAATTTAGAATGATCGATTAAAGATACCAGCTGTTATTACTTTCCTTGTCCGACTCAATCGGGTGAAAGATGCGTGAAATTAGTCACTGACATGCTGGTAAAGTTCGTGGACCAGAACAGAGTGAGGATCACATCTGATCAATTTCGGCCTCTCGAGGAACAATGGCTATATTTGAAAGCAAGTCATATTATAAAATTCATTTACTTTAAATACTTCTTCATTTTAAGTTAATTTAATCCGTTTCGGCTAAACGTCTCTGTATTTTAATTAATAGAAAACTAAAATATTTTGTTCATTTTATATCTTTTTTTGATTTGTGGTATATGAACTGCTGATATGCAGTAAAACAGCAGTAGATGAAGCGATCGTCAAGAAAAATGAATGATTACCGTTTTTATTTTGCAGTCTATAACAAATAGTTAACGAAATTTATGACATATTATAGAAATTAGAAAAAATTAGAGAAAATGAAAATTTGAAATTTTTACAATTTTTTTTTAAATATGGTCCCTTTGCAGCAGTAAAATATATGATTTTATCATAATGAACAGTTACCGGGACATTTCTTATATCTTTATGTAGCCATTGCGTTCTATTAGAAATTGTATTCGTACATTCAGATAAATAAAAAAAAATATTGAAAAAAACATGTTTTTTGCTATTTTTTGAAACTTTGGCCTCCTTGCGGTGGTACAAGATATTAAGCGATCGGTATAATATTTTACGAATTTATAACAAAAGGCAACTTTTCCACTCTATTACATTTCGATTATAGATATTTCGGTTTTTTCGACCCACCTTACTAAACATGCTACAAACTTAATTTGAAATAGGGAATGTACTATGGTAAACATCAATAACATCCAAAAATTTCAGGGCAATGCGGGTATATTTACGGGAGTTAGAGTGCGGACAGACGGCCAGACAAACCGAAGTCATAAACACTTTTCAACTTTGTTGGAAAGTGTTAAAAAGAGGCATGCAGTAATCTAAAAAAGAAAATAAAGTTATTGCAACGGTGTATAACACACCTTGTACACCACATTTTACTGTTGAACATCTCATCGAAAAGTTTTTTAGCTGGCATTCGGCAAACTGTATGCCAGTTATATATCATATATTTTTTGTTTTTGTCATTTTCAAAGCATTTTGGGCATACAAATAAAAATTGGTGTTTCTTATTACTTTCAATACACATATAATATTTATAAACGAAGTGCCACTCAATGGTGAAAACATTAAATAAGTTGCGTATCTGATCATTTGATTTGACGAGCTCATAAATTAAACATAAAAGTACCAAAATGGCCACCAGGCATATAAAAAGTGAAACGGTCATCACGTAACTGTTGATGACAGTCACATAACTGATGCTATTATTATAGAAATTAACATTATTTTTTGTTACATTGTTGTCAATAAAACTACTCTGAGAAATTTTGGGTTTTGTGGAACGCTTTATGACACACAATATTAAAGAAAATAAGGGTCCAAAGGGTGAAATATTTTTGCCCTGCTCCTAGATGTCAAACCAACTTCAGAAAAAATACTTGTTTTTCAAGCCTAAAAACTTCCATAACCCGCTTAAAGTCATTATCTCAATTTATGTCAAAAATTTATTTACTGCATATATTGACATTTTTCATTATTGAATCAAAATTACAATTTTAAAATAAACAACAATAACAATAGAAAATTAATTTTATCACAGAATATTCTAGAAAAAAACATTTATTTTACTCTCAACTCTATTTCTAGCATTATGTTTTACATTCCTTTATAACCCTCTTAAAGTCATTATCTCAATTCATGTCAAAAATTTATTTATTGCATATATTGACATTTTTCCTTACTGAATCAAAATTACAATTTTAAAATAAACAACAATAACAATAGAAAATGAATTTTATCACAGAATATTCTAGAAATCAACATTTATTTTATTCTCAACTCTATTTCTAGCATTATGTTTTACATTCCTCCTTTCCAAAAATAATATTTTTTCCATTTGAGCAACTTCTTTATATAAGGTAGTACTGTTACAGTATGCATACTTAGAGAAAAAATTTAGTAACCATTTAAAAGAATTGGGTAGTTTATCTAACCAATCTGAAGTTATATCAGATGTTCCATATTCTCCGTGATACCAATTTAAAAACCAATAACTGGAAGTTGTGCATATAACTTCATGGCAATATGTAATTGGAATATAACCATACTTTATACCCACATTTACAGATGTGTCTGGTAAATAAAGAGATGTCATGAGCAGATGGGATAATTCATCTTCAACTTCATCAAACTGTAAAGGATTAAAAGAAAGAGAACATGAAGAAAAGTCCTTCAAAAGAAGAGTAAAGTCGATTTCTTTTGTTTCTTTGAACATTGGTAAAGTCCTCCATTCTTCCATAAAGCATTTAACAGCTCTTCTTAGAGGAAATGATGTAGGTACATTGGGATTACTACTAGGAATGTAAACAATGTCAGATAATGCTTCTTTTATCTTGTGCTGTACAGAAGCATAATCTCCTAGAAGGAAAAAAATATATAGATAGATCTTTTAAGAAAAAAAGTACTTTTTCCCTTGTTACTTTAATATATATATATATATTTTTGGTGTTTTAAGTTTTCATTAATTTAGAAAAATTACACTATGCACATTGCCTAAGCATGAAATTCACTATACTGATATAGTATGCATACAATACACTTGTATACTGTATCAATACATTGAAACAACACTTAGATAAATATCAAATAGCTTTAAGCCACAACTGCAAAATAATTTTTATCCATGCACAAAATCAATGGATGAGATGGATTTTGAATTAATTTTTTAAAGTGAGTAATCAGTTTTAAATCTTAAATATATATATATATATATATACAATTATGAATCAAATAACACCACATGAAAATAAAATAAAATTAGAAATTGGTCAGTTTGAAATTTGCATGTCTACTTTAACACAGACTCCAACTGATTTTTAAACTTTGCTTCTACTTCTCTGAAAGCTATGTTTTTGGTATTTGTGCACACTGTAAAAAGAAAAACAAAAAATCAGTTGCAGACAGATAATTACTTTTGCACAGATGTGTATAAAACAGGGATGAAAGTGCAATAAAGCCATTTTGGAACAGCAAAAATCTGATTTTGGAGCAGTAAAATCCATTTTTGTAGCAGCAAAAATCTGATTTTGTAGCAGTGCAAATCCATTTTTGTAGCAGTAAAATCCATTCTTATAGCAGCAAAAACCAAATTTTGTAGCAATAAAAGCTGTTTTTGGAGCAGATTGAAATTCTAATGCTAATAAACTCCTAAAACTTAAAATGATGACCTTGAAAATATTTTGATATTTGAAAGAATAATTACTCGGATAAAATTTCTCCACACTTTTTGCTAACTCTGAACATTCTAAATGACAATTGGGTACCAATTGGAATAATAATGAAAAATTAGCAGCAGAATGAAAAAAAAAAAAAAAAAAATCTGTTTATTTGCAGGCATGAGATTGCAAAAAGAAAAAAGAAAAAGAAGAAAAGCACTTGAAATGGGAAAATGAGATATAATTTAAAATACTGCATGTATAAGACAATTAAGAAGGTTATTTTATTCGCAGTAAAATTGACAATATTTCTATTTAAATCTTGCATTATTTGGGGTGGGGAAGAGAGATAATCAAATAAATAATTTATGCAAATACTGTAAGTAATTGTGAAATGAAAGTTTCTATTTTAAGTTCATAATTCTGATGCAATGTTTTACACAACTTTCTTAGCTAGTTGTCGAATTCTGCAATCCCTTGATGAAATGTGCATTTTTCAAGCGATCCTTAGATGAAATTCACGTTTTTTCTGCAACCCTTTGAAGAAATTCACATTTTTATCCATGATCTTTAGAAAGAATTCACATTTTTTGTGATCTTTTGACGAAATTCGCATTTTTCCTGCGATCCTTTGACAGAATTCGCGTTTATTCTGCAATCACTAGACGAAATTCACGTTTTTTCAAAGCCTCAGACGAAATTGACACTTTTCCGCGATACTTTGATGAAATTTACATTTATTCCGCGATTCTTTTACGAAACTTGCATTTTTTCCAAGATACTTTGACGAAATTCGCATTTTTTACCGCAATCCTTTGACGAAATTCGGATTTTTTTCACGATGCTTTGAGAATGGAAGTGCTGATCATCAGGCCGTGTGCTATTGATCTGAACAAATGATAATCGGAAGGGGCAATGTCTGGTGAACATGGCAGGTGGGATAGGACTTCCCATTTAAGCATTTCCAAGTAGGTTTTCACCAGTTTTGCATCATGTGGCCGAGTGTTCAACTCATATGGCAACCAATGTCCTTGCTTTAGAATTATTTCTAATGGTTTCAAATGTTTGAAACTGTTGTGTGTCATCTCCTCTCCAAGTCTTCATCTTCAAACTTCTTTGGTACTTTAGAATGTTCTTTATCTTCAACATCAAAATAATTATTTTTGAAGCATCTAAACCAATCTTTGCATGTTGTTTCCAACAGAACATGGTCTCAAAAAGTCTCAACAAGAATTCTGTATGCTTCAGCTGCAGATTAAAAAAAAAAAGGGGGGGTAGTACAGTAAAATTCCCCGCAAATACTCTTTTTTGGCACAAAATTCAAAATGCTTAACACTATGAAAAAAAAAAAAAAATGTTGGTTACACTTCGGCGAAATGACATACACTAAATTTCAAGCTTGCTTATAGTACTTTATAGATGCGTTACCATCTTAAAGAGCACATACGCAGTTCTGGTAACATCATTTGTTGGAAAACAGCAAGAACTTATTCAACCTCTTAATATTAATATTTATGATAATTTTATGTGACATGGAGATTTATCAATAAGTAACAATGTTGCACATTGGGCTCCAGTATCTTATTTCATTTATAATGATCCTCGTAGCATTTGGCAAACCAAAATATTATTAAATATTAAAGACGTGAATTATCACATTGCTAACAAGTCGTAAACCAACTTCGTGAAAAATGTCCAAGCCGGGAATTGAACCCGGGCCCCTGAAATAGATCTCCAGTGCTCTACCACTAAGCCACAAGGACGATGCCCAGCTTGGCATCTCTCACATATATAAGTCGGTAAGGCTGCAACCGCAGCACTAGATGGAAAAGTCTTCATGATCACACAATCTAGTGGCGTAACATGAGACGCAAATGAACCCAGCATCGGTGAATATACAATTTTTTTTTTTTTTAAATTAATTTTTCAACTACTTTTCAGCAGTGAAATTACGCTTGAAATTATTGAATATTAAAGACGTGAATTATCACATTGCTAACAAGTCGTAAACCAACTTCGTGAAAAATGTCCAAGCCGGGAATCGAACCTGGACCCCTGGAATAGATCTCCAGTGCTCTACCACTAAGCCACAAGGACGATGCCCAGCTTGGCATCTCTCACATATATAAGTCGGTAAGCCACTAGATTGTGTGATCATGAAGACTTTTCCATCTAGTGCTGCGGTTGCAGCCTTACCGACTTATATATGTGAGAGATGCCAAGCTGGGCATCGTCCTTGTGGCTTAGTGGTAGGGCACTGGAGATCTATTCCAGGTGCCCGGGTTCGATTCCCGGCTTGGACATTTTTCACGAAGTTGGTTTACGACTTGTTAGCAATGTGATAATTCACGTCTTTAATATTCAATAATTTCAAGCGTAATTTCACTGCTGAAAAGTAGTTGAAAAATTAATTTAAAATATATATATATATTATTATTTTTATTATATTCAAGATTTATGTAATAATAACAGTCAAATGCTTTTTTGAGTCTAACAGAGCTTTAATTTAAGATGAATTAACAATGCATATTGTGATCATGAATATTTTTTTACTCTATGATTTTATATAGAGATTAGATTCCTTTAGATTTTTATTAGGTACATTTCAGTCGAATATTATTATTTTAAGTTCAATAAAAGCAGTAATGCTTAACAATATTTCACTTTTAACTATTTTAAATTTCAATAAAGTAACATTCAGAAACTTTTGTATTTTTTAAGACAATGAAAAAATTTTACAAGTATATAAGTACAGATACAAAAAGATGAAAACATTAAAAAAGCCAATTGCTGAAAATTTTCTGTGGAGAATATTTTAGATAAAAATTTATAATTAATCATCACTTCCACCAAATAATGAATATCATAATTCAATTAGTTGAGAACTGAAAATATTTCACTAAAAAAGGATTTGGAAAACAAAATGCAACTGTAATGTGCCTTTCCAACCTTTTGTTTAATTAATCAAACACAAAGAAATTAAATGTTTTTTGATGAAAAATAATTAAAGCAAAATCATGATTTGTTTTCGCATGCTAAATAAATTTGAATAATTTGCACTAAAAACATCTCTTCAAATCCAAAATGTTTAAATGTCAATTCTAATTATTATTATTATTATTACTATTGCTATAATATCATATATATACAATTTTAATATTTTTTATCAATATATTTAAATCACTTAGAAATGTTTCAGTAATTACATTATAAGCAAAATATCTTATTGCATTTTTGTTGCAGTTTATTAATTAGTAAAGGTTAATTTCCAATTTATTAATAGCCAATTTAAGAGGTTCCTTTATCATATACATAATAGTACAAATTAGAGTCCTGCATCGGGTCGCATTACCTGCTTTCACCCAAACCCACGGTTCAGGCCAGGTCAGGTTGGCACTATATTTTCCCGTATAGGTTCGGGTTGGCTTTCATGGTTTTGGGTTCGGGTTGGATTCAGGTTGGCTTTTTGACTCTTGTCGGTTGGGTTGATCCGATTTTTAAAAAGAATGTCCAAAATATTTTTTTGCGTTAAAAGTCTATCAGCCACAGATTAAAGTTTCACAAAAGCAAAATGTGCACCTGTCTGTTTTGTCTATTCATTTAGAATTCGTTTCAGGAAGTTAATATAAACATACTTTTTCAATTACATGTACGATAAGGATTATAAGGAATGCTTCTGCACTGCTAAAGCATTTTTGCTGAATAGTTTCATTTCTAATGTTCTAGTCTTGATACATCTAACGCTGATAAAAAACTACTGTGTGGAAGACAGGAAGGATCATTTTAACGTTTTGCTGCGTATTGTATTTTTAAACTACTATAGAAATATAATGCAGTTTAATATTTTAAAGACTCATGAAAGGATGACTATACTTCAAGAGCTCCCTTTGGAAAACTATAAAGTGAATAATTTGCAATATACAGGATGTGCTATATTAGGCTGGAAAATTTTCAAAATAATAACTGTTGATAATGTTGATAAACTAAAGGCAGAATGCCAACTGTGTAAAATAAGGTGTACCATTATAAGTGGAACTTTTGAAGCAACAACTAATTTTAAAGCATATTTAAATATTAGATTTATAGTTTTATACCATTACATATAGATTGAAATTTTTTTTTCTGCTTTCTTTGTTTTCATTGTATCAAAGTTCGGGTATAATTTATCATACTTATGATATTCATTTAATTGAGGATGAATTTTATTGTATTAATAGTTTTATTTATTGATACAGAATGTAGATTTTTATAAATCGTATTTCATATTGCATTAAAACACGATTTACTTTTCCTTCATTTTGGGTTCGGGTCAGGTTGAGAGTTAACTTCAAAAGGAATTTTCTGGTTCAGGTCGCATACAACCCGAAATTCTGCTTTGCATTTTATATGTGGAGTAGATAGTTAAATATATCTTTCATAATCACGTTAACATGATTATAGAACTTTCAGGGATGTTGTGTATGCTATACGCCGTAGAACTTCTGGGTTTTTTTTAGAAACTCTGCACTTTCTCCATAGCTATAACATATATACTCTCTGGTATATACCCTCTGCCTGTAGTGTTTTGCCTACATTCTTTTACGACTACACCACTGACAATTTTCTTCATAGCTCCAGAACAAAAAATGCAGAATGATATGTTAAATATTGAAAAATCCCTGAAATATTACCTAACAGTGTAACTAGAATCAAAGTACGTTCAGCAGAACTAAAGGTAATCTTTCACAATCAGGTTCATCAAGTTTTTGGAACTTTCTCTTGTAGCTCTCTAACTACACAATGTAAAAGTATGTGTTCTACATTGAAACAAATTACCAAACTAAAACTGTAAGTTCTACAAAAATCTGTTAAGTAGAATCTGGGTTATCTGTGCTATAATCAAACGGAATGAAATATGAGTTTTGTTCTATATTTATAGTAGATGATGATGTGATTTTCTGTAATCTGATTTGTTGTCAAGCTTTTGAAAAAATAATAACCCAGAAGAAAACTTTGCTACAGAGAAGTATCAACCATGCAAGAAGTACTAACCATCCACAAAAAATTATCTAACAGTATAAGTCCAATCAAAATACTTCCAGCAGAACTCAAATTATAAATGGGTGGAAGCACATACAAATGTGCATTTTATATAACTACAGCAGATGTATCTTTCATAGTAGCATTCATCTTTATCACTTTTCCAATAGCTCTCTAACTAAGTAGCATAATGAAATCTTATATACTAAAACCATTCCTGAGAAATTATACAACAGTGCCACTTAGATGAAAATCTGATCAGTACAATTTTTTAAAAAGGCTAAACTTTAATAATCATGTTCACTAAATTTTTTAACTTTCCTTTAGCTCTATAAGTAAGCATCGTAGAAAACAGTGTATACACAAAAACCATTCCAAAAACATTATTTAACTAATAGTGGCATATCCCATTAAAATGTTATAAACCATCAAAATGAAATACAAATTTCCGTTTAAATATCTAGTAGATGATATGATTTTTGGTAATAGAATTCATTGTGAAGTTTTTGCTTCATACATAAACGATGCTTTCAACATTGTAGCTAATAAACCAATTGGTGAGGTATCTGATTACAGAAGATTAACCAAGAATCCCATGAACAACTACCCAAAGAAAGGGGAATATATGGCTTTTGTGATACTTATGTTAGCCAGGCACAAGTAATAAATCAACAAAGATTGTTTCCATACCTTATTCTAATTTTATTATTTTCATTCAAAATATAAACCTTACACTCATTTCATTTAAAATACATGCCTTACACTAATTTCATTGGAAAAAACTGAAAAGTAAAACAATAGGAAATAATGCCATAACTCAAAACAAAGAATTGTTCTTAATTTACATACGTGAAATGTAACTACGGCTATTGGAAATTTTTAAAATGCTAATGGCGAGATTTACACACGGCTGACATAAAAGTACCCATTTTTTCTTATCCGGGAGCAAATGGTAAATCACGCAAAGAGTTCCATATCCTTTTCCGGTTTTTTTTTTGGCATTAAATGAATCGATGTGGTTGTGATCTTCAGCCTTTGGGGTTGCTTTTTTTACAACTGGAATGGACTTTATCCATTATATAAATACCATATTTATATTTTTAACATGTGACATATATAATGTTTATTAAATAAATATATTTTTATAAATATTTTAAAACCATGTTTTTTCTGCCATAATAAAAAAGATTTATAAGATGTTAAAATGGCTTTTTGGCACCATTGTGGATTCCTTTGGCAAATGCACCAACTGGAACAGGATATGGAACTCTTCCCTAAATCGCCATGTATTATTTCAATTCCAATTTCTTCCATTGAAAAAATTTATAATTATGTATTATCCGGACTATGAGATAGATCGCCAAAAATGGTTGACAATTGCCAATCGTGTTTATCATTTGCCAATTACATTCAAAAGAGTAACTTAACATTCTTAAATACATAACTTTGTTAAAAATGGCAAATCGTTACAAGTAAATAAATAATATTTATAAGATAAAACCGTATACTATAAACTATAATTTTAAAAAAATTATAATAAAATAAATTTAAAATTATAATAAATAAATTATCAAATGGAAGTCTTGCCATGCTTGGCGCGATCATATCTGACATGGCCCAGACAATATACAAGTTCCAAAAATTTTCTTTTAGTTGTACAGACATTGCTTTCATTTTTAAATATTTTTGTTTTATAATATTAATTTCTCAGTGCATTGCTTCCTTGTATTTTATATAAAATCAATGATTTTTAACCATTTGGAAAAATGGTTATTGTTCTCGGTCAGGGTAGGAAATCAAAACATATCTGAAGTATTTTATTAGTTGAATCCCGCATTTTATTCGTTTTCTGATTGGTCTATACAGTAATCTGTATTTTCCCTTTACTTTCAACAGAGATGGACACTTCTGCTGCCACTATGACAAAAAAGTAATAAAAACTACAAAAAAAAAATTTAATAACTCAGAAACAAATTGAGATGCAGATTTCAAACAAATTGCAATTAAAAATGCATTTTTTTCTCTATACGACAATATAAAAAGTAATATTGTGGGATGATTAGAAGTTTAAAAATGAAATTTCATTTAAAATTGGTCCAGGAATATTAATGCTTAATCCATGGCGTACGTAATGTATGACCAGCTCCGTAGAAGTTTAAAAATTTACAGTATCGAAAATTGTAAAACTGAAATTTCTTTTAAAATTTGTTTTTTCTTTTTTTCAAGGTGTTTGTATTTATTTATTTTAACTCATAATCGTTTTATTTCTTTAACCAAAAGATTTAATTTTAATTTCTGCTGTTGCTACAGTAACAGATGTACTATATGGATGAATTATAACTTGTAATGTTAGATATTTTGAGGTTTTGGTACCAAATTGGAAAAATGAAATATCTGATGAACTATTGAACTTAAAGGAATTTGGTTAGTACCACTCAATTCAGCATACAAAAATACACTAAAATATTAAAATAGCAATTATAGCCTTTGTGCAGGAATATTAAAAAGCAGTAAACCAACGTTTAAAATGCACAATGTTTGCTGCTTTTCAACCATTATTTGTGCATTTTAAACGTTGGTTTACTGCTTTTTAATACACTAAAATATGTTATCAGTTGAAAAACAACTATAAAATTAGATTTTTAAGGAATTTTTAAAAAGTTCGCTCTCTTTTTTACTCCTTTTAGGAGAGGAATTTTAAAGAACCCTGTCTTAACGGCAGTCTTTAGAAGTATTTTTATCCTGATTTTCATGTTTATAGGTTTAGTAGTTTGGGCTGCGCGTTGATTAATCCCAAACCCAGACTTTCTTTCATACATATAGATAGCGGGCACCTCTCAATCTACACACATGTAACATGTGTATGTGTACACTGTACATAAACTATCAAAAATATGATACATGTGTTTTTGTGTGTATCAAAAACAAAATATTGATAATGTTTTTCATTCATATTTCGAAAGAAGAAAAAATTATTTTTAAAGAAAGAATGATTGCATTTCTTATATATATTTTATTTCTCATGCAGTAAATTAAATATATCCTCATACATATTCAAATCTGTATTTTAATTTAATTTGAAACATAGTTGTGCTAAAACTTTTCATGATAATCCCAACAGCCTGAATGGCAAAAAACCTATATATGATCCAAAATTCTTCTAGTGTGAACTTGACCCGCAGAAAGGAAATTAGGTTCATTCCGAGACAAAAAAACAAAATTACGGATAATCCAACCAGATGTTTGACTCTATTCAACAATCCCGAGGTGTCTGCAATTCAGACGTTTTACCATATTTGAATATCAAAGAATATAGATTTCTTCATTCTTCTAACATAAAAATGATATTAGAAATACAATTGTAGATTATTTTCCATAATGGCATTAAAGCACGATTTATTTTCCATTCATTGTGGGTTGAAATACCTTGGGCTCGGGTCGGGTTGAGGAATTTTTCTTTGTCGGGTTTGGGTCAGGTTGACTTAAAATGGAATTTGCGAGTTCGGGTTGGGTTCATAATCTAATCCTAATTGCAATAAAATGTAATCCCATTGTAATCTGGCACAAACATACAATTACACCTTTTTTTTCTCCCTTTTGTTTCCAAATCAAAAAATACTTGGTTTGTTAGCTAAACATTGTATCAGGAAAGAAAAAGATCTGTTCATGTTATCAATGTCGTATCTTTTCTCTGAGTTATCAACTCATTAAATTGCCCCTAAAGTGGGAGTGTTAAAGATCAGAGATCATTGGGGACAGTCTTTGGGGTAAAAGTGAGACAGAGTGTATGAACTTAGAAATAGTTGACTTGGTTAACTGGAAATTGGAAAAAGAAACTCATGTGGTCATTCCAGGGGTCATGGGTCATTGAGTGAGATTTGAAGGATAAAAAATAAAGAAAGGAAAATATTATATTTATCCTTTTATTATGGCCACTTATATCAATTGGACACTGTATAACCCTCCCTCAAACGGGGTGTGTAGAAATGAAAAAAAAAAAAAAGGAAGAAAAAAAAGAGATTTTAATTAGCATACGACAGTTTTATTTAACAGTTCATTCTGACTTTACTTTTCTTAGAGCTTGTTTATGCTTTTAAGTTTTCAATATATATTATAGAAATATCTAAAAAAAAAAGTAAAAAAAAAATTAAGACTATTGTAATGAATCTCAATCAAACAATAAAGGCATAAAATTTCTGAAATATAAGTATAAAGTGTGTGCTCACCATATGACCGGGTCTCCATCAAAAAACGAAATCCTACTTGAACATCCACATAAGTTTTTTTTTTTATGTTGTATGAATTATTAATTTATTTTAGAAATACTGCATACATACTTGTATAACATGTCTTTTCCTTTCAAATTGTGATGAACTGTTTGTTATATTTAATTAACTATATACTGTTTATAATCATAATTATGAAATTATCTGTTTATTCAAAAATTGTATTTTAACATTATGTGGATAAGATACACATATAAATCAATTTTCTTAGTATGGCACAAGCAATAAAAGTTAGTTTTTTATATAATTTTAATTTTATTAAAATCAAAAGAAAAAAGAAAGCAAGACTGGTTTGTCAATAAAAGTATGGACGTACACAAGATTATCGTTAGGAGGGGTGAAGGGGGGGGGGGGGGGTACCAGTACCTATGATGATGAAAGATTCTCTTAGCATATATGCCGGCAAGGGAAGCAACACAGATAAATTACCCGTCTCTGAATTTTGAAATTTAATTAACTAAATTTCTGTTATCTTTGATTTAAAAAAGACCAGAAAATTTATCCTTCCCAAGTGACTTAAGTCATTAAATATTAAAAGAAAGGGGGACTATGAATTTTTTTGTCAGGCAGGTCTTCAGAAATTGAAAGTGATCATAATCGTAATCGATTACAGTAATCCGTAATCGACTCGAAGTCTGGTACAAATCGTGTAACTGTTCTAAATAGATATGGGACTGATTGCTTCTTGTTTCATAAAAGTTATATTTTAGAATGGCCATAAAGAGAGATGAGCTACCTTCTAAAACGTTTATATTTAGAGTTATTAGCCTTCAGAATTTCACTCCTAATATAAACAAACTGCTTGAAAAAGAATTTATTGTAAATTTTACAGTTGCTAAATGTCATGGTGAACAATATGCACTTCATTACTGCAGACAGAATAAAATCAGAAAAGACCTATGACAGCATTTGCCTGTAAACGAACCAGGTCTAGTTTTAGACAACTCAATTTTTTGCATAATGATTTCAGAAATGGAAAAACAAAGAAGAAATAACTGTTACCGACTTGATAGAAATTATCGCAGCTGCAAACAAGATTTTGAAAGCTTTCTGGTCTGTTGATAATCTTGCTAGCTGAGGCAGTTAGTTTGATTTGGAAATGCAATTCTTAATGAAAATTATTTACTTTGTAATGAATGCATTTAATGTTAAAAGACATTTTTTTAGGATAGACCCTGTTTAGGTAAGTCACTTTTTAAATTTTTGCGAATTCTGTATAATATTTTTTTGTTGTTGTTTGTTTGTTTAAAGCATTTCATTAATATATTTTTTAATGAATTAATTCAAATACATTTAAAGCATAGCATGTGAGTTATGAAAATACATTGTTTGTGCTTCTTCAATTTAACTTAATTTTTTCTTATTACATGACATAATAAGATTACATGTTTAATTTCTGATAATGATATGACAGAATGCCGAGTTTGTATTGTGGTTGCATTTAAACAACAACTAAATCAAGTGAGTTTATTCCTTTTCTCAAGGGCCCTTAATACAACTGTCTAGAAAGTTGAAGCCCAGATAGTCTCTCTATTCTAAAAAAAAGTAACTCCCGCTGTCACCGCCGCCGCCGGTTTTGAATTTTTTGTGACCGGAGGTCTTTCTTCGTTAATATTAAGAAAAATAATGCATACAAAAATATGAAAATTGGTAGTATTATACAGAAATGTTTGATAAACACGCTGATGTAGACAGTTTTCAAATCGAAGAATTATTTTAAGAGATATTTAATGCTAAAGTTGGACAAAATCGTTCCATTAAAAAAGTTTTATAGGAGCAAAAACTATACATCGGAATTTAATACTTTTTAGATCATTTTATACGTTATAATTTCCCGGTGTGCAGAATTAATTTATTTTTTTAATTTGACTCATTTTTCGAGGTTTCATTTCTATTCTAAATTCAAATTTTCAGCATTTCGAGAGATATTTTTTTACTTATTTCAGAAAATTGTACTAATTTAACCTGTTGCCAAACTGTATAAACAACGGAAACAATAATGTTTGCTTCAAATTAAAAATTTATTTACACGTGACTATTATAAACAGAAAAGAAAAACTTTCAAATTAGAATTAAATAATTATGTAATAAAAAGCAGGAACTTATTGAAAATTACTTCATCTATAATTACACGTGAATTTTAACAGAGAAAGGATATTGTAAAGTAATAAATTCATTAACATGCGTTAGAAGTCTTAAATAGGAGAAATTACATCACATTTACGTCACATTACACTTATTACGTAAAATGAACAAAAAATAATATTGCAAAATAGTAGTTTAAATTTAAAAATAGCGCGAGACATTTACTTGATATTTTGAGATGAACTTTTCAACTATTTTTTTTTTTGGACAGCGCAAATAATATTTCATTTCTAATAAAAGCATTTTCACGTGAATATTAAAAAGGGAAAGAAAAGTTTGGTGAAAATTACGTCAGATTAAAACGATATATTTAAAATGTTTTATTTAAAAGGACTTTCTTTTCGCTTTGTTAAAAAATACCGGGAGACAAAGACTCTGTTTACTTAATTCCTTTTATATTAGATGATTTTGAAATGCCATTGTATCTTTTAACAGCAGCTGATTTTTCCGTAAAATTCTCCAATCAAAGAGAAATGAATAGAAACCAGTTTATAGGGAGATCGCCTTTGTTTTTTTAATTATAATTCAATCTTCCAAAAAAATTCAATTAAAGCCGATCAAATTAGCGTGCTTTTAGAGACTGCAGTGTCTGATCGGGGGGTTGGCGAGCGTAGCTCGTAGGGGGGGCGAGCCCCCTAGTATATGTAAATTTTTGTTTAGAATTATGATGGCCCTAGTTTCAGTTTTCAATTATAGATAATGCAACAGTAATTAAAAACATTTTTCTTAAGTAAAGAACTTTTACACAAACATTTATATAAACAGTCAATTAAAATATGACAATCTAAATACTTACGGAGATTTCGTGGTTCTTCTGATGATGTTGCCTCCAGACGAGTGAATGGATGTTTTGAAATAATTAAGTTAGCACTCAAGTTATCTAGATTATTTCTATGAAAGAAAAAAAGAAAAATTATTAGATCAGAAATAATTAATGTGAAATGAACTTCCAGAGTTGGGTTCCTTCCAGAACAATGGAAAAAACTGGAAGAAATGAAGAAATGGGAAAAAAATTGGAAGAAACCAACAGAAAACAAAACAGATGCTCAAAATTAACATATATTAACTATGTAAAAGAATTAAACTCAAAGTATAATTATATGACATCTAAAGTGGAAAAATATTAAAAATATTATTTTTGGAAAAATAAGTATTTTTTTTAATAACAAACTCCAGGTTCAATATGCCTTTACAGGTGGTGGATTTTACAGCTTTAGAGGTAGAGGTATCTTTTTTCATTGATTATGTCAATTCTGTAAAATAAAATAATTAAAAAAAAAAAACCTATCTACAAATTCTTTCTTTTTTTAAAAAATATATATAAAAATGCATTATTACTTTCTTCTATCTTCAATAGAAGAAAGTATTGTAATATAAATTTTTTTGCCTTCCGGTTTTCGACGGAGTTACATGTTTTAGGGGTCAGAGATCCCAAAAAACAGGTTTATACAAAATGTCTGTCTGTCAGTCCGTATGTTGCCATTGTACCATCGAAAAGTGTATGAAGTTATGCAGAACCAAATTTTTTGTGCATGATTTTGGCTGTGGCAAGCTGGTCCTCCTTGAATTCTGAAATACTCTGCCGGAAGAGGGTGCCATAATTGCAATGTCTGTGCCATTTTCATTGTTTTACCATCGAAAAGTGCATGAAGTTATGCACAGAATTGAACCAAATTTTTTGTGTATGTTTCAGCTATGGCCAGCAGGTCCTCCCTGAACTTGAAAAAATTCTGACAGAAGGAGGCGCTGTAATAGCGATGTCTGTGCCATTTTCATTATTGTACCATCAAAAACTGTGTAAAGTTATCCATATAATTGAACCAAATTTCTTATGTATGCTTTTAGCTATGGCCAGCAGTCTCTCCTTGAATTTGAAAATATTCTGAAGGAAGAAGTCGCTGTAATAGCGATGTTTGTGCCATTTTCTTTATTGTACCATTGAAAACTGTATAAAATTATGCATACAATTGAACCAAATTTTTGGTGCATGTTTTTGGCTTTGGCTAACAGGTCATCCTTGAATTTGGAAATATTGCGCGGTAAAGCGGCTCTGTGATAGCCATTTTTGTATAATTGTCTTGGTTTTTTGTAGGTCTGTTGTCCATAGGCGGCTCGTGCAGTAGCGGGAACAAGCATCCTGCTAAACTGGCTATTCACAAACAGCTGATGACAACAGAATAAGTTAAAACTATTGACTTTAACAAACATCATGATATATATTAACTAGTTTTTAGCCCGATTAATTAGCTGAAGCAGAAATTTAAGATAAAAATCGAAGTTGGAATAGTATTGAACTAATAATACAGTCAACTCTGTGAAATCCACACTCTTAGGGGCCAAGGGTTTTGTGGATTATACATTTTTGTGGATTATAGAACATCTCTTTGTTTACATTTTATTTTTTAAAGTCTGACTATAAATTAGGACCAACTGAAAAATTATAATTACAATGGAAAAGAAAAACTAATGCAACATTGGTTTAATATATTTAATAACTTAGATTAAAGAAAAATTATATTATATTATATACAATACAAATTTTACTGATTATTCATTATTTTAAACATTGACACAGCACAATGGTAGTTTCAGTTTTGGTTTGTAGTCAATATTTTTTTCTGTTTATGAACATTCATTACTTCTTGTTCTAAGATAAAATTTTATTACTCAAGGAAATTTAAATACTTATATCTAATTTACATTTAAATATTTATTCATTGGAAAATTGATAACTGAAAAAAAATGTATACCAAATTTAGCTTTATGAGTTTAACTGTTAATGACAATTTTCATTGTTTACATTCCAATGTATAGTGTGGATAATAGACATTTGCGGATTTCACATAGTTGACTGTATTGAAGTATTAACATGTGTAACTACTTTTTGAAATATTAAGATGTATAAGATAGAAGAAAGTTTTGGGGTTGGCACATCTAACTACTTTTAAAGGCTCTACTGTGCAGCACAGAAAATAAATGAATTTGTCAGTATTTTTAGTAGCATCTAGCATGCGTACCTCAATGCTGATTTTAAAAGATTAATGTTCTAAAAATGTCTATGGGTATGTCAAAATGCTCTGTAAGCCTTTTGAAAGAGTTTTTGCATTCATTCATTCTAAGTTGAGAAACCCATTGCAGTATCCTACTGCTAAAAAACTTTTGTCTTATTATACCATGTTGCACTGTAGAGATAATAAGGATTTTAATGAATTTTTTTAATACAGCAATTATTGTATATTATTTACCTTAATAAAATTGATGTAAATTAAAAGCACTGTTGTTTAATTTAAATGAGTTTCACTCTACCATTGGTAAATAATCAGTACTATTTACTACTAGTTTCAGAAGTCTAAATAATTAAAAAATATGCTGGTTAAATTCAAATATGAATATCTTTTAATTGATTTTGTATATTTTGGATAAAGATTTCTTTTCTTCAAGTAGCCAATGATTGAAAAGCTTTAGACAGGTGTGTAATCTTGGCTAAAAAACTGATGTAATTATTAACTTAGCATATATAATTAATTAAATTTGTATAGGTCTAATGAAATTTACTTAAGGCTCCTGTCCCTGCAGGCAACACACTCGCAAGGTAATGCTATACCCATGGGGAGGTTATTTTCTAATATATTGTTTGCATTTCCACATTTTTAAATATTATTTTTTTTTTAATTGGATAGCTGAGGCCCATCTCTATATCGCTCCTTTTTTACTTTTTCGATTTTGATTGCAAATATTTTTTATAAAGTTACTTTCACTTTTTAAATCTGTTCTAGAAATGAAAGTGTCATTCTAAAAAATATCTGCAACGAAAATCGAAAAAGCAAAAAAGGAGCAACATAGAGATGGACCTCAGCTACTCAATGCAAACAAAATTATTTAAAAATGTTGAAATGCAAACGAGATATTAAAAAATACCCCCCCCCCCCCCCCATAGGTTTAACATTAGTTCGCAAGTGTCTTCGCCTGCGGGTACAAAAGTCTTAAGGTTATCTGTAAGAAGAA
Source organism: Maratus speciosus (assembly GCA_963932465.1). Lineage (NCBI taxonomy): Eukaryota > Metazoa > Arthropoda > Arachnida > Araneae > Salticidae > Maratus > Maratus speciosus. Next base: position 51,943,359 of record OZ010788.1, on the reverse strand, counting down.
TACATTTATTGTATCTTACAAAAGTTGAAACTTTAATGGCAAATTCTTAAAGAATACAGTTTCTTCCATTTTTTCTATTTGGAAGTAACCTATTTCTTCCGGCTGTTTTTTTCCACTTTGGCAGAAACATTCCAACCCTGGAACTTACATTTTAAATTAAAACAAATAGGAATCACACATATTTTCTTCATGGGTGCTGACAGAATGAAATCTAGTGATGAGAAAGATTTGAGAACAGATGCATCTGGGATTTGCAGTGTAGGCTTGGCAATTGTTTCAAAACTAAAAAGCACCTGTTTCACCTTTTTTAAACAGACATCCCTCTCCCCAGTTTAAGAGATTTTTGAAACATATCAACATAAAAAGCAAAATATAATTGAAGAGCTCAGATGATAAATTTGGTAAGTGACATAACAATCATCATGAGCTGTAAAGAATCAAATCTTTATTTGCGTTTATTGTAAAATGCCTCCTTTATCAATTAAAATCTCTGTGAGTACTGAGTTTTTCTATTAGTAGTTTAATAGATGGCAGTGGATCACTGATTATCTTCAATCATATGATTAACTCAATTTTTTTAAAAATTTTGTCACATATCACTTTTATTATTTGAGCTCGTCAATTGTAACAAATAAGAAATATTAATAGCTCAAAAATAAGCCAAAGATGAAATTTTTTCAGATAGTTTTAAATTCATCAAAATGAAGAATTGAAACAGTTCTTCCTTTCTTTTATCAAACAGAATTAAACTATGTCTTGAATGGGGTTTTATGACAACAGCCTACCCTGCAATCTCTGGCCAACATCCATCATTTCAATTAATTTACTTACATAGAAGAATAGCTTGGCTTTTCGCATAAAAATAAAAATTCTTTCACCACTGAGTGCTCTTTCCATTCTTTCCATACAAAATACCTTCGATCTATAATGTACAAAATTATACATTACAATATTAAAGTTAATGATATGACTAAAGGTCTAAAAAAGATAAGATATTCAAATACAGTATACTCTCGATATCTCAAAGTCGAAAAAACACTAAAAAAAAATTCGAGATAACAAGGTCATAACCAAACATAAAAATTCACGTAAAACACAAGATACGGAATAATGTTATAAAAATTAGAGTCATGATAGATGAGAATAAGTATAAATACGTAATTATAGTCACACTAAGTCTAAATACAGCTTTAATTTTTAAAATAGTGGAAAATAATTACATTAAATTGACAGAATTGCTTAAAAAAAAAGCTAAGTGTCGTGGCCTGGCGACATGTCTTTTGAAAGTTATCGTTTTCCATGTTTTCAGAGCATTCTATGAAGCATCGTAGCACACGGACAGCATCTTTAGCTTGGGCCGCAGTAATGCTAGGTAATGGTCCTGAAACACCCAGTTCTTCTTCATTATCATCAAATGGCAGAGAAGAAATTGATGATTTTTTACTTCAATAAATATTCGACATAACAAGGTTTTGAGTGAAAACACTTCGAGATAAGAATTAAAATTAACATTAGATAAATATGTAATATCAAGGGGGAAAATAATTTTTCAACATAGAGGTTTTTGAGATATCAAGAGTACAATGTAGTATAATTCTTAAATTTGAATAAAAAGCCTGTGGAGTATCCCCCATTAAAATTTGCATAAATAAGTGTTTGATAAATTAAAGCTAGAACAATGCATAACGATTTTATTCAGAGTAAGAGTATAAGAAGGATTAAATACTATTCCCAACCATTAAACAACAGGGAGTAACAAGAATTAATTATCTTATCAAATTAAATTCAACTCTTGCATCACAGGACTCACAAGTCTTCAAAACAAGTGGGTAAGTGGGATAGATCACACAGAGGGTTTCATTTAATATCCCTTTCAAAACACATTATCCTTTAATTAATAAATCCAAATCATTAATTTCTAATTATTAAATCCTTAATATTTTTCAATAAAAGCACAGAAGCAGCACCATTAATTTTAAAATTATTACAAATGGAAGGAATTTTTTAATAAAATTAAAAATATTCAAGAACAGCTTTTCACATAATTCTAACAGCATATGTTTATATATCTGAAAAGTAAAGTAAATGATTTAACTTTAACTAGGAAAAAAAAATAAATAAAATAAATAAATAAATCCTTAAAATGGCAAAATTCTTTTAATTAAATCCATTAGACAATGAAATGCATTCAATTTAAAATTTGCAATTTCTCAAAAAAAGAATTTTTGAACTAAAAAAAATAATTGATAAAATATTTTACAACAACCTTCAGCCTTAAAATGACAAAAAAAATCAGAATGAGGGGGGAAAAAATTGATAAAAGCCAAATAGATTTTACTAGAATGGCTGGTTCTGCCATCTATTATCAGTAAAAATAAACGTCTCTTGAAATATTCTTAATTGAATAATATACATTATCTTTTTGCCAATAGATGGCAACATAAAAAAAAAAAATGTCAAGGATATTTTATTTTGAAGTAACACCTAAAAATACTCCACAATCACATTTTAAAGAAATTTTTTCCTTTAATAATTAAAAATATTTTGAATTCCCTTTCAATTATTAGAGCTATTTAAGAACATACATATATATATATATATAAATAAGTATAAAGGTAAAAATAGTTTCAAAAAATCACTTTTTGAGTACAAAGATTTTTTGTGATAGAAATTATAATGTATCAAAATTATCAATTAACCATTTACATATTTTTTTCTAGGTGTATTTGCATTAGCATTCAGTATTTATAAATAACTTAAAAGTACAAGTAACTTAAAAAAACACATTAAGATGAATTTTTAAAATTAATAATTAAGTAGAAAATATTTTATAAAATAAAAATGATAATAATTTGTGATGATAAATTATAGTGATAATAAATTATTAGCACAATTAAAAAGAAACAGCAAGTTCTTATTAATTCTTTTCTTCTTCCTTTTTTTTTGTTTGGGGGGGGGGGGGGAGAACACACAATACTTCCCAACTTTATTTTTAAAAGACCTTGCCGGCTCGGCCTACAGATGGAGGTAGATTTCGAAGGTAAGTACTAATTTCACCAACAAAACCTAAATCAAGATTAGAGATAAACCCAGTTTCTTCACTAAGAATGAGCTCTAGGGACCTAAACTTTTTGTGAAAATTGTAATATACATGAATACACACATGCATATATATGCAATAGGTTTAAAAATGGTGAAAACAAATTCACAGAACCTCAAAATGTTAAAATATGTAAATATTTCTATAGCGGGATTTTTATCATATTTTAATATGTTTTTTCAAGCTCACATGACGTTACATATTTACTTGCTGACGTCCATTATATTTCCAATATGATGTTTTTTTTAAAAAAATTCGTCAAACTATTTATTTCATTTTCAGTTTTCACATGGAAATCTTACTCTAGAAAACTTATGACGTAATATCCATTTTTTTTCTTCAAATTCATCAAACTATTTATTTCATTTTCATTTTTCACGTAAAAATCTTGCAATAGAAAAGTAATTGTTGTGGTGAAAATTTTATTTACTTATTTTTTTTATTGTTGGCAGCTGCTATAATGAAAAATGCTTATTTTTTCCTATCATTTTTCTGTAAGAGCTGTTTTTATCAGAATCATGTTAAGGCGGCATTCAAAATTTTTAACTGTCTCCATTTCCACCCCCTTGGGACGATTTTGCCCATTTGCAATCCCTGCCGAGATATTAGCCATCTCAATGTTTTTAGCGAGTTTGAAGACAATGTGCATAATTGCGACTTTTATCGTGCGGACAAAATTTAGTACATACATACATGTATATATAAACTTTTTAGGTGAGGGTAGTTTTGGGTTCCTGGGGTCATATAATGAAAAGTTCTGAAAGAATTTTTCAAAAGTTGCACCCTGGTAACAACTACAATAGGTAGTATTAGGTAGGAAAAAAAAAAAAAAAAAAAAAAAAAAGGTAGTATTTCTTATGCTTTGTAGCAGTAAAAATCGAATTTTGGAGCAGTAAAATCTATTTTTGTAGCAGCAAAAATTAATTTTGTAGCAATAAAAACTATTTTTGGAGCAAATTAAAATCCTAATGCTAATAAAAAAGAAATTTGCGTATTTTCGCGATCTTTTGATGAAATTTGCGTATTTCTTGCGATCTTTTGGCGAAATTCGCGTATTTTTCGCGATCTTTTGACAAAAATCTAGTATTTTTCGCGATCTTTTGACAAAAATTGCGTGTTTTTTGCTATACTTTGTTGAAATCAGTGTACAGTTCGCTATTTTTTGACGAAATTAGCGTGTTTTTTTAAATCTTTTGACAAAATTTGCAGTTTTTGTGACCTTTTGATGAAATTTGTGGGTTTTTTTGAGATATTTTAACGAAATTTGCGTTTTTTCACAATCTTTTGACCCCGTTTTGTTCGTTTTTAGAAGTAATTCGCATGTTTTTCGCGATCTTTTGACGAAATTCGCGTGTTTCTAGCTATCTTTTGATGAAATTTGCGTATTTTTGGCAATCTTTTGACGAAATTTGCGTATTTTTCGTGATGTTTTGACAAAATTCGCGTATATTTCGCGATCTTTTAACGAAATTCGCGTTATTTCACAATATTTTGATCCCGTTTTGTTCGTTTTTTGACGAAGTCAGCTATCATTTGACAAAAGGCACTTTTTTTCGCGATCCTTTGACGAAATTCACGTGTTATTCGAGATATTTTGACGAAATTCGTGTGTTTTTTGCGACCTTTTGATGAAATTTGAGGGTTTTTTTTCACCATCTTTTAATGAAACGAGTTGCAACCCGTCGAAATTCGACGTACTAAGATGTTTGAAAGGAACTGTCAGATCGAAATTATAATAAACCTACAAAAATAATTACAACAAAAAAATCATCTTACATTGGTTGTCTAACTCTTAAAACAAATAATATTTTAAATCCAAAAATTACCAAAATATTATTTCTACAAACTTCAACTGCTTAAATTATTGAAAAATTAAACTGTATTAGATTACGTAATCAAGATGAGTAATTTTGAAGTTATCGATGGAGCTCTTATGTTTGTTTTTACGGGATGAAAAATCAGTAAAAAGGATTTCGCTTTGTCACATCATAAAATTTTCCCCCATAAAACCTAAACTGTACGTTATTTTCACATTCTCGTAATTTACATACGCACCACTCAAATTCACAATTTGAAAGTATTTTAACGTGCAAAAGAATAGATTATTAATGAATGCATTTCCAAAGTTAAAGTCACGTTTGTCCGACACAACTTTTCATGTGAACATTCGCACAAACCTTAAGTTCTAATCTTAGTACCCGCGAAAAAAAAATTCAGAAATTTGACTTTAGTTGTCATAGTATTCGCCATTTGTAGTATTGGTCAAATATTTAATTTTATCAAAAAAAATGATCGTTTTGTTTTAAATATATCACTTTTACTCAATGAATCATTTTGCCGAGCGCCTCAAACTCATTTATCAGCGTAATGTAAAAATATTAAAATGTAGCTGATTTATGAAGAAGAATGAGTGTTTTATTTAATGTCTGATATCATTTTCTGTTCAAAAATTATAAAAAAGTTACTTTTATTTGTAATGTGTAAATGGCATCAATAAGGATATAATGAATAAAAATAATAAACCATAAATATTTTCCCTTTACTTTCAGTATAAATGGAGTACTTCAGTTGCCACAATTACAAAATTTGTATTAAAAACTACAAAAAAATTAATATCTCAAAAACAAATTGAGATACAGCTTTCAAACAAATAGTATTTAAAAGAGAATTTTTTTCCTTATACGACGGTGTAAAAAGTTAAAATGTGTGATGCATAGAAGTTTAAAAATTTGCAGTAAAGAAAATGCAAAACCAAAATTTTATTTCAAATTTCAAAGTGTTGCCATTCGCAAAATGACGTATGCGTTACGCACAGATATGTTTGTCCTTTATAATATAGATTAGCGTTTTTACGATCTTTTGATCGCGTTTTGTTCGTTTTTTGGCGCAATTAGAGATTCTTTGGCGAAATTTGCGATCTTTCGACAAAATTTGCGCGTTTTTAGCGACCTTTTGAAAACATTTTCGTGTTTTTCGCGATCTTTTGACGAAATCGTGCGTTTTCCGAGATCTTTCGACAAAATTTGCGTGTTTTTTGCGATCTTTTGACGAAATTTCCGTGTTTTTCGTCATCTTTTAACACAATTATCGTTTTTACGATCTTTTGACCGCGTTTTGTTCGTTTTTGACGAAATTAGCAATCCTTTGACAAAATTCACGTTTTTTCGTGATCATTTGACAAACTAAACATCGCATGTTTTTCGAGATCTTTTGACCGCGGTAATTTGCTGTTTTTGACGCAATTAACGGCCTAGAAAAAGGTTAAAAATGGATTTTTTTTTTGCTTCTCGGATCGACGAAATCGTGCTAAATTTCATTTTGGCGCAGGTTTGACGCAAAATGGAAAAAAAATAGCTGTTTTGTAGCAGCTTGGCCAATAAAGCGATTTTGTCTTCGTCTGGCGCAATTGGCGCAGGTCTTCCATCCCCGACAGTAGAAAAAGGTTAAAAAAAATGAAGTTTTAACTTTGATATTACGAAGGGGGAAGTGAAATTTCAGAAGGGGAGGCAAGGCAGGATTTAAGATTTTTTTAAAATCAGAAATTAAAAGAAATGCAGAAGAGTTTCACCTTTAAGAACAAAATATCTTCTTAAAACACTATCAAAAAATTTTAAATGCGCTAGGCCTTTCGAAAGATCTGAGTCTTTCTTCGTCAGGCGCAAAGAAGACATCCGTCTACTATGAAATTAGCAGGAAGACTGAAATGAGAGATAAGGGAAGGGAAACAAGCTGAAGAAACAGCCAATAGGAAATTAGAAATCAACAGCCAATAGGAAAGTAGAAGACAACAGCCAATCACAGAAGAGTATAATCAAAACAAAAGATCACAGAGTAGGAGGGGCAAAAATTGGGAGGGACAAAAATAATACATATAATAAAATGTGGAAACACATGAAAAAAAAAAATATATATATATATAAAACAGACTAATATTAATAAATACAAAAATAAATTAAATCGTAGTACTGAAAAGGTTTTTCCAAACTGCAGAGAGCATTGTGGAATCAGATTTATCATTAACAATAACATCACGATTAAGATAAATAGCTAGATTTTCAAGAAAGTCCAATTCAGGGATACTATTGGCATTAGAGATAATTTTAGCATTTTGAAAATTAAAATTATGGCCGGAATCCCAAGAGTGCTTGGCAATAGAAGATTTAGAAAATTCTTGATTGATTACATAACGAGAGTGTTCTTTTAAGCGGATTTCGAGATTTCTTTTAGTTTGGCCAATATAAGATAAATCACAACCATTACAAGGAACTTTATAAATTCCCCATTTGCGAAGATCAGGAACAGGAGATTTAGTGGAGGGGAATTTGAATTTATTGACAGGTTTAAAGATAATGTTAAAATTGAAACGTCATAAAACTTTAGCTAACTTGAAACATAAAGGAGGATAAAAGGGGAGGACAACCAAATTATCAGGTTTGTTTTTGACAGATTTGGAAAGAGTAGATTTATTAGATGGTCTATTGAATTTCTTCACAGCATTATTGATAACAGAAGGATTAAAACCTCTTTTGACAACAACGGTTTTTAAGTAATTAAGTTCTTGATTAAGGGATGCAGAATCTGAACAAATTTTGAGAGCACGATTAACATACATGTAAAAAACACCGATTTTTTGGTTGACAGGATGATTTGAGAGAGCATGAGGTGGGTTAGAAAGAGAAAAAGGTTTTCTATAAACACAAGTTTTGAAAGAAGAATCACATTTGGAAACTAAAACATCAAGGAAAGGAAGTTTATTACAATTTTCTAATTCAAAAGTAAACTGAATATGTGGGCCGATAGAATTGACAGTATGAAGAATGGTAGAAATATCAAAAGGATTATCAACTAAAACAAAAGTATCGTAGACATAACACATTCAACATTTAAAATTAACCAGATTTAATAAATTTTCCTCAAAATAATGCATATAAATATCACAAAGAATTGGAGATAAAGGATTACCCATACTTAAGCCGTCTGATTGTTTGAAAAATTTATTATCAAATTCAAAAGTAGTTTGAGTGATGCAAATTTTAGTTAAATTAACAAAATCTTGGACTTCAATATCAGAGAAATGAAATTCACGTAATCTTTTTTCCAAGCAAGAAAGAGCACCTTCAATCGGAACATTCGTAAATAAAGATTTGACATCAAGAGAAAGCATAGAACAATTAGATGGGTTAATATTTTTTAATTTACTAACAAAATCATAAGATTTTTTTATCGTATGAGAATTAGAAATGCATAAAGGAGAAAAAATGGATGTTAAAAATTTGGCAAGAGGATAAGTAACAGTACCAATATTAGAGACGATAGGTCTTAAGGGGACATTGGCTTTATGAACTTTAGGCAAAGCATAAAAACGAGCACAAATGGCTGAAGAAGGAATAACACTATGTTTGGTGTTGTCATTTAAAATAACAGAATTCTTAACAGCTTTTTTGAGAATGGAAAGATGCGAATTAGTAGGATCTTTTTTAACTTCAACATAAGGACCTACAGATAAGAGAGCATAGACTTTATCAGAATAATCTTTTTTATCCATAAGAACAATTTGACCACCTTTATCAGCTTTAGTAATAATAAGATTATCATTGGACTTAAGCTCATTCAGAACGATATTTTGAGAACATGAAAGATTAGGTTTATATTTTGAATTATTAGAAGAAATAGTATCAGCAAGGATGTGACGAAGAGTTTCTTTTTGAAAAGGAGTGACTTTACTATGTTTAAAGGAAGACTCGATAGGAGCAATCAATTTGATGAGAGAAGTTTTGCAAGACTGAGAAAAATTTAAACCAAGATCTAAAATGCTTTTTTGCTCAGGAGTTAACATATGAGAGGAGAGATTAACAATGCAGTTCTCATTTGATAGATTCTTATTTAAAAATTGAGACTTATTTTGCTTATTGCACAACGAAGAAAACTTTTTATCAAGTTTATTTTGATGAGCAGTTTTGAAAGTAAGCAGAGAAGGCCAACCTTTATTTTCAATATCACAGAAATTGTCAAGATTTTTACTAAGGAACAAATGAAGGTGATAAAGCTCTTCTTCAATTTTGGAGAGAGTATGCCGAACATCTTGAATACAAGCTCTTAAAATAATGAAATGTGAACGAACCATAGCTTTTGAAATTCTAACAGAACATTTAAGTTGAATAAAATTGGGAATAACATTATTTTTCTTGCAATTTTGAAGAAAATTTAAGTGGTTAAGAAATTTCACACGCTTACGTCTGAGTTTAGTAAATCTGCTAAATTGAGTAGTAAACATGATAGCAATACAAAAATAAACAAAGTACAAATGTAGAATACTAAACTATAAATAAAACATAAAAAATAAATAAGCAAATAAATTAATCAATAAGATAAAAGTACAAATATAGAATACTAAACTATAAATAAGACATAATAAGTTAATCAATAAGATAAATAAAGAATAAACAAAATACAAATATAGAATACTAAACTATAAAAAAGACATAAAAATAAATAACCAAATAAATTAATCAATAAGATAGATAAAGAACAAAATCAATGCAAAATTAAGACAAAAAAAGTACTTACATACAAAAGGGAACGGGTGAAAAAGCATAAACACCTTTGATTAAGAATTAATATGAGAGTAAAATTAAGCACTTATAAGGTCTTTTTTCAGATTTTGCATGAAAATAAGTACTTTTAAGAACCAAAAATTTCCTTTGAAAAATGTAAGCACTTTTAAGGACTTTCAAGGACTGTACGAACCCTGTAATATGTGTAATAGTTTTGAAAATATAAATTTTCAAAACCCGGTCATTCATTTGTGCTTAATCTGTATATCTTGATAACAGGGAGACAAGGGCAAATAATTTATGTGCGAGCAAATGTGTTTCAATATGCTCTTTTGATTGCTGCTTACTTTGATTTTTTTCATTTTTACACTAAGGTGTAGTTTCCTGGTTAGAAGAACAGTGCTCTGCCATCTGGGTTAGAAGCCCATTAAACAAAACGCTGAAATTAAGATTATGTTTTGAAATCAAAAAGTCTCAAATATGGTTGAATTAACTTAATTAAAGATTTTTTTAATTTTACGATTTGTCATGTGACACCAGTTATTCAGCTGTTCGAGTCTGAAACTTATACAGTTTTTGTGTATGGAAACTGTGACAGATGGACAGTTAGAGGAGTAAGACGAATAGGGTTTCGTCAAATGAACGAAACACTACAAAGGTTTTGTTTGCTGTATTTCAGAACAAACATCTAGAGATGTAACACAATCAACCAACTTAAATCTACAGTAATTTTTAAATCAATAAAATTAGTGATATTAAAATATAATGTGAAACTTATAATCAGCCCATTGTTTTCTGCTTTGGAAATTCTCAAAACCTTGGTGGAAAAAAATACCTTATGCTACTAAAGTCACATTATAAAATGATAAGAGACATACACAAAGCCTTTTCAAGATGGAAATTCTAAATGATGACTAGCTGTCTTTTTTCCAAGTTTTTGATAGCCACTCTTTAAAGACAGGAGAGAAATTCAACTAAATTTGTTAATAGAAAAAAAAAAAATAAATAAATGGAAAACTGTGCAATATACACTATATTGCCACTAATGACCGGCAACTTTCAATTTTAGACATTTTGTCGAATATTTAGAAATATACTTGACAGATTCTTCTGAAATTTCAGGATTGAAAAGAACAGGTATGACCTCATATTTAGCAATGTCGATTTGATAAGGAGGGCAATTAGGGGGCCAACAAAAAAATCAAAGAAAAAAAAATAATACTTGGGATCACCCTGTAAAATAAAATGCACGAAATGATCTATCGCTACCGAATATAAATAAACAGACATTGTGCAATATGTGTATTCTTTTGTGTAAGAATGTGTATTCTTTTGTGTATATTAATAGAGATATAGCGATTTATTTAAAAAAATTAAAAAATTCTTGCATGTTTTTTGCTTATAACATGCAGGGTTTTCAACCAAATTTAACTCCGGTTTCAGAAAAATTAGCAAAATATAGTAGAAACAGTATAGTGCAATTGGAATATAAATATATTAAATATTTTAGGAAATATGAGCAGTTGTATGAAATAATTTTTATCTGCGCATGTGCGAGCGATAACAAGGATCATTTTACATAATTTAATAGTCAACTCTATGGAGCAATGTATTAAAAAAATCTAGTCAAATATCGTAAAAATTCAGAAAGATATCGGCGTTAGAATGAGCAAATTATTAGTAGTTCTCTAAAAGCAGCTGAATGATAAGGGATTTTCCACAAATTGTCATTTTTAATTTTTTTAAATTTTCATTTTTTATTGATGCATTTTTTATTGATTGTTCTTCTTGGATAACCACCAGAATGAGCCTATACCATGATCAAAAGAAGTATCAAAATCGAAGCAATTTTTCCAAATCTACTCGCTGATACTCACTAAATACTAACTTTTATCTGAAAGTCAATTAATAACAAGTTGGAAATTGCTCGTCAAACGTGGCAAATGAGGTGCGTTCGTACTATAACTAGTTTTATAATTATTTTTTGCACCCCATATTGTACTAAATGTATAAGTTTTTGCACTTCATAAAGTGCATAGTCTGTAACATCATAAAAATGCACTTCCAATAATTTTTCCCTTATTCCCCGTAATGTAACGGAACACTTTTGACTGTCCTGTAATTAAACTATACATCCGATTTTCCTAAAATTTGAAATGGCTCAACAAAATTTTGCAACAATTATATCTTTAAAATTTCAGACCATTCGGAAGGCTGTAACATCATTAAAATGCACTTGTAATAGTTTTTCCCATTGGCCGTAATGTAAAGAAAAACTTTTGACTGTCCCTGTAATTAAACTATACATCCGATTTTCATAAAATTTGAAATGGCTCGACAAAATTTTGCAACAATCATATATTAAAAATTTCAGACCATTTGGTTGGGTAGTTTTTGCTCTGTTATATGCGGACAGACAGACGGACGGACAGACGGATGGACAGACGGACGGACTGAACGACGACTATAGGTGCTACGTATTTATATAATTACGAACGCACCTAAAAAATGACAATTTGTGTAAAATCCCTTATCATTCAGCTGCTTTTAGTAAACAACTAAAAATTTGCTCACTTTAACGCCGATATATTTCTGAATTTTTACGATATTTGACTAGATTTTTTTTAATAAGTTGTTCCATAGAGTTGACTATTAAATTATGTAAAATGATCCTTGTTATCGCTCGCGCATGCACAGATAAAAATTATTTCATACAACTGCTCATATTTCCTAAAATATTTAATATATTTATATTCCAATTGCACTATACTGTTTCTACTATATTTTGTCAATTTTTCTGAAACCGGCGTTAAATTTGGTTGAAAACCATGCATGTTATAAGCAAAAACCATGCAAGAATTTTTTATTTTTTTTTAAATAAATCGTTATATCTCTATTAATATACGTGTTATTCTTATACAAAATAATACACATATTGCACAATGTCTGTTTATTTATATTCGGTAGCGGTAGATCATTTTGTGCATTTTATTTTACCGGGTGATCCCAAGTATTATATTTTTCTTTGATTTTTTGTTGGCCCCCTAATTGCCCTCCTTATCAAATCAACATTGCTAAATATGAGGTAATACCTGTTCTTTTCAATCCTGAAATTCCAGAAGCATCTGTCAAGTATATTTCTAAATATTCGACAAAATGTCTAAAACTGAAAGTTGCCGGTCATTAATGGCAATATAGTGTATGCAGGGCTTAATTTCTAGCAAAAAAAGTACCAGAGTCCTAATATTCTGTGGTACTACCGTTATTAACAACTGAACTATAACCCTCCTCCCCCTCCCCCCCCCCCCCTCTGTCACTCAAATCAGCATACTTATATTTCATACATTATTTGCAAAATTTGAAGCATTTTTTTTTCTTTATCAAGATAAAAATTTTAAATATTATCAGCATAGTTGTCTGTCAACTATTCCACTTTTTAATTATAACTTTTTCCGAATAGTAAACTTCGCCTAATTTTAATGTTAATAAATTGCAGAATTCTGTGATTAAATAAAGTAAGGATTATGATTCAGAAAGAGTGTTAACACAAAAAAAAAAAAAAAAAAAAAAAAAAAAGGATAGTTTGCAGCTATGCATTTTTATGAAAAAATGAATGAAATTTATAGAAATTAGTATTTATATGCTGAAGAATGGAACAATGTTTTTCAATTTCCTATAAAAGGTGCATATCTTAAACTATAATTGACTCCTTCCACATAACATTTTTTTTTTGTGTGTGTGGCGAGTCCCTGAAAATCAGATTAAATAAAAATTTGACACTGTTATCAGAAAGATTTGATGCTTTTATAAAAAAAAGGTAAACGCTGCCCGACTGCTTTCTATCAGAATAACAATTAAACAAAAACATAATTTGCAGAACAAGTTAAAAAAGAAAATTTATTTCCTACCATGTTTAAGCCCGAGGAGGGACAGATATTAAGATGTTTCATTCAGTTAGTTCTACGTTTAATGTTACATTTTTGTTACAAATAAGTTAAACCAATTGAACATTAAAAAATAAAAATAAAATTCAAACAATATAATACTTTAAACAGCCTAAAAACTTTGTTTCCGTTCAAATGAAAGAGAAATAAATCTTGTGCTTTTTTTAAAGGTTTGTATTTTAGACGTGCCTTATGATTTTATGTACAATCATCATAAACATAATACAAAATCTGCAATACACATATTTACAATTAATAAATGGAAAAAGTATAGAATTTATTTCGCTTTCATTTGAACGGAATCCAAGATTTTAGGGTGTTTAAAGTATCATATTGATTGAATTTTATTTTTATTTCTTAATGTTCAATTGATTTAACTTATTTGTTACAAAAATTTAACATTAAACGTAGAGCTAACTGAATGAAACATCTTAATATCTGTCCCTTCTTGGGCTTAAACATTGTAGGAAATAAATTGTTTTCTTTTTTAATTTGTTCTGCAAATTATGTTTTTGTTTAATATGTCAAGTTTTTTAATAACTACTGCATTCAGACAAACTCTAAGATGAACTCATTTCAAAATTAACGGAATGTACCATCATTAAGGTTTGATTATCACATCACAATTTGTGATGTAATTTACCAATGATTAATTCAAAATGGTTCATGAAAGCAATAATACAGGTTATCGTTGCTTGGACAAAAACTTCCAGTCTGAGCATAAAAAATCAAAATTCTTAAATTTAGTTACCCCTATTTTCCACTTGGGAATGCTATGAATGCAAAAATAGTGTTATATCTTTAATGCTGATATTTAACAACAGTATAGCTGTTATACAGTAAGACATAAAAAAATGCCAGTTTTACTTAAAAATTTTTTTTTACTCTTTTTCCTTCCAGGGAACTATGTCAACACAAAAGGAAAGTTACCTAAGTTAAACTTCAGGTATTTATTTTGTGGCAACACCAGTCGTTTCTGTGCCAGGTAAAAAAATGACAAAAAAAAAAAAAAAAAAAAAAAGACCTCGAGGGAAAATTTTAGATAAAAAATGCCATAGACATAACGTTAAAAGTCCCCATCTTTTTAAAATTTACAAATAATGGACCCTATCATTGGTGACATCAAAGGCAACTCAATTCCGCGTACCAACCATAAATTGGATACAAATAAACCACACAGTTCAGAGACAGATAGGGAGGAAATGCGATGGTTCAGCATGAAGCTAAAAATGTAACCTTGAAATCAATTAAAACCTGTCATAATTCGGTCCAAACAATTGCGGGTAGCTTTGAAAACCACTCCCATTCCAAATAATTCAACCCTGGTTCCATGTGCTCGTCTTGTTTGGGCCGAATGATTTGAGCAATATCTGGCTTCATATTGCAAGCCGTTTTGATGCATGGTTCATCTCTTATACACTCTGAACTTTTTGGGTTTGTTTGTATCTAATTTGCGGTTCATACGCGGAGTTGAGTTGCCTGTGACGTCACACTGATGGGGTCCATTATTTTTTATTTCTTGTTGATACAAAAGAAATTGCCTATGAACAATACAACAGGCAACTATTGGCCAACAGGCCACATAAAACACGCAATTACACAGCAAAAATGTCCGTATGTAACACTGACATCATATTGACAATGTAACCGGAAAAATAAATTTCCCTTATTTGAAAATTTATTAACTTCTAAACATTAGAAAAATTCAATTTTTACGCCGTCTTAAAACAATAGAAACAGTTCAGAATTGGTTTCCAGCTAATATTACTTAACAAAATTAAAACTTCATCAATAAATAAATAAAAGAAAACATAAATAAATCACAAAGGTAATATCTTTTTAATCGAACTACGTGCTCATCTGTATGCAACTTATAGTCACACTTAAAAATCAGTATTGGTAAAATTTATTTAAATTTTTTGACATCATATTCACCTACTTTCTGTATTTACTCATATTAATGTTTCTTGTATTACTTCTATTTCCACTATGACACCATATTCATCTTATTTTTAATTCTTAAAAAAATTATTTTAACTTCATTTTTCACGGGGAAATCTTTCAACTGAAAATTAATTGCTGTAGACAAAAATTTATCATGGCTTTTGAATTTTTTTCAACAATAAGAAATAACGTTAAATTTTATGGGAAAATGTCCATTGATTCTCAATGAAAATAGCAAAATTTGTAATTATTAAGAAAAATATTTGAATAATTTAAATAAAACATAGCCTGTGCTACTTTCTGGGTTATAATCCACCCATATGCAAAGGCATTTTATCATCCATTTTCTGCCTTATATCAGACAAATGTTTTTACACTTTAAATTTATAATAGTATTAATATTAACAAAGAATAAAAAATGAGTGGCATCAGGGACAAAAAGATGGAAAGAAAAAACGAAAAAGTTATGATCTCCATAGGCTTTTCTATGTTAAATTAACATTGAGAAGTGACACTGGAAATAAATAAGTATTGCACTGCCACACAATACTTAAATACATGTCAGTTATATCTACTTACAAATGAAAATGATCTCATAAATGTGCAGAGCAGAGCCTGAGCATGGACAGAGTTCATGATACAAAATAAATAGGAAAATCATCAAATAACGTGATTTTTGTACTTGTACACAATAGAAGACAAAAAACTTCAAGCTGATGCTCGTTGTCTAAAAACAGAAAACATTCTTTTCAGGTAAGATATTTAAATAAAAAATTAAATAAACCAGCCAATTAAAAGCTATCCTACTGTCACAGAAGAAAATCAAACTGAAAGCAAATTCATTGTTCAGTTTCTTGAGTGGCGCAGTTTTCAACACGTTGCCACCATCTATGCTAGACATAAATTTGCAAATACTATTAGAATAGAAAAACATGATTTCTGTCTTCCCTTCATTCTGATCAAAATAGCATTAAAATGACTTGAAATAGAATATGATACATAATTTTGAAGGAAGAAAAGGTTTTTTTTCTATACATGAATAAATAAAATTTTGAATTTAAGACAGATTGAACTTGAGCCAGCCCATGTCTAAAAATTAATATAAAAATTGAGTCCATTTCATCTCCATCTCTTATTTGTGCGACACATTACATCACATATAAGTGTTTTGATAAAAAAGAATGCAAAAGCTTGGCAATGGGAAAGAAAGGAAAGGGTAATATAGGCTTAGGTTTTTTTGGAAGCACTACTGCACTGGGCTCCGGAGCCCTGTATTTATGAGCTGCGGTGAATTCCAAACAATATTTAAATATTTACCAAAAACAGAGAAGTACCGGAGCTGGGCTCCAGTGCAAATTAGGCCCTGCATAGGGAATTTATATTTTTCTACAATATCTTGATTCTCCAGAGAAGAATGAGAACTTTACCATAATTATTATCTTTTATTTTAAATTTTAGTACGAAAACATTCTTATTAAAATATTATATACACACAATCCGTTAGAAATCCACTAAAATATTGTAATGCCAAAAATTATATACATATTTCTTTGAAAATCAATTTAAATATAATAGTGTGGAAATAAGTAAAATATTTATTTTCATAATAAATAATACTATTAAATATTATAGTATATACCTGGATGTAAGGTATTGAGTTTATTCATAGTTTTACTGTGATCACTAAAATAAAATAAAAAATAAATTATTCACGAATATCATTCAGCATATTAAATATACAATAATAAACAAAAAATAACAACACATGCATTTAAAGTTCATTCTTAAAATACAGTGAAATATGTTTAACACAAAATTGAGGAGGCCGAAAATTTTTTAGTGTTAAAAGAATTTCGCATTAAAAGATTCTTAAAAAAAGTATGAAACTCATAAATATTTCCGACGTCGTCAAATTTTATTTCTATTTCCTTTTAATCTACTAGTAGGTTGAATCCATTAGAATAAAAGTCAAGTAAAAAAAAAATTTTTTTTTTTTTTTTTTTTTTTTTTTGGAAAAAATCATATCTTTTTTTGAAGTGTCTTTTTCAGCATTCTGAGATATAGCTTGTTTGAATCAAATAAGCAAAGCTGTCTCTAAATTTTCGTGCTTAGCGGTTGTAATACATTTTCTCTTTGGCTTAAACATACTGCGCTCAAACATTAACATAATGGGATCCCTGCTTTTTATTATTGTTGATAAAGTAGAATTCGCAATGCTGAACTCTTTGCAGACTTCTGTTTTCGTCCTTTTTCATCAACTGCATTAAGCAGCTTCATCTTCATTTGAAGCAAAATGGTAGTTTGTTTTCGCACCGATTTCTCAGCCATTTTGCTCATAAAACATGAACAAATTTAGAAAGAAATACGAAATATACTGATTTTCACCCAAAATTCACTAATTTCAACTCAAACTAACTTTTCGCACCGATTTCTCAGCCATTTTGCTCATAAAACATGAACAAATTTAGAAAGAAATACGAAATATACTGATTTTCACCCAAAATTCACTAATTTCAACTCAAACTAACTAGATCGAAAGTGAATTTTTTTCATGTTAAACGATTTTTGTTTCGAGTTAAAAGAAAAAAAAAAGTATTAAACTGCATTGTATACTGTCCAGACCGCTATATCATTTCATGGTAACCAATTTTTCATGTTAAGCATTTTCGTGTTAAACATATTTCATTGTATAATATATACAGTATGAATTCATATTCTTTGTTGAAAAGACCAAAGAAACTAGTCAGATGTGCCAGTTCCAAAACATTCTTCTATCTTATACATGTTAATACACAATGCCAAAATTAAATGACAATCTATATCATCATGAGGATTCTAAAGGTACAGGTTCGTTGAATTGTGTGCATTTAAAAAGGATATATACTAAGCTTCACATTTTTCAAATAAATAATTGAATTTCGGCACCCACCTTATTAAATTACTGCAACCAAAATTCCTAAACCAAAGAGCATGTGAATCTGTTGGGCAGTATATACCCAAGCCTAATAAGGATCTACTTATATGAAGGTGTAACAGAATATGAAGTTTGATTAAATTCCGTGCTTGAGATATTACTAGCACTAAAATTGAGTAAATACTGAAAAGGACAGCATAACAGCGCCACCTGTGGGGGCGATTTTGTTAGAAAATGCTCTTTTGTTTTCAAGAACATCCACCAGATGGCAGCATCAGACAACCTTTTTTATTTGATCTACTGTGACAGACACTCAGTTTAGTGAGTGTTGCTCCTTCCCTTATAGCAGTTTGGCAGCAAAATGCTGCTTGATTAAAAAAATCCAATAATATTCCAAAGGAATATAATATGATAAAAAAACTGCAACAAGCCATAGTTCAAAGTATTTCTTTGTGTTTGTAAATAGTCTTATACATCTGTTTTGTTTTATTGTGAAGTGTGATCCGTATTTTGACCAGCATATATATTATTCTAGTGTATTCAATCTTCTAATAAATGTTTTTTGTTCATCCTAAGAAGAATATATTTCTATTGAAACACATCAAAACATAAAGGTAAAACTTTTAACTTTTTTTTATTGTTTACCTATTGAGGAATTTCGTATTCATGCCTTCCATATGGAATAACATTCCAACAGTCGATTATGAGACTGAAGTTATCTCAATTTTAAATATAATAATATGAAAAAAGAAAATATAATATAATTAAATTCAAAGAAATAATTATTTTCTGAATGTTGGTATTTTTCTTAAGTGAATGATATAAAAGAAAATTCAAAGAATTGTTCTTATTTTGAAATCAAAAGTATTGTGTATTGATAAGAAAAGAAATTATTTTGCCAATTTCTTATTGAAATTTTATTATACAAGTTGCAAATGTAAATTTATGTTTTAAACAAAGAATTGAACATTTAAGAACAGTTTTTCTGAAATCAAAAGTAACTTCAAAAATTGTTCTCAAGAATTTTATTTTGTTCTTATTTCATCATTAGCATTATATTTGAGTTTATAATTGTTGTTTTGATGTATTAATAAAAGAAAAAGTTTTATTTTCTGTGAAATAAGCAAATATTATTATATCATAATGTCTAGTATTAAAGAATCTCATTATGTTGATAAATTAACTGATGACAACTATTCAGTTTGGAAGTTTAAAATAGAGCAATTGTTAATCAAAGAAGGTCTGTATGATGTTGTATTTGAACCTAAAAAGGAAAATGATGATAATTGGGTAAAAAATGATAGAAATGCTAGGGCATTAATTTGTTTAAATATCTCAGATTCACAAATTGTTCATGTCAGACATGCTAAAAGTGCTAAAGAGACATATGATCAATTGAAATCTGTTCATGAAAGAGTAAATTTAACAAATAAACTTTATCTTCTTAGGAAGCTGTATTCCATTAAATATAATGAAAGTATTAAAATGCAGGATCATATTAATTCTGTCTTAGAATTAGCAGAAAAATTAAGAAGTATAGGTGAAGTAATACAAGATGATAATTTAATAGCTATTTTGCTCTGTTCCTTACCAAATTCTTATAGTACCTTTATAACTGCTATTGAAAGTAAATATGAAACAGATTTATCATTAAAATATGTTCAAAACAAATTAATTGATGAGTATCTTAGAAGAGTTGAAACTAAACAAATTTCAACAAAATTTGAATCTATTGCTTTAAAGGGTAATAGGGATAAACCAAAGCATTTGAATAAGCAAAAATTTTGTTCTCATTGCAAAAAGAATAATCACAACCGTGAAGATTGTTTTCACTTAAAGGCTAATAATACTAACAAAACAAAACCAAATTTCACCCAAGATAGATCACGTCAACAGTTTAAAAAACCAAACAATTTCTCTGCCTCTACTGCTAGTCAAAATGAAAATCTATTAGATTCTCAAAACTATCATGAATTAATGGAAGAATCAAATTCTTCGAGTTTTGTTATGAAATCTCAACAAAATGGAAATAAAAACAAAAATTTGTCTTTTGTTATTGATTCAGGTGCGTCTGTTCATTTAGCTAATTCCTTGGAACTGTTCTCAGAATTAAAAAGTTCGAATAAAGATACAATTACAATTGCTAATGGAACTAAATTAACTGCAAAGGGAAAGGGTAAATGTACTTTTAATATTGAAACACTTAATGGTCAAACAAATAGAGTTACATTAGATCATGTGCTTTATGTTCCCGAGTTGGATAGTAATTTATTATCTGTCCAGTCTTGTACTGAGAAAGGTTTTGTTGTGACATTTAAAGATGATATATGTTTAATTAAAAAGGGCAACATCTTAGTTGCAGATGCAAAAGCTGATGAGGGGTTATACAGATTAAAAATAATACCTACAAATGAAAAGGTATATAGTGCTTCAGAAATATTACCTGTTTGTTCTAATGTTAACTGCATTCTAAAATGGCACCAAAGGCTGGGCCATAGAAATTTGGAATCCATCAAGAAAATTCAAAAGGATGATTTAGCTTTAGGTATTACTGTGAATAATTGTTCTCATAATACTGAATGTTCAAGTTGCATAAAAGCTAAGCTAACAGAAAAATCATTTCCAAAAGAAACACAACACAGAAGTAAAAAACCACTTGATTTGATATACAGCGACGTATGCGGTCCTGCAGAAACAAAAAGTATGGGATCAAAAAGATATTTCGTTACATTTATTGATGATTACTCTCGTTATACACAAGTATATTTTATTTCTTCTAAAGATGAAGTATTTGATAAATTAAAAGAGTATGTTGCATCAACAACAAATAAATTTAGATTGCAGATTAAATCCTTGCGTAGTGACAATGGAACAGAATATTGCAACGAATCTGTCAAAGACTACCTTAAAAACTTAGGAATAAATCATGAAACAACGACGCCATATTCACCGTCCCAAAATGGAGTCGCAGAAAGAAAGAATCGCTCGCTTATTGAAATGAGTAAAGCCATGCTTATAAATGCTAAATTGCCAAAAACATTCTGGGCAGAAGCCATAGCTACAGCAGCCTACTTACAAAATAGATTACCCACAAAATCAACTGAAAAGACACCATATGAACTGTGCAATGGGCATAAGCCAAATTTGAGTCACCTTAAAGTATTTGGATGCAAAGCATATGCGTATGTTCATAAACAGAAGAGACAAAAATTTGACGAAAAGGCCACTGAAGGAGTCTTTGTTGGTTACGATTTAAGAAGCAAAGGATACCGAATTTATATAGGCGGTAGAAAAATAGTGATAAGCAGAACAGTGAAGTTTTTTGAAAATATGAACTGTGAAAATGTCTTTAAAGAAAATCCTGAAGAGCAAATCTCAGATTTAATGCATTTAAATTTTTCAGAAGAAAATCTTGAAAATGATAGTGAAGCTATCCAAATAGAAAATACTGCAGAAGAAATAAAAATGGATGAAAAATCAGTAGATAGCCCAACAACTGAAGAAAGTGAAGATAATTTCCAGAGAAGAATATCTAACAGAGAGACTAAAGGAATTCCACCAGAAAGATATTCTTACAAAACTGAAGACAGTTATTCCAGAAATCAAGATCCTGAAACTTTTAAAGATGTTTTACAATTACCAGTAAAAGATCAACAGAAATGGTTTCAAGCTATGAAGGAAGAATTTAACTCTTTAAAGGAAAATGAAGAGTTTGAGCTTGTTACTTTACCCAAAGGCAAGCACGCCATTGGCTGTAAATGGGTTTACAAAACAAAACGTAATGAAAATGGAGAAGAAATAAAATGCAAAGCACGATTAGTTGCCAAAGGTTTCGCTAAAAAATTAGGTACTGATTATGATGAAACCTTCTCTCCTGTCGTCAAACATACAACTATTAGAGCTTTTCTGACCTGGGCAGCTTATCATAAAGCCAGAGTATTTCAAGTAGATGTTAAAACAGCCTTTCTACATGGTAAACTAGATAATAAAGAATTATACATGCATCAACCAGAAGGCTTTCATGATGAAGAAAATAAAGACAAAGTCTATAAATTAAAAAAGGCTATATATGGTCTTAAACAAGCCGACAAGTGCTGGAATGAAGAAATAGAGAATACTCTAAAGGCATATGGATTTAAACAAAGTGAAGCTGATCCATGTTTGTTCATAAAAGAAAAATCAAAGAAGACAATTTATCTCATACTGTATGTAGATGATATGCTGATGAGCTCAGAAGATGAAAATGAAGTAATAAATTACTTAAAGAAATCTTATCCCATAACATCACTAGGAGAAGCAAAATACTTCTTAGGTATAGAAATTTACAGAAAAGAAGATGGAAGTTATTTACTTTCACAAAGAAGTAAAATAAATCAATTAGTTAAGGATTTTCAGCTTGAAGAAGCCAAACCAACTTACACCCCAATGGAAACTAACTATTACAGTTTAGATAAAGAAAATCTTTTATCATCTAATGATAATTATAGACAAGCTATAGGAAGTCTTTTATATATTTCCTCATGCACAAGACCTGATATTACCGCTCCTACACACATACTAAGTCGAAGATGCAATAATCCAAGACAAAAGGACTGGAATGCTGTTAAGAGGGTAATAAGATACTTAAAAACAACGAAAGACCTTGATCTCCACATTTCTTCAAAAGAATATCCTAATATAGTTGCATACTCAGATGCAGACTGGGGACAAGATGCTACAGACAGAAAATCCACCTCAGGAAATGTAATCTTCTTAGGCAATAGCTGCATTTCTTGGTTCTCGCGAAAACAAACATGTGTGACGTTATCGTCAGCAGAAGCTGAATATGTGGCACTGTCACAAGGAACTCAAGAGGTGCTATGGATCTTAAAATTATGTAAAGATCTCAATTTACAACAACATTTTCCCATTAGAATTTTTGAGGATAACCAATCTACAATTAAATTGGTTGAAAGTGAAAAATTTAAATCTCGCACTAAGCACATTGATACAAAGTATCATTACATACGAGATTTAAAAACTAAAAATGTTATAGATGTCAAATATCTATCAACAAATGAAATGATAGCAGATATAATGACGAAGCCGTTGCCAAAGGCCAAATTTGAACTTTGTAGAAACCTTATCCACCTGGTGTCAGATTCTATCACAAAACGGGAGAGATGTTAGAAAATGCTCTTTTGTTTTCAAGAACATCCACCAGATGGCAGCATCAGACAATCCTTTTTTATTTGATCTACTGTGACAGACACTCAGTTTAGTGAGTGTTGCTTCTTCCCTTATAGCAGTTTGGCAGCAAAATGCTGCTTGATTAAAAAAATCCAATAATATTCCAAAGGAATATAATATGATAAAAAAACTGCAACAAGCCATAGTTCAAAGTATTTCTTTGTGTTTGTAAATAGTCTTATACATCTGTTTTGTTTTATTGTGAAGTGTGATCCGTATTTTGACCAGCATATATATATTATTCTAGTGTATTCAATCTTCTAATAAATGTTTTTTGTTCATCCTAAGAAGAATATATTTCTATTGAAACACATCAAAACATAAAGGTAAAACTTTTAACTTTTTTTTATTGTTTACCTATTGAGGAATTTCATATTCATGCCTTCCATATGGAATAACATTCCAACAGATTTACACCAAAATCTAAACAGCAACAACTTATGTCAACGCCTAACTGAATCTTAAGTTTGATGAAAATTCGTGCATTAGTTCTTGAGATAGAACTATTGCAGAAATCATGAAAAATACAGTATAACAGCACCACCTGTTGGTCGATTCATAACAAAAACTAATCAGCACCATTTTATATGAAGGTGTAACTGAATCCAAAGTTTTATTAAATACTGTGCATTAGTTCTTGAGGTAGAGTGACCGCAAAATTTTTGTCACTCACAGACAGATATTATCTAAAAACAGCCATATTGTGTTCAGGAGCTTCTTAATTGGATAAATCCATCAAAAACCAGAAGTCGAAATTTTTCATGAATCCAATACTTTCTTCTTGTAAAGACAGAAGAAAGTAATTAAATATGAATGATTACAAAACTTAATTTAGGAGCATATTTTGGTCACATAATAAGCAATATTTTACTGAAGTATACATATAATAACCGGGCTTTACCTAGCTAGATAATCAGTTCTGGAGCAACACTGCCTTCAGCGGCATATATCTGGGCTACATCCATCTAAGACATAATTAATTTTTTAGAAGAATAATTTTCATCATGCCTATGTTAAAAGATTTTCTTCTTAACTGAATGTACTTTACTTCAATAAATTGTTGGAGAGATGGGAGAAGATCAGTTCCATACTTCTTTAAAAAAATTGTCCATTTATCCTGCAGTTTTAAATGAAAATCCAATGAAAATTGAAAACCAAACAAAGAACGCAAAATTTTGAAATATATTAAATTTAGGCCAACAATTTAAACTTTACATTAACAGAAAGCTAAGCGCACTACAAACTAAAAAACAAAATAAAGGATTTATCGTTTCATGCAGATTTTCCGTATATGCGAGATCTGCCTTAAAAGGTTGCACAGATACATAGGCAAAACAAATACGTACATTATACACTAACAAAGTCACATCTAAAAAAAAGTTATAGGTCTTTTAATAAATAAATAAAAAATATTTGCAAAAAAGGACACTTTAATTTCTGACCGAAACATAAATAATCACAAAGTGACTTTTGTTTCCTTCTTTAAATTAAAATTAAAAAAAGTATGCATCAATTCATTCGAAATAATACGATATAAACTACGAAATGAAAGAATAAAAAACTTTATTTCCTGCAAAAGCAGAGTCCTCTACGAAAGGATTTCCCCTTCTCTGATATTCTAAAAATAGACCAGAGTTCATAGCATAGCAAATGATAAACTGAAATTGATTAGAGGCAAATGATGTCACATGTGTTCTTACATGAAAAATTGATAAGTTCCAAATTTTTGACTGCTTTCCAATTTGTTCAGAAATTTTCAGGAATGATAAATGATCTTTGAATCACAGAATAACAATGAGAGAAAAATCGTGGTACAAATCCTTACATATTAAATATATTCAAACACTTTAAACAGTTTGTGAACATTTTTTTATTGTAAATTACTAGGAGGGTTCTGCCCCCCTGCTCGCTATGCTCACCAACCCCCGCGTAATCGCTTTGCAACTCCATTCGGTATCGGGAAGCAATCACTATTTTCTAGCCAACCCCAGATGTAATTGTTTCGTGTTTCCATTCTTGATCGCTTCGCGATCCCTTGTTTTCTATGCATTCAATTTTTAGATTCCACTTGGTAAAAACACGATCCTCTCCAACTCCTGACAATTTTATTTCCTTATCTCCAAGCCCGTAATCATTAGAGCTTACAGAGTGTTTCATAGTCATAAGAATTATTAAATATAAAATCATTAAAAAAAGGTGACATTTACAATTTATTTGAATCATTGCAAATTTATTAAAGTTATTTGGATTTTTTCTCCTTATCTTTGTAATGAAGTTTCTAATTTGTAGTTACAGTAAATAATCTTATCATATAAATCTCCTCTCCTCCGAAATTTTCACTTTGCCGCCTTTTCTCCGCTAACATATATGTGTAAAATTATATATATAGTGTTACGAATATTGTAAATAGTATTGTTTGTGCTTAAAAATAAAGTAAATAGTTCAATTAAGCTCTATTCATAAGCTAATATTAGTTTTTGTTGCATTGAAATATCTCAATTTGTTGATTTTCTGCACGCAAGTAAACCCTATTGGATTTCAATGCAAGTCTATGGAAATTTGGCGAAATACTGGAAATAGCGCCAAGTTGGCATCACTTTTGGTGACATTTGGCATCAGAGATGGTCCCCCCCCCCTCCCCCCCGGTAACCCCCATTATCGGCTCAGAAAGTTCTGACCAATCAGGTGTGTTTTGCGGTATCTACGCAGATTTTCATTGGTCCATTTCCAAAGCGTTACTTTTTTTAATATATAGGATATTTCTTAAACTAAATGCTTTTTGACAGCAAAAAATATTTTATGTAACTTACAAGTTTGAATTCGGCAATCAATTAAAAAGAGCAATTTTCATAGAAATTAACATAGATGTTAAAGTTCGATATTTGATACCTGTTTATATGTATAAGTGAGTGCAAGCATAAATTCTGAACATTAAAATTGACATAAAAAAAATATATATATTAAATTTGACTTTAAAAAAATTGTAACTCAAATTAGACACACTCAAAACATACATTTTAATGGTAACTAAAGGGTATATCTGACACAACTTACATTTCAAATTTGTCATCCAGGACAAACAGCATTTTCATAGCAACTAATATAGAAGCTAAAGCTTGGTATTCAGGAGGGACATTTTCAAGTTTAGGAGCAGTAGCATAATGAACCTTTTCTTCTTTATATCTTTCTATTATTTTCTTAATTATGGGCAGCAGATCACCTAATTAAAGAGGGGGAAAAAAGTTACTTTGAATCATTTCTAAAATAAAACAATTGAAGAGCAATGTTTATACACAATCTTATGATTGTGTTAAACACGAGTGTCAAATTCAAAAGAAATATTTATGTATTAAAACCCCCCCCTTTTTTTGTAGATAATTTTCATAAATTAAGAAAATATTACTTAAAATTAAGTAATACAAATATTATAAAATTAAATATAGTTGAAATTTAAGAGGAATTGTAAAAACAAATCAAACTAAAAAATCCTGATTTTGTAAAATTAAAGAATAACTTAAATTTTTCATAAAAATATAAATTTTACATGAAAACACAACGAATTAGTTAACAAAAATACATTTTATGTCATTAAATATTTGAAATATCTTTGAATATCTCACTATCAAAGGGTAAAAAAATCTTGAAAATTATGAATCTTTCTAAAATGAATTAGCAAGATAATGATTTTACTCAGATGTTCACTAAATTTTGAAAATAAATTTCTAATATTTTTCTCTAATTAATTACACTCATAATTTCAACTTACAATAAATAGCATTTTCTCCAATTACCAAAACACAGAGTTTTAGAATAAAAGTACAATCAACAACAAGCACACGAAATTTTTATATTAAATTATGCATTTTATAAATTTGGAGTTATAAAACTATTCTGCCACATTAAACATATTTATTTTCTTCAATGAAATCTTATGATAAAGTCAATATCTTAATTCTAATAACACTTTCATGTTGTAATTCTTCCTGCCACCCCACCCCTCCAGAAAAAAAAAAAAAAAAAAAAAAAAAAAATAAATAAATAAATAAATACATACAATGAGGAAGATATGTTGTAGAAAACATATCTTTATTTTGCATAAAATATTATTTGTTATTCAATTTGTACATAAAATATTAAGCTTCTTAATGTAAAACTGTGCAAACTTTATACTTTAAGCAGCTTAAGTTTTTGGGGGAAAGAAAAATGAAGGTCTTTTTTAAAATGTAGTTCTAAGTAAAAAAAAAAATATATATACTAAAAATGTGAACCATAGAAAAAGAGAAACCTAGAAAATGTACAATGTAAATTAAAATAATTCTGTTGGTTACTAAAGTAAAATAAATGTTGCATACTTCTAACACCTAAATTTAAACAAATTAAAATTTGAAATTATTGTCATACATGGAAAAAAAAAATTAAGAAAGTTGTTTGTAGAATGAATAGAAAATAGATTTTAGACTATAATATATTTTGTAACATAATATTCATCAAGTTTCAGGGGGGGAGGAATTAAATGATAATTAAATTGTTGTTAGTCTAGGAAAGTGCCACAACATTTTCCTTAGAAGAAAAGTTACCACAGCCCTGACAGAGGATGGAATTAAACTTTAAAAATCATATTCCAACATTAATAACAGGACTAATTTATAGTATGGATACAACAATAAATTCAACAGTGAAATATTGCTTAAAATTTTTTCAATGAGAAAAATTTTACAAATTACTTAAAAGAAGAAATACCAAATACTAAACATGATGATCTCTCCGAGCCTTCAGACCCAAATTGTACACATGTTAGTATCTGGACCAAATGCATGAAGAAATAAAAAATATACTAACTTGGCAAATTTAAATCTGTTAAAAGACATGTAGCAGCGAGGAAAACAGATGGTTCCTTATATTCAGGCAATTTTATGAAGTGCATGATTTCACGTGATGTCTTTAATATGGAATATGCATCAGGAACAATATACTAAAAAGTAAAATAATTCAATATAAGTTACATAAAAAAGTAATATTATACATACACTAGGGGGCTCCGACTCCTGCTAGCTACATCCACCAAACCCCGTTCAGGCTTCACAGCCTCTAAAAACATAGTAATGTGCTCTGTTTAAAAAATATTAATAGGTTACAGAAGATTGAATGATATTATCACTATAACGGTGGCTATCTTCTGTAATCAGGTTGCCATGCTTTTCCATTTGAGTGGGATATTTTTCAGTTACCATGGCCTCATACATTGCTGTCGTAACAATTGACTGTTGCTTTCGGGATTGATAAGTAAAATCAATTATGCATTTTGAAAATCAGCGTGTATAAAATGGTTAATTAAAAAATGTTGTTATCTTTCTGATTTGACGCTATAAACAATATACTTCTTTTAGTTTCGAGGTAAAAAAAACTCTGCTTGGGAATAGCTTTCAAAACCACAGTATTGAAAAGCGTTGTGTTTTTAAAATTTTAAGCTGGTATTTTATGTTTAACTGTTTAGATCGAGTTTTAGATATTTTCAGGAACAGGTATTGCTTATTCATGAATTCTTTCTTTATTTTAATACAACCATCATGCATATTTCACAATGTATATTGCTTATATTAATTAACTAGAACATCCAAATTTTCTAAAATGTATTTATCAGAAAGTAATTTGCACAAAATAAAACAAAAGTATTTTGCAAGTACATTTACCTGTATTTACGCTGTATCAAATGATGTAATGAATAAACAAATTTGTAGTCGCACTATTTTTACACCATGATGACACCAGGTTAACACTGTCCGGAAAGAAAATAGTTTTTAATGTATTGTTCCAATATATGATGTAATTTTCACTATTAAATGAATTTCTCATGTAATAATTTATTTATTTTAAACTTTTTTCTCTTTTAAGATTCACAGGTACATATATTATTTAATTTAAAAGTGAAATATTATAATTTCAGAAACAGAATATCGAAATATTATAATTTGAGCTTTTTAAACATAACTGCCATTTAAATATTCACCATTAAAATTTTTCACATGTAATTATTTATTTAATTATTTTAAGAATTTTAAATATGGTGATATTTAAAATTTGTGAATTTTACATGTGATGCAATTATCACTTTTAAATGCGTTTCATGTGTAATAATTTTATTATTTTAAAGATTTTATACTTTTTTAATATTTACGTGTAGTTTGGTGTAATTTTCCCTATTTTCTGCTTTTAACACATGATCATTTAATTCTTATTTTAAAATTTTCTTTATGTTTTTAATAATTTCACTTGTGAATTTTAATTTGAAAATGGCAACAGAAACAAATTTAATTTTTATATTTTCAAATTTGCATGAAAAATATAATTTTAACACAATATTGTTTCACTATGGATTGAAATAAAGATAATTTCAATTTGCAAATGACGAAAAAGAAGAAATATATAATAATCCCTATAATTTTCCCTGTTCTTCCCTTTTTCCACAAAAATGGAGTAATTTTCTTACCATCATTAGAGAAATCTCATTAAAATTAGAAAAAAATTAATATCTCGAAATCTAATTCAAATTTTTAAATTCTAATACCTGTTATGTCACCTGTGGATCAATACAGGTAATTGGTGTTAATTTCATTCCAAACCTTCCATATTTCAGGAGAAATAGCCATGAAACATAACCAGTTGTTTCATAAAATCGTTTAATTAGGATTTTATATATATAGGGTAGATATATGGATACAATAAAATAATTTTTAAGCTATTGGTTAAGAACTGATCTAAAAAAAAACTCTGAAAAATTAACATTGCATGTAACATACTGTTGCCAGGAAGACATAATATAGTGTCAATTAAAGAAGGAAAGAAAGGTGTGATTTTGCTCCATCCAACAAATCAGTTCACAAAAAGACATTAAATATTTTAAATTATATATAATGAAACAGATATCTATACTAATAAAAGAAAGTTTTACCCTTTGTGTCTGTTTGTGATGGCTAGCGTAATTTACTGTACATACAAGGCTGAAAACTTGGGTGAGGGTAGTCTAAGTCTTAATCCTGGAGCACCTGAGACTCAGAATTTTAAATTTCTGATAATTAGCTGAGTTATTAATTCAAAATCGCAATAACTTCTCACATAAAAAACACCTATTTCCTTTTGAGATGTCAAAAGTGCTCATGCATGCCCAGAAACCGATTTGCACAGCTGTACTATGATAAACTGAATGCTGCGATTTGGATAGGAGGGGAGGGGGGGAGAGGAATTTATTGCTGTTTTTTTTAACCTTGAATGGTCGAACTATACATAGTTAAAAACAGAAGACATATTCTGAAAGAACACACTTTTATGTTTCTATGTCTTAAATACTGTAACTAGCTTGAAAAAAATGCCAATGTAAACCTTTGAAAGTTTTTTTTTTTTTCAAAATGGGTCATTTTCATAGTTTTTTTTTTTTTTTCTCCCATATGGCATTGTTTTCCTATGACACAATTTTGGAGGTACCAATATGTATGTAACGCTGAGACCTTCTTCTCTTTGAAGGCACAATTGTTTTTCAAAAATACAAATTTTAACACTTTCGAAAACATTTGTGACTGCAGGTAATGAGCCTTAGGAAGATTATAATTTTTCTATGGTAAAAGTGCCTAAAAGTTTGTTTTTTGACACAATTTTTTCAGAGCATCTCTGCAGACTGGATTTACATGACCTTTTGAAATTTACATGAAATTTTGAAGTGTTCAGATGAGTACAAGTACAAAATAATTATAATCTTTATTTTTCGACGAAAATAGAAACCAAGGGTTTTGACACGGTTTTGCTCAACTTCGGCTCAAGTTTTTACTACAAAATATGCATTTTTTTTCTTTTTTTTTTTTCTTTCTTTAATGAATTTTTAAAGAAGGCTTTGATACAGTTAAATTTTTAATCTATTAAAATATCAGAGAAATCGAATGATAAGAACTATTTTTTGTTAACGAACCAAGCCAAAAACTAGAGATATCAATATTTGTTAATATTTTTTCTCATGGGGTGTATAACAATCATATTTATGACTGCTGAAAATCTTAAAAAGTTCAGACAACAAGTACCAATTATTTTTAACTGTGAAATATGCCAAATGAGAAAAAAAAATCTTTTTTCTAGACAGTTTCACACAGGCTACAAAAATATTAAGTTTTAAACTCCTAAAAATTTCACACAGTTCAGATAACAACGATTATTTTTTTTAAAAACATTTAAAATACCGAACGACCTCTCCCCTGCACCTCCCTCCCTTTTTAGGGCATATTTTTAAATTATTCACTGACATAAAAAAACAAAATATGCAAAAAATAAAATAAAAAACATCATATGCTTTCAATTTTCCTTGCAACTCTGCAAAACATTAAAAAAAAAAAATATCAAAATTAACCCTTTGAAGAAAATTTATTCCTCAAAGTCACCTTTTTTCATTCTTTATGTGTATTTTGCTGCAGGATTAACATTACACATATTTTGATTAAAAAAAATATACTTAATTTTATACAATAGCTCTGAAATTTTAATATTATGTATGAAAGGATAAAAATAAGTAAATAAAAATAAACCCCTTTTTAAAAGATAAATTCTTTTTTAAATTCAAAATTTAAATTTTTAAATCAGGAAATCCAACTTATTTTTCATAGACTCTTAAAGCAAATAAATAAAAATATTTTCTTCATCATAAAAATCTTTGACACTGATTGATATTTATGAAACAGATTTGGAAAAGAAATTACCCTTTGTTGACATAAGACAGTCATCATAAAACATATTAAATTATCTTGGAAGCAACATTATATTTATAGCATAAACAAACTGAGTTTTTCAGGCTATGCTAGATAATTTAAGAATGGAGTTATAAACAACAAAGGAGTGATTTCAGAGCAATAAACCAAAGTAAATATGTTAGTTCAATTAGTGTCAAAGTAGAAAATTGATAAGCAGTAAATCATAATTAACTTTTCTCTGATTTGACACTTCAGATTATGAGTACCTCATAAATAATATTTAACATTTAAATTAGAATTAGCTCTTGTTGTGCAATCATAAGTTCAGACTCTTTATCTCCACATAAAAAACAGTTCCTCTGCTGGAAAAGGTAATAACTATCTGATTAAAATTGCGGTGCAGAGGGAAGGAGAGGGCACATTATGATGCAGTCGGATTATGGAGCTTCGGCTCCTACCATCTTCCAAGTCACTGGACCTGACTTCAGATGATATCATGTATTATTACAGTAAATAAAGTCAGGTTCAGCACAAACTGCCTCATCTTCTTGTAAGGCCATGACTACTACACTCACATAATATGAAATACAAGCGGAATCATTTCATATATATATACTAACTTTTAGCTGATGATCGAGTATCAATTTGATTCAGGTAGAGTCATATTTAAGGGTGAAATAACCAGTTTGAAAATCAAAATTTTTCACTCAGGATTTCAATGCAGAAAAAAAAAAGTAGTAAATAGTTACGCATAAATCAGTGATATTTACAGTTAATTATCAATATTTTAGCATAAAAATTATGCAGTCATTGAAAATATATCGCCCCTCTCCCCACCATATTTCCTGTTGCAGTTATTTCGAGCCTTTTTACTACTATATACCAGGTTTTCTTTTAAACCTATTTTTCACACATATTTCAGACAAAATCGAGTTAAAGATTCAATCATACAGATTTAAGGATTATCATGGGCCTGCTAGTATATTCAGACAACAAAAGAAAGATTATTAATGAATGATTATATGGATTTTCTGTGAATCAAATTTTAGGAAAAATCTTAGCGATGAGTTATACAAAAACTATGGACTACTGGCTGTTGATTATTTTTGAAGCCTTAACTAATGACAGTTTGAAAAAAAAATTTTCAAGAACTATTAATTAGAATTCTGTTAGGTAATAGAAACTTTAAAATATTTAATTAGTTACTTTAAAATATTTAATTAGTTAATATTAATTATTCAAAATTCACTTTCAGTTAAATTTTACTTACAAACAATTTTATTTATTCTCCAAAAAAGATCGTTAATAAATATCAATAATAAATCTTAATTTTAATACTTTCAGCAGAAATAAATATTTTTATAATAATTTTCCAATATAAAATTCAAATTTTAACATAACGATCTTTTATTTAAATCTTTTATCATTCCGTGTGGCAACAAGTCAAACAGCCAATCCACTACTTTCGCACCCAATGAAAATTTCTTGTGAGCATCCTTCCTGGCGTTTCTCTCTCTCTAACGGCAGATACCATGTGAGGAGGTCGCAATTTTTTATCCCCGGGATGCTTCGGCTGTTACAACGGCACGATGTCTGCTATTACTTTTTACCACTAATCTTGTTTTCAGAAATAATCAGTAGTAATTGAAATTAAAATAAGGTTATATTTATAATATCAAATAATTATCTTAGTGCAATCGTTTTAACCTGCTCAGATGGATCTTTGGAGTGAAAGAAAGAGTTCGAGCATGATTGTAATGAATTATCCATATAACTCTGAAGATTGCTATGATTCTTTTACAAAGTGATGTCTATTGTTTCATCTCATATTTATCCTCATATACGAATGCTCGTCACAGAATTTTTCGTATTTTGAAATGTGATATTTTCAATTCAACAAGGTGCCTTTGATTGGAAGTGGTGATGCTGTTATTCATACTTCGATCCTGCAGAGTTTACATAGGTAATATGATGGCTTATTATTCATTACCTCAAGAATCAAATGTGTGTAGAGACTTATTCAAGACAACAACAATGAGATTTTTGCTTAAAATACTTAATATCTACTTCGGCTAATTAAGAGACTATTATATCATATACTGAATCATACTAGCAATACTGAATCTTGTGATTTTGATTCTCCTAACGTGTGGAAATAATGTCGGAATTATCTTCTGAACTGTGAATGTTGCCTAAGATAACAAAGCTAATTGGCATTCCTACTAAAGAAAAACTGATCACAATATTTATAATTTTAATATAATAGTTATATATAATTAAGATGTAATAAACCGTTATACTGTTTCTGGTACTAAAGATATGGGTAAGTGTACACTTTTCCCTCCCTCCCTCCCTCCCCCCATTTACTTAATTTGAAACATGATATACAAATATAATAAAATTATTTGATATTTATATCCATTTGTTTGTTTCATTTTGTGTTTATTTTGTATAGTATATATAGTATAATGTGCCAAAGGATCAATAGAGTTAAGCAAATAAATATTAAAAATTAAACACTTTGATTGATAAAATAATCTTCAATAATATTATTTTGGTACTTCTGCATTTATAAGTTACGATAAGGGTTTTCAGATGGATGTTACAACTGTTAAGTTCAGGTGAGTACTGCTTTAAAATTATTATTTGTTATCCATCATGTATTTTTCTTTTAATGCAATGTACTGCATTCTATTTTCCCACTTAGATCACGAGCTTCTTCTTTAAAATCAATTAAAAATCAAATACTTCTCTCTTTAAAACCATTAATATATCTTTTTTTTAATTATTTAACAAATTCTTAAGCTCAATTGAATAATTTTGCAACAAGAAGTTTATAAAATTAAGTTGAAATAAATACAGATGAGATCAAATATACATTAAATGTGCATTTAAATAAAATATCTGTAAAAATATGATACTGAATAAAACAACACAAATTAGGATATAAAAAAAAAATCAAAGAAACACTAAATTGCTCATACTATAATAAAGTATGATTAATTCAGCACATCACAGGATGACAAACTAGTGATCTTTTGACAGGGATTATGGGAGTTTGTTCCTCACTAGAAAGTAATAAAAGATCTTTTTTACATGGTCTGAAAATCAAGATTACTTCTTTTTAAATGATATTTTGAATTCGTACAGTGAGAATTCTCACACTACTTCTTTTTCACCAGTTAACATTGATACTGATGCTTTTGTTTTTTTTTACCAGCCCACGAATCTTATATTGGCTTTTACCACCAGTCAGAACATACCTTTTGATTTCATGAACGTATGGCTTCCGAAAAAATTAATCATTTGTCGGCACTTCATTTCACCCATTGTCTTTGGGAGAAGACAATTGGAAGATCCATACAAAAATGATGGCACCTAATATTTTAAAGTACAAGTTCTAAACATTTGCCATATGCCCCACTTCGATATTAGAAATAACACCTTTAGAAGAAATGTTCATTCTATCCATGACCAGCGAATGGATTTTCTTGGGTCTTTTTCTATGTTTATTATGTGCTGACATTTTTTTACCACTTTTCCAAACAAATAGAGCTGTTCCTGATTAAGTGACATACATGCCAATCTGTGGCTCTTACTAATTATATTGTTGATTTTGGCCGTCCAGCTGTCTTAATGTCTGATCTGGGTTCTCAGTTTACATCACAAATGTTTAATAATTTCACCGAGAATGCAATTATTCACCAGCATTATTCACTCTTCATCTAGACATCCTCAGATTCAAGTATCACCAAACTAATACGAGCATCAAATCATTGCTCATATATATAAAATTCTCCAATGTTCTAATTATACTCCCATTATATTTTCACCACACTTATCAATGATTTCATAGAAATGTCAAAAATAAAATACAATGCAAAGAGTAAAAAAAAAAAAAAAAAAAAAAAAAGTGTTACTATAACTTTTTCAATAAAAAATATAAAGAAATGAATTACAGTAAGGAATGTGAATTTATCACCCATTTGTAGTTTCATTGTCGAAGGTAACTTATCCAACAAATTAACATAAGGTACTTTTTCTTCATAAACAAACCTAAAAATGAAAAACAAATTTTTAAAAAAAGTTATGCATTTTTTTCATTACAATCTTTGCAAATAATATATAACAATAAAAATGTTAAATGCCCTCACACTTTTTTTATAACTCATGAAGTAATAAAGAAAAAAAAACATTTTATTCTTTTTATCTTAGTTCTAACTTAAAAAACTCATCATTAGAATTTACTTTCCATTACCTGTCTCAATTTTCAAGAAAGAAAGAAAAACTTACGTAATGTGAAAATAATTTTAATTATTTTGTTAAAAAAATATGTTTAATGTTATCAAACTTATTATTAACTAGCTAAAGCAACCTGGCGTTGCCTGGAATTTTAAGAATGTTTGTTTCGAAAAACCAATTTCAAAATTTGACATACAACATAAAAAAAAAAAAAAAGTTGAAGTGTTGTTCACATGAATCAAATGAAAACCTTATATAACAGACACAAAATAAATGTAATACAGCTACATATGAACTTATTTCCATTCATCATTGGAGCAATAATGTTAAAATATGCCAATATTTCCATAATCAAGTTTTTATCATGCTTCAATACATTTTTTCACACTTATATGACGTTATATATTCACCATGTCCTTTATATTTCCAATATGATGTAATATTCCATTTTTTAGTTCGTCAAATTAATTAAATAATTATGATTTTTCACATGGAAATCATAAAACAGAAAAATTATGACGTAACATTCACTTTTGTTTTTAATTCGTCAAACTATTTATTTTATTTTCATTTTTCACGTGGAAATCTTGCAGTAGAAAAGTTATGATGTAATATTCCTTTTTTTTTAAATTCGTCAAAACGTTTATTTCAGTTTTTCACATGGAAATCTTGCAATAGAAAAGTAATTATTGTGGTAAGAATTTTATTGTGGATTTTTAATTGTTGGCAACAGCTATAACGAAAAATGTTTCAATTTGATTGGAAATAGCTGTTAAATTTGTGATTTTTTATTAATTAAAAACTAACTATAAGTTATTCTGATTCCAGATTTAGTTGTCTCGGCCGTGTTTTAATACACATGTACGCAACATTTCACAATTCTGGCTTCCAAATTGTGGATTTGTATAGAATTACAGACAGACAAATTTTCATTTTTATATATTAGATTACTTAAATCTTTTGGCACTTACTCATAATCTGTTCCAGGAAGATATATTGCCAAAAAAGGGTTGCCATCACCAATTATGTTAATGTGTGGGCTTGTGTTTCCAATTGAAAATTACTTTAACACTGCTTGAGAATAATTAAGCAAGCCAATTAAAAGTTATAAGTAAATTTATATGAAATATTATTGTATTATATAAATCTCAACAAAAATAATCAAACATACTTGAACATGGTGTTTTCTTATGTTAAATTTTAGTAAGTATTTAATTTCATGTCTGTGGCTTATTTAGTAATAAAATTTAATAAGAAAAAAGATTCTTAAATAGAGTAACACTAAAATGCAATTGAAGAAAAAAACATCTGAACAACTAAAAAACAAATACTTCCTTTAAAAATATTGGTTTAATAGGTTAGCTACGAACTATGGAAAAATACACAAACTGGAATTGCTAAAGCTGTTATCTTGGACTTGGCACCCCTATGACAGAATTTCTTAAAAATTTCTGCGACAAGCCTCATTAACAGAAAATTTCTTCTGCAATGTGCTATTTTTTAACAGTAGAAACGAATGACAAATTTATAACATAACAAAACTAGAAAAAAGACACTGAAGAACTAATATATCATAAACAAGGTATTATATGTTTTTTATATGTAATGGTCTTATCTGTTTTTAAACTGCATGTAGAAAAAAGCCAAAAACCTAACTTTAATGAATCAGCATTAAAGCAATTATTCAGCACATTTACAGTAAATTGTTCCATTTCTTTCTCAAAAACATATATTTTTATGTTTTCAAAACATAATTACATAACTAAATAAGGAATTTGCATAAAAGTTTTGCAAAGTTGCATAAAAAATGTAATCTTCTAGAATATTCTAATGAAACTTTCCTTAATTTAAGGCTGTTCTCAACTGCTCTGCTCAACAAGCACAAAACTTTTTGACACATTTACAAATTCATTTTTTAACGGAAACATATAAAATTGTAAGGCCTGACTATGGAAGCTATTTGGAGTCGAACTGCGTTTTCCATTTTTGGATCAATAAATTGCATATTAAGTTATAAGTGATTTTGATCACGTGACAAACACATTTTTCACCCTCTCTTGAGTGGTTATTCTTCTTTTGCACGGTTATTTGGTTAAAAATGCCTACTTTGACAGTATTTTCTGAAAGATCTATTGCGTTTGCAAAAAAAGAACAGAAAAAACAGTTTGATTACATAGTTTCTGAACAACACCTGTTAATTTCATGCATTTCCGAACAAAAATAAATTAAATCTTATGTCATAAAGTTGCTCTTTTCGATTTGAGAACAGCCTTAACACTTTTTATTTTAAATGAAATTAACAATCCTAAAATATAACATTTCTATCAACTACTCTTAATGGTTCTGAGATGAAAGTTTTCTGCAAACGGTCGTTTCCTTTCTGCGTCAATGTTGCCATGTCACCACGTTTCTGACACGGTGCTTGGCACAGTGGAAATCAGAAATTATTGAAAGTCAGTTTTTTGCTCAAGAAATACAGGGTGAATCAAAAGTCTTGCCCTGATTATAAATATTTATTATGCTCAAACTATTATGATTATATATATGTTTGTTTGGATACGTTGCAAGTACTGTTACAAATTTTTTTATAAGACCACATAACTCAGTAAATTCCAACATGCACCCCCTTTGTAGCTTGGAGAGCATCTAAGCGATATTTTTGTTCCCGCCAAGTGTTCTTAACATGTCTTCTGTTACAGTACACACAGTAGCTTTAGCAGCAGATATTTGAAGTTCACGAGTTGATTGAGTAGGACTCCGCTAAAATGATTGCCGAACGCGTTCAACAATTGCTTTACTTACACTAGGCCTGCCATTTCTGGGCATATAAGCAACACTGTCTCTTTCTTTAATGCTGTCATATCACCATTTTTTTTGATTTTGCATCAGGAGGGTTACATCCATAACAATGTCGAAATGTTCGCAGAACATTAATGGGCAATTTCGTTTCGTGAAACCAAAGCACACATTGAGCTTTCTCTTGAATGGATGCCATTTCGGCTGAAAATATCTTCCTTACAAAGTCCTTCTTCCCTGAGTCGCTCTTCAAGGAGCAATTGCACTTTTTATTGCACACACACAAAAAAAAACTTCTTAAACTGACCTATTCAATGATACAACAAGTTACATTATTATACAAACGGTTGAATTAGTATAATCAGGGCAAGACTTTTGGTTCACCCTGTATATAAACTATAATGCAAAAGCAAATTATACTTTCTTATTCAAATACGCTGTCTGCATTTATCAAATTTGCATATCTACATAATATAATTATTAATGCACAATTTAATTTCATGGGAATCTGAACACTTGCCTATTTTTGGTATAATAGTACCACATTTCTCGAAATAAAGAATAGCTTAAGCTTCTGTTTGAGTTCCCTAGAAATTCTTGGAACACATTGTTAAAAATGCAGAATATATATATATATGTAGGATTTAAAT
Organism: Maratus speciosus; assembly: GCA_963932465.1. Taxonomy (NCBI): domain Eukaryota; kingdom Metazoa; phylum Arthropoda; class Arachnida; order Araneae; family Salticidae; genus Maratus; species Maratus speciosus. The sequence goes on along the minus strand of OZ010788.1, from coordinate 51,903,260 downwards.
TTAAACATACTTTATTTTCTTTATGACGTACATGATAAACAAATTAACTGATGCTCTGGTATTTTTATTATCCATAATTTGAAAGCACGAGTAATGAAAATTCACAATCACGAGATCAAGGTTTGGACATATTCAAAAATTAGAAAAGAGTCAGTCTAAAAAATAATGTTGTGCATGAAGCAGCGGCTCATTTGATGCCAAGGAAGGTATTGTTAAGCCTAATCAAATTATTCGTAAGAAATATGTTGTAAGTTTTAAGTAAGAAAGGTGCTGTATTTAGAAAAGTATCAACGAAGTGATGTAAAGTTACCCTTATAGAATTGTATTAAAGTGTACGTATTGTGATTCAAACGTCTACTTATTTAAATTATCTATATATTAACATTTTACAAACAATAACTTCTACAAAATTGGGGGCTCGATGCCGGGATTTTAAGCGACTATTAGTGGAATAAATAGTAAAATATTAATTGAAGAGAAATTGTTGTCAATCGCCAGTGTCAAAAAATGGATTGTGAATGAACAAGGCAAGTGTGTAAAAACCGTAGTCATATTTATCCAAGTACAACTTTGAAAAACATGGTATCCTTAAATAAAGCTAAAAGAATTGATCTAATAGATCTCTGTGAGGAATGCGGAATTCAACCACCAGAAAAACCGACAATCCATGTCCTAATAAAGCTAATTAAAAACTGGGAAGATTACGATGAAGATTTTATAAAGGACCGCCTAGAAGTAATTGTGGCAGCTAGAAAAGCGGAATCAGAACTTGAAGAAAAGAAATTAAGAGCAGAGACTGAAGAAAAGAAACTAAAAGCGCAATCGGAACTTGAAGAAAAGAAACTGAAAATGGAAATGGAAGAGAGAAAATGGAGAATAGAATTGGAAGAAAAAGATCGCGAAAGAGAATTTGAGATTAAGAAAATACAACTACAAGAAAATTCAAGACAGCACATCGATGTGGACACAAGGACAAATTCAGGTAAGCAATATGAATTGCTTAGATTATTAACAAAATACGATAGTACAAATGATATTAGTTTATACTTGGCTATGTATGAAAGGCAAATGGCGCAAACGGGTATTGATAAAAAAGAATGGGTCAACTATTTAATTAACCTAATGCCATTAGATGTGATTAATATAATAACCAGGGAGAGTGAACCCGAAATGCAGGATTATGACTATATAAAAAGTATTCTTTTAAAACGGTACAAACTATCGCCAGAAGAGTTTAGGCTGAAATTTTTCTCACTCAAATAAGAGCCATCGGCTAATTGGCGCGATTTCGCTTATGAGATCAAGGTATATTTTAAACAATGGATCGACGGCCTTGAAATAGATAGCTTTGAGGAATTATCAGAATTAATTGTAGTTAATCAAATTAGGCATAATTTACCTGCAGAAACAAAGACACATTTTGCAGAGGAATTATTAATAATAAAAAAGATAGATGAATTAGTAAACAAATTAGATATTTACGAAACGGCACGAAGGGTTTGCAATAAACAAGCTATAAGGAATACAAGTGGGAGTTTTGAGGATAAACAATCGAGAGTGGCTGACTACGCCAATTCGAAAAGGCGCCAAGTTGACAATAGGCACAATGTGAACCATGGAAGAAACGAGGCACATATAATATGTTATAATTGTGGCAGACCTGATCACGTGAGTAAGAATTGTACCATGGGAAGTAAAACACAACAAAATTATTCAAATTATAACCCGCAACGTAATCAAAATTGGCGAGAAACGAAATACCAAGATTGGAGCCAAAACACGCAAAGAAAAGTAGTTAATACGGGCACGTTAAATGGAAAGAAAGGAAGAATCCTGAATATTCAAGGAATAAAAACAAACATAATAATCGATACAGGGAGTGATATTTCAATCGCCATTTCAAGATATCATACGGCAATAAACGCGCCAAAGTTAACCAGCGACAGTATATCTATATCGGGCTTAGGTGGAGAAGAGATTAAACCATTGGGGTATTTCTTGCATAAAGTTTATGTAGATGGTATAGAAATACAAGATAAATTTTATGCGGTACAAGAAACTAACTTTGATTTAATAATAGGTAGAAAAGCAATCGAAGGCCTGACGTTAAAAGTAGAGGAAGATGTCGTTAGAATAATAAACGAAAATAAAGTACGAGTAGGTTACATTAAAATTAATAAAGTCCCTTCCAAAACAGATGGAGTAGCCACACCAAATATAAGCAACGATAATCGAGATTGGGAAGATATGGTTAATATCGAATGCGAAAATGGCGTAATGGATTTGACTCATAATACAAATTTAGCTAACAGAGAAGAAATACAAGAATTAACAAAATCCTGCAAAACTAACAAAACAAAAGATAATGAATTAAACATAAAAATACTACCGGAAGATAGAAAACCTATCTGCGAACGTCCAAAGAGATTCTCTTCAGTTGAGAAGGAAATCATCAATAAACGAGTACGACAGTATTTAGATAATGACATTATCAAATGGAACACCTCAGATTTTACGGCTCCTGTGATCCCGAGTAAGGAAAAAGAAACCGATAAGAAATTCATCATCACTAGACAGGAGAGAGCCGAAAGTAAAGACACTGAGAAGAAAACAGAAAATAAACACAAAAAGAGTAGAAAAAGACCTAAAAGAAAAGCGGTTAGAAAGAAAAAGTCCAAAAACAATTATGATCAGACAATAAAAGATAATCCTATTGGAAATAATACAAAAAATGTTAAAGAAAAGAAAAATAATAATGCAAGAAGATCTACAGGCAAAACTTTAGTTCAACCTGAAACATATAATGATGAATCCAAGTGGTATAAGTATGTACCAAAATTACAAAGAATTATCAATAGCACAGTAACACGAAGCACCAAGTATAGTCCTTTTGAATTAATGACAGGAGTTAAAATGAAGGACAGTAACATGCAGAACATCAAGAAAATTTTGGAAGAAGAATTTACCGAATGTATGATGGAAGAACGCGAAGACATGAGAGAAGAAGCAAAGAAAAATATACTCAAAATACAAGAAGAAAACAAGGTGCAGTTTGATAAGAAAAGAAAACAGCCACGAAAATACAAAATAGGAGATATCGTCGCCATAAAGAGGACGCAATTTGGCAATACTATCAAACTTAAAGAAAAATATTTGGGGCCATATGAGATAACTGCAGCCAAGAATCATGATCGGTATGAAGTAAAGAAAGTAGGAGATCATGAAGGTCCAGGGAAGACGTCAACCGGGGCCGAATACATGAAGCCGTGGTCTATGGGTTAAACTCCTGGACGAGTCGGATAGATTAAATATACGTGTATGTGTATTGAACCTATAATCAAAATTTTATGTGAAAGAAAAATGTATAAAAGTCTCAAGAGTGTAGCTGTTTAAACATAAAAAAGAAATAATAAGCCAAGATGATGATGTCGGGACGCCATCATGTCAGGATGACCGATTTGTAGGATTTAAATTTAAACATACTTTATTTTCTTTATGACGTACATGATAAACAAATTAACTGATGCTCTGGTATTTTTATTATCCATAATTTGAAAGCACGAGTAATGAAAATTCACAATCACGAGATCAAGGTTTGGACATATTCAAAAATTAGAAAAGAGTCAGTCTAAAAAATAATGTTGTGCATGAAGCAGCGGCTCATTTGATGCCAAGGAAGGTATTGTTAAGCCTAATCAAATTATTCGTAAGAAATATGTTGTAAGTTTTAAGTAAGAAAGGTGCTGTATTTAGAAAAGTATCAACGAAGTGATGTAAAGTTACCCTTATAGAATTGTATTAAAGTGTACGTATTGTGATTCAAACGTCTACTTATTTAAATTATCTATATATTAACATTTTACAAACAATAACTTCTACATATATATAAAAGTAGCAAGAAAATAAGTTAAAACAACATGTTACAATTACAAATACAGAATATAAATGCAATCACTATGCAGAAAGAAAAAATAATCATTACTGTAATTAGTATAATTAGCACCAATGTTGGTACAGTGTATCTGACTTAGCACATAGAGTGACCCTGCCAGTAATTGATCAAATAATGTCAGTGCTGCAGGGTTTTTATTATATTTCCTTCCTTTTAAGTTTTAGAAGTAAATTAACATGATTGCTACAACCCTTAACGAATGTCCTATTATGGACAAAAATGAAATCTGCTGAAATTAAAAAGTAACAAAATTACAAATAAATAGTTTTGTAATTATCATTTTCCCAGTGGTTGATCAGGTGAAAGAAGTTACCGAAAATCTAAAAAATAATCTTTAAAATATCATCCTTGGGCCGTGATTAACAATTCTTAGAAAAATATTATTGAAATAAGCAAGACAGAAGTGGATTATTTTAACTTACTATAATTGTCTCCAACTAATCAAAAACTAAATGTTTACACTTTCTAATAAAAAAACTTCATAAAATGGCTTCTTTTACAGCAGACAACATTATGATAACAGGCACACTAGCATTTAAACAAAAATATCTTTTCTAGTGCCATGTATAAAACTTGTTTCTGCCTGAAATAGGGCAATATTTCAAAAATTTGATCAACTACTGGCGGGGTTACCCTGGCATGAAATTTACTATAAAATCAGTGTCGTCACAAAAAAGAAACAATTCCTTAGAAGATAGATAAATAAACAAGGTTAGAAAGGAGAATTACATTAATCTACTCACCAGCAGTGAATAGATTTTTAATGGGGTGAGGTAATTTTTAGAGTCTTTTAAAAGCTGCAGGATTTAGAAAATGTAACAAAAAATTTCTATATACATTACAGACTTGCCAAGTCTCCTGATTTCAGCAGGAATCTCCTTATTTTTACGTGTTTTCACACATTCCTGATTTATTTCTCATTTCTTACATATTTTTCAGAATTCTGTTATTTTACTCTCATATGTACTGAGGTTGAGGGATAAAAACTGCATTATAGGTATGCTCATCTTTTAGAATAATTGATCAATAGTATTTTATGTGATAAATTAAGATTGATTAGAAGGGATGAATCTTTAAAACTCTTGATTGTTACTATGGGCATGTTTTTGATTATCATTAAGACTTATTTAAGAACTGCAAAACTTTCCTTGGTTTTATATTCAGTTAATTTAAAGCTATGCTTAAGTATGTTTTATGAGAAAAAAAGCAGGGTTCGTTGATTTAAATCAGCTTGATTTTAATCATGATTTAAATCAATTGTTTTTTGTTTAAATTATTGATTTAAATCAGTTTTTCTTTTAAATTATTTTAAAATAAATTCAAGATGTAAACAAACATAATAATGTACTTTAATATAATATACAGATAATCAAACAGCTTTTAGAAAGATAAAGCTTAATCTTGGTCAAAAAAGAAAAAAATGCTTTAAAATTTTGTTTGAATCAAATTATATAATAATCTTGCAATAGTAAGGAAATCTAAGCAGGAATATAATAAATATTGAAATATTTATTTGTTAGTATTTAGAAACTTCTGCAATTTGAGGTAAAATAAAATTGTATGACTTAGTGTGCTGTACAATGGTGATGCCTATTATATTAAAGCTTGAGCAAGATCCGAACCATTCAATGAATTTTTGTTTAAATCTAATACATTGGATCTCGGTCCTTTAGAATGGTGGAAGGTACATGTTACAGTTATCAAAAAGATAGAATTCATGATCAACTAGCTTTTTACTGCAATAGCTTTATCTGCTTCAGTAGAATGAATGTTTTCTGCCTTTGGTTTGGTACATTTGAAAATTAGGAATTGACTGATAAAGCTGCTAAACTCGTTTTTTCTGTACCAGCACTTTAACAAAACAAAAGTTAACATCTTAGTTTGCTTCAAAATTTGTTTAAAATTTTTATCTAAAATACTTAAAGATAAATTAATTTCTGACACCTGATTTGTAGTTTTCCATGCATTTTGTGTTATATAGATTTTCCCACAGCCTAAAATGTTACCTTTTAATCATTTATGTAAATTGCATAATATTATTAAATATATATTGGTAATACTTACAGCATGCATGTGTGTGTGCATAATTTTTATTTTATAAATTAAAAGAAAAGTTCCATAAAACAATAATACTGTGATTTTTTTTTTAAATAAAAAAAATCGTTCATTTTGATTTTTATTAAAAAAAATCACGAATCCTGGAAAAAAGTATATATATATATATATCTATATATAGGAAAGCTTTTCCTTTAATAGCTTCCAGAGCAAGCTGCGTGCCTACTGATTACAGCGCTACTAACTTCTTACATGTCTGCCTTTTAGCGACTAACAATCAAAGCGCCCTCATCCTATTTGTTTCCTTTCCCCATGAGCAGACAACGCGCATGCGCTTGAAGGACAGATTTTCTAGCTACAGACGTTCTGTTGGGAGACAGTAAGTTCGAACTGAACTGAATACAGGAGAACGATGATGTGTGCGTTATGAGAAGGGTGTGTTTTTTCGCGGGAGATGAGAAATGTACGACGCTGACGAATGAATAATGTTTGTTTTAAGACGAAAGACTTAAATTATGTTTTGAACTTGAACTGAATGTAAATATCTTGTAAATATTACGTTAATATATCTTTAATTAATTAAGTAAAGTGTCAGTCTTATTTTTAGTACAGAATTACATTTATTGATATTCTACAAATGGTGATCAGAATTGTGATGAGATCTTTACGCCCAGAAGCTTTTAGTATAAGTTACATGACGTCTTTCTTTAAGAGTGATGACAACGTTGAATAAATTTAATAGAGTGTGCTTATAGCAATGCAGCGAATACTTTAAAGCTGGATACCCATTCTAAGAAGTGAGTTTATTTTTACTTATTCAATATGTCAAAATTAGTTGATTTTAAGGAATTAGAACTTTCGTTGAAAGCTGAAAAATCATTAAGTATTAAGAACTTACATAAATTAATTTTTGTAGAAGTCGGTGATAGAAATAATAGACGTAGAATTCGAAATTTTACTGGCTTTGCTTTTAAAATTGATTCTGATGAATATAAATCTAAACTGCAAGAAATTAAAGATAGTTTTTCCATTAATGATTTAATAACTATTTGCAATGTTTTGTGTATAAATAATTCTGGAACTCTCGATAAAATTGCTGCCAGAATAATTTCTAGTTTATGTGACTTTAATGTATTGAAATCTAATTTAATTCCTGATGAAGGTGCTCTTAGCAATGAAGAGAGCGATGATGATTCGTATAAAAATAATGATATTTTGAGTGTTTCTGAAAATAATTTGAGAAATGATTCTGGTAGTTGTGAAAATAATGAAAATCAGAAAATTCTAATTCCTGATTATGCTCTTAAACCTGCTATTTCTATTAATGATATTCAGAATATGGTTACAAAATTTGCTGGCAGTCAATTTCAAAATGTTGAAAAATGGCTTGCCGATTTTGAAGATACTGTTTCTTTATTTAATGTTAGTGATTTGCACAAATTGATTTTGGCTAAACGCCGCATGACAGGTAAAGCTAAATTGTTTATTGAAAGTGAAACAAAAATAAATTCGTGGTCTAAACTGTAAGCATTAATTATTTCTGAATTTGGTCAAACGTGCAATTCAGCTGAATTACATGAACTGTTATCTAAAAGGAAAATTAAACCAAATGAATCTTTAGACGAATATTTTTTAAGTATGAAACAGTTATGTTCAAAAGGCAACACAGAAGATTCTGCACTCATTCATTATGTAATTAATGGAATTAATGATGATGTTTTTAAAAAATCCTTTTTGTATGGTTGCCCAAATATTGTTGAATTTAAAGAAAAACTAAAAATTTATGATAAATTGCGTGTCGATTATGATAGTAAACCTGATGTTGATGTTAGGCCTAAGATGAAACCAGAAGTTGAATTTAAAAACAAATGTAGACCCAATAAACTTGATATACATTGCTATAATTGTGGCGATAGATTCCACAAAAGTAATCAGTGTAGAAATAAAGATAAAGGCCCCATCTGCTTTTCTTGTAATTTGTATGGCCACAAATCATTCGAATGTGGTAAAAGAAAAGATTCAAAATTGCCTAATGATTCTTAAGTAAATGTGCTAACCTGTTCTCAGAATTCAGTTTTTAAAGATGTAAAGTTGCATTCATTAAATTTAATTTAATTGATACAGGGAGCGAAAGAAGTATTCTAAAGCAAAGTAATTTTGATAAAATTAAAAGTTATGTAAACTTAGAACCAACAGATATGCTGTTAAGTGGATTAGGTAAAAAATCATTAAGACCAATCGGTTACTTTGAGGCCGAAATCGAAACTGATGATTCTAAATTTCAAACATCGATTTTTGTGATTGATGACAAATCTATTGAATTTGATTTAATTATTGGTACTGATGTAATACAACAAGGCTCCTTAATTGTTTCTGGTAATGATGTTAAGTTAAATAAGAGTCAGAATAATTCCTTAGTTAATGTTATAAATTCAAATGAAATAACTGTAAATCCTAAATTTAACCCTTATTCTTCCACCTTGCACAGTAGCAACCCACAAATTCCAAACCAAAATAAATATTTGCCTTCTCATCAATTATCCTATTCTAACTCAGATATTAAAGAATTACGCCTAGAAAATGAAAATTTAACTGCCCAAGTTAAAGAAGTTGAAAGAAAATATAAAATGTTACAATTAGATGTAATCGATTTAAAAGAAGCATTTTGTCAGAAAAAACGAAGTCGAAAATTGCAATAACATTGTTAGAAGATAAATTAAAACAAGAGGTAGCCGAAAGACAAACCATTAGTAAATTGTATAGAAAATTAGAGAGACATTTTCAAGACATAAAATCCCAATAGATTAAGAAAGTAAACGTTCAGAACAATACCAATTACGATTAATAAAAATAAATAACTATTCAAAACATCTTGAAAAACAGTTAGAAGAATCAGAAAATGAGTGTTCTAAAATAAAAATGTCCAAAAGAAGAATCCAGATAAAATTGAATAATCCCCAGGAAAATTTCGAAAATTTGCGACAAGAAATGACTAAGTTAAAGAAGCAAATTAAGATGAATAACAGTGCTAAGAACCTTAAAAATGATCCAGATTTCTCTAGTTTCAAAGATAAAGAAAATATGATGTATTCTTCCAGAAATGAAAATAACCAGAAATTTGATGTAATAGATGGAGAAAACTTTAGAAAAGAAAATCTTAAGAAAATGTCTAACGCGAAGTTGAAGAGTAATGTTTCTAAGAAAATTAAGAAATTTTCCTAATTCGTCAGATGAATTTGAAGATGAAATTGAAATTAATAATTATGAAGTTAAGAAACCTAAGCAGAAATTTACTAAAAAGAAACCTGATTATAGAAGATCCTTTTTAGAAGAAAATACAAGTAAATTTGACTTAAATTCCAAGGATGACACAAATGATTCCGAAGATGACACTTTGACCAATTTTGACGAATATGGTATCGTTCCTGATAAATTCCTTGATTCTGAAGATTATGCTGAATTCCGAAGAAGCAAAAAATCCTTATATGATAGTGACTATGAAATATGATGAAAGAAGACGAAAAGACATAGTTAAAAAAAAAAAAAGACGTAGAGAAATAAATAAGACGAAAAAGACGTAATGAAAAAAAAAAAAAAAAGATACCGAAGAAGAAGAAATAATTTTTATGATGTGAGAAGCCCTTATGACGAATATGCTTCTTCAAGACGAACTTTTAAAGTTTTTAACCCTTAGATGTCTAAAGAATTTTGCTATGCCAAACTTTGCTTTTTAGAAGCTGATGTGCTAATTGCAACTTTTTAAAGCTTCATAACGAACTGATGATATTTTCTTTTTTTAAAGAACTTTGGGGTGCTGCTTTTTCTTTTTGTCTTTTCAGGTGCTCCTGTTGCTCCTACCAGCCGATGTACAGTGTCACTGAGGGCAGTCGACCCGTCAGTCTGGCCAAACTGTGGGAAAGCTTTTCCTTTAATAGCTTCCAGAGCAAGCTGCGTGCCTACTGATTACAGCGCCACTAACTTCTTACATGCCTGCCTTTTAGCAACTAACAATCAAAGCGCCCTCATCCTATTTGTATCCTTTCCCCATGAGCAGACAGCACGCATGCGCTTGAAGGACAGATTTTCTAGCTACAGACGTTCTGTTGAGAGAGAGTAAGTTTGAACTGAACTGAATACAGGAGAACGATGATGTGTACATTATGAGAAGGGTGTGTTTTTTCGCCGGAGATGAGAACTGTACGACGCTGGCGAATGAATAATGTTTGTTTTAAGACGAAAGACTTAAATTATGTTTTGAACTCGAACTGAATGTAAATATCTTGTAAATATTAAGTTAATATATCTTTAATTAATTAAGTAAAGTGTCAGTCTTATTTTTAGTACAGAATTACATTTATTGATATTCTACATACATATATATTTCTTATTTCTTTAAGAGTGTTATACATATGTTTAATCTTTGACGACAGCAAAAAACTGTTTAAAATTAAACTTGTACTGAATATGTTTGCATTTAAAAAAGAAGTTTTATTGAGAAAATCTCTTCTGTACAATCCCCTGATTTTTGGCTTTCAGAACTTAGTAATTCTGTTATATTCGTGGAACAGCCATATTTCATATTTCTCACAGTTGTCACAGTATAAATATGGCACTCTGTTCTTGTCTACACTAAACTTTCCTCTGCTGTATATCTTTCTTATTTTCCTACAACAAATTTGTAAAGAAAAAAAATGCATTGTAATATGAATTATTTTTGTTGCAATTGTGTAAGTTTTATCATAACAATTAGCCTTTATGTTCCATCTTACTGACTGGTAAGATTTTATGAAAATTCCCCATTACTGTAAATAAAAAAATGTAAAAAAAAGCATTAACTGTGAAAAGAAAATTTTTCATGGAAAAAAAAAAAAATGCATGAAGTATAAAATTATTACTTCACAAATATATAATAGAAAAAACAATTATTAAAATTAAGGATGAAAAGAAAAAATGTTCGGAATTATCTCAATTTTTTTCCTTCTGAAAGTGTACACAATGATGCATAAAACAAAGGTTTGCTAGATTTAACATTTAATCATATGCAATCGTAGTAAAAATGTCAAATCTAGGAAAATACACAAGTGTTTTTTTTTTCAACCACATTTCATGAAATTTCAGCTAATAAAATAATAATTGCATGGCAAACTTGCACAGAAAAAAAAAAAAAAAAGATTTAATATAGTTTCAAGAGATAAAAGGAGATGGTGAAGAAGATCATAGCACAGCCTATTTACCAAATAAAATAACATTTTATAACATAACATAAAATAAAATGAAAAATAAGAAAAGCCAGTGAATTGTTTTCTAAATAGGTGTCTCCCTAATCTAAGAAAAAGTTGCTGACACTGCTGTAATTGAAACTACCTTGTGACCTTTACATTATCTTGGCTCATCTAGCACAAACTATTGCATATATAAATATAAAATTGGTAATCTTATAAAGAAATGTATGATAAACCTGCTGAAGCAGACAGTTTTTAAATAGAAGAATTGTTTAAAGGACTATTTAATGTTGAATTCAGTCAAGTTAGTTCGGTTCGATAAGTTTTATAGGATAAAAAACTATGTACAGCAATTTTACAATAGTAATTCCTTTGCAGGCATATACTTGATTAGATTGTGGTGTGCAGTGTTCAATAATTTTAAAATTACTAATTATTTGAGTTTTTTTCTACAAAATTTCATTGTCTGAATATTTTTATCTACTATTGCCAGATTTTAAAAAGGCTAAGGTAATAATATTTTCATTTTAAACACTGTATTTTAAATTGAAATATTACAGAAGAATATTAAAAAAGAAAGAAATTTTAAAGTAATTAAATTATTATACGCAAAAAATATTTAATGGTTAAAATTACATAATATTAAAAATGTCTTTAAAACAATTTTATCATAGCATATAAAAGAAAACTTTCTTCTACACATGATAATAGTCTGGGAGGTAGCAACAGTTTTTACTTAATCATTTTATACAAGCCAATTTACAATTATGTAATTGCTCTTACTTAATCAACCACAAAAGCAGCTTTCAACAGCTGTAAAAGTGGTAGGTATGGTCATGGGAACCAAAAATCCCCCAGTTAAAGAAAAATAAATGACAACCTGATTATAGAAGATCTGGTTGTGATAATATCTTTTATTTTTTTTGCAATAGGATAATTTTTTAAAAACAGAGCAAATTACTATGTTTTAAGAACCTGCGGGGTCCAGATGGAGGTGCGCAAACATAGCTTGTAAGGGACAGAGCATTCTAATATACATGTAAAAAAAAAAAAACTTAAGATTTAAAACCTGCGCATATCTATACTAATATTATAAAGACTAAACATTTGTTTGTTTACTTGTTCATAGGGGTAATCTCTGGAACTACCGAAACAATTAAAATAATGGTGGTGACTATCTCTACTCCAACATAGGCTATATTTTATGTCAGTATCAAACCCCCAAAAGGATGCTGAAGAAAAAAAATCTTCTGAAAATTGCAACTTCTGTAATACTGTTGTAGATATAAATATAAAGCCTGGCATGGTGGTTCTAAAACATTTCTAAATTATGATTTATTTAAAATTGTTAGCGCTAGAAACTTGATGGTTAGTACTTTTAAGAGATAAATGTTCCCACAGAACAGTTCCTAAAAATTTTGAGTGAAATGAGCAGAAAATGTTCTAAAATCATGATTACTAATGATGACAATCTCTGCTTAAAAATGGACTATAATTTTATCTCTGTGCAAACTGCCCTCAAAGGATTGCAAGAGTGAAAACTGTTCTAAAATTTCTATTTCTTTCAAGCTGTTGATGTTAAAAACATGAAATTTGACATGGGAGTTTTTTAAAGACATAAATGCTCACTAAGAATATTTGTTAAAATATTCAACATTTAAAAAGATGAAATGATTAATAAACACCCTGTAATCATGATTGCTCTGAAAATATTGGTGCTATTGGACATGTAGGTTTCTATTACAATGGTCATACTCCTACAAAAAATTAGAATTCCAAACGGGTGAAATGGGAGGAAAGGGTTCTACAGTTTTATTTTCACTATGACTTCTCTGAAAATGTCAGCCTAGAAACTTTAAATTTGGCATAGAGATCATTAAGAAGTAGATGTGCATGAATATATAAATTTTGAACATATTGAAAAGAGAACAAAATTAAATTATTTGCTGTGCCAGTGCTAGACATAACTTTTCGAAACAATGGGACAAAACATGAGTACCAGTAATCACTATAATTAATTAAAGTGACAGTAATAAAGAAATACAACTGCTAACTAGATAAGGAAGTACCTCATATTTAGCTTTTAGCCATATAAAAATGATTAAATATACTGAATTGATGTTTTCTAACACTAATGGTACACGTATTTGGATATTTATGGTGAAACAAGATACATTAATACAGTAAAAAAATACTCCTAAAACTTCTTACTGATATTTCTGTATGTGATTTCTACATATATACCTTTTGAATTACTTTATTTTGCCAGGCAGGTAATATTAAACTTCATTTTGTTATTTACTTAGTAGAGAAAGTATAGAGACCCCTCACAGAAAATTTGTCAGTAGGCTCATGAATAAAGTTTATTTTATTTATGTCGTAAAATCTTTATCTACATGCTTTTTTTTATATATATTTTTATTAGTTACTTTCGTATAATTCAGAATAAAGTATTTTCTTTATTTATTTTCTGTCTGTGTATAAAATAGACTTCAAGGAGCTGGGCGAAGAATAAGACAGTGTGTACTCCGAAACAATCATCTATATCAGGCATGTCAAACATGCGGCCCGTGGGCCACAAGTGGCCCGCTGGCAACTTCTTTGTGGCCCGCCAATCCTTTGGCAGTTTATCCTTGTATAATTCAGTTACGAGTTGCAATTTTCCAACTGAGTGAAAAAGTTGGCAATGAGGCAAAGTGAGCAATTAAGCCTATATTAACTATGCTCGATAGAAAAATTTTTCTGGTAAAAGCAACATAATTTGAAAGAGAAAATGTGTTTCATAAATGAAATTAAATACGTAGCGCATAAATACAAGACACAATTTATTAAACAAATTATTTTTTCAACATATGTTTTTAAGTTTTTACTTGAAAAAAATCCCGAAGATTAAACGATATATCTTTGCTAGATTAACATAGCTTGTGTAAAATAATTTTTTTAAGGTAATGCAATTTAGAAAATCCGATTAAACTTTGTAGATTGGGTTGATGAAAGGTAATGTCAAGTATTTTTTTGAAAAATAAGATAAAATAAACAATGAATTATAATAATAACTTTGGAACTTTACTTGAATATTTGTTTAATATGGCTATGTTTCGTACGTACAAATATTGCTGTGTGCAATTGTAATAATATTATCTACTTTGTTTGATGTAGCCTGCGTCTTTGTATGCAATGCTTAATTTGGCCCGCGGCAGTAGACGAGTTTGACATGCCTGATCTATATGAACAAAGTCCAGTTAATTTAATTTTAGATTATGTTAATAGAAATTTTATTAAAAGATTTATTGTTTAGAACTTAAAATGACCACAAGTTTAAAAATGAGGCCATGAATATAATTGCTACTGCTGGAAACTGGCTAGTAATGAAGTTTCTCATTTTTGCCTTTTAGTTTAAAGAACGAAGATATACACTATATGGCCATTGATGATCAGACACTTTCAGTTTTAGACATTTTGTCGAATATTTAAAGATATATTTGTTGGATTTTTCTGGAACTTCAGGAATCTCAATAGCTTACGGATATATGGATATTGTACAATACATGTATTCATTTGTGGAAGAATAGAATGTATGTTCATGGATATACAGTCGAGTCTCTCTATAACGAAGCTCCATACATCAAATATCCCTATATAACGAATTTTTAGTAGGAACGGTCTCCTTTTCTCATGATCTCATTAAAAACAGTCTCCATATAGCGAAATATCTATCTCCATATAACGAATTTTTTCATAAAATACTCTTTATTTATTCAGTTTTAAAAAAGCTTCCAAATCACATGGAATCAATTTTCCATCACTGATTCCTGATTTATCATTCAGTGCTGAGTGTTTTATCTTACTTTTCTACCTTGAATCTTCTTGTTCTTTATGTCCAACGAGTTCATCTCCCCCCTCCCCCTCCCCCACACCTTCCAACATCCTTCTTAAAACAGTGTCAATTGGATTGTTACACATATAAGAGCGGGATCAGAGAGGTAATTGAAGGTTAATGAAATCTAAGATCATTTAGAAGGTTAAATTAGAAAAACAAACTCTCTTTTAATCAAGCACAACAAGTCGATATTCATAATATTCCCTGCCAGAAAGCTCCTGAAATCCACTGGCATGACACGTGACCTGATGCACCCCACAAAAAAGCGGGCGGGAAAGAAGGCTATTGGTCGAATGGAAAATTCTCCCTCGACAGCTACAGCCGCGAGAGCAGATCACTGCCACCATTTAGAACACGTTTTCATCTATCCAAACTAAAGCTCTCAACCCTTACAGTTAGAGTAGATGTTTATTGTTTCTGACTTTCTTTAGTGTGAAAGATTCACAAAACTTAATCTTTTGAGTGCGTTTTTTACTGCTTCTGCAAAAAAGTCTCTTAGGAACTACATAACTCTCTGTGATAAAGTGAAGATTTTGAAAGAAATCGATAAGAGATTGAAAAAAAAAGATGTGGCAAAAAAGTTTGGGATTCTGGCAAGCGCTCTGTCAACAATCATAAAAAAACAGAGAGTCAATCACCGAGCAGAATTCGGATCTTGGTTCGGCGCGAAAAAGAAAGTGGCGTGCCAATACGAGGACTTGGATGAAGCAATGTTTAAGTGGATTAAAGGTATAAAAGACCGGAATCTACCACTTTCGGGACCAATGATTTTAGAAAAGGCTGTAGAATATGCTTCATCTCTTGGGCACTCTGACTTCCAAGCCAGCATTGGTTGGCTAGAAAAGTTCAAGAAAAGACATGGGTTATTCCAGAAAACTATCTGAGGTGGAAGTGTGGATGCTCCGATGACAGCATGTGAGAACTGGAGTCTTAAAGTAGCAGACATTCTAAAAGAATTCGCTCCTGAGAACATTTTCAATGCTGACAAAATAGGCCTTTTTTACAAGTGTCTCCCAAGCAAGACTCTGGCGTTTAAAGAAGATAAACGTTTTGGTGGTAAACAAAGCAAACAAAGGATTACTATTCTGTTGTGTGCTAACATGACAGGGAAAGAAAAATTAAAGATGCTAGTCATTGGGAAAAGTAAATCTCTATATGGTATCGCTATATCTATAGTAAATCTCTATATAAAAGTAAATCTCTAAGTAGACAATGATTTTAATAAAAAGTCCTGGATACCACTGAAATTTTTGGCAAATGGTTAAAAACACTCGACAATCAAATGAAAAAACAATGCAGAAAAATTGCTTTTCTTATTGATAATTGTCCAGCTCAATTTCAAAACTGTGGAGAAAAACTGCAAAATGTTGAAGTTATTTCCTTACCACCCAATTGCACATCAAAACTGTAGCCCTTGGACTTAATAAAAAATCTAAAGGTGCATTAGAAGAAAAAAATTCTTAAATAACTGATCATAGATGCTGAAAAAAATGATTCCACCCAAGACATCATTAGTCTTAGAAAGTGTATTGCAGAACTTTATAAAGCTTGGAGATTTGATGTAACTGAAAAAACAATTTACAATTGCTTCAAAAAGGCCGGTTTTTCTAAACTGGAGAATAATGCGGATTCTGGGGATGAAGGAAGATGAGGCTTTAGCAGACTTAAAAGAGAAATGGAAATTAATTAAGGAACCCGGAAATGACGAAGAAAATGTTACCCTCTCTGATTTTTTGGAAGTGGATGACAATCTCACTATTGCGCAATATCCTACTGATAGTGATATTTTAAGCAGCGTTTAGAACAATGATAGTGAGAGTAACAATGAGCATGAAACAAAACTGTAAACAAGAGAAAAAACCATCATGCAGTGAAATGATGAGTTATTTTGATCTTATAAGGAGAGGACTTCAAATGGAGGAAAATGTTCCCGATACAATTTTTCATTCCTTGCTAAAGTGTGAACATTTTTTCGAGAGAGTAGCAATTTTGAAATCAAAACAGTGAAAAATTACAGATTTCTTCATCTAAAATTAATGTAAGTTTTCCTTATGTGATTTTTATTATGTTTTCAAATAAATGTCTGTTCTCTTTTTTAAAACTGTTTAAATAATTAAGAAATACAATATTAGGTTAATATTTATAGTTAAACATTTCAAATTCTTAATTAAACACCTCAAAAATAATTTTTGTTCAAAATTTACACATTAAATAGGAATTTTTACTCATTCCCTATCCAACGAATTTCTCTATATAACGAATTTTTTAGTGGAACAATGGATTTCGTTATATAGAGACTCGACTGTATATAGACTTTTTTTTTAAGTTCAAAAATTTTTTGCATGTTTTTTGTTTATATCATGCAGGTTTTATTTATATACCATATTTAACGCCAGTCTCAGAAAATTTGACAAAATGTAGTAGAAATAATATGGTGCAATTGGAATGTAAATATATTAAATATTTGATGAAATATGAGCAGTTGAATGAAATATTTTTTATCTGCGCATGCACACACGATAAAAGATATTTTTTTTCATGATTTGGTAGTCAACTCTATGGAGCAACTCATAAATAAAAGCCAGTCAAATATCGTGAAAATTCAGAAAGGTATCGGCAATATAGTGAGTGAATTTTTAGTTACTCTCTAAAAACTGCTGTATGATAAGCAGAGGTAATACTGGTCCTAGGTGATATTTCAGGACATACTTTTTCCTATATTTCAGGACAAATTCAGGACACCCGTACCCATTTTTTCCATGATCGTTTGTCAAAGTCCGAGACTTTTTTCTGCAATCACTTGCAAAAACTTGAGATTTTTCCCCCACAATCCTTTGCTGAAATTTTTTTCTGTTAACTTTGCTGAAATTTACGATTTTTTTTCATGACTGTTTACTAAAATTCGTGTTCTTTCCACAATCATTTGCTGAAATTCGCGATTTTTTTATGCGATTGTTTTCCGAAATTAGCGAATTTCAGTGAATGACTGATGACATTCCCGATTTTTTTAGAGATTGGTTGAAGACTATCTCAATTCTTTTCAATGACCGATTAACAAAATTTGCAATTTTCCTTAATGCCGACTGACAAATTCTTGATTTTTTTTTTTTTTTTTTTTTGTGCGACCACTTAATGAAATTTGTGTTTTTCATCATCAGATGACAAAACATTTCACTATTTTCTGACTCTCCAGCACCTATTAATTCCAAAGTACTGATTTTGTGCAATTCCACGAAAAAACAAAAATACATATTCGCGGAAAAATCATGACTGTTTGTACAAAATGCGTGAAATTTCAGGAAATTTAGGATATGTTACCATATTTCAGGACTTTTTTTCATTTTTCAGGAATTTAAAGAATATCAGGACAAGTACGACCCTTGGATAAGGGATTTTCCACAAATTGGCATTTTTTATTATCTGGTTTTCAGAAAAGGAGTTTGTACTTAATGAATGTCAATGAATAGATTTAGAAGAAATGCTTAGATTTTGATACTTCTTTTTTTCTTGGAATAAGTTTGTTCTGGTGATTTTCCAAGAAGAACTAAAGCATCAATAAAAAATAAAAACTAGAGAACAGGAGTTCTGCTTTTTCAGAATTTAGTGTCGCCCCCGGCATTTCCATTACTTCATTTTCTTCTGATGCACTGATGGCTTCTATTATTATGAAACAGCCATTATAAATGAAGCGTTAGGTGAAGATGAAACAGCAGCTGTAAAAAGTTAGAACACTGATTTTCTGGTCAGAATGGGTAGGAAAAAATGGCCATAATTTTGAAGATAACTCGGTTAAGCAGGACTCTACTGCAGTATAAAACATATTTCAATTTTAAGACTTAAAGCACACGTTTTATTTTATGTAAAATGACGTCATTCGCATCCGCTTAAGAATTCCACATTTACGATCTACTCTTAAACATCTACAGTAAAGCATGCATAGTACATCACTATTGCGAAATAATGCACAAATGCAGCAAAAAAATGCTGCCTTTCAAGAAAATCGACAAAAAGCCTATCTAATGATTTATAGATACTTAAAATTAAAGATAGTTTATAATAGTTCCATTGTTTTAACAGAAATCATTCGTTTGTATTTTTTTCATAATAGCACGTATTTTAATTACATTTTCTTTCGGTTGTTATGAAAAATAGCAACAAAAATATATAATTACTATTTTAGAACTATTTTTCCTTTACTTTCTACAGAAATGGAGTACTTCCATTGCCAATATTAAGCAAAAAGCTCTAAAAACTACAAAAATATTAATATTTCAAAAATAAATGGAGATACAGTTTTCAAACAAAATGCATTAAAAAAAACTTTTTTTCCCAATACGACAGTATAAAAATCGAAAATGTGCAATGCTTAGAAGTTAAAAAAATTGCTATAGAGTATTTAATCGTATTGCTTTGTTTTATGGCTGGCTTCTGTAAGGTAACGTTATTTTTTGGAATATACAAAATAAGCTGGGAGAAAGAAATAGCATACCGTACCGGGGGTTAATTAAAAATGACAATTTATGGAAACCCCTTATCATTTAGCTGTTTTTAGAGAACAACTAAAAATGAGCTCAATCTATTGCTGATATCTTTCTTAATTATCACGATATTTGACTGGCTTTTATTTTTATGAGTTGCTCCATTTTTATGAGTCCACAACATTCTTTGACTAGACTGCCAGGAACCCTGGGTCAGGCCCAGTCACGCCGAGAGAAACATTCATAAGGCTCCCCAGGACGCTTCCGCTGCAGACCTCAGAATAAGCACGAAAACTGTTCAGGAGAACAACGCAAATATGCTAAATATTAATCACAGAAGATATCTTGACACAAGATGACACGGACCGATAAAAAGCATGCACCACTCTAAAACTACAATACTGAAAATTGCATCACTCTCCCAAGACAATATGTAGCCAATGAAAACTTGATGAAATCAGGCTCAATCTCCACAGTTTCGTTTTAAAAACTTATTTGTCGTCATTATGAAAATACCAGGTAGCCAGAGCACGTTCATAATAAAATCCAGAATGTAGCTCAAAAAAAGAAAAAAAAAAAAAATTCCAATGATAATGTAAGTAAACTCAAATAATATATTCATCAATCTTATCAAAATGTTTAGCTTTATTTAAATGTTACACTCCTCCTCCAGAACAGCTGACCTTTCCTCCTTAGGAAATAACTAACACTATCCAATACATCAATTGCATAACGAATCTCCATACCAGCCACCGGCAACTTCAAAATGGCAGTTTATGTAAACGCCTCCTTACACTGAAGCTCCGTAACTGAGAGACATCGTAAGCAAGAAAAAGGATGTGAAAAATGTTACCGATTAAATCAGAACAACTAAAAGAAATAAGTATATCTGGAGGAAAGAGCTAACATTGAAAAATGAAAAAAAAGATAAATTTATATAAAACCTATTTGTTTAGAAAAATGTGAAATGTGTCTCCGGACACCGTATTAATCATCCATCTGTCAAAGCCTTCTAAAATTCACTTTACACACGTAGACATTCAATGGCTTGACTAATTGACGAAGTTGATCAGACTCAACACAACAACATCATCATCTTTCTGTAGAGGCGACTTAACACTTTCACTTTAAACAGATGTGTCACCAATACTAACAAGATGAAGACTATTTAAAATACGATGAAGGTAAAAACTAAATTAAAACACATTTCATTTTCTTAAAAATACTTCTGTAACACAAACAAACTTATTCATGTTTCCCCTAAACATGACCGGCGTTATCCGAGTCGGAAAGCAGAGCAGATGGTTTCTGTAAAACGAAGCTAGCAAACTCACGAGAATGACAGAATATATACTCCATCCTCAATGAAATGCGTGTCATTACGCAGCCTCATTTCCAGCACATAACGTCACATCCGACTTCGGGAAGGATCCAATGACTAACGCCCAATCACGGGAGAGAAACACAGGAGAAGACAGACAGGCATGCCATCTGTCGTCACATGTTAGAATCCCTTAGTACGCCGCGTGATTTGTAAACCGTGTGCTCGGAAATGAGTGCCGCGATTGACAAAACTGTTTCTGCCAGTAGTTAAAGGAATATGATATTTAAGAGCAGGAAAAAGGAAAGAAGAACTTGTTGTATCTAATGGACTTACTATATTCATAACGGTAAGTAAAAATAAAATAAAGATATTTACTTTTATTTTTTCTTTATAATAAAATATAACTATTGTACACAAAGATAGGAACTGTTATATATTAAAAGCTAATATGAGATTAAACTAAATGGAAATAAAGATGTGAATATAAGTCAGGATTCAGAATGAAGTTATAGAGTGATGAGACTAGGATATGGACACCAGATATTCCTATCAAATGCCCCCCCCCCCCTCTCATCAGCTCTATATAACAAAATGCAAGAGAAAAATCACCAAAGAGTAACCAATAGAAAACCTAACACTTTATTTAGTTGGCACACTCTAGCTATCAAAAATTTCAACTTCGCTTGAAAATCCAAAAACTGACCTAAACTAGTTGGATGTGCAATCCCAAAACTTTCTTCTATCTTATACATCTTAATATTTCAAAACCTAGTTACACATGTTAATACTTCAATATTATTAGTTCAATACTATACCAACTTTGATTTTCATCTTAAATTTCCGCTCAAGTCAATTAAACGGACTAAAAACGAGTTAATCTATATCATGATATTTGTTAAAATTATTAATTTTTCCTTATTTTGTTATTATCAGCTGTTTGCGAATAACCGGCTTAGCAGGTAGCGAGTTCCCGCCGATGCACAATAGAACTACGAAAAATCAAGAAAAGTATACAAAAATCGCTAGCACAGAGACCCTTTACCGCGCAATATTTCCAAATTCAAGGAGGACCTGTTGGCCAAAGCCAAAAACAAGCACAAAAATTTTGGTTCAATTGTATGCATAATTTTATACGTTGTTCGATGGTACAATAATGAAAATGGCACAGAGATCGGAATTATAGCGCCCCCTTCTGGTGGAATTTTTTCAAGTTCAGGGAGGACTTGTTTGCCATAGCCAGAAACATGCACAAAAAATTTGGTTCAATTATATGGATAACTTCATACACTTTACGATGGTACAATAATGAAAATAGTACAGACATCGCAATTATAGTGCCCCCTACCGGCAGAATTTTTCCAAATTCAGGGAGGACCTTCGTGACATAACCAAAAACAAACACATAAAATTTGGTTCAATTCTATGCATAACTTCATACACTTTTGGACAGTACAACATTCAAAATCGCACAAAAATCGCTATTACAGCGCCCCCTACGGTGCATTTTTTCCAAATTCAGGTAGGACCAGCTTGCCATAGCCAAAAACTTAAAATAAAAATTTGGTTCAATTCTATGCATAACTTCATAGACTTTTGGATGGTACAATATTCAAAATCGCACAAAAATCGCATTTACAGCGCCCCCTACTGGCGAATTTTTTCCAAATTCAGGGAGGACCTGCTTGCCATATCCAAAAACTTAAAATAAAAATTTGGTTCAATTCCATGCATAACTCCATACACTTTTGGATGGTACAATATTCAAAATCGCACAAAACTTGCTATATCAGCACCCCCTACCGGCGAATTTTTTCCAAATTCCAGGAGGACCTGCTTGCCATAGCCAAAAACTTAAAATAAAATTTTGGTTTAATTCTATGCATAACTTCATACACTTTTTGATGGTACAATGGCGACGGACGGACGGACAGACGGACACACAGACAGACAGACATTTTCTATAAACATGTTTTTTGGAATCTCTGACCCCTAAAACATGTAAATCCGTCGAAAACCGGAAGTCGAAAAAAATTTCGATTACAATACTTTCTTCTATTGAAGATAGAAGAAAGTATTGGATGGTACAATATTCAAAATCGCACAAAACTTGCTATATCAGCACCCCCTACCGGCGAATTTTTTCCAAATTCCAGGAGGACCTGCTTGCCATAGCCAAAAACTTAAAATAAAATTTTGGTTTAATTCTATGCATAACTTCATACACTTTTTGATGGTACAATGGCGACGGACGGACGGACAGACGGACACACAGACAGACAGACATTTTCTATAAACATGTTTTTTGGAATCTCTGACCCCTAAAACATGTAAATCCGTCGAAAACCGGAAGTCGAAAAAAATTTCGATTACAATACTTTCTTCTATTGAAGATAGAAGAAAGTAAAAAACAATCATATTTATTAATAATCCATTGAAAATCATCAAATACCCAAGACTTCCTTAATTAAAAACTATTAACCAGAAGATCCAAAGTTCAAGTACTATCATCTCAATATGTGGCTCCCCCGAATGCTGGCAAAGCGAATAAAAACTTGAAGCTCCAGTCTACACATAGCTAAAATTTAAAACAAAACTATAAATGAAATATATGAATACATTTACACATAACAATAAAATATAATACAGTCAGTATCGGTTATATGGTCACCCATGTGGTCCTGAAAAATATGACCTTATAAGCGGGTTGACCTTATATGCGGTGTAAGCAGGAATTTTATGTTAGACAATAACATTTTATTAATAAGTTAGTTATATTAGTACAATAATGTTCAAAGAAACTATGAACATATAACTTATAAAACAAGATGTATAAACAAGAATTGCTTTAGACTTAAAATTTCGAATTGATGAGTATACTCGTAGTAGTAAAAATAATCTTTTATGCAGGTTTGTTTATTTTTTATCGTAGTTGTTAAAGCTACTTTCTCTTATTCATGAACAGTTTTAAAATGTTCTTCAGTGCCTTTGGGATTGATTAAAAAAAAATACCTGAATGTATTTAGTGCTTTGAGAACTTCTGCTTGCGTTGTCAGTTCAGCTTTGAATTCACTGTCATTATCATCGTTTCCATCAATGTTTATATTTAAAATTTCCGAAACGATTTCCGGTATAGAAGCTTCACCATGAACTTTACCGATGTCACGTCAGCTGCGGATATATAGAAGAAAAACACCAATAGGCGTGAAGAACATTTTAACACTGTTTCCTCTTCGTCCAATAAGCAGTCGTTTTCGGAAGGTACATACCTGCAAAGGCGTGACTATTGCAACTCATGCATAAAGTCCATTAGTAGCAATATCATTGTCAATAACTGTCAGTTCGTCATGTATTTTGCAAACCGCATTCCGTAGTTCTTGTGCAACTTCAAATAGGGACACATCATCCTCATTGTCGTTGTCTTCGAACGATAATTCTTCACATTCTGGGAGCGAAGGATGTCAAAAACTATTTTCATTGGTCTTCTTTGATACCATATTCCGACTCTTGTCTACGTAACATATGGCATCTAACACAGTAACACGAAACTTCTTTTTTTGTTCAATGGCAGCAATGACGTCTTTAGAAGCAGCTTTCGATAATTTATCTTAATATTTTTTAATTCCCACTATTAGTTTACACTCTCCCTATATTTATTTATATATATATTTATTTATATATTTATATATCTTGTTCAAATTTTCAAGCGTTAATAAAATACTCATTATTCATCCTATCAAGTTGAAATAAATTTTTTAAACTTGTACTGGATGACAATTGATGTTAACACAGTTTTTTCAAATATTAATTAATTAATTAAATTTTAATTAATTAATTAATAATCCCTTGATCTAATTGTTGTGCCATACTGGTTCAGTTTGGAGGCAAGACAACAAGTTCAATCGGATTTAAATAGAGAATCATGCAATGGGCAGAACAGTTGTCTGCAATTATAGCCACTTGTCTGTGCAAATTTTATCTAAAAGCCGAATTTCTTTTTCCCACTTATTTATTGTCATCCAGGCATTTCAGTTTTCACCGTAAGATACATGCAGATATTTGCAGTTTTTCAAACAACGAGGCTTGAGAAATTTACCAATAACTAATGGAGTCAATTTCTCTGAGCCATCCATCCATATTAGCTGCTAATAAAACTGCCAATCTTTTTTTTTTTTTTGCTTATCTTCCCACAACTTTATTTTTCGTTCCTAAAAGTAACAGTTTTATCTGGCAAAACATGGAAAAAAAAACCCAGCCAAAGTTTATCAAAATTAAAAACATTACAAGGTCTGTACCTATTGCGAATGTTACTTAACATTCCTTCGATTCTTTGGCAGTAAAATTCAGTTTTCCTAGTTATGCAGCAATTTTCAGAGATTTTTTGTTTACGATAATCCATGTATTGGAACATTCTGCAATCTGGCACATCCAAGTGAAAAGATCTTTCTCAACATTCTCAAATGTTGAAAAATGTTCTCACTTTCTCTTTTGGTTGATCATGTCTTCTGTTTTTGATCATATCTTCTGTTTAACAAGATTTGAACTCTTAAGACGTTATTCAGTGTCGCTCTCTCTATTCCATCAGTCTTTGCGAAAGCTGCTTTCGATACATTCGATTTTTCAAAGTTTTCAACCAATTTGTTATTCCGCAATTGTCAAACTTTTCGTTTTACTGACATCTTCTATTCACAAATGACAATTAACAAATGAATGAAGACTTTACACACAGCGACAAGTAATGAAAAATACAAAAAACTAAAAAATGTGTGATTTAACTTTTCTCTGCACGGCGAACAATTTTCATTCGGTCACAAGGGGTGATAGCATATTTTCCAAGAATCGGTATCTAATGTGGCAGTTGAGAGAGAAATCTCCAGAGCTTTGGAAGCTCTTACCGACAGGAAAGGGTTTCTCTTATAGGCTGCAGCCGGAAAGAGGAGATCCCCTCCACCGAGTGTCGACGTGCATCTACCCACGTGGTATGCAATATTACCACGATCTCTAAGGATCCGTTTAAAAAGGATAAGGTCTCCCTCTCATTCTAAAGCTATAGAAATGTCAACTGGCCTTTCTTTATCATATGAAAGTTTGTACTTGTGGATTTTAGCAAACGCACGGGAGATTCAACGATGGAAAAAGGGGAACACTGACTAGGAGGAAAGAAGTTCCTCCTTCAGGATGTCCATCCACTTCTTTCTAAAGCTATTAAAAATGAAAAGCACCGCATGATCAATACAAAGAGGCCGACAGTTGCAGATACTTGAACGTGAATGATACGTCTATTCGGCACTTTACACCCTAAAAAAGGGAAGGAAAAAGCATAAAACTATAAGATATTTTGCAATGAAAAGGGAGACAAAAGATGACCATATATCCGATAATAGCCATTATAAACTGACCATATAGGCGGTGTATTTTAACACGTAATACCTATTCAGTCAGTCCGGACTTACGAAAAGTGATCTTATAAGCGGGTGACCATATATCCGGTACTGACTGTATATGGAACCACTGCTGTTGTCACTGTTGGAACTCATTTACTGCAAGAAAAATCATCTCAGCATCAAGAAAATTGTGGTTTGGAGGTTGACCTTACACTTAATGTATTACACATATCAAATGGCCTTAAATTCATTAAAAACCCCCTTACACCTATGACATTACCTTATGCATGATACTGCCTTACACCTGATACTACATATTACACATCTGATCCACCAATGTACCATAAAAATTAAAAAAAAAAAATTCAAACTCATACTTAATAATGCAGCTTTATAACTTACAACTTCAATTAATATGTTAAACTTATACCCCAGGCTAGACTTTATACTTAAACATCAAAAACTTGGTAATTCTGCAATCTATTAATACGTAACCAACCTATGCTCCATCACCATTTAACAATCAAAACCAAAAATTTGCAAATTTAAACTACTTTCCAATAAGATAGCCTACTCAAATCTAAGAATCCAGGATAAAGACAACACTCATGAATATGTACATCACATTCATACAAACACCCTTTTCAAAGCTGAGTGCACCAGCATAACCTATCAGTCTTCTCCACATTTGCAGGGGCCCCCGTCTTCACACCAAACTCTCACATAAAAATCATGTAGACATGAGAGGCACCGGATAAAAGCCAAAAATTTGGAAAAATTTACTAATGACAAATACATCTACGGCTTCCTCACTAAACTTCAATTATGGTAAACCAGACAGAGCATAGCCAGCAACAAAGAGCTTAAAAAAATTGTTTAGATAAAAGCAGGGTCCAGGCAAAATATTAACAAAAGTTCAGCAAAATTACATTTTTGCTTCCAAGAACTTTAATGACCTATATTAAGATCAAAAACACAAATCGCCATCTATGCTTAACCTAGAAAGGGCTGGAAAATTTACATTCCTTACACAAAACTTTTCCAGATGAAAATTTAAACCCCTAATTTAAAACACAGGTAAGCACAGGATAACAGAAATTGCCCCCCTTTAATTAACTAGAAAGACATTTTTAAAAATCTCCAGTTAAGTCCAGAGTAGCCTAATGGCAATTTAAAACCTTAGCTATTTTACATGTAAACCTTAAACTTTACTTTCCAACAAAAATCGCCATCACCTGAAGCACAAGACTTAAAAATTTAAAAATCTTTTTAACCTGTAAAATCACATTACTTAACTTTCTTAAACCAATTCTAACAGAATCCTCACCCACCATTCGATCCAATTAAGTCCAAAAATTAAAGTTCAAAAATAGCTTAAAAATATTTCCTTATTGAGCATTGACCTTCTCACTCCAAATGACAGAAAACAAGTGTAGATCACTCCACTCAAAAACCTAGGAAATAACTAGACTTCCTGATCAAACAGAAGTAGGGAAAAAAATTCTGGTTCAATAATAATTTTAATTTAAGCCACAGCCATAAACTTCTCCAGAAACAAACTAAAAATATCTCTCCCATGACATTGATATCCATGACCAGCCCTCGAAAAATGTTACTCAACAATCAATGGGAGGAGATGCTAAAAAAAAAATCTGTTAAATATATAACAAAACACAAATATAACTGCAATAATATGACACATGTCCACCTGACAAGAACATTTCGTAAATGTCAAATGTCGATGTATCAAAAATACATCAGAACTTTAACTGAAAAATTTACGAAAGATGTAATAAATTTAACATTTGCTATTGCAAAAGAAACTATGAAACTGTATAATACTGAAAATATAAGGCTATATGTTATAAACTTTAAACATCTATTACTTAAACATATACTCAACTCAATATTTGAGGTAGTTCCCTTACACATTTTCCTCAATGAGCTCCAGAGTATATTAGGCTTTTAAAAAAAATTATAAATCTTTAAACTATAGATTAACTAATGACATTCACTTCAGGAAATTGGTTCGTTTATACAAATATCTGAAGCCATGTCACCGAAAATCCAAATCTATTTTATATAAAAAGCTTTAATATCATAAAATTTAAAAATGACCTCTTAAAGTTTAAATTTAAATTGGCTATTTGAAAAATTAAACCTCATTATAAAATATTTAAACTGTAAATTAAACAAAACACTTAATC
Organism: Maratus speciosus; assembly: GCA_963932465.1. NCBI lineage: Eukaryota > Metazoa > Arthropoda > Arachnida > Araneae > Salticidae > Maratus > Maratus speciosus. The sequence continues at coordinate 51,874,761 of OZ010788.1, read as the reverse complement.
CAGATAAAACTGAAAATAAACAAATTGTTAATAAGTTAAATATAAGGAAAGTCAAATGACTGCAGCTCAAATATCTATTTAACTTTAAAAACCATTTAATTTTAATGCATTCAAGCTTAACTTTTTATTAAACTATTATCATATAAAAATATCAATAGTTAAGCAGGTGAACTCTCTAAAAGATATAAAAATTCAAAAGTTATCCAGTAACTTCACAATTAAAAAAATTTACAGTTATATGAATGAACTTTAGTTTATGAAACAAGGCATCTATATTATCTTAATCATTTAATTAAACAAGAATTATAATTAACAAATCTTAAGTTCATTAAAAAATTAATATATAGAAAATAATAAATTAAATAACCTTTTAAAAAATTCCATTCTTTAACTCTTAATTTTAATTGCTTTAAAATTTCCAATTTTTAACTCTTAAACTAAAAAAAAATTTCAATGAAAACCTGTACTAAAATTCAATTCTAATTATAAATTCATTTAAATTACTTTTACTTCAAAAATTTTCAATTTTTAGTTATTAAAAGCATAATTAACAATAGTATAAAATCTTTAACTCTAATGTAAATAAAAAATATACAATTTAACAGACGTTCTCATATTTCAACTTGATACACGGGTGAATCACTAATGCAGTATCCTAAAAACTCGAAGAAAAATGCCGATTTTTAATTCATTCATGCAGGAGAGTCCACAACACTCTTTGACTAGACTGCCAGGAGTTGTTCACAGTCACGCCGGGAGAAACATTCATAAGGGTCCCCAGGATGCTTACGCTGCAGACCTCAGAATAAGCACAAAAACTGTTCAGGAGAACAACGCAAATACACTGAATATTAATCACAGCAGATATCTTGACACAAGATGACACGGACCGATGAAAAGCATGCACTACTCTAAAACTACAATACTGAAAGTTGCATCACTCTCCCAAGACAATATGTAGCCAATGAAAACTTAATGAAATCAGGCTCAATATCCACCATTTTGTTTTAAAAACTTATTTGTCGTCGTTATGAAAATAACAGGTAGCCAGAGCAAGCTCACAACAAAATCCAGAATGTAGCTCAAAAAAAAATTCCAATCCCCCCCCCCCCATCTCAAAGATCGGGTTACTAAAAAATATATAAGAGCCGTGGAACAGAAAGATTCATTTAAAACTTGAAAAATAAAAAATTCTATTTAAGCAATTTCCACCAAGGAATCTCATATTACATTTCACAAAAGGTAATCTGCATATCTCTAAGCCAGGGCTCCTAAGTTTGCTTTTCATATTAAAAATTCAAAAACTGCTAAATGCAAGTATTTTACCACAAAAGCAAGAACTAGGAAAGGCCTATAACATTGTTATATTGGAATACTAAAGTAATCCCAATATGGAGAATTAAAAGTAGCAGAGTATATCCTGACACAGCAATTGTGGAAACGCAAAGGCTGACTCCCAGTTCGTAATTGCCCATGGAGAATATGTAAAACTTATTAAAACTAAAAATGAATGTGAGCAAATTGCAGTACTGATCTTAAGCTGAAAGAGAACAATGTAGCCAGTGTTTGAAAGAGAACAAACCAGGATTTAAAACAAACAAAATATTTATTAACATAAAATAAATAAAAAGAACTAAAAAGGTAAAAACAAAAGATATTGAAATATGGACGTGACATACACTATCAGCTTTCCAGAGAGACATCGCTTAAACATGTAATTATATTGAGTCCTCTAAGCTAAAGTTTCACATCAACATACCAACAAACTTTATTGCTTTAAACAAACAAAAGAAATAAACTGGGGCGTCAAATATAATTTCAAGAAAAAGTTTAAAATAAATTTACTTTTAAATTGTATTTAAAACGTTAACTTTATAATTAAACTTTAAATATATATTGAACTAACATTACTTCTATTACTTTAGTTTATTACTTTAATCTATTACTTTATTAACTCTATTAAACTTTAAACAAAAACTTAAAAGAAATTACTTTACTTTAAATATATTTACTTTACAATTGAAATACATTTACTTTAAATATTAACTGGAAAAATCTATTAAGTAAATCATATTATAAACCAGCACCGCAAGAAGCCACAAATAGAAATCAGAAAAACTTAAATGATAATGTAAGTAAACTGAAATAATATATTCATCAATCTTATCAAAAGGTTTAGCTTTATTTAAATATTACACTCCCCCTACAAAATAGCTGACCTTTCCTCCTTAGGAAATAACTAACACTATCCAATACATCAATTGCATAACGAATCTCCATACCAGCCACCGGCAACTTCAAAATGGCAGTTTATGTAAACGCCTCCTTACACCAAAGCTACGTAACTGAGAGACATCGTAAGCAAGAAAAAGAATGTGTAAAATGTTACTGATTAAATCGGAACAACTAAAAGAAATAAGTATGTCTGGAGAAAAGAGCTAACATTGAAAAAGGAAAAAAAAAAAGATAAATTTAAATAAAACCTATGGGTCATTCCATGTCAAATCAACGCAGCCGTTTCCCTCACCATCTCCGAATTTCATGAAATTTGGGGAACTAGTTAGACTGGTTGAGAAAGTAAAAAATCTGCAATTTCAAATTTCTGAGATTATTAGTTTTTTAATTATAGGCATTTAAAGATGGCCGACTAAGACTAATTTACTGTTGGATGGCAACATTAAAATCATCATAACTCCTGTTTTAATTAACATACTGACATGGGCCTGGTATCATTTTAAAGCATTTGAAATGACCTTTAATATGATACCAAAGACAAGATGTTTTTGACGAAAAAAGTTTGAAGGTCATGGCACTTGACCTTTGACCTTGAATTACTAAAAAACGAATTCTTCAATTTTCACATTTTTTTTTTTTCTGAATACTAAAATGCCTTAACTAGATGTGTTGAAAGTTTCAAAATGGGACGACAATGGGATCATACCGAAAAAAAATAAATCAATAACAAAATATGGAAAGTTCTCATTTAAATTATCTATTCATAATAGTAATGAGTTCGTGAACTCATGTAATTTTAAATAGAAATTGAAATAAAAAGTAAATGTATAATACAAGTTAATTTGAATAAAAAACACAATAGAAATTGAAATAAAATATACATAATTTAACATATGAATATGTATATATGATAACAATTATACATAACGGAATTGTTAACATATGGGCATAATATAGTGTTTTCTTGCATTCAGTTTCACATTTGTTACTGTAGTTTCTTTTTTACTGATATTGTAAACACTTCCAGTTGCTGTAGTTGGATTAACAAGTATTTATATATAATGTGTGGACATTAAAAGCACATCTGAGTAACTTGGAAAGCTGTATGATGGAGAAGGTCTCAATGATGAAGAAAGCTTTTTAACTTGTGCATTTTCTTCATCAGTAACCCACCACTTTTTATCATATGATATAGCAGTGGCAAAACCTTTGATATCACCAATTGAAAGTAGTACAAATTTTAGTTTTTGTTACTGGAATGAATGAGTGAAGCTTTTGAGTACCAAAAATTGTAAACAGTTGTTCGAATCGCTCTTTAATGTTTGTTCTTCAATCAAGTATTCTTTTATTGTGCTGTATAAGAATGAAGTAATCTTGGTATAGGAATATGTTAATCTTTATAGAGCGTTTAAGAAACATGATGAATGAGAATATGGTGGATACAGTAACATATAAGCAGTGGATTGAAACAGTTACAAAAGCATATGAGAATTTTCTTGATATGTTTCGCGAAAATTTAAAGCACTTTCTTTGCTATTCATTTATTGCCAAACAACAATCCCTATTTCAAGCAGAACTAAAATTAATGTTGCAACCAGGATAGTTTTTCGTAATATGTCACTTATCAGAAAATTATTCTTTCGTACTTCAAGATGAAATCCATGGATACCATTGGAATAATTCCCAGGAAACTATCCATCCATTTTTTGCGTATTTTAATGATAATGAATTTATTCTTCAGCTTTTTAGTTTTGTAATTATTTCAAAGTGTTTAACTGATAATTCCAATGCATTTCCCGTATTTCAGGGATACTTAATAAATTTTCTCAAAACTAAGATGTATCCAACGTTAATTAAAAATATCTTTTATTTTCCAGATAGTGCAGCAGCACATTACAAAAACCGAAAGAATTTTATAAAACTGTTATCACAAAGCAGGTTTTCGTATATCTGCTGAATGGCACTTCATTGTGACAGCACATGGAAAAGAGGCTTGTGATGGGATTGGAAGAACTTTGAAAAGTTCTTCTGAATGTGCTAGCCTACAAAAACCATATGATGAACAGATTATGACTCGTAAATAGTTGTACGAGTGTGCAGTCATTAATATTCCTCCTATATCCTTCGAATACAAACAAAATCGAAAGCTTCACTCATTCATTTCATTCCAATAACAAACTAAAATTTGTACTGCTTCACCTTTCTCAAATGTAGAACTAGTAACTAGGCGAACTTTCAATTGGCGATATTTGTCACTTCTACATCTGATAAAAAGTGGTGGATAGCTTATGTGATTGATACTGATAAAGAAAATGCTTAAGTTAAGCTAAGCTTTCTTCACCCATCAGGACCATCTCCATCATACAGCTTTCCAAGTACACCGATGTACTTTTAGTGCCCATACATGATACATTAACAGTTGTTAATCCAATTACAGCAATAAATGTGAAAGTGAATGCACGAAAACTGTCATAAGGATTTACACAATCTATTTTGCAAGAAAATACTCAATATTATGCCCATATGTTAACAGCTCTGTTATGTATAATTGTTATCATATACACATATTCACATGTTAAATTCTGTATATTTTACTTCAATTTCTATTGTGTTTTTTATTCAAATTAATTTGCATTATATTTACTTTTTATTTCGACTTCTATTTGTATATATTGATAAAATTACATGAGTTCACGAACTCATTATTATGAATAGATAATTTAAACGTGAACATTTCATATTTTGTTATTGATTTAATTTTTTTCACATGATCCCATTGTGGTCCCATTTTGAAACTTTCTACACATCTAGTTAAAGCCTTTTAGCATTCAGAAAAAAAAAATAGTGAAAATTGAAGAATTCGTTTTTTAGTAATTCAAGGTCAAAGGTCAAGTGTCATGACCTTCAAACTTTTTTTTTCAGAAACGTCTTGTATTTGGTATCATATTAAAGTTCATTTCAAATGCTTTAAAATGCTACCAGGCCCATGTCTGTACGTTAATTAGAACAGGAGTTATGATGATTTTAATGTTGCCATCTGACAGTAAATTAGTCTTAGTCGGCCATCTTTAAATGCCTATAATTAAAAAACTAAAAGTCTCAGAAATTTGAAATTGCAGATTTTTTACTTTCTCAACCAGTCTAACTAGTTCCCAAATTTTGTAAAATTTGGAGATGGTGAGGGAAAAAATTGCACTTTTTTGTGTTGATTTGATATTAAATTTGACCCCTATTTGTCAAATTGATAAATGATATTTGATAAATGTGAAATGTGTTTCTGGCCACCATATTAATCATCCATGTGTCAAAGCCTTCTAAAATTCACTTTACACATGTAGACATTCAATGGCTTGACTAATTGACGAAGTTGATCAGACTCAACACAACAACATAATCTTTCTGTAGAGGCGACTTAACACTTTCACTTTAAACAGATGTGTCACCAATACTAACAAGATGAAGACGATTTAAAATACGAAGAAGATAAAAACTAAATTAAAACACTTTCACTTCCTTAAAAATACTTCTGTAACACAAACAAACTTATTCACGTTTCCCCCAAACATGACCGGCGTTATCCGAGTCGAAAAACAGAGCAGATGGTTTCTGTAAAACGAAGCTAGCAAACTCACGAGAATGGCAGAATATATACTGTGTCCTCAATGAAATGCGTGTCATTACGCAGCCTCATTTCCAGCACATAACGTCACATCCGACTTCGGGAAGGATCCAATGACTAACGCCCAATCACGGGAGAGAAACACAGGAGAAGACAGACAGGCATGCCATCTGTCGTCACATGTTAGAATCCCTTAGTACGCCGCGTGATTTGTAAACCGTGTGCTCGGAAATGAGTGCCGCGATTGACAAAACTGTTTCTGCCGGTAGTTAAAGGAATACGATATTTAAGAGCAGGAAAAAGGAAAGAAGAACTTGTTGTATCTAATGGACTTACTATATTCATAACGGTAAGTAAAAATAAAATAAAGATATTTACTTTTATTTTTTCTTTATAATAAAAGATAACTATTGTACACAAAGATAGGAACTGTTATATATTAAAAGCTAATATGAGATTAAACTAAATGGAAATAAAGATGTGAATATAAGTCAGGATTCAGAATGAAGTTATAGAGTGATGAGACTAGAATATAGACACCAGATATTCCTATTAGAGATGACTATCAAACCATGAAGAAAAAATATTTTTTATCGTGTGTGCATGCACAGATAAAATATATTTCATTGAACTGCTCATATTTCATCAAATATTTAATATATTTACATTCCAATTACACCATATTATTTCTACTACATTTTGTCAAATTTTCTGAAACTGGCGTTAAATTTGGTAAAAAACCTTGCATGATATAAACAAAAAACATGCAAAATATTTTTGAACTTAAAAAAAAAATTGATATATCTCCATGATTATACATTCCATTCTTCCACAAACAAATACATATATTGTACAATATCCATATATTCGTAAGCTATAGCGATAGATCATTTTGTGCATTTTATTTTACAGGGTGATCCCAAACATTATTCTTTTTCCTTGATTTTTTGTTGGCCCCCTAATTGTCCTTCTGATCAAACTGCCGTTGATAAATATGAAGTCGAAACATTCTTCATAATCCTGAAGTTCCAGAAAAATCCGACAAATACATCTTTAAATATTCAACAAAATGCCTAAAACTGGAAGTGTCTGATCATCAATGGCCATACAGTGTATAATTGAAAGTTGGTAGATATATAATTACCTAATGAGGTCCAATAATGATAACCGATCTTCTGTGTACCGCAAACCTAAGTAACAGATACTTAAAGTTTTTGCAAGGGTCATATTATACACTTTTTTAACTGCCATCCGTGAAGGCCTTTTCTTTCTCTATAAAATAAAATATAAAGGTTAATTCAGCAATGATAGTTGAGGACAAAACAATGTATACAAAACATGGATGCTGCTAAAGTAGCAGAAAAAATAGACATTTTTCTTTTCATTGATTGCATTAAAATGCATGGTATCTTTCAGTGAAGTACAACCTCAAAAATACAGAATTGATGAGGTCAGGATAATGTCAGATTATGGAATTTTTTGATTTTAGAAGTTTCGAAATAATAACGCAAATTCTAAGTAAAAAGTACAATGCTTAAAAATAAGCACAACATATAAAAGGATTGAAATGTTAAAGAAACTTGAATCTATAAAACATTTTTACATTATAATCTACATAGAATGTAAGCTTAGAACAAAGTTGTCAAAAACATTTTTAAGATTAAAAAATTCCGGAGCAGTTTTTGTTTCATCTATATCTTTAACTAGTATGTTGTGGCCATCACAAAACTTTCTTCTATCTCATACTTGTCAATACTTCAAGATTCATTATCACATTGCATCTATGCTCATCATGAGGATTCTAAAAAGATGAAATTCCGTGCATTAGTTCTTGAGATATTACTGTCCATGAAATCGTGTAAATCCATCAAAATGCAGCCTAGCAGCGCCACCTATTGGGTGATTTACACCAGAACCTAATTATCATCAACATATGTCAATGTCTAACTGAATATGAAGTTTGAGGAAAATCCGTGCATTAGTTCCTAAGATAGAGCTATTGCGCAAATCATGACATATGCAGCATAACAGCGCCACCTGTTGAGCGATTTACACAACCACATAATCAGTATCAACATTTATCAAGGTGTACTTGAATCTGAAGTTTGATGAAAATTCGTGCATTAGTTCTTGAGATAGAGCTATTGAGGAAATAGTGCAAAATGCAGCATAGCAGTGCCACCTATTGGGCGATATTCACCAACACGTAGTCAGCATCATTTCATATCAAAGAGTAACTGAATCTGAAGTTTGATGAAAATATGTCCATTAGTTCTTGAGATACAGCGATTGCAGAAATCGTGAAAAATGCTGTATAGCAGTGCCACCTGTTAAGCGATTTACACCAAAATGTACAAAATGTCAATTCATATCAAGGATTAACTGATTCTGAAGTTTAGTGAAAATTGTTGCATTAGTTCTTCAGATATCGCTATAATGGAAATTCTGAAAAGTGCAGCATAGCACTGTTGAGCGATTTGCACCAAAACACAAACAGCACTAATTCATATCAAAGTATACATGAATCTGAAGTTTGTTGAAAATCCAAGCATTAGTTGTTGAGATAGAGCTATTGCGGAAATTGTAAAAAATTCAGTATAGCAGCGCCACCTGTTGAGCGATTTACACCAAACTGTACAAAACTTCAATTCATGTCAAGGATTAACTGAATCTGAAATTTGATGAAAATCCGTGCATTAGTTCTTGAAATAGAGCCACTGCGGAAATTGTAAAAAATGCAGCATAGCAGCGCCACCTGTTGAGCGATTTGCACCAACACGTAGTCAGCATCAAGTCTTATCAAGGACTAACTGAATCTGAAGTTTCATGAAAATCCGTGCTTTAGTTCTTGAGATAGAGCCATTGCGGAAATCATAAAAAATGCAGCATAGCAGCGCCACCTGTTGAGCGATTTACACCAACACGTAATCAGCATCAAGTCATATCAAGGACTAACTGAATCTGAAGTTTCATGAAAATCCGGGCATTAGTTCTTGAGATAGAGCCATTTCGGAAATCATAAAAAATGCAGCACAGCAGCGCCACCTGTTGAGCGATTTGCACCAAAAACTAATCAGCATCAATTTGTATCAGGGACTAACTGAATATAAATTTTTATAAAATTCCGTGCATTAGTTCTTGAGATAGAGCGCCCACAAAATTTATGTCACACACAGACACACAGACAGACATTTTGTAAAAACATGTTTTTCGGATTCTCTGACCTCTAAAACGTGTAAATCCGTCGAAAACCGGAATTCGAAAATTTTCATGAATCTAATACTTTCTTGTAAAGATAGAAGAAAGTAAAAAGGGGTAATAATCTATTCATATTTAAAAATTTCAGTTAATATTTGTTGTCTTAGCTTGGACTTATCAAAATATTTTTTTGCTACTTTTATAAACTGCTAAAATTTTATTCTTTTATAAAACTAAGGGGCTCTGCCCCCTACGAGCTATGCTCGTCAACCCCCGTTCAGACACCGCAGACTCTAAAAGTACGCTAATTTCATCGGCTTTAAAAAGATTTCGGAAGATTGAATTATAATTTAAAAAACAGTGGCAATCTCCCTATAAACGGATTTCTATTCATTTCTATTTGACTGGGGAATTTTAAGGCCAAATCCGCTGTGGTACTACTTGATTAACCCGTCGACCAATTTCGCCAAATTATATAAATCGCCAAAGCACTCGCCAAATTATACAAATTGACATCATTTTTATTTTAAATAACGAAAGAAAAAATAAATTAGTGCAACATTAATAAAAATAGAAATAAAACGTTGAAATAAAAATAACTTGATGACGTAGACACGTGTAACTTGCTTAAAGTCAAGTTAATGTGACATTTACGATCAACCATTACTGACATTTAATCTTATAGTTTGGCGAATGATAGATTTTTGGTCGACGGGATAACTAAGTAGTACCAAAAATACATATGTCAATCGCTGTTTTCGTCTTTGATTAAGTAAAATAAGTTAAACATTTCAAAATAAGCTAATATAAAAAGAATTAAGTAAACAGAATCTTTGTCTCCCGGTATTTTTTAACAAAGCGAAAAGAAAGTTCTTTTAAATAAGACATTTTAAATTAATCGTTTTTAATCTGACGTAATTTTGACCAAACTATTCTTTCTATTTTTAATATTCACGTGAAAGTACTTGTGTTAGAAATGAAATACTATTTGCGCTTTCCTAACAAAAATAGTTGAAAAGTATCCTCTCAAAATATCAAATAAATGTCTAGCGCAATTTCTAAATTTAAACCGTTTTGTAATATTATTTTGTGTTCATTTTATTTAATAACTGTAATGTGACGTAAATATGATGTAATTTCTCCTATTTAAGACTTCTAACGCATGTTAATAAATTTATTATTTTACAAAATCCTTTCTCTCTTAAAATTCACGTGTAATTATAGTTTTATGACGTAATTTTTAATAAGTTCCTGCTTTTAGTACATAATTATGTAATTCTAATTCCAAATGTTTTTTTCTGTTTATAAATGTCACGTGTAAATAAATTTTTAATTTATTTACACGTATAAATATATATATATATTTTTTTTTTGAAGCAAACATTATTGTTTCCGCTTTTTATACAGTTGGCAACAGTTTAAATTAATATTACTTTCTAATAAAATCTGTCAAAAATATCTCTAGAAATGCTGAAAATTTGAATTTAAAATAGAAATAAAACCTAAAAAAATTAGTCAAATTTAAAAAAGAAACACAGTCTGCACACCGGGAACTTCAAACGTATAAAATGATCTAAAAATGATTAAATTCCCATAAATAGTTTTTGCTCCTATAAAACTTTTTTAGTTGAACGATTTTGTCCAACTTTAGCATTAAATATCTCTTAAAATAATTCTTCGATTTGAAAACTGTCTGCATCAGCGTGTTTATCAAACATTTCTGTATAATACTACTGATTTTCATATTTTTGTATGCATTATTTTTCTTAATATTAACGAAGAAAGACCTCCGGTCACAAAAAATTCAAAACCGGCGGCGGCGGCGACAGCGGTAGTTACTTTTTTTTTAGAATAGAGAGATGTTTTTATTTTTAGATTAATATTACTTGATCTATCAAATCTTCCATAGATAATTGTTTCATTTTCATCAGTTTTAAGCTATTTTTACCATAATCATTATTATCTTTATTCAGCACACTAATATTAAATTTGGATGGTTGGTTGGTTGATTGGGGTTTCATGGCGCAAAGTTCCTTTAGGGACATGCTGCGCCAAGACAATGTCAACATGAAAAACATATTTATAACCAAATAGTTGAGTAAAAAATCACTAACAAAAAGATAAGAAAACCAGAAGCATTAAATGAAAAGAGTAGTATGTATAGTTTAAAAACATTTAAAAGAGTCAAAAGTATTATAATTAAAAACTGAAGTTAAAAAGTAATATCTCTCTATTCTAAAAAAAAGTAACTACTGCTGTCACCACCGCCGGTTTTGAATTTTTTGTGACCGGAGGTCTTTCTTCGTTAATATTAAGAAAAATAATGCATACAAAAATATGAAAATCGAAAGTATTATACAAAAATGTTTGATAAAAACGCTGATGCAGACAGTTTTCAGATCGAAGAATTATTTTAAGAGATATTTAATGCTAAGGTTGGACAAAATCGTTCCACTAAAAAAGTTTTATAGGAGCAAAAACTGCTCATAGGAATTTAATCATTTTTAGCTCACAGGCTATCAAAGCCTGAGAGCTAATGTGCCCGCCCGTTCTGTATGTATGTATGTACGTACGTATGTACGTAACGCGATAACTCTTGATAGAAACATCCGATTTGCTTCAAATTTTTTTCCTAGGTTCATTGTGATAAGGCACATCCCTGATTAGTTTTGGGAGTTCATTGGTTAAGGATAAAGGGGGAAAAACGGGGTTAGTCCAACCCCTTAATTCAGATAAATGGGTTTTTCATGCAGAATGATTCGATTTTCTCCGAATTTGGTATACCGGTTTATTAGGTTAAGGAACTTCCCTGATTAGTTTTGGAGGTTCATTGGTTAAGGATAAAGGGGGAAAAGGGGGGTTAGTCCACCCCCTTAATTCAGATAATTGGGTTTTTCATGCAGAATCACTCGATTTGCCCCGAATTTCGTATACCGGTTTAGTGTGTTAAGGAACTTCCCTGATTAGTTTTGGGAGTTCATTGGTTAAGGATAAAGGGGGAAAAACGGGATTAGTCCACCCCTCTTAATTCAGATAAATGGGTTTTTCATGCAGAATCATTCAATTTGCTCCGTATTTGGGATACCGGTTTATTATGTTAAGGAACTTCCCTGATTAGTTTTGGGGGTTCATTGGTTAAGGATAAAGGGGGAAAAAGGGGTTAGTCCACCCCTTTTTATACAGATAAATGGGTTTTTCATGCAGAATGATTCGATTTGCTCCTAATTTGGTATACCAGTTTATTAGGTTAAGGCGCTTCCCTGATTAATTTTGGGAGTTCATTGGTTAAGGATAAAGGGGGAAAAGGGGGGTTAGTCCACCCCCTTAATTCAGATAATTGGGTTTTTCATGCAGAATCATTCGATTTGCCCCGAATTTGGTATACCGGTTTATTATGTTAAGGAACTTCCCTGATTAGTTTTGGGAGTTCATTGGTTAAGGATAAAGGGGGAAAAACGGGGTTAGTCCACCCCCCTTAATTCAGATAAATGGGTTTTTCATGCAGAATCATTCGATTTGCCCCGAATTTGGTATACCGGTTTATTATGTTAAGGAACTTCCCTGATTAGTTTTGGATGTTCATTGGTTAAGGATAAAGGGGGAAAAGGAGGGTTAGTCCACCCCTTTTTATTCAGATAAATGGTTTTTTCATGCAGAATGATTCGATTTGCCCCGTATTTGGTATACCGGTTTATTATGTTAAGGAACTTCCCTGATTAGTTTTGGGGGTTCATTGGTTAAGGATAAAGGGGGAAAAAGGGGGTTAGTCTACCCCTTTTTATTGAGATAAATGGGTTTTTCATGCAGAATGATTCGATTTGCTCCGAATTTGGTATACAGGTTAATTAGGTTAAGGAACTTCCCTGATTAGTTTTGGGGGTTCATTGGTTAAGAGTAAAGGGGGAAAAGGGGGGCTAGTCCACCCCCTTAATTCAGATAAATGGGTTTTTCATGCAGAATGATTCGATTTGCCCCGAATTTCGTATACCGGTTTATTATGTTAAGGAACTTCCCTGATTAGTTTTGGGGGTTCATTGGTTAAGGATAAAGGGGGAAAAGGGAGGTTAGCCCGCCCCTCTTAAATTAGATAAATGGATTTTTCATGCAGAATGATTCCATTTGCTCCGAAGTTGGTATACCGGTTTATTATGTTAAGGAACTTCCCTGATTAGTTTTGTGGGTTCATTGGTTAAGGATAAAGGGGGAAGGGTGGCTAGTCCCCCCCCCCCATTAATTTATATAAACGGTTTTTTCATGCAGAATTATTGGCTTTGCTCCAAATTCGGTATACCTGTTTATTATGTTAAGGAGCTTCCCTGATTCGTTTTGGGGATTCATTGGTTAAGGATAAAGGGGGGGGGGGGGGGCTAGTCCACCCTCTTAATTTTGATAAATGGTTTTTTTTTGCAGGATTATTCGATTTGCTCCAAATTTGGTATACCGGTTTATTATGATAAGGAGCTTCCCTGATTAGATTTGGAGGTTCACTGGTTAAGTATAAAGGGTGAAACGGGGGCTAATTCCCCTTCACTTATTTTTTTGAGGGGCATTATTCTTTAAAATAAGAGTATGATATACAATTAGTGTGAATAGCCTGTGAGCTTAATGCCATCAGTTTAGCTGGGCATTTTTCTTTTTTTTAGATCATTTTATGCGTTAAAATTTGCCGGAGTGCAGATTGCATTAATTTTTTTATTTTGACTCATTTTTTGAGGTTTTATTTCTATTTTAAATTCAGATTTTCAGCATTTCTAGAGATATTTTTAACAGATTTTAGAAAGTGGTATTAATTTAAACTGTTGCCAACTGTATAAACAGCAGAGACAATAATGTTTGCTTAAAAAAAAAGAAAAATATTTATATGTGTAAATAAATTAAAAATTTATTTACACGTGATTATTATAAAAAGAAAAAAACATTTGGAATTAGAATTAAATAATTATGTACAAAAAGCAGGAATTTATTAAAAATTACGTCATAAAAACTATAATTACACGTGAATTTTAAGAGAGAAAGGAATTTGTAAAACAATAAATTTATTAACATGCGTTAGAAGTCTTAAATAGGAGAAATTACGTCATATTTACGTCACATTACAGTTATTACATAAAATGAACACAAAATAATATTGCAAAACAGTTTAAATTTAGAAATTGTGCTAGACATTAATTTGATATTTTAAGAGGATACTTTTCAACTATTTTTGTTAGGAAAGCTCAAATAATATTTAATTTCTAACACAAGTATTTTCACGTGAATATTAAAAAGAGAAAGAATAGTTTGGTCAAAATTACGTCAGATTAAAAACGATTAATTTAAAATGTCTCATTTAAAAGAACTTTCTTTTCGCTTTGTTAAAAAATACCAGGAGACAAAGACTCTGTTTACTTAATTCCTTTTATATTAGCTTATTTTGAAATGTTGTTACACGTGTCTACGTCATCAAGTTATTTTTATTTCGACGTTTTATTTGTATTTTTATTAATGTTGTACTAATTTATTTGTTTTTTCATTATTTAAAATAAAAATTATGTCAATTTGTATAATTTGGCGAGTGGTTTGGCGATTTATATAATTTGGCGAAATTAGTCGACAGGATAATCAAGTAGTACCGCAACGGATTTGGCGTTAAAATTGCCCAATCAAAGAGAAATGAATAGAAATAGAGAGATCACCACTGTTTTTACTTTCTTCTATCTTCAATAGAAGAAAGTATTGTAATCGAAAGTTTTTTCGACTTCCGGTTTTCGACGGATTTACATGTTTTAGGGGTCAGAGATTCCAAAAAACATGTTTATAGAAAATGTCTGTCTGTCTGTGTGTCCGTCTGTCCGTCCGTCCGTCTGTCTGTCGCCATTGTACCATCAAAAAGTGTATGAAGTTATGCATAGAATTAAACCAAAATTTTATTTTAAGTTTTTGGCTATGGCAAGCAGGTCCTCCTGAATTCGGGAAAAATTCGCCGGTAGGGGGCGCTGATATAGCAATTTTTGTGCGATTTTGAATATTGTACCATCCAAAATTGTATGGAGTTATGCATGGAATTGAACCAAATTTTTATTTTAAGTTTTTGAATATGGCAAGCAGGTCCTCCCTGAATATGGAAAAAATTCGCCGGTAGGGGGCGCTGTAAATGCGATGTTTGTACGATTTTGAATATTGTACCATATAAAAGTGTATGAAGTTATGCATAGAATTGAACCAAATTTTTATTTTAAGTTTTTGGATATGGCAAGCTGGTCCTCCCTGAATTTGAAAAAAATTCACCTGTAGGGTGCGCTGTAATAGCGATTTTTGTGCGATTTTGAATGTTGTACCGTCCAAAAGTGTATGAAGTTATGCATAGAATTAAACCAAATTTTTATTTTAAGTTTTTGGATATGGCAAGCTGGTCCTCCCTGAATTTGAAAAAAATTCACCTGTAGGGTGCGCTGTAATAGCGATTTTTGTGCGATTTTGAATGTTGTACCGTCCAAAAGTGTATGAAGTTATGCATAGAATTAAACCAAATTTTTATTTTAAGTTTTTGGATATGGCAAGCAGGTCCTCCATGAAATTGCAAAAAATTCGCCGTTAGGGAGCACTGTAATAGCGATTTTTGTGCGATTTTGAATATGGCACCATCGAAAAGTGTATGAAGTTATGCATAGAATTGAACCCCAAAAAAATTTTAAGTTCTTCGCTATGGCAAGGAGGTCCTCCCTTAATTTGTAAAAAAATCGCTCGTAGAGGGTGCTGTAATAGCGATTTTTGTACAATTTTTGTGCCATTTTGAATATTGTACCGCCGAAAAGTGCATGAAGTTATGCATAGAATTGAACCAAATTTTATGTGTTTATTTTTGGTCATGTCACGAAGGTCCTCCCTGAATTTGGAAAAATTCTGCCGGAAGGGGGCACTATAATTGCGATGTCTGTACCATTTTCATTATTGTACCATCGAAAAGTGTATGAAGTTATCCATATAATTGAACCAAATTTTTTGTGCATGTTTCTGTCTATGGCAAACAAGTCCTCCCTGAACTTGAAAAAATTCAGAAAGAAGGGGCGCTATAATTCCGATCTCTGTGCCATTTTCATTATTGTACCATCGAACAGCGTATAAAATTATGCATACAATTGAACCAAAGTGTTTGTGCTTGTTTTTGGCTTTGGCCAACAGGTTCTCCTTGAATTTGGAAATATTGCGCGGTAATGGGGCTCCGTGCTAGCGATTTTTGTATAATTTTCTTGATTTTTCGTAGTTCTATTGTGCATCGGCGGCTCATGCAGCGGCGGGAACTCCCTTCCTGCTATGCCGGCTATTCGCAAACAGCTGATAACGACAGAATAAGGAAAAATTAATAATTTTAACAAATATCATGATATAGATTAACTCATTTTTAGTCCGTTTAATTGACTTGAGCAGAAATTTAAGATGAAAATCAAAGTTGGTATAGTATTGAACTAATAATATTGAAGTATTAACATGTGTAACTAGGTTTTGAAATATTAAGATGTATAAGATAGAAGAAAGTTTTGGGATTGGCACATCCAACTAGTTTAAATTATAATTCAATCTTTCGAAAACTTTTTAAAGTCGATCAAATTAGCGTGCATTTAGAGTCTACGGTGTCTGGACGGGGGTTGGCGCGCGTAGCTCGTGGGGGGCCGAGCCCCCTAGTCATTAAAATATAAACAAAGTTTAAGATTATGTACAAATACCACGTAATAACAAGTTTAAAAATCACAAAAGTAAAAAGCATTGTAAGCTTAATTAGGTACAAATTCATCGAAAACTATATTATCTTCGTCATCACTTGAGTCATATGATTCAGATTCCATTGCTTCATCTACATACTTTTGAAGGTTTTTCGGATCCTTTATATTATTAACTGATGGGTTGTTTTGACATTTGTCCTTGCCCTTTTTCTTCACAGTTTTCCACTGTGAAGAACCCCGAATTATCTTTTTCACTTTCTGTATGCAAGTTTTTTTGCTTGGATTGTCAGTTTGTCTAGTATCAGGTCTATGTGATGTTTTTACAGATGTAGCCAGGGCCGGCCCAAGGATATTTTGGCGCCCGTGCGAGCACCCATCGAGGCGCCACCCCCCACTCCAACACACAAGAAAAATTGCTTGACATATGGTCTTAATTTTTTTAAATATTCGTACTTTTTATTCATACTATTACTAATTATTTAAGATATTAATTTAAATTGTTTCAAAAACAGATAAAGGATTCTAAATTTAATTCCATCTTTGAGTTTGTATTTGGTAAATTGTAAAATCAGGGAAATTTCAATTTTACAGTATTTATCAAATGTTTAACATTACGATACAAAAGTAAAACACAAGGCTCTTTGCTCGACCGTTTTGAAAAAAATTCGTCGTCGTAGATGATTTAAAAAAGGGGGAGGGGTAAAATTGACTTTTTACGCTTAATTTTAAATAATAAATCACTAAGAGAAAAATTGCACTTGGGCATGAGTCTATATATATAATAAAAAGGCTTAGAAGAATATTATAACAAAGAAACCTTATCCCTAAGCAGATTTCGTTATTACAGTACTTAAGGTGCAAATTATTTCACAAAATAATGAAGAACCTCTGTAATGTTGAATAGAATTCTCTTTCAGTTTAGACATACTTTGACTACTCAGTATCAAATAAATATTCTAATTCCAAAAAAGACTTTTTTCAATTCCTACTACTAGCTCACACTCTCCCTATATTTATTTATATATTTATATATTTATCTTGTACAAATTTTCAATCGTTAATAAAATACTCATTATTCATCCTATCAGGTTGAAATAAATTTTTTTAAACTTGTACTGAATGACAATTGATGTTAATAAAGTTTTTTTAAATATTAATTAATTAATTAAATTTTAATTAATTAATTTTAGTTTTGCATGGGAAACAAAATGGCCGCCATTGGTTATTGAATTTCAATGAAAGTATTTTCAATAAGGGTTACCATGGGGGGGGGGGGGGGACCCTGTTCTGTCGCCAAATACCGCCAAGTTTGTCGCCAACTTGGCGATATATCGCCAAATTTGGCAGCCAAAATGAGTCACCAAAAGTGACGCCAACTTGGCGATATCTGTAATATTTCGCCAAATTCCCATAGAGTTCCATTGTAAACCTACTTGCTTATAGAAAATCAACAAATTAAGATATTTTAATGCAACAAAAACTCATATTAGCTTAAGGGATTATATTAAATTTTTTTTTGATGGCCTAAGACTTTTACACACCTGGAGTTTCAGGTTAATTCCTTATGTATTTTTCTAGATATTTAATAAACGTCTAAAATTGCAAGTGACCGGTCACCTTTGGCCATATAGTGTATATTCCACTAATAAATAATCGCTAATGACGAATGAAGCAGTGCATCATTATAACGCAGTTATACATTTTTATGAAGTTATTTTTTACTGGCTTTCCGCTCAGTGTTCCTTTCAGACCACGTTTTGGAAAACTGGGCAATACATAAATTGAAAGAATATGGTATGGGCGCCGGCTGAACGAAATCTCTGAAGTGAGAAGGTTTTGGAACAAATCTGTGCCTGTAGTAAAAATAGAAACTGTTTAATCTCTTTCCGTCAATTGAGCTGTGACTGCCTATCCTCCTCTCCGTTTAAGATGATAAATATTGGAATAATTAAACATTTAAATAATTGTACTGTTGCTCGAAAATTTTCCTAAGTAGGGGGGGGGGGGGGTGTCTTGCGCCAGAGAGGTACTACCTTCCACGATATGAGCCTGAAAGAAACACTGGTTCCGATCAGAGACTGATTATCCGAAGGGCAAAAGAGGCAGCTGCCCTCAACTCTAAAATACCCCCCCCCCCTTCAAACCCCAAAATTGTTTTTTTTTAATGCGTAGAAATTGTGGCTAAAAGCATGTTATAGGGGGTCTCATCTAAATATTTGCCTCACACACCAGGGAGCCATATAGGCCCTTGTTCCGCTGCTCTGAGTTTAGTGTGCAACGTCCTTCACAACTTCAAGAACTGACAACTTTGAAATACTACGAGCACGAGCATGCTTTGTAACTTTAAATATTCTACTATGTTTCACATTCGCACGAAAATTACTCATTTAAGCGAAATAAATAAATGAATCAAGTTACTTGAAAAATTGGCTTGATTCATTTTTACCTATTAAATATTCAATTTACAGCAGTTTAATAAAATAATTTATGAACGACCGAACTGTATAGTCTCGATACTGCGATCATTTTAATAAGAATTATTTACCTATATATTTTTGATTGCATGCTCTTTTTTCAGTTTTCATTTTCGGCAAAATTTCTGACACTAACGTTATTGACTATTTGCAGAAGAAGATGAGCTCACATTCAGAAGACACTGCTAGAAGAAAAACTTTTTCAAAGACGTCTGTTTTTTATTTTAAAATTCAGTCTCAGATTCCCTGTGGGATAAGAGGACTCTAGAATAATGCGCTTAAATAGCCGTAAGTGATAGAATTCACCCTGAATCTACCAAAGTCGAAATTAAATAGCACAGACCTGCCAACCTCTGAAAATGAGAAATCGTAGCACACAAAATTTAAATTAATCTGGAGATTGGTTGGTTGGTTTTTCGTGTTTCACAGCCATCTTTTGACATTCGTAAAAGGAATAAGGTTTCCGTCTTTAAACTCAGTATAGTAAATTTTTTCCTCTGAAAATTTAGAGTTTTGAAATTAGAGTTTATTTTCGTTTCGCAGCGTTTTTTTTTTTTTTTTTTTTTTTTTTTTTTTTTTTACATTTGTAAAAGGAGCCTGGTTCCAATTTTTTAGCTCGGTGCAGTAAATTTTGACGGAATTCGCGATTTGTTTTCCGCCATCATTTCAGGATATTCACAATTTTTTTCCCACAATCGTAATTCACATTTTCCTATCACGATTCTTTGTTGAAATCCGCACTTCTTGCCATGCACTTTTGACGAAATTTGCATTTTTTACGCGATCCTCTGACGAATTTTGCGGGGGTTTTTTCCACGATCCTTTGACTAAATTAGTGTTTTCTTTCTGCGATCTTTCGGTGAAATTTGCGTTTTCTTACTAATCTTTCGATGAAATTTGCATTATCTTACTGATCTTTTGATGAAATTCGCGTTTTCTTTCTGAGATATTTTGACAAAATTCACGATTTTACCACGATCTTTTAACGAAATTTATTTTCTTCTACGATCAATTAAGGAAATTGATTTTTTTTTACACGGTCATTTGTCGAAATTCGCGATAGTTTATCGCAAATCGTGCGATTTTGCACACTATTTCAAACCTTGCCCCTCAAGGAACCCCCTCCGGAATTCTTAAAATGGCACCCTTGTTTCTAAGCAAAGGAATTCCTGTATAAATATTTACAAAAAAAACGATTAGCGTGTTTTATGTTAAGAAGTTTTTTTTGCAGCCCAGAATTTTTTTTTTTCTCAAGAGCATTTTTTAATGTCCGAATTTTCGGACTAATGGCCAATTTTTTAAAACTTTCGGAAATGAATACTTGGAAATTTCAGAACAGAATCACTCCTGAAAAATATGCTGCGCGGGATAAAATTCGCAACTAGAAACAAAATGCGCTTTTTTGTTTTTTGCAAAAAATCGTAGTTTAAGACCGATTTTCGTAGCATAGTAGTTTATAGGTCCAAATCGTAGCAACTACGATTTTTTCGTAGCAGTTGGCAGGTATGATAGCATCCCGCAAGGGAAGCAGATTTGAATCGGGTGGTTCCTGGGGTTCATGATTCTGTTTCTTTTCTCAGTAGCTTAAAAGTAATTCCATTCAGATAAAAACCAGAAGCCGATGTCTACATGCGAAAATTCGGCGCCCTTGAATTCCTTTTTAAACAGAACGAAGAATCCTTTCTCGATCTGGCTCCAGCCTAGGTATAGAAAATGTAAAAGAAAATAAACGCAGAATATAAAATAATTTTTATCATTGCTCATAAGAGCACCGATAAAAATATGGCGCCCTTTCATCTGTTTGGCGCCCCTATGGCTCAGCGCCCTGTGAGGTGGCACACTTTGCACACGCCTTGGGCCGGCCCTGGATGTAGCAGCCTTAGTCTGAGACTGGAGTTCGGAAGTCTTTTTGGATTCACTTCTGCCTTTCTGAATACAAGATTTTTGGCTTGGTTTCTCAGTTTGGGAAACATTAGGTTTCTGCAAATTGCATGCAGATGGTATAGAAGTTTGTTCAGCCTGATGATCGAATGACTTTTTTGGTAGATTCGAAGATTTTTGAGACTGATTGATTTGGTATACTATTTTAACAGGTTTTGAGGATGGTAGCCAATGTTCTAATAGCGGGTAGCATAGCATTTAGAACCACAACTGACATCACGGGTTTCTTTATTTGAAGTGGTTGTTGATTGCATTTTAGCTGAGTTAGTTGGAGGAAAGGAGGTGTCAGTCTGGGTGCTTATGTGCCTTGCAGGTTTTGATTGTTCTTTAAGTATACTGGAGTAAGATACCCCAACAGATGGGGTCCTGGATTCAACTAGTTTACGGGCTTCAGGGTAGGAAAGTTTTTGAGTAATCTTAACTGCAAGAATTTCCTTTTCACGGATCCAGTTAGGACAAGAGCGAGAGTACGATGTATGGTCACCTTTACAATTAGTGCAGTGTTCTGGTTTTTCGCAAGTTTTACCATCATGGTCGACTTCTGCACAACGTGCACAACAGATCCACGACAGGTAGTATTAGTATGCCCATAACGCTGGCACTTAAAACGGAGAGGATTAGGGATATAAGGCCTAACTGGACAGTTTAGATAACCAGCTTTAATTGTAGTAGGTAAAGTATGGCTATTTAAAGTTAGAATAATGTGTTTAGTAGGAAGTATTTCCCCATTTCGACGGATAGTGATACGGCATACATCTATGATATTTTGATCGCTTAAATTAGCTAGAAGTTCTTCTTTTGTAGAAAATAAAAAACCTGGTTCAGATATTACACCACAGCAAGTATTAAGAGTTTGATGTGCTTTAACAGAGACAGAAAAAGTACCTATAGTATTGCAATTTGACAGAAGTTGTGAATGCCTGGCTGAAGAAACCTCAACCAGTAAGTCCCCAGACTGCAATTTTTTGAGCGAGTGACCATCTCCAAAAACAGACTGAAATGTTTTTGCTATAAGAAAAGGTGAAGTTTTTTTGAAAGAACTATCTGAGATACTATCAGTGCGTTTAATTACAAAAAAAAAAAAAAAAAAAAAAAAACGAGTGAATAAAGTCTGTACACTTTGTTGCTCGCCACTTGGGAGAGAAATAGAAGGAATGTTAATATTTCCATCCATAATTGAAAAAAAATAGAATTCAGACCCCGGCCGCACCACCCACTACCGAGCCCAACAAGGGGATGCACATTCATGCACCAGTGCTAGCCAGGGCCCATATGGTCACAAGACATTCCTATGCCAGTCTCCACCCTTAACAAGATGGCTAGTAAGTACTCGCTCACTTGATCCCCAGCCAGTGACAAGTCAGCTGACCAGCCGATTGATGCATACGGGACCAATATGCACCTCCTGCCTACCTGAAGCAGAGGTCACAGCAGTGTGTTGGTTACCCTCAACTACCAGGATCCCCCTTTCCAGGGACACGGGTCGCCACGCACGGCAAACACGTGGGTGGTTTACAATTCTCTATGAGTCGATAAACAGGATGATATTGGCTCATACAGAATTGCCCTCACCTCCGAAGAGGAAACCACAATGAGAGTGAAACAAAGAGGAAAGAAAGACAAGAGAAATAAGAGGAAAAGGAAAAGAGAAAGATCGCTCAGGTGCCCGAGGTTGCGAAGCCCGTGAATACCTAAAGAAGGTATCCCCCTGGGGACTAATAAATTTGGAATTGCAGAGTAAATTCACAATCAGCACATGCAGTTGTTTTTGCTTCAGCTTGTTTTAGTGGCATTATTTATTGAATATAATAAATAAATCAACTATCAAAGTCAAAACAAAGATTTTTTTAAAAGCATTCCATATTTTGAAGGTTTCCAGATTTTTTAAACCCAGACTTTTGAGGTTCTACTGTATAACATGCAAGGGTTCCCAAACTTTTAGACTGGTGTAAAACTAAATCAAAATTAAATGAGCTGTACAATAAAGGACAAAATTAGTTACAGCCACTGGCTATAGGGCTATTAAAAAATTACCTGTCAACAGCCACCTTATGTCCATTTTTCCTATTTCAAAATTGTTCCAAAAATGCATCTACTATGATCCATAACACACGATTCTATTTGTCTATCAATCAACTTACTTTTTTATCCTTTGAATACTTCAAAAGGCATCGAATTAGATGTTTGATGACCATTTACAATGAAACTGGAGAGAGTAAAATTTCCTCTGCATGCCATCAATGACTTCACTTTCGCCAGTTTCAATATGTTATTAGCATATATTTATTTGGGCTATTTAGATTAATTTTAGTAGAAATTTTAACAACATTTTACTGCTTAGCATTTTTAATTAAAAAATTGCTACTAGTTTTAAAAAGTGGCCCCAAATGAAATTGCTGCTACTGGTCACTGGCTGAAATTTGCTAATTTTGCCCTTTACTGTACCGCTTTAAATAAAATTAACGTTAGGTTTTAAATAGAATTATTATATCACAAAAGTAATACTATGATTATCTTTTATTGATACCCAAACAAGAAGTAACACCATGAACAAATATTAATACACGATTCATTCAGTATATAAGTAAAAACACAACAAAAACTGGAAAAGTTATGCAGAACATTTTATGATGACTTATTAATAATAATTTTTGAGGAGACATCCATAGAACTTGAGACTTATTGTTGTATACAGACATACAAACTAGAAAGCTCAGGCGTTTCTAAATCTGAAATCATGAGGTTTTCAGTTCTATAGTAATTTTCTGTATAACCTGTCATGGCAATATTTAAAGATTTTCATATCAGAATAGGTACAAGTACCAAGGTTTAGGAAACACTGGTATAATACACTTTATGTATAAAATAAATTATATATTTTTTGATTTAAAATAAAAGAAAATGGATTAAATAATTTGAATGCACTTACATATTGAAAACTTTTCTAAAACTTAAAAAGAAAAGTTTAGAGAAATTAAAGGATTCTCAACAAAAACAGCTCTTGTTGAAAATTTTCAGAAAGTGACCCCCCCCCCCCCCCACACACACACACACACACATTTCTAAGTTGTTGCTATGGAAAAAAACTTTTTCGCTTCATAAAGAGAACATGGGCTGTTTTTAACTGATTTCCAATGAAGGAGGTTAAACAACTCCTTTGTATGCATGTCTAAACTCTTGAATAAAGATTCAAGAGAAAATTTCATTGGGATCTAAAGAGGATATTATTCTGTGTTTGTCTATTTTCTTGCGTTATTTGACCCTTTACCTTTTGTAAAATTTGATCAATAGTCACAAATTTTAAGTAGGGTGTTAAGGGATACAGTACTACTTAACATTTTAAAATTTCATCATATCAAGCATACTTTTTTTTTTACAAGGATATGTCACAAATGCTCCAATTTTCATTTTTTTGTGTGTGTTTTTGGTGGAAAGGTCTCAATCTGCTGGTGGTCTTACTTCAATTTCATTGGGATCTATTAGGATCTATTGGGATCTAAGAGGATATATTATTCTGTGTTTGTCTATTTTCTTGCGTTATTTGACCCTTTACCTTTTGTAAAATTTGATCAATAGTCACAAATTTTAAGTAGGGTGTTAAGGGATACAGTACTACTTCACGTTTTAAAATTTTCATCATATCAAGCATACTTTTTTTTTACAAGGATATGTCGCAAATTTTAATATGTCATCATCTATTGCATGTCAAAATTAGCAATATCAGGGAACAATGGGAGTTAAAATGAATGTGGATTAGAGTTTTGTATTACTTCAGGTAACCCCATTTTACTCGAAATTGATCTGACTTACAACTTGACACTAATTGTTTAATTGTAAGTTGGGTCAACTTTAAATGTTTCAGTTTTGGGTAAGTTTCAAGTTGGGTTTTAACTCTTACAAGTCCTGCTCAGTAATCTGTTTTCCAAAAGAAAATACACCACATTATTTCACATGAAACAAACTATATATCTGAATATAAATGAGTATATAGCCAGGGTTTTTCTCACACTGGGTCCTGGTTTTTGTGACATTGCAAAAAGTTTTTTATATTTGTGAAAAACCTAAGCCAGAATTTTGTGAATTTGAAATTATCGTTATATGCAGGTTCCTGTTTATCTATTTTTAACAAGATCCTTTGTGTGCTAAAAAGCTAGATAATAGGTTATTTGGCAACTTTAGATGTTTGATGAAGATCAAATTTTATTTTGAAAAGTTCAGTTTAGAGATGAAAAAGTTTTATGAATAGTCTAATATTTAAGACAAAGAATATTGTGAAGGGTCTTGTTTTAAGATGAAAAACTTTGTGTAGGGTTCTTTAAAGGACTCAAAATTTTCTTAACCAGATCCCTGATAGCTATAATAATAAAGATTAGAAGTTTGTCTGTGTGTGTACTGTATTTTTAAGACAGCAGTTACAAGATTTGGAAAAAAGGGACCAGTACATTTGAAGTTATGCACCTTGATGAAAGTTTTTGTATTTTTTTTTTTTTATAATAGTTGAAATTTTAATTAAAAACTCTGATGAAGAGCACAAAATGAGAGCCTCCACTGTGTTCGATCGTGTCTGAGCCTGCCCGGGCTTTCCTCAGTTCTTCAAGCAGATGAAAGAAAAAAAGGTTCTGGGTGTTTTTTTTTTTGTTTTTTTTTTTTGCATTTTGAAATCCCAACTGCTAAGTAGTAACTTGTGGAGTAAATAAAAAAAAAAAAAAAAAAAAAAAAAAAAAGAGAGAGAGAGAGATCACAAAAGTTTTTGCTGTACCTTTCATTAAAAATAAAATATATTACTATATTTCAAAAGAACAGTTTTTCTGGATTTCAACTATGTGTTAGTTTTTTTCTTTTTTTTTTTTTTTCAATTTTTCTGAGAAGTTTTAAACTTCTATGAGTCCAGGTTGAAAATACAAAAAATACCTATTTATTTTGGGTACTTTTAAATTTCTAATGGTGCATTTAAACAAATCAATATTTACCTAAAAAAAACCCCACTAAAGTTTGATTTTATGTTGTTTTGAAGGCTTTCTGATTCTTTTTCATATTATTTTAAAACAAACATCTCAGTTGCTTGCATGAAAAAAAAAATCTTAGAGGTTGATTTTGTATTTGTTTAGAACTTTTTCATTTTTTCTGCAGTTTAAAAATACCATCACGTTTTTCTGGAGGGGAATAAATAAATAAAACAACAACAACAAATAAAAAAATAATTGTTGCACTCTTATGGTTCTAATGATATCTTTTGGTTAAAAAACTAGTTGGATGTGCCAATCCCAAAACTTTCTTCTATCTTATACATCTTAATATTTCAAAACCTAGTTACACATGTTAATACATCAATATTATTAGTTCAATACTATACCAACTTTGATTTTCATCTTAAATTTCTGCTCAAGTCAATTAAACGGACTAAAAACGAGTTAATCTATATCATGATATTTGTTAAAATTATTAATTTTTCCTTATTCTGTCGTTCCAGCTGTTTGCGAATAGCCCGCATAGCAGGTAACGAGTTCCCGCCGCTGGATGAGCCGCCGATGCACAATAGAACTACGAAAAATCAAGAAAAGTATACAAAAATCGCTAGCACGGAGCCCTTTTACCGCGCAATATTTCCAAATTCAAGGAGAACCTGTTGGCCAAAGCCAAAAACAAGCACAAACATTTTGGTTCAATTGTAAGCATAATTTTATACGCTGTTCGATGATACAATAATGAAAATGGCACAGAGATCGGAATTATAGCGCCCCCTTCTTTCGGAATTTTTTCAAGTTCAGGGAGGACTTGTTTGCCATAGCCAGAAACATGCACAAAAAATTTGGTTCAATTATATGGATAACTTCATACACTTTTCGATGGTACAATAATGAAAATGGTACAGACATCGCAATTATAGTGCCCCTTTTCCGGCAGAATTTTTCCAAATTCAGGGAGGACCTTCGTGACATGACCAAAAATAAACACATAAAATTTGGTTCAATTCTATGCATAACTTCATACACTTTTCGGCGGTACAATATTCAAAATGGCACAAAAATTGTACAAAAATCGCTATTACAGCGCCCTCTACGAGCGATTTTTTTACAAATTAAGAGAGGACAACCTTGCCATAGCCAAGAACTTAAAAATTTTTTTGGTTCAATTCTATGCATAACTTCATACACTTTTCGATGGTGCAATATTCAAAATCGCACAAAAATCGCTATTACAGCGCCCCCTAACGGCGAATTTTTTGCAAATTCATGGAGGACATGCTTGCTATATCCAAAAACTTAAAATAAAAATTTGGTTTAATTCTATGCATAACTTCATACACTTTTGGGCGGTACAATATTCAAAATCGCATCGCTATTACAGCGCCCTCTACCGGCAAATTTTTTCCAAATTCAGGGAGGACCTGCTTGCCACAGCCAAAAACTTAAAATAAAAATTTGGTTTAATTCTATGCATAACTTCATACACTTTTGGACGGTACAATATTCAAGATCGCAAGAAAATCGCTATTACAGCGCCCCCTACCGGCGAATTTTTTCCAAATTCAGGGAGGACCTGCTTGCCATAGCCAAAAACTCAAAACAAAAATTTGGTTCAATTCTATGCATAACTTCATACACTTTTCGATGGTACAATATTCAAAATCGCACAAAAAACGCATCTACAGCGCCCCCTACCGGCGAATTTTTTCCAAATTCAGGGAGGACCTGCTTGTCATATCCAAAAACTTAAACTAAAAATTTGGTTCAATTCTATGCATAACTCCATACACTTTTGGATGGTACAATATTCAAAATCGCACAAAAATTGTTATATCAGCGCCCCCTACCGGCGAATTTTTTCCAAATTCCGGGAGGACCTGCTTGCCATAGCCAAAAACTTATAATAAAATTTTGGTTTAATTCTATACATAACTTCATACACTTTTTGATGGTACAATGGCGACAGACAGACGGACAGACGGACACACAGACAGACAGACATTTTCTATAAACATGTTTTTTGGAATCTCTGACCCCTAAAACATGCAATTCCGTCGAAAACCGGAAGTCGAAAAAAATTTCGATTACAATACTTTCTTCTATTGAAGATAGAAGAAAGTAAAAGTAATATTTACTGTTTTAAAATAATTATTTCCTGGTAGCTATTTCACAAAAGATTTTTCTTTCCCCAGAGCCTTACCAGAATCATTTTGCATTTTAAGAGAATTATGCTGTGTATGCTGCTAAAGGCTCCACTCTAAATTTGGATAGATTTTTAGGATTGTGTTCTGCGCCTGCTAGGGCCTTCCTCAGTTCTTCATGCAGATGAAGGAAAAAGGTTCTGTTTTTTCTGCATTTTGAAATCAGATCTGAATTTGAATAGAGATATCACTAAACTACTTTTCCATAAGATTTTCTTTAATTTCAGGTTTCCAGTCAGTTTTGGACTGACTTCAAATAGAACTTGAAGGTTTGGGTTACATATAGCGCGGCACATGTAGGATTCAAATGTGGATAACAATAAATGGTTGCCATAAAAATATGAAGGTACAGAAAAATTCCTTAAATTCCTTGAAGATGGTTTATCCCCCCCCCCCCCCCCTGAAAGATAATTGTTTATTAAATGGCTTCAGAGAATTGTGAGTAATATTGAGAACAACAATTTTGTATTGTTAGTTCATTTACATGACTTTTGGACAAGTGGTGTTTTTGTTGTGAACTTTTTGGTTACAATTCTACTGATTTTCAATAAAATCACACTTCATTTTATTTTGTTTTCTGTCAATCAAGGCTATCAGCTTTAAGATGCTAAAATTATGAAATGTGGTAAAATTTTAAGCACATTACAAATTAAATTTTAAAACCTATGTATACTTTTTTAAATCAATGTGTAATTCTTATGAGTAAAATGAGAAAATGAATACAAAATTGTAATTTTAAACATACTAACCAGCACTTTCCTGGCATGACACGAATATTTTACTTTACTGCATTTATCCTCAGCTTTAACTGATGTATCTGCATTAGTAAATGACTCAGCATCATTATTATCATTCTGAAAATATATAAATATCAAAATAAGTACGTAAAAAATAAAATAATGAAACAAAAATGTTATTTTAATAATGGTATTTTTCACATTACATATACAATGCATGTCAAATCTTTACTAATATAATAAAGAGAGAAACTCCTGACTGACTGAATGAGTGACTCATCAATGCAGAACTGAAACGACTAAAGTCAGGATAACAAAATTTGGACAGTAGGTTACTGTTATGACCTAGGCAAGCAATAAGAAAAGATTTTTGAAAATTCACCTCCTGAGGTTAAATGGGGGTCGAAAGTTTTAAGTCATTTCACCATATCTCAGTAGCAATTTTAGGTAGGAGCATGAAATGCAGGATAACAAATCTACAAACAAAATAGTTAAATATGTATTTCAGTGATTTTCTTTGTTGAAAGATTGCGAAAAGAAAATGCGAATGTTGTAGAAAGAAAGCGCAAATGTCGTTGAAAGATCGCAGAAAGAAAACGGGAATTTCATTGAGAGATCGCAGAAAGAAAATGGAAATTTCGTTGAGAGATCACAGAAAGAAAACAGAAATTTCGTTGAGAGATTGCAGAAAGGAAAAGGACATTTCGCTGAGAGATCGTGGAAAGAAAACGGACATTTCGTTGAAAGATCGCAGAAAGAAAACGAGAATTTCGTTGAAAGATTGCAGAAAGAAAATGCGAATTTCGTTGAAAGATTGCAGTAAAGAAATGAGAATTTCATCAAAGGATCGTGATAGGAAAATATGAATTTCACCAAATGATTAAGGAAAAAAAAAAATCATGAATATCATAAAACAACAGCTGAAAAAAAATCGCAAATCATCAAATTTACTACATTAAGCTACAAGATTGAAATCGGGGGTTTTTTTTTTTCCTTTACAAATGTCAAAAGAACGTCGCAAAATGAGAAGAAACTTTAAAAATTGTATAAAATTTGACTATATTGAGCTGAAAGACTGAAACCAGGTTCCTTTTACAAATATCAAAAGAATGCCTCAGAATGAAAAGAAACTATAAAAGTCATATAAAATTTACTATATTGAGCTGAAAGATTGACACCAGATTTTTTTGCGAATGTCAAAAATGGCTGTGAAACACGAAAAAAGTCTAAAAATCACATAAAAAATTCTCAAATGCTTCAAAAATAGCTGTAGGAATTCCAGATTACTTTTACTAGGGTTTATTAATGTAGAAAATTCACAGCAAAATGCAGAAAAAAACTGACTCGTAAAAAATTAGAATAAGAAAACTGTCAAAATAAAAAAAATTAACACTGGCTTTGAGGTACATAACTTCAGATATGGAGGTATCTTCCTT
Organism: Maratus speciosus; assembly: GCA_963932465.1. Taxonomy (NCBI): domain Eukaryota; kingdom Metazoa; phylum Arthropoda; class Arachnida; order Araneae; family Salticidae; genus Maratus; species Maratus speciosus. The sequence continues at coordinate 51,844,253 of OZ010788.1, read as the reverse complement.
CCAAATTTTGCAGCTCTGCGCTCTCTTCAGGAAACATTACAAACAGGCAGTCTATGTTTATTATGATAATACATGTAGTTTTTAATCTGAAAGAATATACAGAACTAACTTTTGAAAAATTGGTTTAACCCGAACACAACCTGCAGGAATCTAAACTCAGTCCAAACCAAAAACAATTACAGTTAAGATGATTCGAAGGATAAAAAGCAGCAAGCAACCAATCAACCTCCAGATTAATTTGAATTTTGTGTGCTACTATTTCTTATTTTCAAAGGTTGGCAGGTCTGCATGTACATATAAAAACAAACCCAAACTTTGTTTTTTTTTCAACAGCAATATCCAAGTTTGACACCATAAATAAATTCTAGACCCTTTAATTAGCTTAAAAAAAATTTTAATTTCAGAGCAATTAATATTTTAAAATGAGCATATTTTAGGGCTGTATTCAAATTGAAGTTCGTTACTCGATTGTTAAAATGCTACAGAATGATTATGTCACTTCTATTAATGTATTATTTCTTGCCAACATGACCATTTCACCCACTTAATATGTTTCGACTATTGTCAGTCCAAAAGTTTCCATAAAATGAGTAAAATATTTTTTTTTTAAATTATGTTTTTCTGCACATCATAGACGGCCCCTTAAATCATCATTTTGAAATTTTTTATCATAATTCGAAAGCTAATTGGAAAAAAAATTTGAAATTGAGAATTCGCATAAAGCAGGATATAATAAATATAAATTGATCAAAAAAATTGTAGGTTGCAATTCATATTTTTTTCAAATATTAATTTCATAATTCATATTATGAAATTTTTAAAATTACAAATTCAATGTATTTGTGTTTGGGTTTTTTAGTATTATAACCAGGGTTCTCGCTGCCACTCGCCATTGCGCCAAAATGCTTCATTTGGCGAGTAAACGAACAATCAGAATTGAAAAATTGCGAGTGCTCAAGTTCTGCACTTTTTGTGTGTTGTGTATATCCCCATTACTGAACGATTGATGTCGCTTTTCATGTTAAATTGCACTGTGCCATTTACTTTAGTCTATTTACAAAGACACTGAGTCAATACCAATCCAGTTTAGCAACAACCAAAGACACAGAAAGGATTATGCGATAGATATTTCTCTATTGTCAGTTGATCACTATTTATGCGCCAGCGTCATGCCGGTAAAAACACAAACAAAATTACTCGCATCCAGCCCTAAATATAAAAAAAATTTTCTGGAATATGACATTGAAATTAGCCATTTACCATACTATTTATTAGTTGTATGCAAAGTATCATTGGCCGATCAATCTTTTCTATCTGTTAAGAGTCGAAATCTCATAGCAATTTTTAGTGTATATTTTCACAACGGTAAATCAAAGATCATTGTTTTGTATTTTTATTTAGACTGCTAAAAGAATGTCTGAAACATTTACACATTTAGGAGACACTTACAATGGGCTTATTTTCAATAGTTTCTGTAGCAGATAGTCAAATTTCTATTTATAAGCAATTACGAAAAATTAGGTTATTTTGGAACATATTGAAAAAAAGGTATACAATAAGGGGTTAAAGATAGATTTTTCAGTACTTCATGCCGAATATATTTTGCTAACATTTTTTTTCATTTGGCTACTGTTTTTTATTTCTTATTAACCAAATCGCTAATGTTGCACAAAAGCCAGCGAGAACCCTGATTATAACCACACAAAAAATTATCACATTAGGATTATAATTTCAGGAGATATTAATAAAAATATGAAAATGTAATTTAACATTAGAAGCTCTAAATTTTGAATGCTTATAATTCAAAAACTTATCATCCAAAGACTTGAAATTTCATTTCTAGGCAGAGTTTGAAGCGAAGAATTAAAATATATTGTTAAAATTGGATGTTGCTATTGAAAAAAAAAAAAAAAAAAACAAGTTTGGCCTGGTTTTGATTTAAAGATGGCCCCTTAAGCAAATTTTATATACATCATTTAAAAGTAGACTTTATTTTCAATTGTTTGGTACCAGTAACTTTCTTCTATTATAATTAGTTGCAGAGTTAGTAGGAGGTGTTTACTTTTCTTTCCACGACGGTACATAAGCAAAAAAAAAAATTATTTATTACATTTTTGCAATCTTTTATATAAAGTTCAAAATTTGCAGATATTCTAATTTTGTCTCAATTCTGCCTTTATCTGATTAAGAACAATTTTTTTTTAAGTACCTACCCATCCCTACCTTACATTATAGCCAACACATTGACTATCCCAGCGAGGCCGGGACGGGTCGCTAGTATATATATATGTGTAACCATTGTTTACAGTTAACTTTTACATTTTTATAATTTCACTGAAGAAAATTTATTATCCCTAAAAATATAAAGTAGCGTATATTTTCAAATTATTTACATCAAGTACTGAAGAATAAATGTAACAAAAATCTTGAAAATATTTCTTTCACAAAAATGAGAAATAATGATAATTATATAGATTTTTAATTTTGTGTGCAGAAAGTGGATAATCTGGACAATTAATTTATTTACAGAATAACAAACAGGACAGGAAAATAAAATAAATTTAAAAATTAATTTTTTTTTTCTTTTTTTTTGTGTGTGTTGAGCTGTGGGGAGGAAGGATTATGTGAAATAATAAAACTGGAAAACTCTTAAAACATGAAAGATCTAATAAATAAAAATTTTAGGTTAGATAAAAATATTCTTAGACTAATAAATTTAAAAAATAGCAATTTGAGTAAACTTTTTTTTTAAACACTTACAGAAGGCCCTTCATCAGCAGAAGGTTCGACATCAGATTCTTCTGGTTTTTTCCGTTTGCGCTTGGAAATTCGTTTATCTCCATAAAGAATTTTTAAATCTCTAAAAATATGAATTACTCATAAAAACACAAAAGTAAAAAGTTTTTTATCAGTTAATTTTATTATGTAAAATTATCAAAATGTATGCAAATATTTCACTCATTTAAATTTTAGAGGAACAGATTTTAAACCAAATTTTAAAAATAATGAACAAACCTTTTACAATGTATTGATCCTAATAGAGGTTTACCATTTTTAGCCAGGTAATCAGTTCTAAAAGCAATTTCACATCTTTGAAGATATTTTGACCAAATATGAAGAACAGTATTCTGTTTAAAAAAAAAAAAAAAAAAAAAGGAAAAATCAATAACACAACATTTCCTTTCTTTCTTTGCAGACAACATTGCAAATTTAATTTTAAAAAAGCACCAAATAATAGCATGCATATATAAAGAATTTGATTTAGTATCTACCACTACCACAGATAATTTTAGTAATAAAAATAATGCAATGAGTAACTAAAACTTAAAATCATTGTAATAACTTAACCTTTTGCACTTCGCGTTATTTTGAGTATAGGCTACTAGCAACTCCGCATCATTTTGACTGTGGGCTACCAGCAACTCCGTGTCATTGCATAAATATTTTATTCAGTCGACACCACTTTTTCAAAAGAAGTTTCCTTCAAGTACAAAATTTAAAAAATGCTCTGATTAAATAAGGCAAATTTTATTTTCCTTTGTTACTGGTGCCAAAAAGTCATTTTGCAAGGAAAGATGATGTCGCCACAGCGGCGACAACGGAGTTTTCAGTTACCTTACAATGTCACAGCAGCGGTGACAACGGAGTGCAAAGGGTTAAGATTATTAGTAATTTTTGGTATATAAGCTGAATTTCAGATAGACTGTGCAATCATTATTTCAATTTTTAGATCTTGTAAATATAGGTTATTTATATTAAGCTTAAAGGTATTAGTGACACACTTAAAATTTCTTGAAAATTACATGGTGGATAAAAAAAAAAGAGATAATAGTTAAATTACTTGACTTGTATAACCAGGATTGTAACTAGTTACACACATCTAGCAAGCATTAATTATTTGAATACAGCACATAATTTCGTGCCAAGAAGAACCAATACATTTGATGTCCAAATATTGATACATTTTGATCCTGCTGAAGTTAGTGCTCTCTATTTATTTACCAAGTTCCATAATAGAACAGAGTGCTAACTTACCAGTCCACTTTCTGTTCCATCACCACTTTAGTGCGCACAAGAAATAATGCCTCAGGATTTCCAGCAAAACATGTCTGGCAATTTCCCTGCCAAATATAAAAATATTCCAGGACCAAATGGGCATACAACGAAATTCGCTATTTATTTCCACAATCCTTTGACAAAATTAGCAATTTTTTTTCTGCGATTGCTCTTCAAATTTTGTAGATTTTCTTTGCGGTCGTTTGACAAATTTCAGGATTCACCCCTGAAATGAAGTTCATAAATTTCGTGATTTTTTTTCCTCGAGACCATTTGACGAATTTAACGCTATTTTCCCCAGACTTTTCATGACTCGTTAGAAAGTATTTGTAAATTCCCTGACTTTTCCTATAAATTTTTTAAATTACCCTGACTACTTTGAAATTCCAAGACTTTCCAGATTTCCCATGTCGCTGGGAACCCCGTGCCTGCACTTTTCGTAATATTAACATTTTTTTGTATAATGTATTTACGCAAATCTAAGATGTGATTTTTCCTTTCCAAAATCAAATTCATTAAGATGGATGCATCCTGCAATAAAGTGCAACTTGTAATAATATAACAAATAATTCTTTTCTAATCTGTTTCTAATACAAACCAGATGTGCTTGTATTTGTATTAGAAACTTTATTTATCGCTCAATCCAACTCCTTTCGCATGAACATACGTGATGGATTGAACTGATGATGCTATCTTCGAACAATCCAACAATGAAGCTACACCGGAAGCAGTATTGAAGATTCATGCAGTATCTGATGATATAGAAGGAGAGATGGAAGATTGCCCATGAGGGATGCATACCAATTTAGAATAATGTGGTAAATAAATTAACATAGAATTTACCATATTTAGTATGCGTCCCAATATTTCTTTCTTTCAAATTTTCTTGCGTGTTATACACAAGTTTTAAAGGAAAATCCATACTTTTGCAGCTAACAGTTAAGGTGCATCTTAGATTCGGGAGGGTGCAGCTTACACTCAAGTAAATATGTTATCCTTAGTCACTTTTGATTATTTCTACACTTTTCATTATTTTATGAGCAATACTTATAAAAGTTTTGATGCTTCTTGTTAAGCTTACAGTTTTTATTTATAAATTTCTTCATTTTCTAATATAAATAATTTTTTGTGATGAAATTAATAGTTCTTTAAATAAAGAACAAAATTCCTTTCAAATTATAACATCATCACCATTATTTTAAAATGAAAATCGAATTTGAAACTATTGACTCTACTTGAGTAAACCAGTGTTTTGCCATAGTTTCCTCCGAAATAGATGACATTTTGTATTTTCATGGGCAGATTGCTGGCTTCAGTGTAACAGAATAGGGAGTAAGCACTCTGTTGTATTATGAAGCTAAGTGGCTCTACTTTACTGATTTATGTTTGTAGAATCAATACTTTTTTAATACAATACATTTTGTTTGCCTTTTTAATTATTTATATCTATGCTATTGCACTCTTTTGTATTTTTTGACAAAACTTCTAAATGTTTCTAGGCACTCAAATGGGTAAGATTCAATTAGTAAACATAATTTCAATTTCCTTAAATAAACAGTTTCCTATCAACAATCACTTAAAAGATTCTAAAAAATCCAGAAATCAATAAATAAATTAAGAGAAATTCTGTTGAACAGCCAAGAATAATTTACTGTATAATATTAAAAGCAAAGGAGTGCACAAGGGAGACATTCATACAGCTGACTAAAGCCTATACATGTAATTGTCCGAGCAAAGCGAAGGCTAATACACAGCACAATATTACTTTCCGGGCATATACAGCTATGATGGATATTAAAATCTTTGGTCAAGCATAACTCAAAAAATATTTGTTGGATTTTGATTCTGATTGTACCAGAAGGTACCTATCAGGGTAACCTACTGAATGCACCTACTATAAAAAATAAGTTTCAAACCGTTTTAAAATTATATTAAAAAAAAACTGATAAAAAAAGCACAATTTATCTACATACATCACAGAAAGTGCATGTCATTTTCACTGGCTGTATGTTTTCGTAGAAAACCAGATTACAGCACAATGAGCAAAGAAAATATGCACACTAATATTTAAAACCTATTTAAACAGGAAAATAAATCTAGATTTTAAAATTAAATTTTATACATTAGACAGACTTGACTACACTTAAATTAAAAAATATATAAAAACATTTAATTAAAAACTAAAAATACAAAAGAAACTTCGCTGTGCAAACACACAGCCTCATCAGTACACAATCAGCTACAGCAGAATATCAAAACATGTCTTGGACACAGTCAAAATCCATGCAGTAACTGTAATTACGTGTATATAGGTGAAACTAGCAGATTGTTGGATATCAGACTTAAAGAACATGTCAGCGCCTTTAAAAATGGAAGATTGAACTCTAAATTAGTGCAACACACATATGAAACAGACCACACCCCAGCTTTTGAAAATTCTTTAATTTTGAGGAGAAATTGCAACACTTACCATTACAGATTGTTCATGGAGAGCTGGTTTACAAAATTATACCCTTATACACTCAACGAATCCGGTGCGATCTTGATGGAATATTTTTTGTTTTTAAATGATTAACTTTAACTTTGACTGTGTCCAGGACATGTTTTGATATTCTGCTGTAGCTGATTGTGTACTGATGAGGCTGTTCGTTTGCACAGCGAAACGTCTTTTGTACTTTTTGTATTTTTAGTTTTTAATTAAATGTTTTTATATATTTTTTAATTTAAGTGTAGTCAAGTCTGTCTAATGTATGAAATTTAATTTAAAGATTTTAATTCAGATGTTAAAATGTATGTGTATCTTAATCTAGATTTTGTTTTCTATTAAAAGAAAAAAGCCAAAATAATTTAGTATTTGATATTTTGCGATAATCTCTATAACATAATTTTTTAATCGTGAATTGCATCTTTTATATTTCATGTGTGCGAATTAGAAACAATTCTTTGATGATTAAATATTTTATTTATCAGGATGTCAACAGTAATTGTAAAAAAAAAGTTCCCGGATTTCCCTGGCTATCTTTATCAGACATTACTGATTTCCATTATTAACAATACACATACGGTATTTTTTCATGTATGCTGCTTCCTCACATAACACACTTACCCAGCTTACTAATATCTAATTTGGGAGAAAAAACAAGAAAAAAACATTAAAAATTGCCTAATCTATATTATAAAGGACAAACATATTTGTGTGTAACACATACGTCATTTTGCGAATGGCAACACTTTGAAATTTGTAATAAAATTTTGGTTTTGCAATTTTCTCTACTGCAAATTTTTAAACTTCTAAACATTGCACATTTTTAATTTTTACACCATCGTATAAGGAAAAAAAAATGCTCTTTTAAATGTAATTTGTTTGAAAGCTGTATCTCAATTTAATTTTAAGATACAGTAGACTCCTTCAAATCCGCACAGCTTGGGACCTGAGGTTGTGCGGATTTTAGAATTTTGCGTATTTCTGGTCATTGATTTGTTTACATTTTTGAAACATTACTTTGATTGGTAGTTAAGCAAGGGAAATTATAATGAATGCTTACAATAAAGTGAAACATTAAAATAAGTAAAATATTAAAATAATTATGTAAAATAAAAATTTAGAAAAATATTAAATTATTACCAATGAAATCGATTCAATTCGATTCCACAATACCTATGCTGCCATCTAGTGGTAGCAAGGAGAACAGTGTTAATGCTATTATCAGTATATATAGTTTATTGCACTCACTGTAACTTTTTTCATTGTTATTTAGAGTCTTGGATGCGTTCAATGCTTAGGGGGAGGTTGGCTGTGCGAGGTGCTCCCTCCTTCTACACATGGGGGGCGGTGACCGTTTTGCAGCCGGCGGTATCTGAGCTTTCTTTTCGGTGAAGCTTTCGTTTTTACGCTGTTGTGGTTCGAAGTAAGGTGTTTGTTTTTTCTCTCTTTTCGTGGTGGTCATTAGTGAACTATTTTATTGGTGATTTGGTGGGTGTTTGGTAGGTGTAATAGTTTTATTTACGTTTTGTTTACCTCTACTATTTGCTGATTATGTCCCTGGATAGTGTTATGGCTTGTTCTGAATTTAAGATAGTGGATATTGATGGAACAGCGGATTCTTCTGCTGTCAATGTTGATATGGTGGAATGTGAAGAAAGTACCTCATGTGACAGCAACAAGAAAAACGGGGCAGAAAACTTCTTGACATGTAACAGCGATAATAAAAATGCGGCGCGGTCCACTGCTTCCACGGAGCTGCTTCTTCCAATGGCTGCCGAGAATGGCGGTAAGTGTTTCAATATTTTTTTACAAAGTACAGATTCAAAATCTATTCCAAATAGAGATCCTAGAGCTGTGCAAGTAGAGATTAAAAAGATAATCCCTCATGCTAATCATATAGAGAATGTCCGTCATACACGTACGGGCAGCCTACTTATTAGCACGAAAGACGTCAGCTGTGCTGTTGATATTTGTCAGGTTACAAGCTTTTTGGGGGTACCAGTTAAACATAGAGTTATTTGGGAGAACATTTCGAATCGCTTCCTGGTGTTCAACGTACCTGTCGACATCCCCCTGGAGGAGGTGGGCCAGGAGATAATGGTCAATAACAACGTGCAGATCTTAGAAATGCGACGATTTATGAAGAAAGATTCATCTAGTACTGTTTCCCCAGTTTTAATTACCTCTCTTGGTATTGCTATCCCGACTGAAATTAAGCTATGGTTCACTCTTCAGAAGATCCGCCAGTTTATCGATAGACCGAGGCAATGTGTACACTGCTTCAAATTTAACCATGCAACCGGAAAATGTCAGTCCGAAAATATCTGTGCCACATGTGGCCAAAAGCATACTGGTCCTTGCACGTTAGAAGTCAAATGTGTGAACTGTGGGGTGGGGGGGAGGGGCACAGGTCAGATTATCTCCAGTGCCCCACCCGCTTGAGAGAAATGGATTTTCTCCGCTTCAAAAGTGGAAATTTTCTGTCTTTTACTGAAGCTCAACGAAAATTTTTGACGAGGGCGAATTCTGAATCATATGCACAGAAAACCAGTGTTTAAAAAACCCGACCAAGATGAATTAAAAAAAGCTATTGAGATCAGGACTAATAACATGTTAAAGATTTTAGTTGATCATTCAGAAAAACAGTCTGCAAAAATTCTAGAAACTATCAGTGCTCTGAGTAATATGATTATGAACTGTATGGCTAAACTCAGTGACAAATCCCCGGAGCGGAAATGTGCCTACGTGCACGGTAAAGGGGGGTAGAAGAAAAAAAAAAAAAGAAAAGTTTTTTTTTTTCCTCTTGTGTTTTGGGCGAGTGTTCCTGCAGGGGACAGGATCTTGATTTTTGGTTTATGTTTGATAGTTTTTCTTTTTTCTGTCTCTTATGGGTATTAGTGTGCTTCAGTGGAATTGCCGAGGTATCTCCAACAAGTTCCCCTTCCTTCAGCTTGAACCTTTTTTGTCGTCGGATGTCTTGGTTCTCCAGGAAACTTTTCTTTCACCGGTGAAGCCTCTGTCGATGTCAGGTAAAGTGATCTACCGTCAAGACAGAGTCGGTCGGGCCGGTGGTGGTCTGGCTTTGGCGGTGAACTCTACTTGGTCGTCTACAAGGTTGTGTTTCGATAATTTGGGCTCAGCTAACGAATTCTTAGGCGTCCGCATTTCCCTTGGTTCTTCCTGTCTCAACATTATCAACGTTTACTCCTCATCTGGGTTGGTGGTTGACGATCTTTTGAAGGTTTGCCGTGATCTTTCTGGTCATTCTCTTATCTTGGGAGATTTTAATCTTCATCACCCGCTGTGGGGATCCCCGGTGTCCTCGCGGGCCAGCGTGCGTTTGGTGGACTGGCTTTCTGATAGCCCCTTCTGCTTAATGAACTATACTGCTCCTGCCCATGTGGCCCCTGGTGGGGTTACTTCTTTAATTGATCTTTCGATCTGTTCTTCTGGGCTTCTTACTTGCTCCTCGATCGTCGTTGAGGATGATCTTTTCGACAGCGATCACTTCCCCATTGTTATCTCTGTAGAGCTTAATCCTTCTCTGCGTCCCGGTACCATTCTTTACAACTGGGCCCGCATCACCCAGGAAGTTAACTCCAGCCTACATTTGGCTACCGATATCCAGCCGTCATCGTTCCAGTCCTTGGTTCGTGGTGCCATGTCGAATCACAGTACAGCCTGTGTTAAGTCCCTGAAACGCCTCCCTGTGTGGTGGACTGCGCGATGTAGCACCCTTAGCAAACAGAAAAAGTTCCATCTGCGAAGAGCTCGTCAACTAACTTCTGTGGATCACTGGATGAAATATAAAAGATTCTCGGCCAAGCTCTGCCAGGTCGTCAGGGAAGCCAAGCGTCGGTACTGGGACTCCATTTACTGTAATGCGAATGACCCTGGCCTTTTATATAAAATTTTTCGTAACCTCAAATCTCGGTCCAGCTCTTCTCCTGATTCCCATCTCTACTTACAACTACCTGACTCTTTTTCTGCTGATGCGGTAGCCCAAGCTGAAGCCTTTGCAGATCACTTTGGTGAGGGAAGCTGCCACGAGCCAATCCCATTTACTTATGGTGATGAGTGTAATGATTCGCTCAACTGTCTGTTCACGATCTCAGAGCTAAAGATGGCCATTGGAAGAACGAGAATTTCCACTCCTGGGGAGGACAGGATTAGTGTGGCCCTGTTCAAGGGGCTAAATGATCACTCTTTAGATTGCTTGTTGAGTATGTACAACAGCATTTGGTGCTCAGGGGACATTCCCTCAAGCTGGACGTCGGCAACCATTCTCCCAATTCTGAAGCCGGACAAGCCGAGACATCATATTTCTTCATACCGTCCGATTGCCTTAACCTCGGTAACGGGTAAAATCTGTGAGCGGATGATTGCCAGAAGGATTGTGCACCACCTACTCTGCCATAAAACCTTGGTCCCTAGGCACCTTGGATTTCTTCCCTTCCGGAATTGCCATACGGCGTTAGCGATTCTCCAGCATGACATCACGTCTGCCAAAAAGGCGAAAAAATATATTTTGGGCGTCTCTTTGGATTTACATTCAGCCTATGACTCTGTCTACATTGATGGACTTATTTATAAATGTGCCCAGGTGGGCATCACAGGACGGATGCTTCGGTGGATTCATCGCTTTCTTTCTACTAGAGTCGTCAAGGTTGCGTGGAGGGGTCACGTGTCTTCTTCCCGAACTACTGGTAGAGGTGTTCCCCAGGGGGCGGTTTTGAGTACCATCCTTTTTACAATTTTCATGGCTGATTTTTATGAGGTCCTGGTGGGCCTGGGCATCAAGTTCCTCATCTATGCAGACGATATTTTCATCTACTGTGTGAATGATTGTTTGGACACCTGTAGAGTCAAACTCCAAGAGGCTCTTCGACTTATAATAGTGTGGTGTTCCTATTGGAAACTATCCATCCGGACTGACAAATGCCATTCGATTAATCTCTCGAGACGGAGAGCGGTCTGTGACTTCCAATTCAGCGTGAACGGTGGACTCATCGAGTGGTGCCCCATTCTAAAGTTCCTAGGTTTCCTTTTTGCACGTCGTGGAGGCTTCCGGAAGCATGTAGAATATCTCCGGACGAAATGTTTTAAAAGGATCAACATCTTAAAAGCTCTAGCCCATAAAAGGTATGGGGCTCGTTCACATCATCTGCGGATGTTGGCCCTCTCTTCTATTTGTAGTATCATCGAATATGGAGCTGCTCTTCTCACGGCCGCTAGTCCTTCGCTACTGAAGATGCTTGAAGTGATACAGACGAGTGCGTTACGGGTTGCTCTGGGGCTCCCGAAGTGGACGCCTAATATTCTTCTTCTCAAGCATGCTGGGGCTTGTCTCCTAGCTGACAGAATCAGGGTTCTGGCTTTCGGCTTCTGGGTGAAGCATCTTGCCCTTGGCAGCTGGTCTCCTCTCTTGGACTCTTGTGAGAATATTCTGGTCTCACCAGGAAATCATCTTTCTCATGTTTCTGAGTTTTTTGCCGGTCTGGGCATTGATCTGGATTTCCTCATCAGCTTCCAAGTTCCTCTTTCTCTTGACTCGAATGCAGTGCAATTTTTCACCTCTGATCTTCCTTTTCAGCGTACGGACCTTGATGCTAGCATCATTGCCCCGATGTTTGCTGATTACTTCCAGAACTTTACTGACTCGTGGGATATTATTGCCACGGATGCCTCAAAGACAGATTCCCTCACTTCGATTGCAGGCTGCACTTCCTCACACCACTTTGGCTACAGGGTGCAGCATGTCAACTCCGTCTTCACGGCAGAAGCTCTCGCAATAGGCATGGCTCTCGACGAATTGATCTCGTTATCTCGTCCCGTGGTGATTTTAAAAGACAGCTTGTCGGTTCTTTTGGCTCTCCAGTCTGCTAACCTGAAATCTCCCAGAGTTATCCTTTGGCTCCACAATAAAATTGTTCGGATGCAGCATTTCTCCATTCACCTTTCCTTTTACTGGGTTCCGGGACACCGTGGTATCCCCCTCAATGAAAGGGCCGATGGCCTTGCCAAAAGTGTTTCTGTCTCTGACCCTCTGATTGATTGGACCTCGCCAGAAGATACTATCCGTAGGTTCTCTCACAGTGTTCTGCTGCAGGGTGAGCACTCTTACCGGACTTGCAAGTATTATGCTTCTTATGGGGATATCCCCAATGTCAATCACTCTCGGTGTTGGGTTCATAATCGAAGGGATGATGTGATTGTGTCTCGTCTCCTCTGCAGGATGCTTATTACCCCGGAGATTTTGGCTCGCTTTAACTTGGTTGCGGACGGCAGCTGCCGTGCGTGTGGTGTTTTGAACTCCTTGGAGCATATTTTGTTTTCTTGTGCCAGGTACCACGCTCAACGCAGGAGTTGTTGGGCGGGTTTTGATTTGAGTGATGAGTGTTTTCGTTCATTTGGTTGCTTTATCAAAAAGTTCTGTTCGTCGAGTGACTTTCGTAACTCTACGCTACGGTTTATTCATTGTATTGATTGCTTCTAGCTAGCTGTCTAGTGCTGTCTGTGTCTGGCGTTTCTGTTCGTATGGATCATTCGGGACAACAGCCGTGCTGCTTATAGGTCCCAAAGCCCCCCACTACCTACCTACCTTTAGAGTCTTGAATGCTTTTCTTATACTGCTTTGTATGTTTAGAAATAAATTTGTCTATAATTTAAAAAAAAGTTCCGCTAACAACAATTTTAAAATAGCGTTCCGTTTCGTATATTTTTCCATTTCGAAACCTGGAATTTTTGATATAGATATGTTAATTTATATCAAAATCAAAAGTAATGTAAATTTATTTAGTAATAAGTCAGCTGTAATAGCCAAAAAAGAATTATTAACAAAAAATTTAGTAAAAAAACATTGCAGTTATTTCGGCAGCATCTTGAATTTTGTTTCTGCAACTTAACTGTAAATTTCATTGTTTACATCTGAAAAAATACGCGGATTTTAGGCGTTCGCGGATTTAAGGGAGTCTACTGTATTAATTTTTTTGTAGTTTTTATTATTACTTCTATCTTTACAAAAAGAAAGTATTGGTTTCATGAAAATTTTCGAATTCCAGTTTTCGATGGATTTACACGTTTTATGGGTCAGAGATTCCAAAAAACATGTTTTTACAAAATGTCTGTCTGTGAGTCTGTCTGCCCGTCTGTCTGTCCGTCCGTCTGTCTGTCTGTATGTGACACAAATTTTGTGAGCGCTCTATCTCAAAAACTATTGCATGGAATTTAATAAAATTTATATTCAGGTAGTCCCTGATATAGATTGGTGCTGATTAGTTTTTTGGTGTAAATCGCCTTGCAGGTGGCGCTGCTATGTAGCATTTTGCAGGATTTCTGCAAAAGCTGTATCTCAAGAACTAATGCACGGATTTTTATAAAACTTCAGATTCCGTTAGTCCTTGACATGAATGGATGCTGTTTACGTTTTGGTGTAAATTGCTCAACAGGTGGCACTGCTATGCTGCATTTTGCAGGATTTACACTATTTTCGCAGTAGCTCTATTTTAAGAACTAATGCACACATTTTCATCAAACTTCGGATTTAGTTAGTCCTTCATATGAAATGATGCTAACTACGTGTTGGTGTAAATCGTCAAATAGATGGCGCTGCTGTGCTGCATTTTGAACTACTTCCTCAATAGCTCTATCTCAAGAACTAATGCACAAATTTTCATCAAACTTAAGATTTAAGTATAACTTGATTAATATTGCTGCTGATTATGTGTTGTTGCAAATCGCTCAACAGGTGGCGCTTCTATGCTGCATTTGTCATGATTTGCGCAATACCTCTATCTCAAGAACTAATGCACGAATTTTCCTCAAACTTCATATTCAGTTACACGTTGACATAATTTGGTGATAATTAGGTTTTGGTGTAAATAACCCAATAGGTGGTGCTGCTATGCTGCATTTTGCTGGATTCACATGATTTCAGTGACAGTCATACCTCGAGAACTAATGCACGGATTTCATTATGAGATAGAAGAAAGTTTTGTGATGGCCACAACATACTAGTTTTTTTTTTTTTTTGTAATTGTGGCAACTGAAGTACTCCATTTCTGTTGAAAGTAAAGGGAAAAAGTGAAAAATAGTAGATTGTTGTATCTTTTTGTTGCCATTTTCTGATAAAAACTGAAAAAAAAAATTGAAATTAAGATACATGCTATGTCAAGAATATCGTCTTTTATAAAACCCGGTGAGTTTTTGCTTTATTTAGTTTTTATTTATCAATTAAATGATTTTTAGTTTATTGAAATTTAACTTTATAAATGATACAACACTTTCTCTTTACAAATATGTATTTTAAAGAATATTTGTGACTTATTTTCTCTGCATGTTACTTAATTCGTATCAAAAATCTGAAAGAATGTAATTTTATTAATCCGTGTGTAATTAAATTTTCCAGGATTAATTAATAGATTATTAACGATTAATAATGTAATTACATTTTGGTTCTGCTGAACCAAATTTACTAATAATTTTTTTTAACACAAAGCTATTCATTTGCAGATGTGCCCGCACTAACTGTTTTTTTTTTTAAATATCCCATTATTATATTTTAATTTTAAAAGTATTCTATGAAATTTCTTGAAAATGAGGGTAATGAGATAGCTTTCACTATTGCAAAGAAGAGAGAAATAATGGGGTTTATTTATCTTTATTCATCATGTGATTATCTGATAAAAATTGTTGTATAGGGCTTAATGGTGCAAAATCTGATCAGGGACATAATATTTTGAACGGAAAATTACGTGCTGCTTTTGAAAACACGCATTTTCCTCATAAAGTTTTCATATTTTTTTTCCTTCTGTATATGTACTAAGTTTCAGAAACTGGGTGAAATCCTTAAGTAAGTGAAAATGACATCAAATTTAAAAGATAACATTGATTTTCTTAGTTAAAACTAAACTTTTTAACAAAAATGCGTCAAAAAACATAAATTACGGCAATTTTTACTCCCGGTACGATTATAATCTCGAGTTGAGAGTGCAACCGTTCACATGCAAAGATTTTGCTGGCAATCATGACTTCACATTTTGAATTAAAATGATTTTAAAATACTCAAATTAAAATACCAATTTTTTTTAAAGTGTGATTGTGGGTATGAGAGGATAATTTTTTAATTTACTGCTATCGTGTGGACCTCGATTAAGAAAGATTAATCCATTTGCCCTTAAAACAACATAAAGAGTTCATCATTTTCTTACGACTAATATTCCATAAACAAAAATAAAACTTCCTCTATGATTAAATAAATAAAACACAAATTTAACAGACATGTAATTGAACTTCACGCTTGAAGCTCTGAAATTATCAGAAAATAAAAGGATGCCATAAGTAGCAAAATCTTGGGCTAATAACTCTTAGCATATGCGGCTAATACGAAAAATTAGCTTTTTACAAATTTCAAAAGTTTATTTGATTGTATAATTCGCATTTTTCATATGAAAAATGCTTTTTTTTTATTTTTAATGGGCAATCTAAAATATATATATTACTTTTCAATTAAAAAATTTGGTTTTCACCTATATTCCGTAACCCAGGAATTCCGGGTATGATCCCCTAGTATTCATAAAGTATTGGTTGACAGTTTTATAGATACAAACTTAAAATTTAGTCCGACAACTTCATATAGTGGTCAATTAAATAAAACTTTTATAAGTTCAAAATACTATTATTTTTTGAAAGTAAATGCAATTATATTAAAAATATTATCAATCCATAGTGCATTCCCAAAAAAATACTGATAAATGCTTTCTCATTTTTAAATGATTACTTCATTTTTGCAAGTTAAATGCTTAAAGCTATAGTTAAATCTATTTAAAATAATGTACTTAATATAATAGTACTTTTAGCGAAGAGTTATTTTCTCTGAAGCAGATTACACACAATTCTCGAGGTTGTTTTATGCTTAGTTGCTTAGACCTGCAAATTAGTGTATCCCAAATGTTGGGGATTCATATATTGATCAAATAAAAGGATCAATATTTCGACTATTTGTCTAACACAGAATTATAGAATTCCAATTTCATCTTTCTTCTATAACTGAAAATACTTTAATAGCTGTGACTAATCTCTTTTTCCTTTCGCTTCCTAGAATTCATTGCTTACTGCAATTGAAAATATAAGGAATATTACTGTACCTTATTCCTGGGTCTGTCCAGGATTTATGTGTCCTGTTTTTGTGAAGTTTTTTTATTGAAAAAACTAATCACAATTTTGTGAATTTGAATATATCATTATACGAGTATATAGGTTAATTGTTTATGTTTTTAACAAGATCACTTATTTATTTAAAAGAAAAGCATGTAATAGGTATTTTGTTGACTTCAACTGTTTTGTGACAGGTTAAATTTTAGTTTAAAAAATTAATTTGTGAAAGTTTAAGTTTGGCGACAGAAAAGTTTAGGGAAAGGTCTATTTTGAAGACAAAGAATTTTGTGAAGGGTCTTATCTAAATATTTAAAAAAATTGTGAAAGGCCCTTTAACCCTCTGACAGTCTTGGAAAAGAGCAAAAATGTAATGTTGTTTTCTCTGCATTTTGTTTTAAATTCTAAAAAAGATGATTCTTTCAAGAACAATCCAATGTGGTTTATTTTACATAAAAAAATACTATTTTTGGGAAAGGTGTAATAGCAATATGCAAATAGTGCAGGGATAAAATGATAGGAATTATAGCAAGAATGTAAAAACACAAAGAAACTTGCAGTCTATGTGATAAACATTAGTAAATCTGAATCAGCAATGGAATACTAATATAAAAATTCTTTGTTGCATTTATTATTTGTTTATATATTATATATATTATTGGAGTAATACATTAATGAAAAATAAATAACTTTAAATTAACTTGAAATTTACACACAGAACATGCATAGATATAAGTATGACAATTTAAATTTAATAGTAGAATAATAAAAGTTTAAGTTTTAAGTGAATCTTTTAAATTTGTTTGCAACAAACTTTTAATTTTTATTTAAAATATCTTGAATTCTTATCTAGGAAATGTAATGAAATTTAGAAATGTGTAACTCTATACAGAAAAAATAAATACATGCACGTACATAAATAATTACACAAATAATATTAATAAAAAAATCTGATTTAAATTTAAAAAAATCCGGTTTAAATCAATTAAATCGGATTTTTTTCATTAAAAAAAAAATCGAGATTTTTAACAACCCTGTCTCACATACCAATGGAAGTAACTTGGGCACAGATGTCATATATACACCGAATTTGGTGCGATTTTTTTTCTGAAGCCAATTTGGCAAAACCCCCGTTTTCATATACCAGTTGCATATATATTTTTAAATTATTTTCTATAACTTTAAAAAGGACATAACAATAAATAATAAAATGTTTAATTAATAAATATAGAACAAAAAAAATTCATATAATTTTTAAAAAGAAAATAAAAGTGATTAAACAATTTATTCAAAATAGCCGGGTTACCATATAAGGGAAAAAAAAGCCATTTTGGTGCCAGTTAGATACCCCGGTGCATATATGACATCAATGCCAAAAAGGCATATGTAACTGGGAATCGACAACGATGTTTTCGCCAAATTGGTGTAAAAAAAAAAAGATCGTGCTAAACCCGGTGCGTATATGACATCTGTGCCGTGACTTGTATATAAATAATAATAATAAATTATATAAAAATACAATGTTTATATTTATATGTAAAAATAAGCATAAACGTTCATCATGTTTATTTACATGTATGTTTATATCATTTATAAGCCCAAACTGCACCGAGTTTAAAAAAACTCCCAAAAGTATTATTGGAAAAGTACCATGAAATTAGTTAAAATCATGTATTTTAAATAAAGCGAATGAAAGGTTTACATTTTAAATGAAATGAATGCAATATGAATATGGTATAGGAAAATTTTTTGGCAATTTATTACCTGCGCTCAGCTAACATAATAGTATCAATACTGCAATTGGTACATGGTATGCGAAATGAAACGAATATGTTATAATAGCCACTATTTGTACAAGAAAATGGGCAATAATCCCCACTCAAATACACAGGCAAGGTTCCTGTCAAACAAGAGGAATATTAACAGCAACAATGTTATAATTGTATGAGTTATAATATTGATACAAAATTGGCTTTGAGCAAACAACCATACAAGGAGTATTTTACATATGTGTTGAGTGAAGCTCGATCATCAAGATACTAATTAATTATACAAGCAACAGATATATAAACAAAAGTTTAAATTCAAATGTAAATATTTGCAACCTCCCCCCCCCCCCCTCCAACTTAAAAAAAAAGTTATCGCAATGAAATTAAATTGGCGGTAAGTGACGCTTTTAAAAATACGACATTGGTTGCAAACCAGACTATGGAACATTCCTATAAATAATCAGGGCACTTTATTTTTAGCCCAGTTAAAATTTAGACAAGAGCATTTTTTTTTTTTTTTTTTTTTTTTTTTGCCAAAAGCAGCTTTTATTTTGCATGTGTAATTTAGAAAGAATTCTTTGATGTTGAAAGAAAATGTTTTGACTTATGCTATTATCTCTTTTTATTATTTTTATTTATTTGTATTTTGAATGAAATGGGTCAAAGTCATGTTTTTTAAATGTATTTAATTTATGTATTTCAAATGGAAAGAATGCATTACGAAAGTATGCAATTTTTTTTTTTTCAGATTCACTAATCCAGAGATTTTATCATAAAGTCATTTTTTTCAATTGTCATTAGCAGATTTTTTATATAGTAACTTATTCAGGTAAAATTCCATAATCGGCTTCACATTGGCGTATTTTAGCTTGTATGATTTGCTGAAAAAAAATATGTATGGATTTGTAAATTACTTGTAATGACACTTTGACAGCTCAAAGGTTATGCAGACGATATATTCATATTTTTGGTCATACCTGCAGTCATTGCCGATTCCTTTTATTTAATGCATGCTAAAGAGTAAAACACCTCAACTTGTGCAGAATATATTTGAAAACAAAACAATACAGTATATGTAATGGCCAGCATGCACTCCTCATTTAAATTTGATCAAGCTCATCTGGAACACAATCGAATGACGCTTTGCATGGCACTGTTGACGTGTTCGGGACTTTGATGTATCACTTTTTGAAGTAGGAATTCCCTAAACACTAACCTCATTGCATCCGTAGAAAACAGATATTCAACAGTATTTATTAACTATTCGAGGGGACCAAACACTATATCAAAGACACTCCAATCTCTTCGAACGTCATATTTTTTGTCATTTAGAATTACTCAAATCGGTGCGGAGCATCTGTTTATGCTCTTGACATCATTTGAAAGAATTAAAATTCAGATATAAGATATTTTAGTGTTTTATTTTTGGTATTACTTTTAATGCATTGCGTACTTCTAATTTTATACCCATGCATGGCTGTCTTCAGGGGCGAAGCTACTGGGGGGCGTCTCGCCCCCCCAATGTCGGCAACTGTGATCACAGTCGGCAAATTCTAGGTAGTCAGTATCGATCGATACAATTCTGACACAGTCGATTTTTTCCAATTTTCTACGTTTTTCCTTAAAACATACACTAAAAAACACCAATCCTTAGCATTTGTCTTAATTTCTTTCGAAAATCCGAAGTTTGCCCCTCCTTTTTTCGACTTTGCGCGACCGCTGAAAATAAATTGAGAAAGAACCAGGAGAGAGTAGTTTCTCAATATGCAAAGAGGTCTTTCTCAGAGTCCGCAGCGGTTTCGTACGGTTCTGAACATCTAGATGATCGACTAGCACTGAAGATGATGACGACTTCGGTGAAGGCATTCATATTAATCGTGGTGTATTGAAACGTGCTGGACAGTCGATTGTTTAAACGATTGCAAGCCCATTATTGAAAAATTGACCCAATCTGATGAATTAAGTGTTTTCTTGTTACTTAAGGAGACCATAGATATAATTGACAGGAAAAAGAAAATTGTTCGTCGTCAAATATTTATAGTAAAATCGTTAAAGAAATCGAGCAGAAAAGGAAAGGTTAGCATTACTGAAAGTGGGAACGATTCCATCATCGAACATGACCCAGGAAAAAGGTCTAAAATGAAGTCAAACAATCAGAGACATATTTGGTCAGTTTAAGTCCGTATCAGTCAAAACTCAGCGTATATCCCATAAATGGTTCCATCCCGCAAGATAGACAGCGACATTTTAACACCGCTTGTTACAAATGAGCATCCGTTTTTGGAATATAGCACAGAACTCAATGCTATTTTTTTTTGCTGTTTCATGAAGGGCCTAGGAGAGAGAAAATACAAAATGCTTCACTTGAGAGTGGTGTAAACAAAGTACACAAAATGAAGAGCTTGAGGTAAAGAAAAAAACAGAAAGTTCGCACAACATTTCTCTTCCAACTCCCACCAAATTTTCTGTTTCCTATCTTGTCAGTTCATAATGACACATAATCCCTTACTAGACGAGAGCAAGGGCAAACAAATTATTCTGGAAGAGCAACAGCAATATTTTGCATTCAGCTCTGAAATTGTAGCAATCTTGATGGACATTACGCAAGTGCGGCGGAGACAAAATCTAGTTGCGGAAGTAACAAAGATGAAAATGGAAACTTTTGGCTAATTGTGAAATTAATTTCCAGACATAACCCACAACTGAGGAAATGTTTGAGGACACACGTTTCAGGCCAAATCACATAACTTACTTTTCCGCTTCATCCCAAAACGGAGATGATTGAATTTCTTGTTACAGAAGTGTGTAAAACGATAGTCAGAGATATTCAAGAAGCATAATTTTATGGAATTATGGCAGATACGACTCCAGCTGTTCGCAACATGATCGATCAATTGTTGTGTTGAAATATGTCGACAAAGAGGAAAAACTCCGATCGGCTTTTGGAAGTTGTAAAAGAAATCTATAAAACCAATGCCGACCTTGCATGCTAGAAATCGCACATCCTTACGAAGAATGAGCTCGAAATAGAACAGGTAGTTTTCCAGTCATACTGTTTTACAAACAGCATGTCTGGGGAATTCAACGGCACTTAGGACTAGGAGGCGTTTTCAGAAATTGTGGGTCAAATTGGGCAATATATTCCTTGTCAATGTCACAGACTCAACACTTTCGCTTCGCATATCTGCAATGCCAGAAATATTATATGCGATGTTTTCGACGCGCTGGAAGATGTTTGTGTTTTTCACAGCAAGTAGTAAACGAAAGAAACCATTAGTAGACAAGCTCAAAAAATAGAAAATGCTCTTCTACTGCGGAATCTTTCTAAAACGAGATGGACTGCTCCAGCGGAAACGTTGAAAGCGGTTTAGATCTCATATGAATGTATCCTACAAATTTTGAAATAGTTGATTCCTCTACTTCTGTTAACAAAGCAAAGATCAAGACACGAGGTGTAAGAAAGAAAATGTTATCGCTCGACTTCATTGCTTCACTGATGTTTCGCAAGGATGTTCAGTACAAGTGCAAGTTAGTTACTGAAAAAATGAAGTCGAAGACTCTTAAAATAGACGCTACGAAAATACCAAAGACATGAATCAAATCATTAGAAGCAATCAACAATGACAATGAAAATATGAATAGGGAAATATAGAGTGCAGTTCTCTATTAAACCAAGTAAGGTGTTGATCCATTAAATGAATTTGCTATGTATTATCGACGGAGATTGGCACCAAAGAAGTTAGACGGTAATTGAAACAACCTCTTTGATCCCGAACTTCTAATGTTCTAACGCATGGAATTTCAGAAGGTACTGGATACCCTTACAGGGATGATAGCTGAAAGTCTCAATTCTTTCATCAGCATAATCACACCACTGGATAAAATTATGTATCCTCCCATTACAAGAAAGAAATAAAAACTAAATCTGGTTAAGAAAGCAGAAAATTTCTTCATGAAACATTGGCAATTCCTGATATGGAAGCATTACACGCTGAGATGAAAGTTTTGTTAGACTTCTGCGCAGAGGCTGAAAGAATGGACGATATTTACATGAAAATAGAACCTTTGAGGTACATTCTGCCGCTTCTGAACCACGTCAATCGTCTGGCTTTAACTTCTCCAGTCACAGTTGCCTCGAATGAAAGAACAATGTACAGAGGTGTGAAAATTATTAGAATAGTTGTGAAATTCATAATAAAATCTTGTTATATTAAAGAAAAATAAATTATTTTAAAAATATTGATACATTTAATATTTAGTGTGCATCTCCTTGTTTTTTATTAAAGATTCGATACGTCTTGGCATACTTTGTATGAGTTTTTGGCAATTAATTTGTATTTCGTTGTCATGGTGCCATCTTTGGATGAGTCTTTCTATCAAACCAATCCTGTTTGTGATGCTAAGTTTCTTTAATATTTTCTTTACAATGGCATCAAAGATTCTCTATAGGGATCACATCTGGACTGTTTCCAGGCCATGAAAGAGTTTTCTTTAATTAAAAATTAAAGAAATGCAACATCACAAACAAGAATGGTCTAATAGAAACACTCATCCAAATTTGGCATCATCACAATGAAATACAAATTAATTGCCAAAAACAAAAACTTGTACAAAGTATGCCAAGACGCATCAAATTTTTAATAAAAAACAAGGGGATGCATACTAAATATTCAATTATCAATATTTTTTAAACAATGTATTATTTCTTTTGTATAACAAGATTTTAATGTAAATTTTACAATTATTCTAATAATTTTCACATTTCTGTAAATTAAAAATTGTGAAAAAAAATCTAAGAACAACAATGACCAATCCACGTTTGAAAACACTCATGATGCTTACGTTTGAGAAAGATATTTTGAAATACCTAGATTTGAGCACAGTCGTAAATAGATGGGCTCGTCTAAAAAAATGGTGAGTTAAAATGCATGTTATGCAATGGATGAACAAAGATGTAATTAAAATAAGTTTTGATTTAATCATTTTTTATGTAAATATAAATAAGCTGACTTGGAACTTATACAAAGTTCCAAGTATAGCATCGTACTGAAAACTTCAACTTGTTTAATTGATCCGAATTGCAGATTTCCATCTGCGCATTCAGTAAAAAATATCAAAATATTTTACGGGAATATTTACAACAATGTAACGTAACTGAAGGGGTGGTATGTCCATCTTTAAATCTATCTTATATTCTCCTAAATATTCTAAAGTAAAGTCTATGAGTATTCGACGTTATAAAGTGAAAAATTTAATCTCGATGGGTTAATAACGTTGATTTTTATAGAGAACATACCGGGTTTACTAAAATGGATTGACTGATTTTAAAATTCAATAACTTGGTCATGGTGGCAGCTCTTTAAAAAAATTCTT
Source organism: Maratus speciosus (assembly GCA_963932465.1). Taxonomy (NCBI): domain Eukaryota; kingdom Metazoa; phylum Arthropoda; class Arachnida; order Araneae; family Salticidae; genus Maratus; species Maratus speciosus. Next base: position 51,820,418 of record OZ010788.1, on the reverse strand, counting down.
GCAGGAGGGTTATGTAAGATGTCTGGAGTTTTTTTTTTTATAGCGATTCTCAATTTTAGTTTAAAACAGCAGCTATACATGGCACTGCTAAGAATAGGTGCTAAATCGGGGCCTGATTTTTTGTTTCTCTTCTCCTTCAGTATTGATGCGAAAGAAGGAGGTTAAATATATGGAGTGGTTCTCTGTCGCCAATGCAGTTGTGTTCTTAGGGGCCCACTGCATATATTTAATCTCCTTTTTTCACACCAATATTGAGAAAAGAGAGAGACCAAAAATCGGGCCCCTATTTAGCACCTATTGCTAGCAGCGCCATCTATCGCCTCTATTTTAAACTAAAATCGATAATCGCAGTAAAAAATTCCTGACATCTTGCATACCCTTCCTGCAAGAATTTAATTTTATAGCTGTCACCATTTGCAAGTTATTTTAAAATCAGTCAGTCCATTTTAGGACACCGGGAAGATGCATACATACAGACACAGAAATGTACTTTTAAAGATATATATGTACATATTTAAGTTAGTCGGCAAAATCGTCATATACGCCCCCCTAATGAATTCTGCTTAAATACGCCCCTGGCTGTCTTGCATGGTTTGCTTTCCCATTTTCCTTAATAGTGTATATGAATTTATATGTAGTATTTTGTAACTCTACAATTCAATTTGCTCATTTTCATCATTTGGATTTATGGCAGTATATGGTAAATTAAAGATAGCATCTCATTTTCTTTATTTGTCACAAGTTATTATTAAATCTATGTTCTCAGCAATATCGCTCAGACTAATCCCTCTGACAGCAGTCCTAGTTTATACCAGGCCTTACAATTTGTCCCACAGAACCTGATTGGTAATATGAAGTATGAATTAGGCAGATCACACACTGAACAGACAAGCAGACAAAAACGTAAGACATGCAACAAATTGTAGCGTTCAAACCGGTTTCTTCTTTGTTATCAGGGTTAAATGTCTCTTGACTTATGCTTTCGTCACTTGTCTGTTCAGTGTGTGATATGCCTTAGAGTGCCATGATTCATATTTTAATCTGGATTAACTATTTATACACAATTTTTATAGCTGCACTCCAAGAGCGTAGGAGCCGGGGGAGCTGTGGCTCCCCCTGGAATATTTAAGAGGGGTTCAGCTCCCCCGGGAAAAATTCTCGCACCACATCTGTTTACGATACATTGCTGAATTAAAAAATAAAGTGTACCTTTTCTAGGAAATTCACACAATGAACAACAAAGAGAAGAGAGAGAGGGAGTGGTGAGCACACTTGTTTGTGCCTTCACCCTTTTTTTCATTGCTTACAACCCTCCCGATTCCCAGAAAAAAAGGAGGTCCAATATAAGTTTACTACAAATTACTGGACCGATAAACATATTTATAAAGAGGAGGCCTTTAAAATTGATTTGGAAGAGATTTGTAATGAATTTGTAAGCAAAACAACAGAAAGAACTTTAGCTTTTGGTAAATGGGAGTGGCAGAAGCCTTAAATTTGAATATTGTATTCGAGATCGCCCATAAATTAAATTTCTATGTATCAAGTATATCTAATAAAAATTATTTTAACTGGATTAAAGAGTTGGCGATCTTTTGATATGCTTCTATTTTATACTCCTGTTTATGAAAAGTGCAACACTATGAAGAAATCCTCCGAAATTAATTATATGATCCCTGCCACTAGCTTTCCGCAATATGCCTCAGCTCCCCCTATTTGTACAAAGTTCCTACGCCACTGTTACACTCAAAATTATCATTAAATAAATGTTTAAATTTTCACATTCATCAGAATAAAATCAAATATATTTTATTCAGAGCAGAATTAGATTATGAGGAATGACCAATTGGCAGAATAAAAAACATCGTGAAACTGCCTGTGGACACTTTGACTCACAGCTTTTCAAATTTATACATCATCAACCAGAGTTTCCCCTTGATTTAAAAAAGGGCAGGGTGCTACTGTTGAGAAAAGGGCACTTCTTTTATTCTTAAGGGCATGTTTTGGATTTTTAAGACCACTTTTTTGATTTTTAAAGTCACTTTTAATATTTAAAACTTAGATATCTCTTTTCAAAACAACATTGAGTCAGATTTTAATATGTAAGTAAATTTTTTGATGCAAAAAAGAAAAAAGGCACTTTTTTTAATGGAGAGGCAAGAAGGGTGTTAATTCTTTGGATGAGGGGCAAGAAGGGTGCTATTTTGTAAACCAAAGGGCAGGCGGGGCGTAGCTCCCTCCTGAAACTGCCTGGGGGAAACTCTGCATCAACTTCATAAAAATTATGATATTACTTTACTGCATATTGAAAAGAATTCTTCTTATGGGCGCCAAAAGTGCCCAGAAATTAATGTGTATGTATAAAGGGCCGTACAAAGAGATACGCGGGCATCGATAATAATTCCAATACGGGCCTCCCACTACACGCATAAGTATGACACAATAAAACCTGATTAGAGAGAAAGGCAAACAACCAGGAGAAATTCCGTTTTATACAGGTTGTTTTTATATTAGAAGGTATAATTGCATAATATTTTTGGGGGATGGACCATGATTTTTTCTGTTTATAGTTAGTAGGATTCCGTTATAAACAGGTTTTACTCTGTTGGAAAATAAATTTACTAGATAGTTCCTTCTTTTAAAAATCTATGTAGTATTTGCTTGGAATTTTATTATTTTTCTTTTACAGTATTACAGTTTGCGATGCATTTGTAACACTTTTTCATCAAAAGATGCTAAATAAAAATTTTAAATATAATTAATTTTTAATTGAATTCATCAATTATTTTTGAATGAAAATATTTAAAGTATGAAAGAAATAAAATGTGAAACCTTAACATGTGACCTTACACAACTTTACACCTGATTCCTGTTTGCATGTCTGAAATCATCAGGATCATTAAAACAGGGGAGACATTTCAAAACTTTCTTGATATCAAATGAACTTTCAAATATTTTATATATACACAGGAGTACGACCCCTGAACTCAGCCCATAAAAACATTCAAGCAAATTCTGACTTCTGAATTTTATTATTTGTTTTAATTTAAAATATTAATGTAAAACAGTACGAGTCTATATTTTTTGGTATATATATTGTTAAAAACCAGGACCAAAACCGGGCCCCGGTGATTTGTGCTGGCTCTACCCCTCTCTTTATGGGGCTGTGTATATGAAATATGTGTTAATATATTTTCTGATTATATTAACACTGTAATATATATATCTATAATCAAAATTCATTAACATTGTTATAATGTCTTTATAGCACAGACACTAGCAAACCCCGCGGCTTTGCTCGTGTAATAGTTGAAATATGCCAAGTGATATTTGCGTGACTATTTTTTATTAGAAGAACACTTTTTGGAATAATTCAAAAATTACAAATTAAGCCACAGTTTGACTAAACTTCATTATAAAAGGGCAATAGAGAGAAATGAGATTTTAATTAATAAGAAGAACTAAAACTAATTCCAAATAAATGATAATTTAGAAAGTATTTCGAGACTTTTATGCTCATTTCAGTATTCATTTGAAGTTTTGAATTTTTTAGAGACTATCTTAACACATTTACATCTTAAAATTAACCATCATGTCAAATTCCAAGCTTCTTGTCTAACATTCTATCACCTCTCAGGTGTTAGTGGCACCAACATTAAATGACGAAACAGAGTTGAAATAGAATGTCTCGAAAAATGTTGAAACAGAGACTGTCACCATTAATTTGCCAACATTAACCTTGAAATCAGCTGGTATTTCCTAATATTCTATAGAAAATGGAATTTAGATGTTTTTAAAGGCTTTCTTACTGTTCCTGCCAACCAGATGGTAGTGACACCGGCATAAAATATACCCCATATAGGATCAGGGATCACCCTTGATTTGCAATCAATAACTTCTGTAATCGGTTTATTATTTCCTGAGATTCCATAGAAATCATAATTTAGGACTCCTTTAGAATGCTTTTAGCCCCTTCCCTTTGCTTCACCCCTTTTTAATTTCGAATTTATTTTCGACTGTTCTTAGAGGACATTTATAAGTAACTACCATGCCATATTTAAAGTTTCTAGCCTCTTCAGTACCACAGAAATCACAATTTAGAAAGTTTTTTGCTCATGCAACCGTCTAGGGGTTGTGGCACCGACATAAAATATAGCTTATGTTTGAGCAGTTTCTATCACCATCAATTTGCAACCATTATGTTTGAAATCAGTTTCGTATTTCATACGATTGCATAAAAATCGTAATTTAGAATGCTTTTCACTCACTTCATTTTTTTAAATTTGGAATTTTCTTTCGACAATTCTTAGAAAGCATACTCCTACAAATAAACAAACTTTACTTCTTTATAATATTAGTATAGATAAGTACTTATAAATTTAAAGAAAAGCATGATTTGCATTGATAATTAATGAACTATTTAGTAACCATAAATTTTTATGAGATGTATAATTTTGTATGAGAAAAAGACATGATACTGTACACATGAAAATCATCAATATAAAACAACTGCCAAGAATAATCACAATAAACTGCTACAATATGAATATTGCAAAGTAAAAATTGCAATTTAAAAATATACTTTTAATTTAGGGGATGCTCCAAGCTTAATTAATGAAGAAACTTGCATGTACAAAATATGATTAAAACATTCAACTGTAATCCAGTCACCATATTCCTTTTTTTTCCGAGTAGGTGTCTTCTTAGGTCCTGATGATCCAATATCTCGGCTAAGAGTAGGTTCAACAGCTACTTCAGTTTGTGTTTCCTAAATTTGAATAAAGAAAATTACTGAAATAATAATAGAAAACATTTAAATGAAATACAGCTGTTATTACAAAATTACTTGTTCATCAAATAAGAACATTGATGATGCTAGGCTTATGTAGATTAAAAAAAAAAAAAAAAAAAAAAAAAATCAGAGGTAAAACAAATGCCAGCAAATTAGGGTGTAAAAAAATATAAAGAGTCGGATTTTTAAAAATTTAAATCAGATTTTTATGATTTTTTCCACCAGTGTTAAAATACTCAATAGATACCAAGAATTTAAGGTTTCCAAAACAATTAACCTCTGATTGCTAACATAATCTATATTTTTACACTTTATTTAACAAAATTTAATTATTAGTTAGTAATTACAGAAATTATAAAAACTACAAATTAGTAAATTCATTAGTTAGAAGCATACTATAAAGTTATACACATTAATATTTTGTAATAATTATGTAAAACTCAATTAATACTAATATTTAAATTGTATTAAAATTATCAGTAATTGGATTTAATATTAAATTGTTAGCACTACTTAAAATTAATACCGTATATACTCGTGTATAGGTCGACTCGTGTATAAGTCGACCCCCTAACTTTTGAAAGCAAATTCAGGAAAAAATCAAAAACCTGCATATAAGTCGACCCTCTAACTTTTTACTTCAATTTTGCTCAAGATCAATCTAAGATTTCACTTGCCAATGCGAAAAGGTAGTAAAAAACAAAAACAAATCATTGAATTTTTTTAAATGTTAAATATTATTATTTGCATATTTTATGTATTATTTTTTTATTCATACACATAAAAAGCCATAATTTTGCAGTATTCGAATTTTTTGTGTTTGCTTTTTTAACTGACTCGCGTATAAGTACGCGAGTATATACGGTAATTATTAAACAATCTATAATTAGGAATATAACATAGTACATTTTTATGCTTTAATTACTCAAATGATAATTTATAATTTAGTGTTCATTCTACAAGGAAAAAGGGGCAGGATATTAGTTCCAAAAAAGGACACTATTTCACAAGGAAATATATTAGTAATGTGTTTATTAACTAGGGTGTAAAAAATCATGATTAAAAAAAAAAAAAAAATTAAAAAAATCGGATTTAAAAAAAAATTAAGTCGGATTTTTATGATTTTTTTCCCAGTGTTAAAATACTGAATAGATACCAAGAGTTTTAGATTTCCAAAATAATTATATCTCTAATTGCTAACATAATCTAATGTTTTTACAATTTAATTAATGAAATTAATTATTAGTTGGTAATTACAGAAATTATAAAAACTGCAAATTAGTAGTTTCATTAGTTAGTAGCATACAAAAACTTTATACACGTTAATAATTTGTAATAATTATGTAAAATTATATTTAATGCTAGTGATATTTGCATTTATGAAAATTATCAGTAATTATCAGTAATTATCAGTACCTTAAGTTAAACTTGTTAAATTTATGTAGTTTCTTTCATTCACTTCAAATCAGTTGAAGACTTTTTTTTTTCTTTTGAAAGAATTTGGATATGCAATAATATATTTGAAAATTTTAGCAAAATTTGCTACATATATATTGCAATAGTATTAAATGTTAAATTAGATTGTCATAGAAGTCAGTGATATTTGTAAATTTATATTGCAAATGGCGATACACTTATTACTAGCTTTGCTGCTTTATCAACTCTAAAATGATTACGTAACTTGTTCCAAACCAGACCAAATGTGGAAAAGTATTATTCGATTCAAGTAGAGGTAGCTGGTACTGAATGTAAAGAAAAGAAAAACTCACAAAATCCTGAACCATTTTTGTGTGGAAAATTCCTATATACACTTTCACTGAACACTGAAGCAGGATAATAAATGGGATGATTAATCTTAAAAGCTATAACAATGCAAACAATCAGGATGGGGTTCAAGTTTTATCTTTTTGCATGCATTAAGATTTAAAGCATTTGGATACATTTTAGATTACAGGCATGAAAATCTTCCTTCTTTTTTCTTTTTTGGTCATTTTATCTCTGCTTAGAAATTCCTTTAAATCTGGTTCTTGTGAAATATATTTAAATTGGCATTTATCTTTGCATTCTCATACCTTAGATTAAATAATGATACAGTTGTAAAAGCACAAGAAAATTTGAAAAAACCCACAATGGGTTTTTTCAATGCCCGGAAAAACTTGGGCGGTTTTTTTCAGGCTGGGCCCACTTGGGCAAACCCTGTCTAACAGCCACTGACTATTAACCCAATTTTCCAGTTTTCACCCATTCTCATTCCTTAGATCAAATAATATTACAGTTGTGAAAACACGAGAAAATTTGAAAAAATCCACAATGGGTTTTTTCAAGTGGTCCTGCTTGAAAAAACCCTCAGATTAAATAATGTTACAGTTGTGGAAACATGAGAAAATTTGAAAAAAACTCACAATGTTTTTTTTCAAGTGGCCACTTGGGCAAACCCTGTCTAACAGCCACTGACTACTAATCCAGTTTTCTAGTTTCACCCATTCTCATACCTTAGATTAAATAATGTTACAGTTGTAAAAACATGAGAAAATTTGAAAAAACCCACAATGGGTTTTTTCAAGTGGGCCTGCCCGAAAAAACCCACAGATTAAATAATGTTAGTTGTGAAAACATGAGAAAATTTGAAAAAACCCACAATGGGTTTTTTTCAAGTGGGCCCATCCAAAAAAATCCGGGCGGGTTTTTTCGGACGGGCCCACTTGGGAATACCCTGCTTAAAATTAATAATTATTGAACAATCTCTAATTAGTAACGTAATATGCATTTTTATGTTTTTATTACTAAAATGATAATTTATAATTTAGTATTCGTTCTAGAAGGTAGAAGGGGAAGGATGCTAGTTCCAAAAAAGGGCACTATTTTACAGGGAAATATATTAGTAATGTGTTTAGTAACAATAAGAAAATAAAAAGTACATATAATTTTTTAGTATGATGAATAAACTGTCATTAATTTTTAATAATTTTATAAATTACAAATTGAAAAGTGCAATTAAATAACAACATGTTTTAATAATATTCAGTTTTTTTCTAAAGAAATAATTTTCTATCATTATTGTAAGGTGATGGGCACACGAATTTAGAAATACTGCGGTATGGGGAAGTTTGGTACAAAAAATCTCTGGTTACAAATACAGGTGAATTTCCCTATTTTTTAAAAAGGCAGGATGCATTTTGTAAATTTCAAAAAGGTGTAAAATACGGCACCTTTAAAAATGGCCTAGAAGAAACAGTAATTAATTACAGAATTAATAAAAACTGCAAATGAGTAATTTCATTAGTTAGTAGCACAAATAACAAAATTAACAAATATCACACAACAATAACAGTTCGTTTTGCATTTGTACTAAGAAAAATTACTTGGACCCTGTATGTCTATGCTAACCAAAAAAATTATGAAAAGGAGGTACGCCCATTCATAGGGTCAGGTGGGGTAAAGTGGTCAGGCGGGGTAAAGTGGTCATAATTCATAAAAAGGGCTAAAATCGTAACTAATATAGAAATTTGAATAATTTTCTTTTAATTTTAGATTTATTAAGTATTGATCAAAGTTTCTCACTCAAAAAAAACATTTTTAGTAACATGTTTGAACCACTGAGCACTCATTTTGTCTGTCTTTGTTACACCTTGTTCTTTTAACTCTTTACTTAACTTTTCTGCTGCATTTTGCTTAATCCAAATTTTGTTAAATTGGCAGTTCAGAAAGCTTTACACATATCTCAAGAACATATTTTCATTTATAGCTAAGTTATATTTATCACCGATTTTATTTTATAATAGTTTTAGTTACATGGGGTAAAGCGGTCATAGGGTTAGGCTTAACTTATAGATATTTGATCTGACTTAAATTATTCATTATATACAATGCCGGTTTATTAAGAACTAATAATTATTAAAAACTAACTGCAAATAGTTATTATTTAATAATAGTTCATAATATGGGGGTTAAAAAAGGTTAGGTTTAATTTTTAATAGGTTCTGAATAGTGAATGAATTAACTAAGTGTAAACTCGAATTGCTTGCAAAGGTTACATCAACTAATTTAACAACCAACACATTAACTACTTTTTCTAATACCTATTACCTATACTTGTATTATATAAGAAAATGGTCCACAAGAAAGTCCTGAAAGAATTCTTAATGTTGATGAGGCTGGAATGGATATGGATAGCCAAAATAGTCCAGTTTAAAAAATTTTACGCAATGCAATGCATTATATAAAATTCAGAAACCAAAGGAAAGATAATGTTTAGTGTTCCTTTTGGTATATCAGCTAGTGGTTATTAAATTTTTCCATTCATAGTTTATGAGTGAGTATATATGAATTATGGATAAAGTGTGGTCGTGCAGGAACATTGTATGAATCATGGAATCTGGCTAGATGCAGGATTCTGTACTTGAATCTTGGATGGATCATTTTATTAAGTAGATAGTACACCAAAAGCTTACAAAAGCCTGCCCTTTTATTTATGATTGTTGATGGACATAAATGAATTATGATGCCGTGAAAAAAAGCTATTGACAATCACATTATAATACTCTGCCTGCTACCTCATACTAGTCATAGTCTACAACCATTAGATCTAGGTGTATTTTTCCCCATTAAAAAAAGCCTGGAAAGGAATTTTAAAGAAACAATATCAAGAAAGCCGACTGCAAAATATGTAAAAAAAATTAAAATAAGCTACATTGGCAACATTATCTACACTCATTTCAGATGTGAATAGAATTGTTAGACATAGTTTTAAAGGAAAAGGAAATGTGTCCAGTCTAGGATCAGGGTAGTATTGACAGAAAAAACACTTGCATTATATCTGCAAAAATAACAAGAGGAATGAGATACTTAAAAGTTGCATAAATTTCCAAGAGGAAAAAAACAACAAAAAAATATCCCTAATCAACATTCTCTTTTGAATCCATTTATAATCGCTAAAGATGACATCTCAAACCATATCTATAGGACCTTGAGTGTTGCTAATATATGAAATGAAGAAATCAATAAAGCAATTTATTGGGAAAAAACCTGATTATTTTTTTTTAAAGTATGTTAAAAAAAATCCAAATTTGGCAATCATTATACTTTTCCAGAATCAGGTGTGATCAAAATCATTGAAGAACCAAATTGTAACAACAAATAATTTTAACATTACAAATTTACAGTTTAATAAAATAAAATGGCAGATAACTTATTATAAAGGTTGTTTAAAATGTTTGTAAATAATAAAATGACACTTTTTATTCATTAGTTTATTTTTTTATTACTCTTTTTCAATGTGACCACTTTACCCCATGCACTACTCACTTTACCCCACCCCCTTGGGCAAAGTGGTCATAAAAACATGCCTGAAAAAATATGTTATAAAAAGGTGTTATTCCCCAAAAATATTTCTGAAATGGATATGGATGTACTCTAGAGCAATGTAATGTAAAATAACACCCAAAATTTTAGAAAACATCACAGAAATTCTGATGTTTATATCTTCTGAAAGTTTGAAAAGCCTGTTTTTATGACCACTTTCCCCCACTTGACTCTACACATACAAATTATCAGAATAATAGCGAGTTATATCTGAAATCCTCAAAATATTAAACAACAGCACTATTACCTCTTGCAGTGCTTAACATTTTTATACTAATTAGTTCTTTTTCTCATATACATTCTTTTACAATAGCTGTTGAGCAGCTTTCATTCTTCTTTAGCTCCAATATTTGGTATAAATTTACTATTGCAAAAGCAGAATGAGAAAATAAGATTCTGGCTATTTATTAATTTACTTTGCAGAAATTTATTATACTTGCTATGCTTATTTTATATAAAATAATGAATAATTTTGATTACTTAAAGGAAATTAGGACATTGCAAACTATATTAGACTTCAAGATAATTTTTAAATGAAATGCTTTTTATGCTGTTACAAACTTACAGTACTTAATTTTTTACAAAGCTCGGGAATTAAGCTTAGAAACAATTTTATTTAAAGCTTTTTTCTTTTTCTTTTATTCATAAGGCAAAATACCTGTCCAAATTATATTAATCTTAGATTTTAATATTTTTATGTCATTTCAAACATTTAGAAAATTTATGATTTTAATCAATGATTTAAAAAAAAATCAGTTGATTAAAATCACGATTTAATCGCTGATTTAAATCAACTGATTAAAATCGTTGACACCCTACTACAAAAAATGTATAAGATTTTAAGAGACATTATTCTGTAATAAAAATAGTAAAACTAATTTCATATGGAAAGATGGAAAAAAAAAGATTGAAGGCAAAAAAAGTTTTCTATAATTCACTACTGCTAAACAAAATGAATGTACATTAAGTTTTATTTAAATCTGAAAAGGTAACAAAAAATATGTTCGAAAAAAGAAGATAGTCTTTTTGTCTTTACAATCCTTAAAGTACAAATATAGAGAGGATTTCTTAAAAATTTTTGAATGGTGGTAGAACCATACAGGAATTCCTTTAAGAATCTTACAAGAACTGAATATGAGGTTAGCAACATGGAGCATAGCTAAAACGTGGAACAATGAAGCTGATATGGAAAAAAAAAAAGCATAATTTCAACTATATTTTCAAAAAAGAAAAAACTGTGCAATCTAACAAAAGAAAAAGTAGAAATCCTTGAAACGGATTACATTTAGGGTTAACCCTATTTATGGATTACTTTAATTTTACTTTTTTGGATAATGTTTGTTATCCCTAGGAAATAAATTATCTTTATTTGGGTATTGATTGATTAGAAAGGAACAACTAAACTTAGTAAAGAATGAATTTTAATAAATTTTAGTTTTGACATAAGCACAGGACTATTTTTAGAATACAATGCAACTGCCTTCTTATTGGAGAAAAATAATACTATGAGATTATTTTAATTCATTATAAAAATTTACTTTTAACTCCATTAAAAATTTTTAATGCCAAAATAATAATAATGCGAATTATAGTGGGCTTAATTGAAAATATTAATGTCATTTTAATTAATCTTTATTTCCGTAATCCAAGTAAAATTTAATTTTAATATTATTCAACTCAGTTATTTGATTTCTTTTAAAAAATCAGTTGATTTAAATCTTGATTAAAATAAAGCTTATTTAAATCAACGGACCTTATTACAATTATAAATCAGATCAAGGTTGGCAAGTTTTTGACATGCGACGGTTTAAACCAATTTTAACCATGGTTTAAACCGTCGCATCAAAAACCTTTGTGTCAAAAACCTAGATTTAATAAAATAATATCAAAGAATTATTTAGCAGAGTTAGATAGACTTTAATCAAATTCTAAATAAGACTGCATAAATATTGCGTGGGGTATAAACTGCACAAATATATCCTATTTGCATAGAATGTGGTAAACTGCAAATAGATTGTTGCATGATTTTTTATTTGAATAATGCATGCTTTTAAGATGAACAGTTAATAAATCCTTTATTTGCAACCATTAAAATTATGTAGGTTTTATCTAAATTTTGCAGAAGTAAATAAATTGTTTAGATTTTTTCATTATTTTATGCTTAGATTCAGAAACTAATCTATCAAAATTGGTATCTAATGAGCATGCCTTCCTTAAAGGAGAGCAAATTCAAAGATATTTCACTTCCAGTACAACACAGAATTGTTATTGCTACTAAAGGAAAAATGAAAACACCCGCTCACTAATGTTAATTCTATAGGAGATTTTTTTTTAAATATTTAGTTTGCATTTCAATATTTTTATTTATTTTTGCACTGATAGCTAATATCAATCTAGAAAAGTAGGTTTTTACTTTTTTTATTTCATTTGCAGTTTTTTATTATTATCATTATTGTTAGGATACTTTTACTTCTGGAACAGGTTTCGAACTAAGTTAAATAACTACTTTTTTCCTACTGGTATTGTGAACTATAGATAATGTGCATGTTTGTCAACAAACTGGCTTGTTGCGTGACAATTCAACTTAATGTAGGCATTCGAACTAAATTGATTGAAATTATGCTAAAATGCTTGTAATTTTCATTCAGTTATAATATATTGTATTATATGTAAGAAATAATACTTTATAAATTACTAACTCTGCAAGAATTGTTACTTTCTGCCTACACCAAGTTGATAAGTACAAGTTTTTTGGGTGTGTGGTGTCACATGTACATTACCTATTCATTTGTTCCTAATTTCAAGAGATATTCCGTAAATAAGATAATTTCATAAGTAAGAGGTGATTGTCAGTCACTAACAAAAATTAATTTTCAGATAAAAGGTTTAAAATATCATATTTTAATAATTTTATCCCAACATTTAATTATTTTCTCTTTAATAAAATAAATGTTATTTTAATTTTTCTGTGTTTGTGTTAAATGAAAAAATAAATAAAATAATTAATGCTGCAGAGAAAATATTTACTAAAAGCCTTATATATATTTAAAAATAAGGTATTCAACCAAATATGCCAAAAAAGAAATCCACATAACTTAGAAAGTTAATCATAAACAAAGAAAAAAAATAATTTCATATTTGATTACAATTTAATGTATACTAAAACTACATTGCACTACCATTAAACAAAAGCAATGTTATATTAACAGAATTTTTTCCGTTTTGTTCTGAGTTTACATACTTATTTGGGTTTTTGACGGTTTAAACCAGTTAAAACACAGTTTAAACCTATGTCACGTCAGTTTTTGACAGCTAAAACCCAACCCTGACTCAGATTAAAACATCAAGTCTAATTTATTCATAACAAAATTATACATTTTCCTGTATGAATGGCATAATTTATAGGAACACATTTACCTCAATTTGCGACTGGCATTCTGTACAATAAGTAATACCATCATTGGTAACAAATTCTGATGAACCACAAACTTTGCAATTCATTTCACAGAGTATTTCTAAAACATAAAATGGAACAATGCTATCATATAAAGCTACAAAATAGATAAGAATATTTATTTTAAAAATTCAATTCCTAAAATTTTGATAAAAAAGACACTGAAAAACATTAAAAGTTATGATAAAAGATTTTTAACCTTATTTCATCTAGTACACAATGGACTAAAATTACACTTAAACCCAGGGTTGGAAAAAAAGTTTTTTTTTTTTTGTAAAAAACGGTTTATTTGGTTTAAACCAGGTTTTTTTGGTTTAAACTGGGTTTTTAAAAAATATAATTTCCTATTGCATACAGATGCATATCTGTTGATAAAATAAACATTTTTAGATATTATATAAGTAATATAACTTTTGAAAATATTTAAATTAAATAATTACAGTCAATTATATAGAAAATTGAAATCATTTCTAATTTAAACATTATTACCAGGGTTGCAAAAAAGCCTGCTAAAATTAAAAAAAGCCACGCAGGCGGTTTTTATTGGTTTTAACCGGCTTTTTTTTGGCCTAAATTGGCTTTTATACAGTGAAGCATTTTAATTATAAATGACACATTTTTATGTGTTTTTTAATTAGTTTTAAAGACATTTAATTGAGGTAGAAATCAATATAACCCAATTTTTCAATAATGAAGACATTAATATTGGAATAAAAGGCCATAGCAATTGCTTTCTCTTGTTTACACTGACCTTAACACCCTTTTTTTCATTTTTACTGGTTTATATAATTAAAAAGGACAATGGTTGCTTAGTTATATATTTTATTAACTAATTTTAAGGGATATTAATATACAAGTCTTATTATTTCTCATAAACATTTATTTAAAATCACACAAAGTCATTTAATAAAAACATCATTTCTGTCTATTAAAACAGTATTATGAATAACATATGGATTAATTTATGCATGAATATGCACTATTTTAAACAGCAACTAGCTTTTCAAAATTCTAATTCAACAAGTTTTATTTGGAAAACTTTTTTTTTTTTATTGTCCTGTTTATTTTATGCATTTACATGTACTAAAATTTCCTCAAATGTTATATCCTTCCTAATTTCTCTTTCAACATTGTTCATTCTACGATTTTAATCTGTCCATATGGACATGTCTGGAATAAGTTACATAACAGCTTAGTAGCAGAAAAACTTTTTTACATATATCATTTTTATAAGTTAGAATATCAATTGCTTATTACTGGGTATTTTTAAGTATTATATATGATAATTTCAGTTATTAAATATATGCTATTTAGTTTTAATCAATTTTAAAAGTAAATATCAGTATGTAAGAATGTTTCTATTTTGATGTGTGACATTTTCTTATTCTTTCATATAATCTTTAAAATGTGTGGTATGTGTAGAGCTATAATAAAGAATTCCAAACCAATACTTTAGAGTCTAATTTAATGTATTCTTCTGAATATTTATAATTTTTTTTTTCTGACATAACGCCTTCATAGTTGCATTCATAAGGACTTATTTATTTGACAAAATGTAATAGAAGTTTATATTTTTTTTTAGTAGAAAATATTTATAAGTGTATTAAAAATAAATTAATCCAAATTTTATAAGAATTATCTATAAACCACCTTATTGAAAAATAAAAGCCAGCTTTTTTTAAGCGGTTAAAACCAAAAAAAGACGGCCAGCTTTTTTTGGCCTGGCTCAAAGCCGGCAACCCTGATTATTACTAACAGCTATCTCTTATGTTCAAAGTAAACTGCTTTACACAGTGAAACATTGATATCTTGAAAATCATATGAAGAATCCTTTGTTTAATAATATAATAATCAATCAATAAACATTTGATGCAGTTTCATGAATATAATATATTATTCTGTGGTTGTTATTATTATTATTTTTTAATATCCAAATACTTCTGGTTATTTTGTTTTCTGAGTGATAACTCCAAGTGTCCAAGTCAACATTTTTGGCCATTAGATTCAGCAACTAACAGAAAAGATTGGTATTATTGAAATGCTATAACTAGCACTCAATTTTTACAAGCTGTGTTATTCAATTTGATATCTTAAGTTACTCTTTTAAATTCTTTAAGGATAATCTTCCCTTCTTCCCCAATCCCAATCCAGAAAATTTTCTATTACAACCTAACCAAAACCTTAAAGATCATTGTATTTTGTTATTAACTGCTGTAAATAATCTGTATTTTTTAAATGAAATTATTTTATGCTAAATATTGAATATTATTTATCTATTTTATCTTTTCTAATTTCACATGTTTTAAGAAAAATCTTTAGGGTACCAGATATGTTCATCAGCACATGCTAATTTTCATTTTACATGCATAGAAACATGGCCTAGGCTCATTATGTCTCATATTGACTGCTGAGATGAAGTGTTAAAAGTAGAAATTACTTTTATCTATAATTTAAAACAATTGAATTATAAAAAAGAGAAAATATTATATTAGATTTTTTCTAAAAATACAAAATGGTTTTTTTGTCTGGAATAAGTTACATAACAGCTTAGTAGCAGAAAAACTTTTTTACATATATCATTTTTATAAGTTAGAATATCAATTGCTTATTACTGGGTATTTTTAAGTATTATATATGATAATTTCAGTTATTAAATATATGCTATTTAGTTTTAATCAATTTTAAAAGTAAATATCAGTATGTAAGAATGTTTCTATTTTGATGTGTGACATTTTCTTATTCTTTCATATAATCTTTAAAATGTGTGGTATGTGTAGAGCTATAATAAAGAATTCCAAACCAATACTTTAGAGTCTAATTTAATGTATTCTTCTGAATATTTATAATTTTTTTTTTCTGACATAACGCCTTCATAGTTGCATTCATAAGGACTTATTTATTTGACAAAATGTAATAGAAGTTTATATTTTTTTTTAGTAGAAAATATTTATAAGTGTATTAAAAATAAATTAATCCAAATTTTATAAGAATTATCTATAAACCACCTTATTGAAAAATAAAAGCCAGCTTTTTTTAAGCGGTTAAAACCAAAAAAAGACGGCCAGCTTTTTTTGGCCTGGCTCAAAGCCGGCAACCCTACAAAAAAAACCAATTGATTTAAACCATGGTTAAAACCGTGCCAAACCTGCTTAAATCTATTCGGAAAACAGTTATAAGGTTTTCAGAAATTAAAAAAAATTACCAGCTAGATGTGAATCAATGGGCAAAAATTACATTTCAAAAAATAGGATTCTTGATTTATAAATGGTTTTAAAGAAAACAACAGAAATTTCATTTACAGCTATATTTAGAAAAGACATAAAATGCCTAATTTTGCAATCACTATTCTTCTCCCACCATAACTTAGCCCCCTTTCACTTACCTACAATCAGAGAATATCAGTAAAGTACAAAAACTAAATGAAATTTTAGGACATACATTTTTCAAAATTTTAGGATGATTTTAGTATACACATTTACTTGCCATATTAACTAAAATACTAAACCTTTAAAGAATTAAAAATTTTTTAAGCTTGTGAAAGTGAAATATCAACATAGGTGTGTAGAGTTTTGAAAATTATTGGTGAGGATTAACTAGATATATAAACTCTTTTCCAGATAAATTCTTGTATGTGAATGTAAAAGTAATCAATTACCAATTTAATGCTGTTTTTTAAATTGCCTTTTAAAGAAATTTAACAGAACCATATACTGCTACAAAAATTATAAGTAAAAAAAAAAAAAAATTAAGACAATGACCAAATTTGAATGTATCGACTAATTTATAAAATTAAATACTCGCTGGTAATTGCGAATCGTTTATAATAAAATTACAATGGAAGTTAACGTTGAATAATATGTTTTTTTTTTCAGAATATGTATTTTTTTTTCCTATTTTCCTTTCTATATCAAAGTTCAAAATTTAGCACTTTAATGTAATTAAAAAATAGAACATAAAGGGAAAACATTTTCTAATGTCATTTATTACTATAACAAAAGAAAAAAAGGAAAACATGGCAAATTTCAAGATAAAAAATTAGACATTAAAAATCTCTCTATTCTAAAAAAAAGTAACTACCGCTGTCACTGCCGCCGGCAGTTTTGAATTTTTTGTGACCGGAGGTCTTTCTTCGTTAATATTAAGAAAAATATTGCATAGAAAAACATGAAAATCGGTGGTATTATAGAGAAATGTTTGATAAACACGCTGATGCAGACAGTTTTCAAATCGAAGGATTATTTCAAGAGATATTTCATACTAAAGTTGGACAAAATCGTTCCATTAAAAAAGTTTTACAGCAGCAAAAACTATACATGGCAGTGTAATCATTTTTAGATCACTTTATGCGTTAGAATTTGCTGGAGTGCAGATTGCATTAATTTTTTTATTTTGACTCATTTTTTGAGGTTTTATTTCTATTTTAAATTCAAATTTTCAGCATTTTGAGAGATATTTTTTACATAATTTACAATATGGTATTAATTTAAACTGTTGCCAACTGTATAAACTGCTCAAACAATGTTTGCTTTAAATTAAAAATTGATTTACACATGACTATTGTAAACATAAAATATAAAAAACAGGAACTCATTGAAAATTACGCCATAAAAACTATATTAACACGTGAATTTTAAAAGAGAAAGAACATTGTAGAATAATAAATTCATTCACATGCGTTAAAAGTCTTAAATAGGAGAAATTACGTCACATTACACTTATTACGTAAAATGAACAAAATATAATATCGCAAAACAGTTTAAATTAAAAAAATTGCGCGAGACATTTATTTGATATTTTTCAACTATTTTTGTTAGGACAGCTTAAATATTTCATTTCATAACAAAAGTATTTTCATGTGAATATTAAAAAGAGAAAGAAAAGTTTGGTGAAAATTACATCAGATTATAAACGATATATTTAAAATGTCTTATTTAAAAAAAACTTTCTTTTTCGCTTTGTTAAAAAATACCGGGAGACAAAGACTCTGTTTACTTAATCCATTTTATATTTTGAAATGTTTAACTAAAATTATTTAATCAAAGACGGAAGCAGCCATTGTATCTTTTAACAGTAGCTGATTTGGCCAAATTCCCCAATCAAAGAGAAATGAATAGAAACCCGTTTATAGGGAGATCGCCACTGTTTTTTAAGTTATAATTCAATCTTTCGAAATCTTTTTAAATCCAATCAAATTAGCGTGCTTTTAGAGTCTGCAGTGTCTGAACGGGGGTTGGCGAGCATAGCTCGTAGGGGGCTGAGCCCCCTAGTTCTATAAAATATTAAAAAGTAAAAAAAATTAGAAACTTTTTTAATATTAGAGTGGAAAAAAAAGGTTTATTTTAGAAATTATTGGTGGGGCTGGAGCCTCATGAGCCCATACCTATGCCTATGAATGTCAATAAACTTGTACACACATAAATTCAAAACAAATAATATAAAGAGATTATTTCAAGTATTCAGTATAAAGCTAAATAAACATTAATTACTGCATAATAACTTGTAGTACAGTCATATACAAATTCATATATACATCAAAGATTCAGAGTATATCTTATCTACTAAAAAACAACTTTTCAAAAGTAAAAAAAAAGCCAAGCTAAAAAAAAAAAGAAAAAGATGAAAGTTGTGGCTAAAAAATGGTGTGATATCAAATTTCCAAGCTTATATTAATGGTACTTTTTTAACATTTTCCACAGAAAAATTTACCATTTTTAAGTCGAGTGACTTCGTATATGCTGATAGAAATCCTTTTCTCCTGTACTAAATACATCATAACGTGTTTATGAACATTCAAATGTTTTAAAATTATGCATCATGGGCTTGGCGGTCATCTTTCCATATTTTACACAAATTTCTATGTGCCCTAATCCATAGTTATAATCAGAAATTCAAAATTGATTCTTAAGCAGATATTTTAAGTTTTTCCATTACGGACTAATATTCGGAGAACTTTGTGTCTTAAAATAATAATGACTTATCTAAAGGATTCATCTTGTGATTTATTTCATAAAGTAATTAATCATTTAAAGGCAATAAAAATATATTTCTTTTCTCAAAATATTGGTCTTTTTCAATTTATCAGCTGTTTGCAGTTGAAAACCAAAGTTTGACATTGTTACCAAAGCACACATTTTATGTGCTTCCTTCACGGTATTGCGTGCTTAGAAATTTGTCTGTTAAGGCAATGGTGACATATCTTCGCTATTCCTCTTATGATTACTTTTTTAGAGTAATTAATCATTTAAAAGCAGTAACAATGAACTTTTTTCCTCAAAATAAAAATCTTATTTGTCCGTAGTTAAAATCAGAAGTTCTAAATTGTTATTAATGAAAAGTTATTACACTTTACAAACTTGGGTGCTTAGAAATTTGTGTAAAATATGGAAAGATGGCCGCCAAGCCCATGATGCATAATTTTAAAACATTTGAATTTTCAGAAACACGATATGATGTATTTAGTACAGGAGAAAAGGATTTCTATCAGCATATACGAAGTCACTTGACTTAAAAATGGTAAATTTTTCTGTGGAAAATGTTAAAAAAGTACCATAATATAAGCTTGGAAATTTGATATCACACCATTTTTTAGCCACAACTTTCATCTTTTTCTTTTTTTTTTTAGCTTGGCTTTTTTTTTACTTTTGAAAAGTTGTTTTTTAGTAGATATCATTTCTTTTTTTTTTTTAAAGAAATTATATATAATTTAAATAATCTACTCATTTAAATTAAAATGAGTTTTATTAGAACCGTTGTCATTAGAAAGGAAACCCAATATGTGTACACTTTGTTTACATATCATTCATTTCTTAGAGTAATTAAGGATTTAAAAGCAATGAAAGCCAACTTCTTTTCTCAAGTATCATTCTTCTTCAATTTATATGGTATTTTAAATTTATGAAGAATGAAAATTTTGTAAACAAGAGGGTAAGTGTGATCACAGATCGCACAGAGGATTTTGTTTAATATTCATTTCAAAACACTTTATCCTTTTGAAAAATCTGTTAGTTCCACATTTCGCAACCAGGGGCGCACTCTATTCTAAACAAATCTCTATCCGAACGAAATTCCGTTTTACATACTATCCGTATATATATTAGTCGAAGGGATTGGGCCCATAGCACCCGAGATAAGTAGGCACACCTGGCAGTAAAAAGTGAAACTAAAATATGTAAGGCTATGGTGCATAATATGAAAGAATGGTCAAAGGGGTGTCGGCAAAAGTTGGAAAAGTGCTCCCCGGGTGATAAGGGCGGAGGTTAGAAAAATTGCATAAAATATACGTTAGAGCATGGAGGAGTAAATAATATAAGACTTTTTGAAAATTTTACGATTTGTCGTGTGGCCTGAGGTTTTCAGCTATACGTATGCAAAAATTCATGTCTCCTACTTAATTAGGGGCTCTCTTAGAAAGAATTGCTTAAAATACATATGTGGTAGCTCAAAGGGTTAAACGTAAGACTTTTTCAAGATTTTATAATTTGCCGCCTGGCCTCAGGTGTTCTGCTATAATAAGCATGCAAAATTTCAAATCTCCAATTTAATAAGGGGCTCAGTTAGGAAGAATTGCTTAAAACATGCATGTGGGAGCCCAAAGGGTTAAATGTACGACTTTTTAAAATTTTTATGATTTGTCGCATGATGGTGTTCAGCTAGTATGCAAAATTTCCCGCCTCCAACCTAAATAGAGTGTCACTTAGAAAGAATTGTTTAAAATACACATGTAGGAACCCAAAAGCTTAAATGTACGACTTTTTCAAAATTTTATGATTTGCCGTTTGATGTGTGATGCTCAGCTATAAGTATGCAGAATTTCACGCCTATAACCTAATTAGGGGCTCACTTAGAAAGAATTTTTTAAAATACACATGTGGGGGATCAAAGGGTTAAATGTACGACTTTTTGAAAATTTTATGATTTGTCGTTTGATGCGAGGTGTTCAGCTATAAGTTTGTAAAATTTCACGCCTCCAACCCAATTAGAGGCTCACATAGAAAGAATTGTTTGAAATACAGATTGGGGAGCCCAAAGGGTTAAATGTACGACTTTTTCAAAATTTTATGATTTGTCGTTTGATGTGAGGTATTCAGCTATAAGTATGCAAAATTTCACTCCTCCAACCTAATTAGGGTTTACTTAGAAAGAATTGTTTAAAATACACATGTGGGAGCCCAAAGGGTTAAATGTACGACTTTTTCAAAATTTTATGATTTGTCTTTTGATGTGAGGTATTCAGCTATAAGTATGCAAATTTTCACGCCTCCAATGTAATTAGAGTTTCACATAGAAAGAATTGTTTAAAATACACATGTGGGAGCCCAAAGGGTTAAATGTGCGACTTTTTCAAAATTTTATAGTTTGTCGTTTGATGTGAGGTGTTCAGCTACAAGTTTGTAAAATTTCAAGCCTCCAACCTAATTAGAGGCTCACATAGAAATAATTGTTTGAAATACACATGGGGGAGCCCAAAGGGTTAAATGTACGACTTTTTCAAAATTTTATGATTTGTCCTTTGATGCGAGGTATTCAGCTATAAGTATGCAAAATTTCACACCTCCAATCTAATTAGAGGTTCACATAGAAAGAATTGTTTAAAATACACATGTGGAAGCCCAAAGGGTTAAATGTATGACTTTTTCAAAATTTTATGATTTGTTGTTTGATCTCAGGTGTCCATCTATAAGTACGCAAAATTTCACGCCTGCAACCTAATTAGGGACGCACTTAGAAAGAATTGTTTAAAATACACATGTGGGAGCCCAAAGGGTTAAATGTATGACTTTTTTAAAATTTTATAGTTTGTCGTTTGATGTAAGGTGTTCAGCTATAAATTTGTAAAATTTCACGCCTCCAACCTAATTAGAGGCTCACATAGAAATAATTGTTTGAAATACACATGGGGGTGCCCAAAGGGTTAAATGTACGACTTTTTCAAAATTTTATGATTTGTCCTTTGATGTGAGGTATTCAGCTATAAGTATGCAAAATTTCTCGCCTCCAACCTAATTAGAGGTTCACATAGAAAGAATTGTTTAAAATACACATGTGGGAGCCCAAAGGGTTAAATGAATGACTTTTTCAAAATTTTATGATTTGTCGTTTGATCTGAGGTGGCCATCTATAATTACGCAAAATTTCATGCCTGCAACCTAATTAGGGACTCACTTAGAAAGAATTGTTTAAAATACACATGTGGGAGCCCAAAGGGTTAAATGTACGACTTTTTCAAAATTTTATGATTTGTCGTATGATGTGTGGTGGTCATCTATAAGTATGCAAAATTTCAAATCTCCAACATGTGTAGTTTCTGAGAACGGGCTCTGTGACGGACGGACAGACAGAGGAGCGAGATGAATAGGGTTTCGTCAGATGAACGAAACCCTAAAAAAATGATAGAGTCGAAATAACATATAGACCTATTGTTGGTCTTTTAGTTAGATATTTGTTTATTGCTAGATCTTTAGTCAGATATTTGTTTAAAGATAACTTCTTATTTTATTTTTTGCAAATATCTACGGCTAATCTGAGAATGAAACTCGACATACAAAACAGTGCAGATATTTTTAGAAACGGTTCTTAATGAAACTTTACATATTTTAGATAGATAGTACGACAAATGCAGGCTTCTACCCCGAACGGTATCACAAAAATTGGAATTTTAGATCTTTTTTTTTGTTTTTAAACCCTTTTAAACTTCGAACATATTAGGAAACGATTTCTGAGAGCATTTACGTTTCAAAGTTACAACCATGTTAACTTTCAAGGTCATGCTTTGACAATTCTATTTAAATCTTAATTTAGAACGTATTTAGAATATTTTCTGTTCGTTTAATCTCTTTAAAGAGAGACTTCTTTTTCAACAGTTCTTAACGAGCGCTTAGATCTTAAAAGTAACAGCTTGCCAAAATTCAGGTTTCAATCTTTAACGATATCACGATAAACCCATTTTTAGAGCTTTTTTGCTCCTGCACCGTTAAAAATTTTGATTTTTTTAAGAACTGTTCACGGTGAGTATTTACGTCTTAAATGTTACAACTATGTCAAATTTCGATTTCCTTAGGACTAAGAATTTCAAAAACACGATAATTTAGAACATTTTCAGAAAGCTTTTTTACTCGTTTTACCTTTTTAAATTTCGATTGTATTAGAAATAGGTTTTTGCAGCAGTTACATCTTAAAAGTAACCACCATATCAAATTTTATGTTTCTTTCCTCAACAGTTTCACAGAAATCTTAATTTATGAATGATTTTTGCTCTTGCAACCTTTTAAATTTCGAATTTTTTGAAATTGCTCAGGACGAGCATTTTCATTTTAAAAGCATTAATCATGCTAAATTTCAAGTTCATGATCTAACAATTCCATTCAAACCGGAATTTAGAACGTTTATAAAAAGCTTTCCACTCATTTCAACCTTCTAAAATTCGATTTATTTAGAAACAGTTTTTAATGAGCATTTACATGTGACCACTATGACAGATTTAAGGATTCTATCTTGAACAGTATCACAGATTCAAAAATACAAGAATTTTTTTGCTCTTGTACACTTATAAATTCCTAATTTATTAGAAAACGCAAAGCATTTACGCCTTAGAAAATAACATCCGTGTCAAATTTTATGTTCCTAGCCCATACAATTTCTTTAAAATCATAATGCAAACCGTTCTGAAAACGTTTTCTGCTCGGTTCAGCTCTTAACATTTCGATTTTTTACTAACAGTTCTTAGCGTGCATTTACATCTTTAAACAAACTGGCATGCCGAAATTCAGACCCCTATCCCAAACGGTATTACAGAAATCGCAATTTTAGAATGTTTTTTATGTCTACATCCATTCAAATTTCGAATTTTTTTTGGAACGTTTCTGTGAGATCATTTACGCCTGATAAGTAAAAAGCATGTCAAATTTCAGATTTCTAGTATTAACACTTCCAAATAAATTATAATTTAGAACGTTCATAGAACGCTTTTCTGTCGTTTCAAACTTTTTTTTTTCTACTTTTCTAGAAATCATCCTTATCGAGTATTTAAAATAATCACCATGTGCCAAATTGCCGGTTACTATTCCGAACAGTATCACAGAAATTTGAATTTTAGAAAATTCTTTTCTTTTGTACTCTTTTCAATTTCGAATTTATTAGATTATTTTCGCCTCTGGCTAGCAGTTTGATCACCGTTAAATGTATGCTAAGCATTGCATCATGTTACTTTTATTCATAATTTAATTAACTATCTCAATCCTTCGGCAAATAGTAAAATTCTGATAGAGAAAACACAAACTCGTTACTTTTATGTCAGCGGATGCAGGTGATAAGTCGCCAATTATTGTTCTCTTCTCATTTATTCATATTGCCTTAATTTTACTTAAACTATAATCCTTTCATTTATTTTATATAAAATGTATAACTTTAATTTAAAATACAAACATTTAAGATACATGACTTTCACTTATTTAATTTTTAAAAAAAGAAAAAGAAAAGAAAAAAATGTCAATTTCATTATCAAAGCATTGTTTTTAATTTAAAGCAAAAAATAAAAACTGCTACTGGCGACGCAAAAAATACCATTGGCGAGTTTCGAGACTGGCTAACATAAAAGTAGCAAGAACTTCTTCCGATCATGTCAGCATTGTATAGCTTTTTCGTTGTTATGTATTTAATCTTTCTTGAGAAAACCACTTAACTCACATATGAATTTATGCTTCATGTTCGTTTGAGAACAGCTGTCTCAAACGTAACGTGGTTGGCGCAATACTTTTTTTTTTTGTTGTTTAGCTAGTTTGGCGAGAAAACCACGTTTCCGGGTACCTGTTAGACCTAGCTGGCGAAAGTAGTAAGTTAGTTTTAATTATGATAAAACTATTTATTTGATATAAAAACACAATTTTATTTAAAAATACACAAACTTTGGCACAGATGATATATACGCCTCAAATTGGCGCGATTGATTTACTACGTCAATTTGGCAAAAACATCAACAGCATAAACAACAACATCCGGTTTACTATATCAAGCAAAGTAGTGACACTTTGCCGCCAATTGAGTTCCCATTGCGTACATGACATTAGCGTCAGAAAAAGATCGCGCCAATAACTTTTATTGAAAACACACACAAATTATTTTATTATAAAATGCACAAAGTTTAATTTAATGAAACGTGCGTAAAACACACGCAATCCCTTCTACAGGATTTTCATATGAAGGATAATTTCATCAAAATTTCTGGGTTGCTATTGAATAAAATTGCCATTTTGGCACTAAAAGGATACCCCAGTGTGCCTGAGGCATCTTTGTCTCCGTTTGCTTATCTGTTGAAATACGTTCAATAATACAGATATTTTTAAACCTAATTAATAATCTTCCGTATTTGGGTCCATAGCCATTAAGACTATTTAGCTAATACAATTTGGTACAATGGAGTGTCTCTATGAAAGTCTTTAACTATATTCACAGTTACATTCATTTATACAGTTGAAATATCATTTTTATTCATCCGAACCTTTGCAATAGACTCGACTAAGGAAGATTAGAAAATCTAATATCTTAGCTAAAGTTTGTCAATCTGATGTTATGCACGTAATAAATGCATATCAAATTATTGTTTTGAACGCCACTGGCTATTGAGAATGGTAGGTATGATTACGATCAACAATAATTTTCAGTGATCAAATTAGTGAAATCACACTTCCAGAAATTATCATCCGTTGACGTCTATATATCTATTTCCTTGTCTTATCCTGTAAATCATTTTATCTGTAATCTACAAACATCTTTTAGTATGCAAAATTTAATTCAGCGTAAAAATATATAACTCATTTAAAAACCCCCTTTAAGCAATTTACGCTCATAATCAGTAGCGCTTACAAATTCTTTTTTTGTAGTCCTGTATGTGATTTATAGCATTTATAAACATCACAAAGTATGCAAAAATTTAGTTAAAGTTAAAAAAGCCTATCATAACTAAAAATGCTCATCCAGCAATATACATTACTTCGGATTCAGTATAGTATCCGAAACCTTTTGTTTGTCCCTGTTAATGATATGCATTTCATATTATACAGGAAGTATGTTGTAGTAAACCTCAGCAATGTATATCAATGTTACGATATATGAAATAGTTTAACATAATTAAAATACGCCAGGAACAATTTTTCAACCTATACCATTATTTAACGGAATTCTTTTACAGGTATTACCTGTAAATGAATAATAAATATTCTTTGCATCACATATTCTACAGAATGCTTATTTTAGTGCACTTCATAAATGTATATTAATTTCATTATGTGTGAAAGTGTGTAACATCATTAAAATGCACTTGAAACGATTTTTTCCCATTGGTCGTAATATAATGGAATACTTTTGTCTATCCCTGTAAATTAATTGTAATTGCTACAAACATCTTTTCTTCAGTAACGTGCAAATATTTCAGGGCTTTCCGACCAGGGGCGCCATTTGAGGTGGGCTGGGGGGGGGGGGCCATGGCCCCCCCCAAGGAATTTGATATTTTAGAAAATTTATCTGTCATCGCAGGTCAGAATCAAAAGAATTTAAAAAAATTAATCAAAACCTGAAATAGCTTGTCAAATTTTATTACAATAAAAACACGTGTAAGTAAATACTTTAGGTACATAAACTAATAATTATATAAAAAAAAAAAATTATTTGCCAATTTATCTATTTTTTCCAAGTCTAATTTACAAATTTCGCAATTTTTTTCTGCGGTCAATTGACGAATTGATTTTGCGTCGCTCTGCAAAAAAAATAAGCAAATAAATAAATAAAATAGTATGGTCTTCCCTTGAAAATTAAACAAGAGAGAAAAATCATGCGTCAAGCTTAGATTATGAAACACTTTCCAACACATCAAGAATGCTTTAGCAAAACTTAGCCTTTCAATAAGGTAAATAATATATCTAATTAAACATTTTAGAAAACATAAGGACTTTTTCCTAGAAATCCGCACAAACTTTGCATTTATGTAAAATAGCAAAGGAAACTGAATCAGGTGAAACTTGCAATCAGGTGAAACTTGCACGTGAGTGTTGTGCTATGGTATGTAAGATCATGGCCATTAGCCAAGAGATCATTAAATAATCTGTGTTTTCCGAGAATAGAGCCACAAGAGGAGTGTCTATGTATTATTGTGTACAAGTTTTACGAAAGCAATATTCATCAACGAGCAAGTCCATTGTGAACTATTTATTTTCCTAAAACATCACCAAACGAACTACATACGATGTTCTAGAATGTTACTAGGAGGGACTCTTGGCCAAAAAAGAATTGGGATCGGGTAGGAAGGCAAAAGAAAAAAAAAATCTCCAAGCCAGAGTTAGAGCAGTTGAAAGGACTGTTTGGCGAAAACAACCGAGTATTAATCCATCCCATGCCTTCGAAATAAAGTGTTTCACCTAACCACCAACAAAAGACAATCACTAAGAACCTGAACATCAAATATTACAAGAAATGGTCATAACAGAATGAACAGAAAACAAATGGTTGTCGTGAAAACGAAGTGTGGTCACTTGTTCAGAAAATTCTCTGATAGAATATGCATCTTCGATGACGGTGACGGCTCATATTTTAAGCTCAAGCACTCCACGTCTAACTATAACGGTGGCTATTATACATCTGACGTCTCCACGACCCAAGATATCATTAAATTTTCTACTAAAGCGAAATTCCAAGACAAGATCCTCGTATGGATTGCAATGGGTCCAAAAGGTTTGAGTCGTCGCGTCCGTTCAACCGAAAGTCTGGGTTCGCTGTCAATGGGCAACGACATTTGAACAAGGGCATTCACCGTCTTCTTATGCCCTACATCTGTAGCAACTACAATGACGGTGATTACGGTATCTGTCCAGACTTGGATAGCAGTCATCTCTGCAAAATCGTTCTCAGCCATTTCCGCCAGCAAAACATCACTTTCATAAAGAAGTCTGACAACCTGGTTAGCGTTCCCCAAATTTGACCAACTGAGCGGTTCTGAAAGTATCTAAAGTCAAAAGTGTATGCCAAAGGCTAGAAAAGCAGGTATCATCCAGAAATTGATCAATCGAATCCAGTATTGTTTCAAAATTATGAACTTAAATTTTGTACAATGTCTAGCAAGTACCACTAAAAGTAAAATCGATAATGTCAAACGAAGCGGTTTAATTGAAATCCGATAACAGTTTTACAGAGGAATGTGGTTATTGAAGTCACCTTACAGTGCCCCTTTGAGTTCTTTATCTCGTTTTTTAATAACTCTCAAGTCAAGAAAAATTTGTGCAGATTTCTAGGAAACAGTCCTTATACCACATTTAAAAACCATATTTCAATAATTACCGCCCATAACCGTAAAAGTAATCCAGTTCTTTTGTGAAGCTCTGTACATGATCTATAAATTTGTACATATGCTACACAGTGTGCTTAAATTATGTTTAGTAAGAAAATGCATAACACAGTAAAAATTCCCCTTCAGCAGTTTCTACCGATAGGGGGAAACGTACTTAAATTCTTTTGTTCAGCCCTGTATATGACATACAGATTTTAATACACGCCACATATTAATGCTGAAATTTAATTCAAGCAATGCTTAAGCTACTTAAATTACGCTTCCATGAGTATCCATAGGTGATTATCTATCCAGTTCTTTGCATAGTCCTGTATATGATTTTATTTATATGCAGCAAACTTACCTTAGTATATTATACTAAACGTAGTTGAGCTTGAAAGACAACTTGAAGCTGCATAACACAAATTAAAAATAACATCTTTAAGCAATTCCTGCTCTTTCTCAATAATGCTTACGAATTTTTCTGTGTGTCTTACGAATTTAAAAATTGCTCTGTATATGTTCTATAGAATTTATGCACACCATGTAGTATTCAAAAATTTAGTTAAACTAGAAAACCATACCATAAGTGAAAACGGACTTGCAGCAATCATTCCTAATAGTCAAACTTCGCAAACAGATTTGTTCCCGAAATCTTTTATGTGTCACTGTAAATGAATGATAAATGCAATCCCCATCCTATTTTACTGCAAGCATTTTGTTGTTAGCTTCAGTAATGTATATCAGTTTCATCGTGTTTGAAATAGTGCAACATAATTGAAATACGCTGCGAGCAGTTTTTACCCGTAGACCATCATATAATCAAACTCTTTTGCATAACCTTGTAAATGAGTGATGAATGCTTCGCACCCCATATTCTACAGAAAGTATGTATTAGCACTAGAGATGAGACGGACTCAACCCGGACCTGACACGGGTTTGATTTTTATACCAGCCTTCGGGCTCGGGCCCATTCTTTCTCAAATTTGCAATTTTATTTATTCTCGTACTCGTATAGAAACAAAAAATAACTTTTTTACCCCTTAAATATTAATTATCCCATTGCAAGTCTTTTTAATGCTATTTTGATCAGGAAGAAAGAGAAATAGATTTTTTTTTTTTTTTTTTTTAGTATTTGTCGAACAATATTTTGAAAGAAAACTTGTGATATTTGATGATTTATGTCTGTAGTTTAACGCGAGTAACGACCTGCTGATGTTGGCAGCAATCAGAATATGGCGCCATTAGGATACTGTTTAATAGGAATGTTTATTTATTATTATTTTTTTCAGAGATCTAACGCGAAATAAATATTTTCTTTGACATCAATCAGCATTAGCCTAAGATTTGCAAATTTTTATTCTCCTATTGTCTGCGATTGTAATCGCTCTTTATATGAAAATAATGTTGGTGATTTTATTCGTGCTTCTTCTTGAAGTCTGCTCATTCTGTGGCTCTGTTCTTCATATTCATACAATCACTTTCATACGTAAGTAGATAAAATTGGCATGTGTTGTTATTCCCGATTGAAAGCAATCAAGCAGCGTTTCCTCTTTTTCTATAAAAGCATCGGATCTTTTCAGTAACGGTGTCAAATTTATAATTTAAACTGATTTTCCAAGCCATGATAAATGTGAAAGATGTACACCTTTTATAGGAAACAGAAAACGTTGTTCGATTCTTCGTCATATAAATCATAATTTCTGCAAATTTCATTAATTTATACATAAAATGCTCTTCGTTATTGTATCCACCAGAGATACCTACTTGTTGCGGGAGAAAAATTTAAAAATCTTTTTAGGGAAGTATATTTCTATTTGACACTAAACGTCTCTTTTGATAAGATTTAATGTAAATTTCATAAAATTAATTATGTGCTAGAGATTAACAGTTGTTAAAAAATGAGATCTATTACATTTAGAACAACTTTTAAATATTATGCATTTTTGTTAAACCTTTTTTTTTTTTTTTCCCGTGTATACTTTTGGTATCGGAATCGGGCTATGATGGCACAAACTTTTTCGGATTCGGATTAAAAATTGTTGGCCCCGGGCTCTGAAAAATGAGCCCGAACTCATCTCTAATTAGCACATCTCAGAAATTTTTATCAATTTCATTATGTTTGTAATGGAGTAACATTATTAAAATACGTCACAAATATTCTTTCTTCATAGACTATAATATAACGGAATACTTGTGAATTCTCCTGGACGCGAACTGTAAGTGCTAAACATAACATTACATGTAGTAGTCATCTTTTAGTACACCCCAATAATGTATATAAATGTTATTCTGTTTAAATACTGTAATACAACAATATTAAAATATACCGCAAATGATTTTACCCGATAGACCATAATCTAACGGAATACTTTTGAATCCTCCTGTAAATGAATTATGAATGATAACACTTCATTTTGAATACCGAACATTCCATTGTAAAATAACATATATCAATTACGCGTTAATCCGAGTATATTTACGTGAGTTAGAGTATGATCAGACGGGCAGACAAACCCAACTCACTTTTCAACTGCGTTGGAAAGTGTTAAAAATATTTCTTGAAGAATCCCATGCTTATGAAAATGTTAAGAATGGCATGCTATTTCAAATCCTTCCCCTCAAATAAAATCTTGCCTCCTCTCCCCATTCTAAGAAACTTATTAAATGGCTCCCTGTCCTGTCCGTAAAGCCTGCAAAGTCGAAAAAAAAATCTCCGTTTTAGACAGGTACCCTTCTTAGCAAGTATAATTATATAGTGCTTTCTTCATATAAACTTAATTTTTTTTCCGTTTACGAAACAATTCTTGTTTTGACAGGTTTCGTATTCGCAAGTTTTACAATAAATGTAATACACCTATACTCTTCAGAGGTATACTATAGAAAGGATGTTAAGCCTTTAAGAATACTTGTAAAAAGGGAAACCGTTTATATTAGAATCCTGTCTTAAACGAAAAAATTGTTAGTCACTATCTTGAAATTATATCTGCTAAGATTTAAAAAAACCCTGCTTAAAACGGAATTTTTCATAGATTTTCGTTTTGATGGGAGAGAGTACAGGCTTAACCCCCCCCCCCCCCGGAGCCGAACCCCACCCCACCCTTGGCTGTGCCACTATCCTCAAAGACAGCCTTGCCCCCCCCAAGAAAATTCTGAAATGGCGCCCCTGTTTCCGAGTATATTTACGAGAGTAAGAGCACAGAAAACGGACTGACGGCCAGACAAACCGAAGTCATAAACACTGCTGAACTATGTTGGAAACTGTTAGAAACTTTCCAAGGTAAAACCTTATTTCATTAATTCACACAAAAATGACGTCAAAAATGTTTTCTATTTGTAAGTTGAGTCTCTGTACATGAACGAAGTGCCTATCGTTTACCATGTTTTTTTTTTTTGTTTTTTTTTACCTGAAAACCTTTTTAGCCCAGTGGTTAGCAGGGCTGCGGAGTCGGAGTGATTTTTCGGTGAAAAGAGTCGGAGTCGCTAAAAATATGCCGACTCCGAACTTTTGTTGAACAATTTGAAGTAAAATAAAAATTAAACTAATTCTGCTTAACTTTAAATTTACGAACTGAATTATTATTTTATTTTTTAACTCTATACATTAATATTTAGTTATTTTTCAGTTTATTGACACGTTAATGAGTAAATATAAGGCAAAAGGGCGGATGTGATATTTTCCCTAGTCATTAAATTGATTCATTTACTTACTTCTTCAGATCATAGACGACACTAATTGTACAATAATTAAATTAAAGTGACTTTTGAAAGTTTTTTGTTTTGTTTTGTTTTTTAGCTCACAGGTTATCAAAGCCTGAGAGCTTATGTGCTCGCCAGTTCTGTATGTACGTGTGTACGTACGTAACGTGATAACTCTTGATAGAAACATCCCAATTGCTTCAAATTTTTTTTCTAGTTTCATTCTGATAAGGCGATTCCCTGATTAGTTTTGGGGGTTCATTGGTTCAGGATAAAGGGGAAAAAGGGGGGGTTAGTCCACCCCTCTTAATTCAGGTAAATGGGTTTTTCATGCAGAATTATTCGATTTGCTCCGAATTTGGTATACCGGTTTATTATGCTAAGAAAATTCCCTGATTATCCTTAACCAATGAACACCCAAAACTAAAGGGGGAAAAGGGGTTTAGTCCATCCCTCTTAATTCAGATAAATGGGTTTTTCATGCAGAATTATTCGATTTGCACCGAATTTGGTATACCGGTTTATTATGTTAAGGAGCTTCCCTGATTAATTTTGGGGGTTCATTGGTTAAGGATAAAGGGGGAAAAGAGGGGTTAGTACCCACCCCCCTTAATTCAGGTAAATGGGTTTTTCATGCAGAATTATTCGATTTGCTCTGAATTTGGTATACCGGTTTATTATGCTAAGAAAATTCCCTGATTATCCTTAACCAATGAACACCCAAAACTAAAGGGGGAAAAGGGGGGTTAGTCCATCCCTCTTAATTCAGATAAATGGGTTTTTCATGCAGAATTATCCGATTTGCTACGAATTTGGTATACCGGTTTATTATGTTAAGGAATTTCCCTGATTAGTTTTGGGGGTTCATTGGTTAAGGATAAAGGGGGATTATTCCATCCCTCTTAATTCAGATAAATGGGTTTTCATGCAGAATTATTCAATTTGCTCCGAATTTGTTATACCGGTTTATTATGTTAAGGAGCTTCCCTGATTAATTTGGGGGTTTCATTGGTTAAGAATAAAAGGGGAAAGGGGGCTAGTCCACCCCCCTTAATTTAGATAAACAGGTTTTTCATGCAGAATTATTCGATTTGCTTTGAATTTGGTATACTGGTTTATTATGTTAAGGAGCTTCCCTGATTAGATTTGGAGGTTCATTGGTTAAGTATAAAGGGGGAAACGGGGGCTAATCCCCCTTCACTTATTTTTTGAGGGGCATTATTCTTTAAAATAAGAGTATAATATACAATTAGTTTGAATAGCCTGTGAGCTCAATGCCATCAGTTTAGCTGGGCACTTTTCTTTTTTATTTATTGTCTTTTGTAAATTAAGTCCAACTCAACCCTAACCACATGTCGGTCAGACTACTCAACCCAATGAAGGAATCTATCTCAGACAAAAATAGATGTTTCAATTTTACCTCTGTCCATTAGGGTGGTTCAAAAAAATATTTTTCGAGGTAAAGACCAAGACACCCCCTACTTTTTTTACATTTATCCATAGTATCACTCTCCTAAAATTGTAGCTGTTTACACCTACAGGAAGATGGTGCTCAATGGCTCTTCATTTTGACACTTTTTGGTAATTTTACACAATTTTATAGTTTTAGATCGATGATAATATGTGTTTAAAATACATAATTTTTAAACAAAAGCTGATCGTTTTAAGCTTTTACAATTCCTAATAAATGATAAAAAGTTTAGTTGAATTATTTAGCAACAGTTTTTCTATCTAATGCATCTGGCAACATTGCAATACACCTGACGGATGAAGCCGCCATTTTGTAAGCAAGGACCCTTTTTTATATTGTGCATGCTGATACTTTGATTCTACTAAAAATAATAGAAGATTGTGATTTCCTTATAGATAAACGGAATGTATTTGGTTAATGAAGATTGAGAATTTATTAAGAAGAGAGAATTCTTAACAGAAAAAAATAGGAAGAACGACGAAAAGAAAAAGTCATAAGCATTGAAACTTCATCAACAGCTGTTTATGTTTATTTAATGGCTGATTCAGAAAACTCAGAGTCCCCTTCACAATCAGATGCTGTTGATGATGTTTTTTCTGAATATAAAGAAAAACCTTATTTACAGTCCTGAAAAGAAACAAGATGTGACTAAATACAACTGTTCACATCTCATGTTAGTGGTGCTTTAGATTGTAACAAGACATCTGATTGTGAAGATCTGCATTTGATTGTTCCAATTGTATCAGCTCTAGGGCATGATCTTCGTGCACTTCCTCTTTCAAGAAGCACCATACAGCGATTAAGAAAAAAAGCTAGAAAATAATATTGTTGACTCAGAAATTCATGATTTCAAACCAGATCGTCCTCTAGTCCTCCATTAGAACGGCAAACTTTTACCTGAATGTCTTGGATTAGGAAAGGTTTTTTCAGTTTCCAGTGCTTGTTTCGGAAGCTGGTACTGAAAAGCTCCTTGGAAGTTCAGTGATGGTGAAGCAGCAAAAAATATAGTGAATTCTATTTTTAACCTATTACACGAGTTGCGTGTACAGAAAACATTCACGGTTTATGTTTTGACACTATGAGTGTAAACACTGGTTATGTAAAAACAGTATGCATTTGTTTAGGGAAAAAATGGCCTTAACTATTGTGGTTAGCCTGCCGACACCATGTCATGGAATTAATCTTAACAAAGGCTTTTAGCTTGTGCCTTGGACCGTCCAGTTTCACAGAAATTCCACTTTTCAACAGATTTAAGAATGTTTGGCATTTTGGCAAGGAATTGAACAAACAAATTTACGGGTATAGAATTGAAAAAAAAATGCACTAAAGATTTTAAAGATTCAACCATTGCCTGTCTTTTATCTGTAGATAAATCTGTGGTCATTAGAGATGATTGCGTTGACACTTGCTATTTGGGAAATCCACCATAGAAAATTCATTAGAGAACACCAGGTGCTATTCATCATGCTCGGTGGATGGTTAAACTCCTGTACAGTTTTAAAATCCTAGATTATCCAGAAGTTTTCCATCTAACTAAGAGGGAAGAAATGCAGCTCCAATGATTTGTGCAGTTCAGTGCAAAGCATGGCTCTACAGCAAAGCATGGATAGAATCTCCACTTGCAGCTGAAGCTCCTGTAGCTGACTTGCAATTATGGAAAGACCTGAGAAAATATGAGACTATTGAATCTGAGATTGGGCTAGGAGCAAGAAAAATCCTAGAAAATCACATGTGGTACCTTTCAGATGAATTGGTTGGTCCAGGCCCATTTTCAGAGACAGTACCAACAAAGGAAAAAGCAAAAATTATTGCAGGAATGAACAATTCAAAATGTAAGAGGGCAATCAAATTTATTGAAAGATGATGCAGATTGCCTTGGAGATTTTGCAATGAAAAGAACTGTTAAGTTCTTTTCTCGTTTCAATATTGATGACTTTTCTAAAACTTTCACCAAAAGAATGGAAAAACAATATCAATTATAAAAATGGTAGAAACTATGTAAAAGGACTGAGAGTGGTCAACGATGCTGCTAAGAGAGGTGTTCAGCTGATTCAAGACTTCAACAAACTTTGAACAAATGATGAAGATGGTATGCAGTTTCTTTTGCCAGGTTGAAGCAAATTGGACCTTCCCTACTGATGACAACAAAAAAATCAGTTAATATTGTTTCAAAAAATAAATATAAAAATCTGACAATGTTAACTATTTTGTTAGCCTTTACTAATTTTGTAAATATATAAATAAAAGATATTTAAATAATTTGGTTTTAATCTCGAATTTTTAGAAAATTCAATTACAAATGCCTAAATTTCTCCAAAAGTCAAAAGTTGACAGTCATTGAGCATAGTCTTTTATTTGGAGTAGGGCATTGAAACCTTGCCAGAATAATAGTATAGGCTGATGTAAAAAAATGAGGGGGTGTCCTGGTCTGTACGAGAAAGTTTATTTTTTTCCATAGGTTTGTGAACCACCCTACTGTCCATCCGTGTTCGGGTCGGGTCCTGAAATTTTTATTTCAAGTCAATCCAAAGCGAACTGGAAATAAACCTGAACCCTAAATCCGATCCGAAATGAAATAAAATTTAAATTTTATTAGAATTATGAAAAATAGCCATTTCTAGCAGGGTTCGCAAGGCTGGGCCCAGTTTGAAAAAACCCAATGGGTTTTTTTTAGAATGGGCCCACTTGAAAAAACCCACTAAAAAACCCATAATGTGGGTTTTTTCAATTTTCAGAAATATTTAAAATTTTAAACATTTAATTTAATTAAATTTTAAACATTCAATGAATTTAAGTCATTTCAGTTAATTTTGAAAAAAATTAATATATAAAAGCTATTACATAAACACCCGAAGTAAAATAAAAATGTATTTTAGCACACTGAAATACTTTACTAACAAACATAGAACATAGTAGGCAACATACATACATAGTACATAACTATAGGTAAAGGCAATATCATAAGAATGTCTTTATATGAAAAATTCAAATGAACTATATTCATGAAAATAAAAGATATGCATTTTTACTTTCTTCTATCTTTACAAGAAGTATTTAATTTGTGAAAAATTTCAACTTCCAGTTTACAACGAATTTATAAGTTTTAAAAAGGTCCTGAAGACGATTTGATGGTTTTTAGAAAATATCTGTGACAAAAATTTTGTGGGTGCTGCTCTATCTCAAGAACTAATGCACAGAATTTCACAAAACTTTAGATTCAGTTAGACCTTGATGTAAACTGACGCTGATTAGCTTTTGGTGTATAATGCCCATTAGGTGGTTCTGCTACGCTGCATTTATCTCAAGAACTAATGCACGGATTTTCATCAAACTTCAGATTCAGTTACAAGTTAAGTTGTTGCTTATCAAGTTTTGGTGTATATCGCCCAACAGGTAGCGCTGTTATGCTGTTTTTTTTTTCATGATTTCAGCAATAACTCTTATCTCAAGAACTAATGCATGGAATTGAATAAAAATTTAGATTCAGTTAGACCTTGATATAAACTGGTGTTGATTAGTTTTTGATGAATATCACCCAACAATGACTCCGTTGTACTGAATTTTGTATGATTTCCACAATATCTCAAGAATTAATGCATGGATTTTCTTCAAACTTCAGATTCAGTTAGACGTTGACGTAAGCTGTTACCAATTAGGTTTAGGTGTAAATTGCACAGCAGGTAATGTTGATATGCTCAATTTTTCACGATTTTTGCAAAATCTATATCTCAAAACTAATGCACATAATTTAATCAAACTTAATATTCTGTTTCATTTTCATGTAAATAGATCCTTATTAGACTTGGATGTAAATTGAACAACAGGTGTTAATTTTATACTGTTTGGGTTGGAAATTTTGGTTGTGGACATCTAAGAGGGTGGGTTCCAAAATTCAATGATTTGTTTGAAACAATTGATACTTACATCTCCTTGTTAAATGCATCCAATTCAATGAACCTATATTTTACAATCCTCGTGATAGGCATAGATGAGGCACTGGGATAGCGAATTTTGAATTATTAACATGTATGAGATAGAGGAAAGTTTTGGAATTGGCACATCTGACTAGTTTACCCCTTTTTTCTTCCTACTTATATATTTTAAATATGAATATTCTATTCATTATTTGATTTTAAAGCAAATTAACAATTTTTTATCTTCTATTATATTTAAAACTAATTTGTGAGAAACACTGACACTTAATTTAAATTCATATAATTTATGCAATTTATGACAATTTAAATTCATATAATTTATGCAATTTATAACTTGTAAAATAGTATTAAAATTATATTGTATACAAGGGGACAATGTATAGTAAATATAATATATAAATAATATAGAATACATATTACATATATTGTACTTTTGAAAAAACCCGATTTTCCCCGGGGAAAATTGGGTTTTTCATGAAAAAACCCGAAAAAACCCATGTGGGTTGGGTTTTTTCAAAAAACCCCGGGTTTTTGCGAACCCTGATTTCTAGTAGCACTTTTATCTCTTGTGTAGGAAAAGGAATAAATATTTACTTTTTCGACTTATAAGTTAAACAATATTGTGAGCTTCCTTTTGAAAAATCTGGTCAACCCAACCCGAACCCACAATAATAATTATCAGACTGGCCCACAACGAAAAATATTTAGCACCAACTCAATAACTCAATCCGAACCACCGTTCGAATCGGACCCTAACGAATGAAACAATCTACTTCAAATAACAATGGATCCTTTGTCCAACTTATACTACCTTATTTTTCAGTATTTCAGATAAAAGAGAATATGTGAAAAATATGAAATTGATTAATGCCGCTATCACTACAATATCGGACAACTGAACTCATACAGAATTTTTTCTCATTAAAACAAAAAACTGCTGTTTACTTCTTGAATATTTCTTACTCAAAACTTAGACGTTCTTCTATTTTTAAGCCCCAACTAGAGTCTTTCCAAGGGCCGTGTTGCACCTGACCCGAATCTGAAATTTCTACTGAAAGCCAACCCGAAACCCGACAAAAAGGAATTCGCCAACCAAATCCGAAAATAGAAAAAAAAATCGTCAATATGACCCTAATTCGAAACGAAAGAAAATTAGTTCATATTTTATAGAATAAACAGTTATGAAAAACGCCTACAATTTTATCTTTTTTGTATAAAAATGAACTCAAATACACTCATTAATATTCAAATATATAGATTTTTCATTTGAAAAATATTCAGTTCATATTTTCTTTTGAAAAATCAGGTAAAATCAAAAGTGTCAAAACCTGATCCGAAGCATTTTAAGTCTATCTGGTTCCGGCTAAATTTGGTTATCCTATTCGACGGAGGACCGTAATTCTAACCTATTGTAGAAAAAACAATTATTTCGTATGTTTTTTAAGATTTTTCTATTTTCTCACTTATTTTCATAATTACTCCTTATTCGTCAATTTTTTACCTCCCCCCACCCACCGAAATCGGCATTAATTTATTTAAGATTTTATTAGTATAATGTAGATGTAGATAATAGCATTTACGTCTATGAATGAAAGGCGACAACAACTTACCAATCTTTCACATAAAGTGCGATCGAAGCACTATTTTCTTTTACTCATTCTGTTCAAAGTTCAAATTGAAAATATCTTTGTTTTTTAAGCAGGCATATGTGTTCTTCTCGCGTAATTTGGTTTTAATTTGCAGCTGACAAGATAGAAATTCTTTGTTCGTATCTGTAACTTCAAATTATATTTAGGAAAGTGAATCTTTTTAATTGTAAAATAATTACTATTTTTATTTAATGTATTGCATATTCCGAATCGAAATTTATAAACGTTCGTTATACGGCGGTTATAAAAATAAAATATTAGAAACAGGGTTTTTAGGATTCAGGACTGTATAAAAAGATTATTTAAAAGGATAGCTTTTTAAAAATTAGTAGCCGAACTCAGTATAATCTTACTCTAACTCAATATAAACGTTTAATGAATATAATCTTAGTTAGAGATCAACTGAAAATTCAGTTTCATTTTCGTCTCAACATTTGAGTTCAGCCAAAAATTCGTTTTCGGCGAAAATGCTGCTGAAAATTTGGTCGGACTGAAACTATCTGTATTCCAAAATTCTCGTATTTTCCTCAGGAAATTTTCAACATGACTCATTGATTCGAACTGTATTAACTCATATGGGACACTCTTAATTTATTGTTATGAACTTCACTGTTTATAATTATCAGTCACGACTGACTCAAGATGTGAGTACAAATTACAAAACAAGAAATGCATATATGACTAAAATTTGAAGACGCCTTTCTCTTGCTCGTGAAAAGCTGCAGACTTAACTTTAATAGAACTTTTTTGTTTGAAACAGAAGTGTTTCAAATATTCTTTGAGAAAGCTCTAGTAGAACAGATGATCCTTTACAAAATTCATTATAAAAGATAAATCGAGGTATGTATACGTAAAAGATTTCTTAATTAGATGAAATTCATAGTTAGAAAATCATTTCGTGTCATTGATGAATGACTAATTGCATTTTATTGTATATGAAAATAAAAATGTTTGGTCAGAGGCACAGAGGGCCAACTTGGACCACAGATATAATTATACGTACAATTAATTAATAACTATGTATATTTATTATGTGTTAATTACTTAAACTCTTTTTGGAAATTTTCGTTTTCGGCCGAAAATAGAAATATTACCGAAATTCAGTTTCTGTTTCGGTCGATCCTTAATCTTAATTAATATTTTATTTTGAACACTTTTTCAATTTGCATTATCTATATATCTCCAACAAGTAAAAAATCAAAGCGCATTTCAGTCTTTTTGAGAAACCCTGTGTGTATGCCGGAGTCGGAGTCGATCGTTTCAAAAATCCAGGAGTCGGAGTCGGTCATTTTTCCTTCCGACTCCGCAGCCCTGGTGGTTAGGGGGTTGAATTCAGAATTAATTAAGGGAAAGCTAGAAATTGTTTTAATCCCTTCTGTTTAGGTCTAGAATGAATATGCTATGTTTCCCCCCTTGTACTACTTGCGCGTTAGGAAATATGCTTAGATTAATAGTAAAAAAAAAAAAAAAAACACTTTTTTTTGCATACCGTAGCAATATCTCAAAACAGCTAACTCTGTCAAAAACATTGTCAATATAAATGTTGTAGAGCTTAAAATTCTGAGTGAAATGAGTAGCTACACTTAATACTTTTGTTGAACATTAAGGTCACAATTCTAGTTTAAAGTTTTAGACCCATGCTCAGGGGGTTGAACTCAGAATTAATTTGGAGAAAACTAAAAATTGTTTTAATCCCTTCATTTTAGGTCTAACATGAATGGACTATGTTTTCTTCCTCGTACTTGTGTGAATGTTAGAAAATATGTACATATTTATTTTCGAAAAACATGTTTTTTTTTAATTTCCTTAACAATATCTCAAAACAGCTAACTCTATAAAAATCATTGTTAATACAAATGTTGTAGAGCTTAAAATTCTGAATAAAATGAGTACCATCATTAATATTTTTGTTCAACATTAAGGTCGCAATTCTATTTCAAAAATTTTCAAATCAAGAGCTTGAAGCCAGGAGAGACCAAGTTAACTTAACAATATCTCAAATTGCGGCCATAATATTGAACAAAAATACTAAGTGTAGGTACTCATTTTACTCAGAATTTTAGGCTCTATAACTTTTGTACCAGCAATGTTTTTGATAGAGTTAGCTATTTTGAGATATTGTTAAGTCAACTTGGTCTCTCCTGGCTTTAAGCTATTGATTAGCGATTAAGGCAAAATTTTGAAATAGAATTGCGACCTTAATGTTGAACAAAAATATTAATGATGGTACTCATTTTATTCAGAATTTTAAGCTCTACAACATTTGTATTGACAATGTTTTTTATAGAGTTAGCTGTTTTGAGATATTGTTAAGGAAACTAAAAAAAAAAACGTGTTTTTCAAAAATAAATATGTACTTATTTTCTAACATTCACCCAAGTACGAGGAAGAAAACATAGTACGTTCATTTTAGACCTAAACTGGAGGGATTAAAACAATTTCCAGTTTTCTCCTAATTAATTCTGAGGTCATCCCCCTGATGATGGGTCTAAAACTTTGAAGTAGAATTGTGATCTTAATATTCAACATAAGTATTGAGTGTAGGTACTCATTTTACTCAGAATTTTAAGCTCTACAACATTTGTATTGACAATGTTTTTGACAGTGTTAGCTGTTTTGAGATATTGTTATGGTATGCAATAGAGATGCAACGAATATTCGGCCGAAGCCGAATATTCGGCCCATTCGGCCTGTCTGCCGAATATTCGGCTTCGGCCGAATATCAAGTCCATTATTCGGCCTTGGCCGAATAATACTTTAATAAATGTTTTTATATTTACACAGTATAACTTTTTAATTTGACAATTTATATTCATCATATAATGAAAATTTTATTTGAAATTAACTAACACTTTTTTTTTTCCATTAACTTTCATACTCCGAATAAGTTTTATCTACCCATTTTTATATAAGAGGCTAATTTAGGAATCATGTTAAAAAATTTTTATGCTGTATCAGTAAGTACAAAAAGTATCCGTAATAAGCTAAAATAATCTGTTAAATTTAAAATTAATCTATTCAAAATTGTTTTAATACAGCTGTACAAGCTAATTCAATTTTTTTTTTATCATAATGGGAAGTTTAACATTTAACCCTTGTTACATAAAAAAATGTTTTTTCAATAATATTTTGAATTATACCTATAAAGAACATAAATATATGATTATTATATGTATAAGATATTTAAGTTGTATATGTTGCAATACTTAAGGGTTTTTTCTTTTAGTAAAATACGCTTAAAAGTTAAATATATTTTAAGTTATTTTTTTTAAGTCTGTTACTATTTCTTATTAAATAATGAAAGAAATGTAAATACTAAATTCTTTTAATTAGTATGCATTTACGTTTTAGATATTTTTTTCAAGAATAGCATTGTAATGCCTTAAAAAACAGTTAAAATGTTTTCAATAAACGTAGATTGTGATGCAGAAATAATTATAATAATTCAGCATTCTCAGGTGATAGTCTACTTCTTTTTTTTTTTTTTCATAAATGTTACCTGCTTCTGAAAATAATCTCTCATTATATATGGTATTTCCTGGTGCAGAAAGGTACTTTTTGGCTAATTGTGAAAGGTTTGGAAAGTCTTCTGAATTTTTCGCCCACCACTCCAAAGGACACTGTTGTCTTTCTAGTAGTGGCTGGGAAAGAAAATTACTAATTTCTTTTACTTCTTCACATTGAGGGGCACTTTCTATAGAGGCTTCACTGCTGACAGCAAAGAAAAAAAATAATAAAGATAAATAAAATTTTGTTAATTGTGAGCTTTATAAAGTCTACAATGATTTCTTTCTGCCATTTTAGAGGATATTCCTTTCACCCTTTCTATCTGTGGTTTTTCTTAAGATATTAAGATTTCTTATTTTTTATTTTATTTCATCTGAAAGCTGAAACTTATGTTTCCTAGTACTTTTAAAATTTTGCCATTATTTTAAAATGTAACAACAACACACATAATATCTATTAAAATGTAACTAGACAGTACCTGATGAGCAACTTTTGCTAAGAATTTTTTTTTTTTTTTTTTGGGGGGGGGGGGGGGGTTCGAATTATATTATTGAGGCAATTTTTAGGCCGAACATAGCCGAATATTTTTTCAGAGTAAAATAATGCTTTAAAAATTAAAAATTTGTATATAAATAATTTTTTTAAAGAAAACAATACATTTTAATTGTGAAATACACAAGAATTGTGCATATACTGCATACTATATTTTGTTTTTAGGCAAAAATAAGTTCAGTATTCGGCCGGCCGAATATTCGGCTGTAACTTGGCCGAATATTCGGTATTCGGTTATTCGGCCAAACCACTATTCGTTGCATCACTAGTATGCAAAAAAAGTGTTTTTTGACTATAAATCCATACATATTTCCTAACGCTCACCTAGTACGAGGGGGAAAACATAGCATATTCATTCTAGACCTAAACAGAAGGGATTAAAACAATTTCCAGCTTTCCCCTAATTAATTCCGAATTCGGCCTTTTTTTGCT
Source organism: Maratus speciosus (assembly GCA_963932465.1). Classification (NCBI taxonomy): domain Eukaryota; kingdom Metazoa; phylum Arthropoda; class Arachnida; order Araneae; family Salticidae; genus Maratus; species Maratus speciosus. Next base: position 51,776,259 of record OZ010788.1, on the reverse strand, counting down.
CCCCTACCACTGGGCTATTTCACATTCAGCTCAATTCATTTTCAAAAGTTTTGTTTACATTAGGAACGAAACCTTAAATGCCGATAACTTTCAATGCATACTTCTTAAAAGGTACCATTTCTCTAAAAAATTATTTTTATTTTAAAAATATTTCTAAAAATATAACTTTCATGCAGTTTTATTTTAAAAAATAATCTTGATGGAAAATACCAGAATGAAGTTGAAGTGAATTTGTGCTTTTATAATTTGGATAGTACGCGCTCGTTGGCAGGTTTATCGCTGTTTGGCATAATTTGATAATTTTAGAATTAACTAACAGTTTTTTGCTTGATAAGGATAGGAATTTCATTTATTTAATACTAAATTTTATAAAAGCACGTAGATTGAGTAATTACCAGTCCGAAAATGCATTCCATACTTTTTTCTGTCCATTATTTAAGTCTCTAGATTAATTGAATTGATATATGTTTGACGAAGATTTTTGTGATCATTTTCAGTATCTCGACCTTTTTAAAAAAATCTTGTATCTCTGTTTATAATTATTTTATAAAGATGATTTTGGTTTCAAATTGAAGCTTTTCTTCTTTAGATTCTTCTGGTCTTTGTTTTATTTCTCTGCGATGCTTACTTTCTTAAATATCTGAAATTTTAAAATGCCACGTTTGGCCAATTTAACATGGAGAAGTTGTCTTCAGTATAATAAGCAGTTACGTGGTTCTGGCTTTTGTTTAATTGGCGGGGTTAGCATTTTTTTTTATAGCTTGGCTTGGCAGAACGACCATCCTGCTTGATAGTACTGCATACATAAAATTTTGCACTAGGTACACACATTATCAGTAACAGTCATGCAGTTGTAAAAAAAGCAGAGGGCGTACGCTCTAAGCAAAGGGCTATGCCCTACAGTGTATATACTATAGCTTTTTTGAGAAACAGAGGTAAAGATGAAAATAAGCACTTGCCAGTCGCCACTTGGTGAGTAAAAATATGGAAAGTACCGACCAAATGCAGGATTTTACAAAAGGGATTTTCGTCAAAGAATCTCTGAAAAAAAAAACGCGACTTTTGTCAAAAGATCACAAAAAAATGCACATTTCGTCAAAGAACTACGAAAAAAGCCATAAATTTCGTTGTAGGATTGAACAAAAAACTTATATCGTCAGTAGATCACGAAAAAAAAACGTGAATTTCGTCAAAGAATTGCGGGAAAAAACACAAATTTCGTCAATAGATCACGGAAAAAAACCTTGAATTTCATCAAAGAACCGCGGAAAAAAAAAAAAAGAATTTTGACAAAAGATCGTGAAAAAAACCCCACACATTTCGTCAAAGTATCACGGAAAAACCTGAATTTCGTCAAAGGATCGCTAAAAAACCCAATATCTTCAATGGCTCGCAGAAAAAGCACAAATATCATCAATGGATCATGGAAAAAACACAAATATAGTCAATGGATCGCGGGAAAAATGCAAATTTTGACAGAATCGCGGAAAAAAAAACATGTTAATTTTGTCAGAATCGCAAAAAAAAAAAAAACAAACCAAGCGAATTTTGTCAGAATCGCGAAAAAAAAAAAAAAAACAAACAAACAACGTGAATTTTGTCAAAGAATCACGAAAATGAATGCAAATTTCGTCAAGGAATTGCAAAAACGAACGCAAATTTTGTCAAAACATTGCACAAAAACGCACATTTTATCAAAGGATCGCGGAAGAAACGCAAACATCGCAGAAAATGCGAATTTCGCTAAAGGATCGTAAAAAAAACACATAATTAGTACCAGGAGGGACCCCTCCCCTTCAGCACATTTCAGAAAAATTGCTGTAAATTTCAGATTTTTTTTAAAAATTTTGAATCTCACCTGCTAGTTAGTGGATAAACATATATATATTTTTTATTGTCAGATCTTAATTCTAAACAAATTTAAACAAGTAAGAAAAATCATGCTACCGAACGACTCCTGCTGCTTCTAGCTCATTATTACTCTCGGTCGGCGGTTGGGGGTGGGCAGATGGGTCAACCGCCGTGCCGAGCAGCCCCTCTTTGTCTGCAGCCCTTTATTCTTCTACTCTAGTCCGACTCCAAGCTTCGTAGGTCCCCAGCCACGTCCCGAGTGAAAGACACTCTGCGAAAGCAACGGTGAAAAAAAAAAAAAATCGAAAATTGAAACCGGACAAATTTAAAAGGGAAATTGCACAAACTAAAGACACCAAAAAGCGGGAAGGGAGGGCTTGGGGCAATGAAGCTACCGAACGACTCCTGCTGCTTCTAGATTATGAAACACTTTCCAATACTCCCTGAACGCTTTAACAAAACTTCGTTATTTAGAGAAATAAAGTAAAGAGAACTAAGTAAACATTTTAGAAAATGCATGAAACATTTGAAAAACTGATTTCTGCAGTTATCGTCTATAGCCAAATATGTATTCTAATTCTTTTGAACATCCCTGTATTTGATCTGTAGGTTGATATATACGCCATATAATGGGGAAATTTAGTTTAGCAAGATGCATAAAAGGTTTAAATTTCTCTTTCAGCAATTTATACTAATAGATCAAAACATACTTGTATACATTTGTACAGCCCTGTAGTTAACCTAGTACCTTTAATACACGTCACTATTTAGCTAAAGTTTAATTCAAAGTAAAACACTCTTAAAACTACTGAAATCACACTTCCAGAAATTATAATTTATAGACGGCCATGTATCCAATTCTTTGCGTGACCCTGTATATCCTTTTATCTATATTCTACAAACATTTCTTAGTAAACCAAATGCAGTTTCGTGTAAAAATGCATAACTCATTTAAGAACCACCTTTAAGCAATTTGCAATCATTCCAAGTAACCATTACGAATTATTTTGTGTAGCGCTGTATATGAATTACAACATTTATACACATCATATACTATGCATAAATATATTGAAACATAAAAGCCCATAACATAATTAAAAATGCATTTCCAGCCATCATCGCTGCTGTACAGTACTTCGGATACAATATAGGGGAGAGGGGGGCACCTTCGAACAATTTTTAAAAAAATCCACATATTTCTTACTTGAATTATATTTATTGAATTTTAAATATTTCCTGAGAGAAAGAATATAATTCTGCATCATATGAAATAAAAAATTACAGTTTTTAAGATAAATTAAATATGTTGTGAGGCTTTAAAAAGCTGAAAGTTTTCTGTTCAAACCTGCCCCATGTAGGCAATGGCAGATCTAGGGAGGGGGGGGGGGGCGATCACCCTCCCACCCTTGGACTAATAAAGGGTTTGCAAAAGGACATTATGCATCGTCACGGGAAATGACTTGGGACAGTGCCCGGCACGACCCAGCCCAGGTCGCGCCAGTTTAAATCCATGAGACTCAGACTGGGTCAGGTCTACTCTCTATTAGAGACGAACCATGCCCTGATCTTACTTTTTTTCTACAGATTAGGGTCAGGCCAGACTTCTTTTTCTTCCAGGTCGAGCTTGGCCAGGACTTCATTTTTCCTAGAGGTCTGCACTGACCAAAATTTCTAGGTCGGGCTCGGCCCAGCCTTTGGTCCGTGTCAGTCAATATGATAAGCATTATTGGCCCGACCACGATCCGTGCATACCTCTAAATTCTTCCCTCCGAGCCCAAGTTGGTCTGGCATCTTACTTATTTGTTATTCATAAAAATAATATTTATGTTGAACATTTGTTTAGCGAAATCTTTAGAAATTTTATTTGATTTGATAAGTTACAGAGATGCATTTTTTTAAATCTACTTTTTTTCTTTGTAGAGGTTTAAATTATGATTTTCTTTTATCATTCGGTTTCTTTCATTCTAAACTGATTATCTTAGTGGATTTTCATTTGAATGTAATAGTCTAAGTCATATTTGTATGTAGTGTTTACGTAGATAACTGCCTAAATAGTCATTAATATTATTGTTTTTCTGTATTCATGAATTTCGAACATAATCTGAAAATAAAATATGAGCATAAGTATGCTTCATGAATAATTTCAATTGCAAAATGCAGGCAGGGCTGGAGTCAATTTTTTAGCTTTTATACCAGGCTGGGCCAATATATATATATATATTATGTGGTCTTGGGCCTGGAAACTTCAGCCCGGGTAAACCTCTAACTGACATATCGAAGCTAGCTTAATTATTTTTTTTAAATGCTTCTTTCAGCCCATAGCTACTGAATATACCAGGTGTCCTAAAATGGACTGACTGATTTTAAAATTAAATAAATTGCAAATGGTGACCGATATTCAGGGTTTGCAAAAACCCGGGTTTTTCTGAAAAAACCCAACCCACATGGGTTTTTTCATGAAAAACCCAATTTTCCCCGGGGAAAATCGGGTTTTTTCAAAAGTATAATACATGCGTAATTACATTATTGTATACTATATTTTCTATATATTATATACACTATACATAAAAAAATACATTGTTCTCTTATATACAATATAATTGTAATGCTATTTTACAAGTTATAAAATGCATAAATTATATGAATTTAAATTAATTAAATGCCAGTGTTTCTCACAAATTAATTTTAAATATAATAGAAGATATAAAATTGTTAATTTTCTTTAAATCAAATAATGAATAGAATATTAAAATTTAAAATATATAAGTAGGAAGAAAAAAAGGGGTAAACTAGTCGGATGTGCCAATCCCAAGAGTTTCTTCTATCTCATACATGTTAATAATTCAAAATTCGCTATCACAGTGCCAAAATTAAATGGCAATTTATGCCCATCATGAGGATTGTAAAATATAGATTTGTTGAATTGGATGCATTTAACAAGGAGATATAAGTATCACCTGTTGTTCAATTTACAACAAAACTTGATCAGTAACAATTTACGTCAACATCTAACTGAATCTGAAGTTTGATGAAAATCCATGCATTATTAGTTCTTGAGATAAAGCTATTGCAAAAAGTGAGATAAATGCAGCACAACTGCGCCGCTTCGGCGATATACACCAAAAACTAATCAGCACCAGTTTATATCAAGGTTTAACTGAATCTAAATTTTTATTCAAATCCGTACATTAGTTCTTGAGATTAGAGTTATTGCTGAAATCGTGAAAAATGCAGCACTACCTGTTGGGCGATATGCACCAAAATTCAATAAGCAACAACTTAACTTGTAACTGAATCTGAAGTTTTATGAAAATTCATGCATTAGTTCTTGAGATAAAGCTATTGCAAAAATTGAGATAAATGCAGCATAGCAGCACCACCTGTTGGGCAGTATACACCAAAAACTAATCAGCATCAGTTTAAACATCAAGGTCTAACTCAGTTTTGTGTTAGTAAAAGTTTTGTGAAATTCTGTGCATTAGTTCTTGAGATAGAGCACTCACAAAATTTTTTTCACATACAGACAGTCATTTTCTAAAAACTATCAAATTCTCTTCAGGACCTTTTTAAAACATATAAATCAATCATGAACTGGAAGTCGAAATTTTTCACGAATCCAATACTTTCTTCTTGTAAAGATAGAAGGAAGTAAAAATACATATTTTTTATTTCCATGAATATAGTTGATTTGAATTTTTTATATAAAGACATATCTATAATTATGTACTATGTGTGTTGCCTACTAGGTTCTATGTTAGTAAAGTAGTTCAATGTGCTGAAATACATTTTTATTTGTATGTAATGGCTTTTATATATTAATATTTTTTCAAAATTAACTAAAATGACTTAAATTCATTAAATTTATATGTTGTTTAAATTTTTAAATTATATCTGAAAATTGAAAAAACCCACTTTATGGGTTTTTCAGTGGGCTTTTTCAAGTGGGCCCATTCTGAAAAAACCCACCGGGTTTTTTCGAACTGGGCCCAGCTTTGCGAACCCTGCCGATATTAGAAAAATACTTGCAGGAAGGTTATGTAAGATGTCAGGAACAGGGGTGATTCTGTTCCGAATTTTCCGAAAATTTAACCCTCTCGCTGCGCATCCTGCAGCCAACATAACAGTAGCAAAATTTGTGCAACCCGCAATTTCCACAGCAAATCTTTTTTTATGATCTAATAATTCTATTTAAAAAAAAAAACTCTTTCACAAGTATTTTGGACATATTTTAATTCTAAAATATATGCACATTTGAAATGTGTCATAAAATAAATGCGCAATTTTTGAACGTATTTCGATCTAAAAAAAAAAAAAAATTACGTAGCGAGAGGGTTAAGGCATTTGGTTCCAAAAATTAAAAAAATTGACCAATCCAAAAATTCGGACATATAAATAATCGCAAGTTTTGATAAATGGTCTCCATAAAAAATTCATTTCGTCAATCGTTCGCAGAAAATAACTTCAATTTCGCCAAAGGATCACGGGAAAAACACGAATTTGGTCAAAGGGCCACGGAAAAAACACGAATTTGGTAAAAGGGCCACGGGAAAAATGCGAAATTCTTCAAATGATTGCGGAAAACACGAATTTCGTCAAAGGGCAGCGGAAAAAACTCAAATTTCATTAAAGGATCTCGGAGAAAACGCGAGTTTTGTCAAATAGCCGCGAATTTCGTCAAAGGATCGCAAAAAAAAATGCAAATGTACCAAAGGATAGTGGAGAAAACACGAATTCCTTTATAGAATCGTGGAAAAAAGCGAAATTAGTAAAAATCGCTTTTAAAACGCGAATTTCGTGAAAAAATTGCTTTAAAACGTGAATTTCATGAAAAAATCGCTAATTTTGTGAAAGGGTCGTGGCAAAAATCCCGCTAATTTTATCAAAGGCCTGCAAAATTACACTAATTTTGTCAAAGAGTTGCAGACGAAAAGCAAATTTGATCAAGGGGTCAAAGAAGTGAGAATTTCATCAAAGAGTTGTGGAAGAAATACAGTGGTCTCTTAGCAGACTTGTATAAAAACAAAAACTTTCCGCGCACATAAATATTAGGTCAAAATTTTCCGCAAATTAATGTTTAATAAAATTACGTGTTATATTATTTTGACGATATGAACTAAAAATCATAGTTTAAAATGATTGCTATTTAAATTAAAAAATAATTAATATTAATTAAAGAATAATTATTTTAATTTAAAAATAACAAAGCAAAAATCAATGATAGGAAGGTGAATTCTTTTCAATTATTTTGTTAATGCATTTAGAAACAACCCAATCCTTAAGATTGTGATGTCTTCACACAAAATGCCAGTCACTCTTATAACACTACGAAATTATTCGATTTAACAGCCGTTGCCAGGCTAAATTGTCACTGCAGCCGCCAACGGAAAACCGATCAGCAACAAGTTTTAGTCTGCGGAAAATAGAAATAAAAGGGTCTGTGATGTCACAACAATGTTTTGAGTCTTTAAACTTTGAATTGTGGACAAACATATACACACTGTATAAATCATATATAAAATTGAGGAATATTTTTAATTTTTGGTATTAAAAAAGTTACAAAAACAAAACATATGTTTTCGTGACTTTTTTCCGCAAAGTCCTAAAAATTTCGGAAAATTTTCCGCACACGGCGTTCGCGCGTGCGTCTATATTATACAACTCTGCTCTCTAGAAAACAGCACATATTATTATAGGTAGAGTTTTTAACTTAAAATAATATACTGAACTAACTTTTGAAAAAAAAAAAACAGATTAACCCAAACCCAGCTTGCAGGAATCTACACTCAACCTGAAATTGATCCAAATCGAAAACAGCTAACCCGACCTGCAACAAAATTAGTTAGTGCCAATAACAGAGTTATATAATATAGACGCAAGCGCGAATGCCGTGCATGGAAAATTTGCAGAAAAATTCAAAAATTTGCAGAAAAAAGTTAATAAAAGAAAAATTATATTTTGTTTTTGTAACTTTTTTTTAATACCGAAAAATTAAAATATTCCCCAATTTTATGTACGATTTATATATTGTTTGTTCAAAGTTTAAAGACTCAGAACATTATTGTGACATCATAGATCCTTTTATTTTTCGCACACCCAGATCGCTTTCCGTCGGCGGCTGCAGCGATTAAATCGAATAATCTCGTAGTGTTATAAGAGTGACTGGCATTTTGTACGCACAATATTAAGAATTGAACGGTTTCTGCATGCATTAACAAAATAATTGAAAAGAATTCACCCCTTCCTATCATGGATTTTTGCTTTATTATTTTTTAATTAAAATAATTATTCATTAATTAATATTAATTTTGAAATTAAATAGAAATTATTTTAAACTATGGTTTTTAATTCATATTGCAAAATAATATAACACATAATTTTATAAAACACTAAATTAATTTGCAGAAAATTTTTGACCCAATATTTATGTGCACGGAAAGTTTTTGGTTTTATACAAGTCTGGCCAGGAGGAACTCCCCCCCCCCCCCATCTGCGGTAACCTTTCAGAAAATTTTCTTTGAATTTCAGAATTTTTTTACTCAGAATTACCCCTGATCAGTTTTTTTACTGCCATTCTTGATTTTAGTTTAAAATAACAACGATAGATGGCGCTGGAAGCAATAGGAACTAAATCGGTTCCCAGAGGAGGTAGGCTTAACGACCATTGTTTACAGTGTCATTTATAACTGCTATCATAAAGTAAAATCAAGAATCGGAGAAAAAAAAATCTCCTGACATCTTACATAACCCTCCTGCAAGATTTTTTTAAATAGCTGTCACCATTCGAAAGTTACTGAATTTTAAAATAAGTCAATCCATTTTAGGACACCCGGTATGTTTTTTAATAAGTTTCAAACCATTCTTTGCTGAACTACAACTTATCTTAGATATATAGAGACAAGCAGTCTTATACCAAATTAGTATTTTTACATAATTCTGAAGGTTAAAAAGCATTCCTAAATAATTATTTGAATGTGCCCGTTATGGAGCTTTTACTGTACATAGTTTTTATCTTAAAAAATATTTAGACTTTCTTTTCAAAAATTGGGTCAACCTGAACCCTTCTCGATAGAGTGAAAACCCAATCCAAAATTGACCCAAACCCAAATAATGTACGTCAACCTGCCCCAAACCCAACGCACTAGGCGCAGCTAAAAAGTAGAAGTCAACCTGACCTGCAGCAGAAAAGTAGAATTCAACCGGGCCCAAACCCAACCTGTATCAAAAAAGTAGAAGTTAACCAGTCCGTAGCAAAAAGTAGAATTTAAACCGATCCACAGCAAAAAGTAGAAGTCAACCAGAAGCAAAAAAATAGAAGTCAACCGGACCCAAACCCGACCCACAGCAAAAAAGTAGAAGTAACACGACCCGCAGGAAAAAATTAGCCCCAACTCGCGCATCAGATTGGAGTTTCAAAATTTCTAAAATCACGCCCCCCCCCCCCCCCCCCCCCCCTTGAGGACTCACCAGATTCGCCCTTGTATGTACTTTGAACAAGCTAGGGGCACCTTTGAACAAATAAAAAAACTATGAAAATATTGACAGTTTTAATTAAAAACTGCATTTCTTTCCAAAATATAAAATAATAAGAATAACATTACACAATTATATTTAACCAAATTTGTATCCACCGTCCAAAGCACATTGTTGAGACACAATGGAGGATCCCTCCAATTATGTTTAATTGTAGCAATTTTTTTATATAGTAATATCCTTAAAATCCACCAAATTGATATCTGATGCCTCTGGAAAATATATCGTATGTTCCTTTTAATGAAGAAACCTGACATTAAGCAATTTAATCTGACCAACATAATGAAGAGTTCTTTTTGCATGAAATTGAACTAAAATGAAATCATTTTCATTCAAATTGTAATAGAAAATGGATAAAACCCTGTTTTATGAAATCAGAAATAATGTTTACCATTGTAAATGAAACAGTATAGGGTTTGTTAGACAAATCTGCTAAATCATGAATTATTGAAGTTGTGTGTCCTGAATTTGCCTGTAGTTGAAGCCCTGCATCAGTACAACTTTCATATTTATACTAATAAAAGAACAAATCGCTCTGTGTGTGTGTGTGTCTGTTGGCGATGGCTACCGAAATCTACCGCACGTAGAAGTCTGAAAATTCAGAAGTGATTAGTCGAAGACAGGTCCTGATGCACCTGAGGCTCAGATTTTTAAAAATTTATTTTATTTTATTAAGTTATTTATTTTATTTTTAAATTTTTAATTTTTTTGCCCCTTTAAAATTTATATGCACTAAATTGATAATAACATGCCTCTTTTCTATCCGATCTTCTTTGTTTTGGGGGTAAATTCTCCTTTCAGTTTCTGTTCCATTTCTACATTTCAGTTAAGACCCTGGCACCCTGTGAAGGGGCCCAGTACAGGGCCCCTTGAAGTTTTAATGCACTAAGTTGTTAATAACATACCTCTTTTCTATCCGATCTTCTTCGTTTTTGGGTTGAATTCTCCTTTCAGTTTCTACCCCATTTCTACATTTCAGTTAAGACCCTGGCACTCTCTCAAGGGGCCCAGTACAGGGCCCCTTGAAGTTTTAGTGCACTAAATTGTTAATAACACGCCTCTTTTGTATCCGATCTTCTTCGTTTTTGGGATGAATTCTCCTTTCAGTTTCTACCCCATTTCTATATTTCAGTCAAGACCCACTAAATTGTTAATCATTTGCCTCTTTTCAATCTGATCTTCTTCGTTTTTGGGGAGAATTCTCTTTCAGTTTCTGCCCCATTTTTATGTTTCAGTTCAGACCCTGGAACACCTGCAAGGGGCTCAGTACAGGGCCCCTTGAAGTTTTAGTGCACTAAATTGTTAATAACATGCCTCTTTTCTATCCGATCTTCGTCGTTTTTAGGGTGAATTCTCCTTTCAGTTTCTGCCCATTTCTACATTTTCAGTTAAGACGCTGGAATCCTGTCAAGGGGCCCAGTACAGGGCCCCTTGAAGTTTTAGTGCACTAAATTGTTAATAACATTCCTCTTTTTTATCCGATCTTCGTCGTTTTTGGTGTGAATTCACCTTTCAGTTTGTGCCCCATTTCTACATTTCAGTTAAGACCCTGACACCCTTGCAAGGGGCTCGGTACAGGGCCCCTTGAAGTTTTAGTGCACTAAATTGTTTAATAACATGCCTCTTTTCTATGCGATCTTCTTCGTTTTTGGGGTGAATTCTCCTTTCAGTTTCTGCCCCATTTCTACATTTCACTTAAGACCCTGGCACCCTTGAAGTTTTAGTGCACTAAATTTTTAATAAATTGCTTCCTTTTTCTCCCATCTTCATTTTTGGATACATTTTCCATTTAGTTATTCTCCCGTTTCTACATTCCAGTTAAGACAATGGGCCTGTCTAGGGTTCCGCAGGGCCCGGTCCAGGGCCCATTAAATTTTTTGTGTGCCATGCGTTTTTCACACCCTATTTTTCTCACCTTCACAGTGCATAATTTTAAAGTTGAATCTAAACTCTTCTCCTTAGACCAACACTCACATATTTTTATTGGGGCCCTAGGGCCCTTTTTTAAGCATTTCCCCCAATTTTTTGCACATTTCTTTTAAATTATATTCTAATGATCCGATTCACTAGCTTTATTTTTCTAACAACATCTTAGGTTCTCTAACTATTACATGAACAACACAAAAATATTTCAGACTTCAACTACCACCAATTTTGAATATAAATCGTCTTCTTGGGGCCCTTGATGCATCTTCTTTTAAAATGATCCGAATTCCTTTACCATATTTTCTTTACCGTAGTTTTATCATCCTCAGATTACATTAAAAACTACTAAAAAGTGTATTTATACCAAATTACATGCCACTTAAGTCCATTCCCCCTTGGGACCCGGTACAAGGCCCCTTGAAGCTTTTGCATCATAAATTATTAATAAATTGCCCCTCTTAATCCGATCTTCATTTTTGGAACCATTTTTCCATTTCGTTTTTCTCCCGTTTCTATATTCCAGTTAAAATCCTGAGGTACCTTAGGGTCCGATACAGGGCCCCTTGAACTTTTTGTGTGCTATGCATTTTTTACATCCTGATTTTCTCACCTTCTCATTGCATAATTTTAAAATTGAGTCTTGGACTCTTCCCCCTAGACCAACACCCTCATATTTTTATTGGGGCTTTAGGGCCCCCTTTTAAGTATTTACCCCATTTTTGCGCATTTCTTTAAAATATTATTCTAATGATTATTTCACACCCTTTGATTAATTTTGACTAATTTAAGATCTAAAACGCTAACTACTAAAACATTTAAACATGTTTTCATGTTAGGGCCCTGCTCTCAACTATCAGTTGGGCCGTTTTGGGCCCCCTGTAATAGCTCCCTTAAAAATGGTCCGATTCAGGAGCTTTTTTCTTCTAACAAATTCTTAAGTTATCCAGCTATTACATGAACGACAAAAAAAAAAAAATGCAGATTTCAGCTACCACCAGTCTTGAATCGTCTTCTTGGGGCTTTGTTGCAGCTTCAAAAAACTATCCTATTCTATTGCAATTTTCTTTAACATAGTTTTAGCTTCTTCCAGGTACTTTAAAACCTCAAAAATTTTTTCTTATATCCAATTACATTCCAGTTAAGACCCTGGCACCCAGGGACTAGTCTTTCTTTATACGTCAGCTACCACTTTTTTCGAACATTAATCTCTTTTTTCAGCATCAACTTATGCCTACTCATTACAGCCGTAATTTAAAAAATCGCGCTACTTTAAAGGTAATTTTAGATAAGGGATTTCATCTGTTTATTAAATATTGTGTTAATGTTAACAGTAATTCATGAAATTTACAAGGCGAGGAGGCATCTTTCACCTCTTCGTGGCACGTTATTTCCCCAGGTTTAAGGGCCCAATTTCAATGGGATTTGCTGCCTTCAACTTAGATTACAATTCATCTACTTTCTGTATTATGAAATTTTATCTTAGACTTTAGTTACCAACATTTTCTAACATTAATAGTGCATTTTTTTTTTTTTTTTTAAATTCTGTGGGCTTGATTCCTACGAGGTTTGGCTCACTCAACTTGGTTTTCGATTATCTCCAGTAAATGCTGCCATAGGTTGTGAGGATCTAGATTACAGGTTCGTTCGGAAAGAAGTTTGATGGGAACACATTACGTGCTGCGGAAGTCAATGGGGCCTCCGAAATTAGGTTCTTTAAAAGAATTTCCAAAGATATAAATTCATATAAACTTAAGTTTTATTTAAGGTTATTATTTACAAACCCTGGGCAATGCTGGGCGGGCGTGCTAGTTAAGTATAATAACACTTAATTAATCGCTTAACTTTCATATTTCAAAAAAAAAAAATTTCAGCAATAATAATATTTAGATACATCTATGACTCTTTACTTCATAGTTTTTATTGTTCAATGATGCCCCAACTCTTCCGTTCAATGGTGTCCCATCACATGGATGGAGTTTAGCATTACAACTATTTACTCAATTAGGTTCGAGAATTTGAATAAAACAAACCTTATAAGTTAAAGCTAGGCCTGGGCCTTAAATCGATTTAACTCTTGAATCGATTTAAAGCTTACATCGGAAATCCGATTTAACCATTGGTCTTAAATCGATTTAAGCTAAAATCGGAAATCGCGATTTAGCTAATGTCTTAAATCGCGATTTAGCCATTATCTTAAATCACGATTTAGCCATTGTCTTAAATCGCGATTTAGCCATTGGCTTTAAATAGATTTAAAACAAAATACTGATTCTGAGCTAACATCGGAAAATCGATTTATCTACTTTGATGTATCTACCACTTACATGCCAAGCTGGTGTTAAATCGATTTAGGAGGATCCGATTTAAGCAAACATCGCAAGCCTCAATGCTTTCCGATTTAAGACAAACAAGGCAAGCTGGTGTTAAATCGATTTAGGACGATCCGATTTAAGCAAACATCGCAAGCCTCCATGCTTTCCGATTTAAGAAAAAGACGATTTAATGAAAACAAGGCAAGCTGGTGTTAAATCGATTTAGCAGGATCCAATTTAAGAAAAAGGCGATTTAAGAAAACGATGATTTAAGTAAGAATTGATATTTATTTATTTATTTTGTAAACAAGATTCAGAGTTTACGAGATTGGAATGTGTATTTTTCAGAAATTAAGAACTTATATAGTGGAAAGTTGAAAGGAAAAAGTAATGTTTAAATCTTAAAATCCAAATTCATCGAATTTCAATTTATATGCTAATGCAATCTTTTGATGATAAATTAAGTTTTCACATATTTGAGTAATATTGCAATATGTATTTTTTATTTTCCAATATTCTGTAATGGTAATTAAAATGTTTTAAAGTAGAATCCTGCATTGTTTCAAAAGATTGTTTTCCTGAAATTCATTCAGCATTTATATGATTAAAAATAATAATAATAAAGTTTTATATTTAAAATCCAAACTCATCGACTTGCAGTTTATACTTTTATGCATTCGTATGATGAAAAATTCATTTTTTACATGTTTTAGTAATATTTTAACATTTATTTTTTATTTTCTATTATTTTGTAATTAATGAAATTATTTTAAAGGTATAGTCATGCATTGTTTTGTGTATCACTATTTGGCCGTGATCCACATGAAATATTTTTCTTTTACTACTAATATTTTTTTTTCTTAAATTGATTGAGTATTTATGGTTGGAAAAAAAAGAATAAAGTTTCATATTTAAAATCCAAATTCATCGAATTTCAGTTTTTATTTTTATGCATTCTTTTAATGAAACATTGATTTTTCACATGTTTGGGTAATATTTTAATACATATTCTTTATTTTTTATTATTCTGTAATTAATTAAAATATTTTAAATAGTCATGCATCAGATTTGACATCCGATTTCAATGCCAGTCACATGGATTGAGTATCTTGCTGAAATTGATTCACTATTTATATCCAAATTCATCCATTTTTAGTTTATATTTTTATGCATTATTTTCATGAAAAATTAATTTTCATATGTTTAGGTATTATGGAAATATTTTAGTTTTAATTTATTATTATTTTGTAATTAATTAAAAATACTTTAATAAAGTTCTGTAATGAGTCAAGTAACTTTATTTTTACGGCAGAATGAGGGAGGGCTGGAGGAGGCATTCATTAGATTTTTCTGCAGATCTGCGATTTTTTGCTTTTTTGACATTTTGTTATCATTAAAAAGAGATATATTTTAAGATTATATTTTATTACTAATCTTAAAGGATGGCAACAACCACGAAAAAAAATCAGCAATTTCAGGGATGTGCTCCAAGGGTCACACTTCCAATCCTTCTCCATCCCTATATAAATGTCAGCATTTATGTTAAACAAATCTTATTTTAATCTAAAAGTTAAAAAGATATAAAATTGCATCTTATTTCTCATATCTCCCCCCCCCCTTTTTTTTACTACTTTTCTCATCATGGTAAATAAATAGTTAAATTCATCATTGAAGTCTTTTAATATGCTTCTGTTTTACCTCAGTAACTTTTTAAATCTGTGTCTGTCAAAAAAAAAAAAAAAAAAAAAAAAAAAAAAAAAGTGTAATTAGGCTGTTAGCAATGAAGTGCTATTTGAGTGGGCTAGGGGAAGCCCCCGCCCCCTGCCCCACCAGTGGCTGAGAGGTTCTGCTCTCGAAGCTGGTAGACGGGAGGTGCTGGGTTCGAACCCAATTGCGCCCGTCGGCCTAATCGTTCGGAGTTTTCTTCGAACCGTGGATTTCCATGTGTTAATACGGATTAGGATCCCTTAGAAAGACCTCCACGGAAGGCACTCCCCGTAGGGCCTATATCCCTCGTGTAGATAATTGGCCGTCAAAAATCAACCCAACTCAACCCAACCCCCCCCCCCCCTTAAGGAATTTAGATTGTAGCATGCATAACAAGTCAGACAAAAAAAAAAAAAAAAAAAAAATCATTTTCTTTTATATTACTTCTTATAGAATGAGTTTATAAAATGTATTACAATAGGTCACTAATTTTTAAATTGGAAAAAAAAAAACTAGTGTTTTGGGACATTCAAAGCTTTTTTATGTGTAAAATATACCTCTTTTCAAAATTATTTGACAAATTAAAAGCCAAGTATACTAAATAATACAGGGGGGGGGAGGGGCACATAAAGATCGTATTTTGTTACTAAAAATTAAAAAAATAGGCTTCCATATTCTAAAATGTAAAATTCTTGTTAAATCGCGATTTAGCACTAAATCGCGATGTTGGATGGATGATAAATCGATTTAAGAAATTTCTACATCGCCCAGTCCTAGTTAAAGCTAACACCTTTATTTACGTATTAAATAGTAAATTATAATTTTAGGGATACAAGAATATCAACAAAAAGCTTACAACTTTTTTTTGTTAAGTAGATTCAAGAAAGCAAAATATACATATCTTGCTTGGACAATAGTGTGCATGCAAAATAGTAAAGCTTTGTATTCTTGTTACATTGAAGCAGTAGTGCTGCCATATATATTTTAAAAATATAATTTATTTAAAGGAAAATATTTACAGCGTTCAAAGGTGCCTCCACTTCAAAGGTATCCCCCTCTCCCCTAGTATCTGAAATATTTTGTGTGTCCCTGTAAATGCTATGCAATTCGTGTTATACATGAAATAAGTTATAGTAAACCTCAGCGACGTATATCAATTTCATTACACATGAAATAATTTAACATAATTAAAATACGCCGTAAACAATTCCCTCCACTCCTACGTCATTCTGCAACGGAATTATTTTGTGTGGCCCTGTAAATGAATAATAACTATTCTTTGCACCGTATATTCTACAGAATGCATATTTTAGTACACTTAATAAATACACATCAATTTTATTATGTTTGAAAGCATGTAACATCATTAAAAAACATTTTTTCCCATAGGCCGTAATGTAACTGAAAACTTTTGACTGTCCCTGTAAATGAATTAAACATGTTAGAAC
Organism: Maratus speciosus; assembly: GCA_963932465.1. NCBI lineage: Eukaryota > Metazoa > Arthropoda > Arachnida > Araneae > Salticidae > Maratus > Maratus speciosus. The sequence continues at coordinate 51,759,485 of OZ010788.1, read as the reverse complement.
CTTTATTTGAAATAGGGATCATGCTATGGTAGAGATCACTAACATCCAATAATTTCAGAATGATCCAAGTATATTTACGAGAGTTAGAGTGCGGACAGACGAACCGAAGTCATAAACACTTTTCAACTTTGTTGGAAAGTGTTAAAAAAAGGGGGGGGGGGGGAGGAATGCTTATGTCGTTAGCTACAGTACCTAAGCATAGTGGGACTTACGTAGTTAGTTATATTACATTGAGTAAAAAGTTTTCTGCCAAGGGGAGATACCTTCGCGCCAACAGCTGTCATTTGTGAGATTGTTAGTTTTTCAACCAACCAATTTTTCCATTCGAAAGCAGAGCATAGGAACTACATGACTGTGCAATTTATTTGTTAAAAATGTATTATATTGTGCTTCAAAAAAGTGTTTAAAATGGAGCTATCACGTCAGCAGCTTAGAACGATTACGTACTATGAGTTCCGTAACAAACTCAGTGCGACAGAATGCAACAGAAAAATGTGTGAAAGTTTAGGCATCAATACTGTTTCTTATGATATGGTCAAAGTTCAGTTTCGGAAGTTTAAAGCTGGAAATTTTGACACTGAAGATGAACCATTTTCTGGCCGCCCTATTGAAGTTGATTGCAAGCAGTTAAAGCAAATAATTGATCAAGACAGAAATGTTTCAACTAGGGTGTCAACGATTTTAATCAGTTGATTTAAATCAGCGATTAAAATCATGATTTTAATCAACCGATTTTTTTAAAAAAATCACTGATTTAAATCAAAAAATTTCTAAATGTTTAAAATGTCAAAAAATATATTAAAATCTAAGATAAACATAATTTGAAAGTTTCTACAGGTATTTTGACTTATGAACAAACAAAAAAAGAACTTTAAATAATTGTTTCTAAGCTTAATTCATGAGTATTGTAAAAAATTAAAAACAGTTGAGTTTATAAAAAGCATTGTATTTAAGTTTTTTTCCAAATTAAAATAGTTTAATTTAAAAATGATATTTAAATTTAACATAATTTGCAATGTCATAAATTCCTTTAGGTAATCAATTTATGCATTATTTTATATAAAATTACACATAGCAAGTGTAACACATTTCTACAAGTAAAATAATAAATAGTAATTAATAGCAATCTCAAGTTAAAGAAGAATGAAAGAATGACATTCTTTCAAAGCTAAATTGTAAATGAATGCATAAGAGAAAAAGAAATAATTGGTATAAAAATGCTAAGCTCAGCAAGAACTTCTTCGGTATAGGTTGAATAGTAAATGTTTTTAACTTTGTAACTCACATAATACTAAATAAAAAACTAGTATGTTGTGGCCATCACAAAACTTTCTTCTATATAAATCACGTCAATTAAATCATTTAAATAGTAAAATAAATTACATCAAATTATTCATATAAAAGTATACCTGAATTTGAAATTTGATGAAAGTTCGTGCATTAGTTATTGAAATAGAGCTGTAGGAGAAATTTTGAAAAATGTAGCATAGCAGTGCCACCTGTTGAGCGATTTGCACCAAAACACAAACAGTACTAATTCATATACCGGAATCGTAAACCGGAATCGCCAAAACACAAACAGTACTAATTCGTATACCGGAATCTGAAGTTGGATGAAAATCCCTGTATTAGTTCTGGAGCTAAAGCTACTGTGGAAATCACAAAAAATGCAGCACAGCAGCGCCACCTGTTGAGCGATTTACACCAAAAGGTACAAAACATCAATTCATGTCTAGAACTAACTGAATCTGAAATTTGATGAAAATCCGTGCATTAGTTCTGGACATTGAGCTATTGTGGAAGTTGAGAAAAACGCTGCATAGCAGCGCCACCTGTTGAACGATTTACAGCAAAACATAAACAGCACTAATTCATATCCAGGTATACCTGAATCTGAAGTTTGTTGAAAACCCGAGCATAAGTTCTTGAGATAGAGCTATCGCGGAAATCACAAAAAATGCAGCATAGCAGAGCCACCTGTTGAGCGATTTACACCACAAGGTGCAAACCGTCAACTCATGTCAAGCACTAACAGAATCTGAAGTTTGATGAAAATCCGTGCATTATTTCTTGAGATAGAGCTATTACAAAAATCGTGTAAATGCGGCAAAATGCAGCATAGCAGCGCCATCTGTTGGGCGATTTGCACCAAAACGTTACCAGCACCAATTCATATCAAGGATTAACTAAATTTGAAGTTTGATGAAAATCCGTGCATTAGTTCTTGAGATAGAGCTAGTGCAGAAATCGCGGGAAATGCAGCATAGCAGCGCCACCTGTTGAGCGATTTACACCAAAAACTAATCAGCATCAATTTGTATTAGGGACTAACTTAATATAAATTTTTATTAAATTCCGTGCATTAGTTCTTGAGATAGAGCGCCCACAAAATTTGTGTCACATACACACAGACAGACAGACAGACAGAGTCACAGAGTCACAGACAGACATTTTGTAAAAACATGTTTTTTGGAATCTCTGACCCCTAAAACGTGTAAATCCGTCGAAAACCGAAAGTCGAAAATTTTCATGAATCCAATACTTTCTTCTTGTAAAGATAGAAGAAAGTAATAATGATTAGGGATTGAAAAGGCAGCAAAATGTTTCTTAAAAAGAAAAAAAAATTGAACCATTGAAAGCTAATAATCCACACTGAGAGGTAATAATGCTGTTACTTAAATATTTTGAGGATTTCAGATATAAGTGGCTAACTTAGATTTATCCTATATGAATGGGTTTAACTCATTTTTAGGTGCGTTCGTAATTATATAAATACGTATCACCTATAGTCGTCGTTCAGTCCGTCCGTCCGTCTGTCCGCATGTAACAGAGCAAAAACTACCCAACCGAATGGTCTGAAATTTCAAATATATGATTGTTGCAAAATTTTGTCGAGCCATTTCAAATTTTATGAAAATCGGATGTATAGTTTAATTACAGGGACAGTCAAAAGTTTTTCTTTACATTACGGCCAATGGGAAAAATTATTGAAAGTGCATTTTAATGATATTAGAGCCTTCCGAATGATCTGAAATTTTAAAGATATAACTGTTGCAAAATATTGTCGAGCCATTTCAAATTTTAGGAAAATCGGATGTATAGTTTAATTACAGGGACAGTCAAAATTTTTTCTTTACATTACGGCCAATGGGAAAAATTATTGTAAGTGCATTTTAATGATATTACAGCCTTCCGAATGATCTGAAATTTTAAAGATATAACTGTTGCAAAATTTTGTCGAGCCATTTCAAATTTTAGGAAAATCGGATGTATAGTTTAATTACAGGGACAGTCAAAAGTTTTTCTTTACATTACGGCCAATGGGAAAAATTATTGCAAGTGCATTTTAATGATATTAGAGCCTTCCGAATGATCTGAAATTTTAAAGATATAGCTGTTGCAAAATTTTGTCGAGCCATTTCAAATTTTAGGAAAATCGGATGCATAGTTTAATTACAGGGACAGTCAAAAGTTTTTCTTTACATTACGGCCAATGGGAAAAATTATTGCAAGTGCATTTTAATGATATTACAGCCTTCCGAATGGTCTGAAATTTTAAAGATATAATTGTTGCAAAGTTTTGTTGAGCTATTTCAAATTTTAGGAAAATCGGATGTATAGTTTAATTACAGGGACAGTCGAAAGTGTTCCGTTACATTACGGGGAATGGGAAAAGTTATTGCAAGTGCATTTTAATGATATTACAGCCTTCCGAATGGTCTGAAATTTTAAAGATATAATTGTTGCAAAGTTTTGTTGAGCTATTTCAAATTTTAGGAAAATCGGATGTATAGTTTAATTACAGGGACAGTCAAAAGTGTTCCGTTACATTACGGGGAATGGGAAAAAATTATTGGAAGTGCATTTTAATGATGTATCAGACTATGCGCTTTATGAAGTGCAAAAAAGTATACATTCAGTACAATATGGGGTGCAAAAAATAATTATAAAACTAGTTATAGTACGAACGCACCTCATTTGCCACGTTTGACGAGCAATTTCCAACTTGTCATAATTCTTTTGGTTATCATACACATACATGTGTGTAAGTTTAGATTTTGGTGCGGTTTACAGTAATTTTCCTAAATACAAATGCAAAACGAGCTGCAAATAATATTTGTTAGTTTTGTTATTTGTGTTACTAACTAATGAATTACTTATTTGCAGTTTTTATTAATCCTGTAATTACTTATACTATTTATTCTAGGACTTTTTTAAATGGTGCCGCACCATGCCCCTTTTGAAATTGGCAAAATGTACTGTGTCTTAAGAAAAATAGTTGAAATTCACCTGTAGTTGTAGCCAGAGATTTCTTGTAAAAAACTTCCCCATTCAACAGTATTTCTAAATTCATGTGGCCAAGATCTCACAAAACATAAAACTTTATTTCTTTAGAAAATACAGGATATTATTAAAATATGTTATTTAATTGTATTTTTCAATTTGTTATTCATAAAATTATTAAAAATTAAAGACACTTTCATACCTGACAACATGTCAATTTTGAAATCCTTACAATTTTTATGACGTATTCTTGGGTGCTTAAAAATGCACATATGCACATGCAATGAAAAAAGTAATACTTCATAACATTTTCTATGCTATATTCATGTATAGTCTTTTTTTTTCCAAAATAAAAACGTGAGATATCAAAAGAAAATTTTTTTGCATGGGAAATTCTAAAAAAAAAAATTCTGAAATTCACAGCAAATTTTCTGAAAGGTTACACAGCCAAAGGATTGGGGAGGAAAGGGGGGGATTCCCTTCCGGTCTAATTATGAATTTTTTCGAGGCCCTTTGATGAAATTCACGCTTTTTCCATGATCCTGTGAAAAATTCACGTTTTTTTCACGATCCTTTGACGAAATTAGTTTTTTTTTCGCGATTTTTTGACGAAGTTTGCGTTTTTTTCGCGATCTTTTAACGAAATTTGCGTTTTTTTCGTGATCTTTTGACGAATTTTAATAAATGTTAAATATCACTAGTATTTATAAAGTTTTACATAATTATTACAATATTAATGTATATAACATTATTGTATGATACTACCTAATGAAACTACTAATTTGCAGTTTTTATAATTTCTGTAATTACTAACTAAAAATTATAATTTTATTAATTAAAGTGTACAGGGATGAGAATTGCAAAAAAGCAAAAAGACTGAAACCACGCGCAAACAAAAAATTGTACCACATTTTATCCGTAAAAGATACTTTAAGAAATAAAACCAGGGTCTGATTTCCGGGCAAATGGAGACAAGAGCACAAGCCTGTATACTACATTACAGGAGTGAAAATAGCCAAATTACACACAGCTCTTAAAACATTGAGTGTGGATCATATGAAATGCTCGACTTATCAGAATCATGACCGCTCCTGAAAATGAAATAATTTAATTAAGAATAGAGTTTGTGTGTCATAATTTTAATAAATTTTTTAGCAAAAATATGAAAAACTTAGTGAAAATCACAATGGTTAGTTATTTTTTGTCACACGGGCTAATTGAACCAGGATCTACAGCCAGCTTAGTGTGAATTCTGAATCAGGAGTGATTCTGAGTAAAAAAAAAAAAAATTTGAAATTCATAGCAAATTTTCTGAAAGGTTACAAAAGAGGGGCAAAGGGAGGATACACTAAAAGCACTAAATACATGTATTTTTGCGCCATTTTGATGAAATTTGCCGCTTTTTCGAGATCTTTTGACGAAATTTGCAGCTTTTTCGCGATCTTTTGACGAAATGTGCAGCTTTTTCGCGATCTTTTGACGAAATGTGCAGCTTTTTCGCGATCTTTTGACGAAATGTGCAGTTTTTTCGCGATCTTTTGACGAAATGTGCCGCGCTTTCGCGATCTTTTGACGAAATTTGCTGCTTTTTTCGCGATCTTTTGACAAAATTTTGCTTTTTTCGCGATCTTTTGACGAAATTTTCTACTTTTTCGCGATCTTTTGACGAAATTTTCTACTTTTTCGCGATCTTTTGACGAAATTTTCTGCTTTTTCACGATCTTTTGATGAAATTTGCCGCTTTTTCACGATCTTTTGATGAAATTTGCCGCTTTTTCATGATCTTTTGATGAAAGTTGCCGCTTTTTCACGATATTTGACGAAAGTTGCCGCTTTTTTGCGATCTTTTGACGAAAGTTGCCATTTTTATCGCGATCTTCGGACGAAATTTGCCGTTTATTCACGATCTTCTGACAATATTTGTAGTTTTTTTGCGATCTTTTGGTGACATTTACCGCTTTTTCGCGATCTTTTGACAAAATTTGCCGCTTTTTCACGATCTTTTGACAAAATTTGCCGTCTATTCGAGATCTTCTGATGAAATTTGTAGTTTTTTCGCGATCTTTTAACGAAATTTGCCGTTTTTTCATCACCTTTGAATGTTCTTTCAAAATCGGAAGAAAAGTGGAATCGATAGGAAAGTGAAAATTTCGGAAAATAACAAAATTTTGCAGGAGAAAAAATACGGAATCTTCGGAAAAAAGGCGGAATTTTGAGGAAAAAAAAGCGGAAATTCCTTGAAATAACAAAAAAGCGGAAATCCGCCAAAAGACTGAAAATTCTCATCCCTGAGTGTAAAAACATAGATTATGTTAGCAATTAGTGGTTTAATTGTTTTGGAAACCTAAAACTCTTGGTACTTGGTAGCTATTCCGTATTTGAACGCTGGGAAAAAAAAATCAAAAAAATCTGATTTAAATCAAAAAAATCTGATTTAAATCAAAAAAATCAGATTTTTTAATTTTTTTTTTAAAAAATCGTGATTTTTTTACACCCTAGTTTCAACACGAACTAATGCGTTATAGCCTAACATTTCCCGAAAAACAATAGTTAACGCTCTGAAACGCATAAATCGAACGTTTAGGCACGCCACACACCAGAGAGACATGCGACAGTAATCGTGAGACATGAGGCAAATTCTGCTGTTCAAACCGGTTTTTTCTTTGTTAACAGGGTGAAATTGTCGCATGCCTTACGCTTTTCTGCCGCATGTCTCCCTGGTGTGTGACGCGCCTTAAGTTCAATCGCTGGGTGCCTCACAAATTGGCTCCTGAAGATAAGCGCAAGAGAAAAAACTGTTGTTTGACTCTGCTCACAGATCAAAGGAAAGAGAACATTATGGACAGAATTGTGACCTGTGATGAAAAGCGGGTGTGCTACAATAATACAAGCTGCAAAGGAGGGTGGTCAGCACCTGGGGAATCAGCAGGCTCGGTTGCAAGACGTGTCCTAACTAACAAGAAGGTGCTTCTCTGTATGTGGTGGGACTGTCGCGGAATTCTGCACAAAGAGTACCTGAAAAGCGGACAGACTATAAACAGTGCAATATCCAGCAACATGCTAATCAAAGTTCGCGAGGCTATTCGCGAAAAACAAAGAAATGAGTTCAGAAGGAAGGTGGTTCTTTTTCATCAAGATAATGCCCGGCCACATGTTAGTACAATGATCGGCTGGACGTTCTACAAGCTAGAGTGGGATTTAATGCAACATCCACCATACAGCTCTGACATGGTCCCTTCAGATTTCTATCTGTTTTCTCCTCTGCAGCTGCATCTTGATGGTGCAATCTTCGATTCAAATGAGGAGGTCATAAATGACGTCGATCTCTTTCTAGCCTCGATCACGCCCCAATTTTTCACAGAAGGAATTGAAAAGCTGCCAAAACGTTCGTAGACGATTGTAGATTTAAACGGAGATTACTATCCTCATTAGTTTAGATGATTTTATATGTATTTATCATTTTACCATAAAAAAAAATTTGGCAGAAAACTTTTTACTCAACGTAATATAAGCATGTTGCATATAACTTTGCTGTTAACGTAATTTAAAATAGATTGGAAATTAGTATCTCATGCAGGGTTGCCGGCTTTTAGCCAGGCCAAAAAAAGTCGGTTTTTATTTTTTAAAGTTGGTTTTCTGTTAATTCGTTTTAAATTTGGATCAATTAATTTTTAATACACTTATAAATATTTTCTACTAAAAGAAGTTATGGATTTCTATTAAATTTTCTTAAATACATCTTTATAACTTCTAGAAGTTATAAAGAAGGCTGTGAAGGCATTATTTGAAAGGATGTAATATTTAGGTGAGTGGTACATAAGTGTATTAAAAATAGAGCATTTAAACAAGGAAAAAAATATCTTTAAATAAAATTTTGAAAAGTTTGTTGCTAAGCATAATTATGCATATACTATTCATAATGTTTTTAATAGTAAGAAATGGTGTTTTTATTAATATGACTGTATATAATTTTAAATGTTTACTAGAAATAAAACAAGACTTGTATATTAATAGCTCTTAAAATTAATTAAGTAATAAAACATGTAACTATTGTCCTTTAATTTTATAAAGCAATAAAAATGAAAAAATTGGCAGTTGGTATAGCCCTTTTTAAGTTTAGCTGACATATTTGCAATTCTGACTACAAATTACTAGCAAAACCATTAAGTTTTATTCCAGTATTAATGTCCTCATTATTGAAAAATTGGGTTACTTATTAAACTCTAAATCAATTATATGACATTAAAACTAATTAAAAATACTTTAAAATTTGTAGTTTATAATTACAATGCTTCATTGTATAAATGCCAATTATAGCAAAAAAAAAAAAAAGCCGGTTAAAACCAATAAAAGCCACCGGCCTGGCTTTTTTGAAACCCTGATTTCAAGTTTATTCAAAACAATATGAATTAAAATATTTTCATTTAGTACATAAATTACTTAACTGCTCTAAACTCATATATTTTTATATTAAATATTCAGTTACATAAATGTACTTACTGGCTACTAAAGAAATTATTCTCACCAGCCAGTAATTGGCTACTAAAAAAAATCAATCTACCGGCCAGTGGCTACTAAGCAAAATTCCTTATTTTCATCTTTAAAAAGGAGGTATAGGGGAGACTTGGGAGAATTGATCCCTAGGGAGACTAGATCCCTAGGTCTAAAACCAAAGAAAAAATGCAATTAAGTCTTTGAAACTGGAAGCATTAATAAAGTGATTCATTATTAATAGATCTAGCATCATAATTTCATTCAGTCATTTTTATTTTTGTTGTGTAAGAAGGTAATCTCTGTTTTCTTACAATCAAACTTCTTTTTGAGTAGGTAGTTTGAGTTTCATATTTTTTGCTAAATATAACTAAACTAGTGTAAATGCCCGTCCTAGGACGGTGGGTAAAAATTGTGTTTTTCACTTAAAATTTGAAAAAACTGATAAAAAAATAATTGACAATATGGAAGCGTTTAGATGAGTAAAGTTCGACTAGTTTATGTTCTAATAAACACACAATTAGCTTTTACAATATTTCTGGGTAAACCAGGTTTTCCGGCTAATATACTATAACAAAATTAAGATTTCTTAATAAAAGAAAAATTTAATAAATATGCAATAAAAGTGTGTAATTAAAACAGTCTGCTGCAACTATTGAACTAATACTATTTTTTTTTTAATAACACTTTGAAATTGTATTTTTACCGTTTACCTCCCCCCCCCTCCATTTTTTTAATATGTATATTGATTAATTAATAAGTATCGTGGGTTGAATCCCATCCGTCTAATCCCCTAAGCTTCTGTAATCCTGATGCAAAGCTATAAATCATAAATTATTAATTTTACTTTTCGTATAAATATTAATTTTTTACTTTTAAAATATGGGATATGTTTTTTCTTTTGGTTGTTGTTTTTGTTTTTTAGTTTAAATTTACATACACCTGTATATAGAAAAGGAAAATATAAGCAATGTGTAATTTAAAAATAAGTTACAAAATGCGAGGATATTATTTCGGGGACGGCGGGGGCGACTAATCCCTAAGCTTGTCTTCCTGATGCAAAGCTAATAACACTTTGAAATTGTATTTTTATCGTTTACCCCCCCCCCCCTTCCAACTTTTTTTTATATGTATATTGATTAATAAATAAGTATCGCAGGTTGAATCCCATCCGTCTAATCCCCTAAGCTTCTGTCCTCCTGATGCAAAGCTATAAATCAAAAATTATTAATTATACTTTTCGTATAAATATTAATTTTTTACTTTTAAAATATGGAATATGTTTTTTTAATTTTTTTTTTTAAGTTTAAACTTACATACACCTGTATATAGAAAAGGAAAATATAAGTAATGTGTAATTTAAAAATAAGTTACAAAACAATAAGTCTAAAATATTTAAATTGATTACTTTTTTAAAAGAAAGTCAGTTTTATCAATTTTTTTGCAGGAAAAAAAAGGATATTTTTAAAAGTACCATATCATTGTTCTCCGTGATTAAAATTCCTTACATGTCCGAAAGAAAATTTAATATGATTGCAACTTAATACTTGAAATAATCTCAAGTGACACTTGGCGATTTAAATGCGATGTGCCTTCTGATTTGTTAGGAAGAAGTGTCTACCACTGCTCAATTATCAGGATTTGTAACCTTGAGAAGTAATCGCGGGATTCTTGTTTCTTGTCAACCAATGGGAGAATGGAACCTTTCACCCTTGAGTCTCTTCCTCGGAGACTGGTAAGATTGATGGATTCGCCCCACCCTGCTTTACACTGCCTTTTATTATATAGAGATTACTTCATTTCATTGATATAATATACTAACATTCCTCACTGCTTAAATGTTATTTAAATCCAATACAGTTTCTTTATTTTTGATTTAGCATTTTTTTCCTCACAAACATGAACATTGGGGACACTTGATGTCTGTTTTATGGGGAGACTTGATCCTGGGGATCAAGTGTCCCCAAACCAAAGTTAAGCTAAATTAATGTTAAATTTTATTAATCCCCTACTTCTCATAGTGACATTTATATATTATCTGTATTAGTTAGAATAGGGTCAGGTGAGGGAAAGTGGTGGTAATCTAAAAAAATGCACTTTTTTCACAATAAATGTACATATTTTTACTTTTTTTTCAATTAATACATAATTGGAGTTTGTGACAAATATTTCTATTAAGATTTGTAAATCTGGCAACAAGTTTACTGTTGTTTATCTTCTTGTTTACATATATGTGCAGTTTGTTCTTAACACATGGTATTTATAAACTTTGTTCTTGATCCTTTCTCACTTGAAAAAATTAGTATATTTTGATACATTTCAGTAGAAGAACTTCTTAAAAACAGATTCATACATCAAGGTAAGAATTATTTTATTATTTCAATTTTTTATGATTTTTTTTCTGAGGTGGGAGAAAGTGGTGGTATAGTTAGGCTTAGCTCAATATTGTATGATGATTCAATTTTAGACTGTAGATGGGATTAATTTTTAAAAATGGGCTGTAATAAAAGTATTAATCTAAAAAAGATAGGCTGTATTTATAAATTTTAATCTTAATATGATAATACAATTAAATTAAAAGTTATTTTTTACATAGAATCAAGTGGGGGAAAGTGGGCCCATGGGGTAAAGTGGGGGTATATTGAAAAAAACCTATTTTCTCCTTTAAATTAAGATATTTTGTTAATTCTTTTTTAGAGACATATATTGAGATTATGGCAACTATTCTCATTTTAGTTTTAGAAACTGGAAACAAATTTAATGTTTACAAACTATCTTGTTTATGCTCATTGCATACCGTCAAAAAGACGATCAGCTAAAATAATCGCCCAAGTGATAAAAATCAATACATTATATCACATAAAGCATTTGAATTATTGGGGAACTATTAGACTTTTCTTGCTATTTGGTGGTGAAGATTATATAGAGTTCAGCAATATATGCTACATACTAAGTGAACCTAATTTTGATAGCCATGGACATTATTTCTTTAATTAAATAATATCTGAAAAATATTTTTTTTTTTGTGCATTTGTACCTTTAGAAATAATTAAGATACATTTATTTCAGTGTATTTTTATTTAAAAAACAATATTTACATTTTTATTTAAATATACACTAATTTTGGAACTACCCCCACTTTCCCCCACCATGGGGTAAAGTGGTGGTATCAAAACATGCTCTTTTAAATGTATCACTGTCAGAAAACAATCGAATAAAATTGAGCGGTTATGCTTCATGTTTAATCTATATGAATCCAATGTATAGAAAATGCATCAAAAGTTTCATTAAAATAAATTTAATAGTTTGATTTTAGGGCCTTTTCTAAAAAAAGCTTGATTTTACCACCACTTTCCCCCACCTGACCCTATGGTTGCCTTGATTTTAGATGGTTGACAAAGATAGAAAATTAATATGTGGCTGCATATGATGGTTAGCAAGCACATAGTGGAGGAATGCACATGTGAGACATACGTCTAACTTTAAAATTTTGAATTATGCCAAAGAAAATGTAATAATTTTCTTTAAAATATCACCGCACACTTCTCACAAGTTGCAGCCTCTGGATCGTACTGTATATGAACCACTTAAAAGATATTTTTATGTGGCTGCTCAAGACTGGATGACTAATCATCCTGCTCAAAGGACAACAATTTATCAAATTGCTGAACTGATTGGAATTGCCAGTCCTAAAGCCATGGTGCCAACTAACATAATAAATGGGTTTAAAATCACTGGAATATATTCCTTAAATAGGAATTTCTGAAGAGGATTTTTTATCATCTTTCGTCGCTAATCAACGATTAACTCCAACAAGCAGTAAAAAAAAAATTACAGTTAAACCAAACATAGTGACATCAGAAGACATACAAGCCTTCTCTAAAGTTTCATTACCAAAAATGGGAAAATCTACAGAAATGAAAAAAGGGTCTTCAAAAATTTTGACAAGCACACTAACTAAAAGTATGAAGAAGAAATACAAGGTCACCATCTGAATAAAAAACAAAAATCGAAAAAACTCATATCATCTCAAGAAAAAAAGTAAAAACACTAAAAAGGAAAGAGCCGAATCTTCAGAATGTTATAAAAGCAGTTATAGTGTTTATGATTCAACTGACCCAGATCCACTTGATGAACATTCTGATGAAATCATTGAAGACCCAAAAAATTTGTCGATTGATGAAAATGACTTTGTCATTGTGTGATTTCTGGGAAAGAAGAAAATTAGTCATATCGTAGGAAAAATTTAAAAGAAGATTTTATCATCTGAATGTGAAATTAATTTTCTAAGAAAACGAGGATTTAATTTCGACCAATTTATTTATCCAGAAAATGTTGAAAATAGTTTTGTGGATTATGATGACATTGTCAAAAAAGTACCAAAATCAACCATGCTTGGTGGAATTCTTCGAACAGCAATAATTTTAATATTTACATTTGATTTTTCAAACTTTGAAAATGTTTTTGAATCATTAATTGTGTTTTTCTCACTTTTTACATGTTAGTCAACAATAAATTTGATTTCAACTACTTAATTTGAATCATTTCAATGCATCTGTTTCAAGGATCAAATCTCCCTGCAACTGGGGAGGCATGATCCTTTTTATTTTTTGGAAAACAATTTATTTTTATTTTAAAAATGGTTTTTTAAATATAAAAAAAATACTACGACAAGAAAGACACACGAGCCTTTAATAATAACTGGAAACATTTTTTTTTTTTTTTCCAAAATAAAAATTAAAAACTGAAAAAGGGATCAAGTCTTCCCTACAGTGTTCCTTAAAAAAATCCAGAAGGTATACAGCGTATACCCTCCACTACATCCCTGATCAGTAAACATTAAATACAAATATGGGTATCTATTTTTCTCTTAGTTAGGCAACTCAACCACATATTCAATGAGTTCAGTGAGGATGTTTACACTATTGATTATATATATAAAAAATGACATCTATAAAAAAATATATGCAAGAAATATGAAAAGGTTTTAGATTTTATCAAAATAAATATAACATAAATTGTGACATTCATGTTGTGAATAGATCAGAAAAAATTGAGCTCAGTAAGCCTCATTACAATTTTTGTCATATGATCATTAATGAAAAGTTTTTTTTTTATCCAAATGGAGCGAAAAACTACACTATTTTCTGCAGCCGATTGATTTAATTTATGATTTTTTTTTTTTTTTTGTACTATCCCATCGACCAATTTTGACGAATTATACATATTGACATAATTTTTATTGTAAATAACGAAAGAACAAATAACTTAGTATAACATTAATACAAATACAACGTTGAAATAAAAATCACCTGATGACATAAACACGTGTAACTTGCTTAAAGTCAAGTGAATGTGACTTTTATGATCTACTATTATTGGCATTTAATCTTATAGTTTGGTGATAGATTTTTGGTTGATGGGATAACTAAGTAGTACCTTTTTAAAATTTTTCTTTGAATGACTGATTAAAAATAGAGATCTCATTGCCTCTCAGCCCAATTGAGAAAATTTACAATCTTTTCCAGTTGACTAATTGACAAAACTCCAGATTTTTTTTCAGCAAACGATTGACGAAATTTCCAATATTTTTTGAGCAATTGATTAAAAAAGATTACGATTTCTTTCCCCATATAACTGACGAAATTAACAATTTTTTCAGTGGCTGATTAGTGAAATACCCAGTTTTTGTTTTAGTGATCAATTGGAGAAATTAGCAATTTTTTTTCAGTAACCTATAAACAAAACTTTTGATTTTTCTCCTGACCAATTGACAAAATTTGAGATTTTCACACCTGTGTAATTGAAAATTCGCCATTTTCTTTTTGATGACTGATTGGCAAATTTCGCAGGTTTTTCACGATCAGTTGGCAGAATGTGTTTGTGAAACATAAAAATTGTTTCAAAGCTATTTTTGGAACAGATGTGTTATTATCCTGGGTCCGCCATCTTGGATTTTTTTCTTGGCTTGAATTAAAAATTATTTTTTTATTAATAGTTATAGTCATTATATTCCAGTTTTTTTAATATTATATTAACCTATCAACAATATTTAACCATTGGCGACATTACTACTTGGCGAAAAAGGAGTTTTCATGCAAGAAAAAAATCCAAGATTGCGGACCCCGCGATAATAACACATCTAAGTCCTATTTTTTTCTGGGCACCTATTAATTCTAAAACATAAGCACCGACTATAAAAGAAGGAAAGAGGCATGTTGTTGATTCACAGAAAAATTGAATGTACAAAACTCGCGAAATTTCAGTATTATAAAGTTATTTTAGCACATTTTTAAAACAAATTTCTCAGGAATTTCAACACAAGCACTACCCCTGGAATAGGGTCGAACTTTTGAATGCTATTTGTAGACATTTTCTGAATTTAAAAATTTTAGATTATGATTCTTCTCATATTAAATGGCACATGAAAATATTGAAAATTTATTTTTTGAAAAATATTCATTTTAAAACACTTAAATGATACATATGGGAAGAGTTACATATCCTTTGGTTTTTATGGCGATAAATGTTTCGATGTGGTTGCTGCGATTGGTCGATTGCCTTTGGAATTGCTTTTTTTATTACTGGAATGGACTAAACATGTTTTTGTATATTTTTTTTGCATTTAACATATTTTTTTTTTTTTTTAACAATTTATAACTTTTCGTTTTTTAAGGTGGTACGAAGCTAAACGACCTTTTGGCGCTATTTTGGATTCCTTCGCCAGTCGCGCCAACCAGAACAGGATACGGAACTCTTCCCATTACTTTTCAGAAACAAAGAAGGCAACAATATCTTTATTAAATATTAATAGAAATTTTCCATCAGGATAAAATACATTAAATCACAGTATAAGGGATAAATAGTTTGAAAAATTGAAAATGAGGAAATTCTCAGAAAATATTTTAGTAATTAAAATAAATTATTGAAAAAAAATCTTCAAAAATGATGCGTGTATTTAAGTTGTTAATAGTTTTACACAGGAATGAATGCAAACAATATAACAATTTATTCATTAATTTGGAAGAGAATAATAAAAAAAGGGGGGGGAAGAAAACATTTTTATAAAGAATGATCAAACGTCTATTATTAGAGATAAAAATGCAGTTTATTCCATTACAGTTACGCTCATTACATTTATTTTAAAGAGAATTTGAACTTACTTCTCTTACTTTCTGAGTTCAAAATATTCCCAAACAATCACGTTGCAGTTTGTTTTGGTCACGTGGATCTGCTACATAAGATGCGCAAAAGTTATGCGCTGTGCGTAAAAACAGAAGCGGAATGAGCGAGGGAATGAATGAGAGCTATAATTATTTTTTTTAAAGGATTCTGCATAAAATCATTGTTTTTAAATATGTTTGAGTTTTAATTTTCTGAAAATAAAATTTATTAATAAAGATCGTTGTTAATGATTTTGACTAATTAATCCAACTTTAACTTTAACTGTAATCTTATAAAAGCATTGAAGTAAATTTGAGCAGTAACAAATAGTGAGTTTAATTATATTAGATTTGTTTACGATTATCATATTCATGTATAATATTTGATAATTTTCTCCTAATATAAAACGCATAAAGTTTTTATATTTGTTGTATTTGTAATTTTTCTTGGTTATACAGAGCCTGAAACATTTTTTTATTATTATTTTGCTGATGGTGGGTGCTAGGATATTTTTTTTATTAATTTTAGGCAAATCTGCCTGTAGTTGTCATATTATCTGTTTTTTCCATAAATACTTCTTCAGTTTTTAGCCAACAATTTTCCCGCTTCTTGAATTTATTCCGGTATTAAACGTTCCTTTTGCGTTTTTTAAATTTTGTATATCTTGTACTGGACTTTCTTCTGTGACTTTATAAGCAACCTTGCATTTTCGAAGAATTAATCATCAATCATTTTGAAAGGTACTTTCATGATGTATTATTCTTTAGTAGGATGATTTCGTTCATATTCATGGGAAAAGTGTAGCTGCCGGTTTCTTTTTACATGCGTTCTCTATTATCATATTGATTTGTTCATAATTTGATGTTAGTAAATGAATATACCTATCGTTATTGTTATTTTGTTCCAATGATTTAAAATATAACTGAACATTGATTTATTTTCAAAAATTTTTTAATTACTAAATAGACTTCTTTCTTTCTTTATTATTTTGTCTTGTTTCCAACTTAAATAATGATTTTTCAATTCTCTGGTGCTAGCTTGATCTCAGTTTTCTTGCATTTTACAAAAGTTGAATGCTCAATTTGGGTTTAGAAATTTTTAGGGTGAACTTCCAGTAATTGACCAAAAACACATTTATGTGTTTAAAACAAGAATCAATGTGTTGATAAAGTATTTTTGAATGCTGAATAAAAATATTTAACATCCAATGAATTGCATAGGAAAAGATCACTTTTGCTGTCTATATTCTGATTGAATGTAAAAAATCAAAGAAAATGCACCTTCTAACAATATCAAAAGTGAATACATTCTGTAATAGTAGTGTTGTTTTGCGAGTTGTTTTATTAATCTTACAGCATCAAGTTTAATTTAGTTCCATTGGTTCATCAAATGAGGTGTGTAGTTCATTTTTGTTTGTTTTAAGTTAATCATTATGCATTTAATATTAAATTCATAAGTTAAATGACGTTAAGGGGGGTAATCAACTACTAGATGTGTGAATGTTGAAAGCATTCAGTAATTGACCAAAGTGGCCAACTACTGACTTTTTGCTTGTTTGCATCCATTCCTTTTGATACTTAAAAAAATACATAGATTTCTATTATGAAAGCAGTATTCACCAATTTTTTATTTAAAAGAGTTCTTTCAGTAGTTGACCAGGGCGGTTAATAACTAAATATGCTTGGTCAATTACTGATCAAGCAAACACACATTTGTTATGTCAAGAGGGTCATAACACATTTATATAATAATAATGCAAGAAAAGTGTAATTAAAATGTAAAGATAACAAAATTAGTATAGTGAGGCTCTAAATATCATTAAGGTTTGTCACACAAATCTTATAAAAAATGTTTTACCACCATCAGCTCCAAACATTGTTCGTGGTAGATTTCTATTACAATTGTTGTGGAAGTATGCTGTTAAAATTGCTATATAAAATGTTTTTTATGCTGATTTTATCCATGACAAAGTTCAACCCTAATTAACTGCAGCTGTATAATAATAAAACATAACAATACAGAATTTACATTAACATTACACTAAGTTTTGACTGACAAAAATAAAAATATTACTTTTAATAATCAGTGATTTGTTCAATATATTTTTTTAAACTGTAGAAATATATATATAGTTTAAATTTAATTTTGAATAATAATTAGTGTTAACTATTTTGCACAATAAGCATCCCATTTATATAAAGCATAAAGTGCTCAGAATAAATTATTCCTAACAGTAATTTTTTTATTGTACAGTTTGTTTTATTTAATGAATGCATTTCTGGCATTAAATAAATCAGACAAAAGTTTATATTATAATTAAAAAATCTGGTGACAAAAGATTAAAAATTATGTAGAGTGTTGATTGCCAAGTGCTTCAGAAATGTATGCATAACTGTAGCACAAATAGGACTACAACTAAAAAAAAAAAAAACTTTTCACTAAACGAAAATGGCATTTAGAATATTTAAACATAATTTAAAATTAATTATAAATAACATGACAGATTTTGTCACCCCACAAAAATATAAAGCAATAGGGAAAATCTTAAATGGGTTATTCTCTACAATAGTGCAAAAAGTGTTTCCCAGTCATATAAATGCTCTTAATTTCATTACATTTTTATTTATTTTTATTAGAAGATCTAAACATAGTTTATTAGGGTCAGAAAGTAAAATTTAAAAATAAATAAATTTAGTATTTAAAAATGTAATATATATCATGCAGACATCATTCCCTCACCCTTCCCCACCTGCACTACCATGTTTTATTGCCTATTTCTTTCCATCCAGAAATAAAAATAATTAAAAATACCCTAAGCAAAATAAAGTTCTTATTTGGTACATTACAAAAAATAATAAAAATATTATTTTTTACTATTATTATGTAGTCTAATCAATCAATTATATGTTTCCCCATGTTAGACCATCATTCCCTCACACATCGCTATTATCTCAAATATCTACCACTAACGAGCAATAGCAGTCTAGCATCCTCAACAGAGAAGAAGCCATTTTGAGCACTTGTCAGTCCAACAACATAAATTGGTGGTGTAAGATTTTGTTAATTTTTCAAAAAAAAAATTTCTGTCAATATATCTGGAAGCGTTTTTATTAGCAGTCATTCCCTCACACAGAATACTAACTTTTTTACAAATACAGTCAAACCTGTCTATCTCGAAAACCTGTATATGTCGAAATTTTCAAATTTCCCTGCATTTTCATTCAAAAATCAACGTATTTTCCAAACTTATCTCAAATTATTTTTTCTCCAAACCTGCCTATCTCGAATTTTCCAGGAAGAAATACCACTTTTCAATTCGAGATCCGTTCTTTTTTATGAATAACAAACAATCCCACCGGAGCATCAATAAACGTTTGTAACTCGCTAGTCCTCATTTCCGTGAAATTCCTAAGGGACATACGCCACTCTCCACACCGCAGGGACAGGGACAGCGCGGGAATTAAGATAGATTCTACGATGCAGGGAGTTGCGGGGGGGGGGGGGGGAGGAATTGGAGAAAAGAGGTGTGGGACCTTATTCTAATTTTTCTCCGAAAGGAGAACTCGTTCTTAGTTCGTGATCCTTTTTGAAGATATTCAAGGAATCATGAAAATATCTTGGCGACTTGAATGATCAGAAGATTAATTAAAAAAAAAAAATAAACTTTGCTAAATTTTTCAACACATAGCGAAATATTTCGCGTGCGAGAATAATTCTGCGCTCTCTGTAGAGCTCAGATTTGACTGCGTAACACGTGACCGAAAGCACTCAGAAAGAAACGAAGGGGAAAAGAAGGCACGGTGCGACGCTATTGGTCCTGCTGCGCGGAGAGAGAGAAAAAGCAGTCTACTACAGCCATTTAGCCAAATGAGTAACGAGTAAAAAATCGTTTCAACACATTTCATTAATTTAGAGCTAAAAATGTCAGGTGTAAAAAGGAGATTAAACGCTTTATCGATCAAAAAAAAAGACTGAGATTTTGACTTTTTTGAAGAAAAATCCATCTGTGATGAAAAGTACGGTCGCTGTTAAATTTGGAGTTCCACCCAGTACTCTTTCCACCGTCATAAAAAATAAAGATTCTATCGAGAAGAAGTTTGAAAACAGCACTAAGACCATGAAAAAGAACCGTGCCTGCACTTTTCCCGATGTGGACAAATGTGTTAAAAAATGGTTTGAGCAATACTGTGGAGAAGGAGTTCCTATCAGTGGGTTAATGCTGAAAAAAAAAGCTGAAGATTTTGCAAAAGAACTGAGACTTAGCGATTTCAAAGCAAGTAATGGCTGGCTTGAAAATGAGTATTCAGAAAACTTTGTGGAGAAAGCGCGTCTGTACCAAAAAGTGTTATCGAAGATTGGCTTAAAACACTTTTATCTTTGTTGCAAGGATATGATCCAGCAGATATTTTTAATGCTGATGAAAGTGGCCTTTTTTTCCAATGTTTGGCGAATAAAACAGCAATTTTTAAAGGAGATGAATATAAAGGAGGCAAGCAAAGTAAGATAAGAGTACTTCTAGCTGCTAATCAAAATGGCAGTGAAAAACTTCTGCCAGTAATGATTGGCCGTTCAGCAAAGCCAAGATGTTTTGAAAAAGTAAAATAATTTCCGATTCTCTATAAAGCAAACAGAAAATCTTGGATGACCAGCGAAATTTTTGGCGAGTGGTTAAAGAAAGTCGATAAATCGATGGGCTTGAAAAACAGAAAAATTCTGCTCTTCATCGATAACTGCAGCTCTCATAAGAATCTTCCTTCAACAAAGAACGTTACGGTAAAATTTCTACCCCCGAATACAACTTCAAAACTTCAACCGTTAGATCAAGGGATTATTCGGAGTTTTAAAGTTGAATACTGAAAAGAACTCGTTCGAAAACTCATCAATGCAATTGAAGATGGTGAAAAACTTCCAAGCATAACTGTTTTGGATGCTATGAGGATGATAGACTATGCTTGGAGATGTGTCACGGAAAAAACTATAAAGAATTGTTTTAAAAAGGCTGGATTTGCACAACCATGCACTGTCGGAGAACAACAGCTAGAAGAAGAAGCAGAAAAGCCGGCAGAGGAAATTGATGAAAACTCCAAGGAATGGAGGATTATCAGAGATGAACTAAGTTTTGACAGTTCATTTAAAGATTTTGTAAACGTAGAT
The DNA here is from genome assembly GCA_963932465.1 of Maratus speciosus. Taxonomy (NCBI): domain Eukaryota; kingdom Metazoa; phylum Arthropoda; class Arachnida; order Araneae; family Salticidae; genus Maratus; species Maratus speciosus. The sequence goes on along the minus strand of OZ010788.1, from coordinate 51,738,392 downwards.
GAATCACTGGTAACAAGCGGAACATTATTAACTGATTCCGAAATTTTAGAAAACATTCGAGGGATTTCTGATGATGAAGAGGAAAATGATAATGAGGAGAATATTAATATAGAAAGAGTTGTTACACCAAAAGAAGCAGAAAAAGCCGTTGAAACATTGAGAATTTTTCTTGAATCCCAGGACAATATTGATCAGGATTGCTTCTCTGCTGTTGTAAAATTGCAAAAAATTGTCCAATCTAAAATAGTTTTACAACAAAAACTCCTAACGGATTACTTTTCTTAAGGTATGTAAATAAAACTTACTTATTTTTAACCTTCGGTGTTTAGTATTTAGTGTAAAGAAATTTTCTTAGTCTGTTTATATAAAACCTGTATATCTCGAAACCCATTTATCTCGAATTTTTTTTGACTCCCGAGAGATTCGAGATAGACAGGTTTGACTGCATCAAAAAATTTAATTTTATCATACATTATATATTAAGTGTTGCTCTTAAAGGAAACAGTGTGGGTTTCTTCATAATTTTGCATTTTCCCCTACAACTTAGTAGAAATGTCTTATTTCATCATTCCCTCACATTTTTTATTTTATTTTTTCCACAAATTTTTATTTTATTTTTTTTTTGTTAAGTCAAATTTTTAAAACTATTTCTGTTGCTATTAAAATCTTCAATAATTGACTGATTTCTTACCATTTATCTAATTTTTATGAAAATTTACATATGTAGGGGAAGACGGGGTACAATGAAACATTACTTGTAAAATCAGTCAAATTTGTCATAGAGAGTTGCAGTTTATATATATGTTATACAACTATATGTTCCAATTACTGATGTGATTTGGATACATTCACACTTCTACAACAGTAGCAATAGAAGATTATTGCTTTTACGCCATTGAAAGTAACTTTCTTTACTAAAAGTAATTTAGTTTCTTTTTCCTTGTTGTTATATGTAATAATTATTTTTTCTATACATTGTTATCTTTGGGTTGTTGTCTTCATACTTCCAAAACCAAACTAAAAATAAATAAATATTAGAAGTTTGAAAATAAATTTTTATTTAGTAACCTCAGTGCGGGGTACAATGAAACACTTGCAGACGGGGTACAATGAAACATGTTTTATTATAGTAATAAAAGTAGTAAATAGAATATATTAGAAGTAAGAGTAGGAAAACAGAAAAAAAAAAGTTTTATTCTAACCAGGTCAGTAAAAAATGCTCTTGTTAAGCAATTAAAAAATAGAAAGAGAAAAAAAGCTGAGAAGGGATTGTTTTGTAAACAAACTCTGCCTGCTACAGACTCTGATGATGATCCAGATTTTTTTCCAGGCCCAGCTGGTCATCGAGGTACTAAGAATGAGATATTCACACACAACATGTATGGCACAAGCAGTATCCGCATAAATGAAAACATAAGGAAATATATACTGTTGGGGAAATCATACATTTAAATGAAGTCAAATGTGAAATACTTGATATAAAGACTCCAACGTAGTTTTTTTTTTTTTTTTTTTTTTTTAGAAACTTACATTTAAAAAAAAAACTCATTCTGTTGAAACTACCACCCCATATTCCTTCAGGATCAACTGAAATATAAACAGAAATGCTAATTTTTGAAACTGACTTGCGCCAATTTAATGTAAAATGAAAGGTATTTCTTAAACTAATAGAATTTTCTTATTTTTCATCTTAGACTATAATATTTTTATCAAGTTCCTTATTAATCAAGTTTTGTTTTTGTATTTATCTCATTTTTCATAAAATAAACTATACTGGGTGAAAATTGCTTCTATCATTTGGAGTGTTTCATTGTACCCCAGTATGTGTTTCATTGTACCCCGGCATATGGGGTACAATGAAACACTGTAAGACATTTATTTTTTGTTATTTTTCAAGCATAAAGATATTGTTTAGAACCTAATAAAAATTTATTTAAATGGGGAAAATACAAGATTAAAAATATGCATTAATTATATTTTTGTGCATGCAAAATTGGGGATAGGAAAAAAAAATTAGTAAATTTTGTTTCATTGTACCCCGTCTTCCCCTATCATTCAAGTCAGACTGCTTGGCCAAATTTGCAAGTATTGTAGAGAACAACCCAAATATATTTTATGCATATATCAATTTTATAAATAGAGATTAATGATTATGTATCTCGGGCCATAGGTAAAAGATTACTGGGCCATATGTGGCCTGCAGGTTGAGCATGGCTGCTTTAAAGCATATTTTGCTACTACTGCAATTTAAAAATCCTTGGCTTATGATTTAAATTCTTTTTCTAAAAAAATTCTCAGAAATTTCAAATTCGTCAGTTTTTTTTTTCAGAAATTTGAAATTTTCTCGATTTTTTCTGGCTGTCCAGGAGGATAGACATCCAGTTTCTGTAGAAAAAAACTTGGCAAACTTCCCCATTTTTTCATAAGATTAATTTTAAGAAGGTTTATCAGTTCAACTTCAGAGTGGTCAATTACTGACACGGTGATGGTTATTTTCTAACATTAAGTGGTCAATTACTGGCAAAATCTCCCTTGACAACTATTACATTAAATAAAATAAAATTGAAAAAAAGTAGGAAAAGAATGTTTATTTATTATTGATCCTTATAAGTGATTGTTGCTTTAAAAAAAAAGTTTCAAGAAATATCTCCTTAAATTTAGCACAGAAAAAAAAATGCGAAGAAACTTTCACTAAATGGTCAATTACTGGGTAGTTCACCATAATTAAACTTTCACATCCATTTATCAACTAGTCTAGTCCAATGAAAAACAAATAGGTTTGTAAGATTACAAAAAAATAAATAAAGAAATTATTAATTTGTCTTGGATCTGCATTTTTCTACATTTGTACTTGTTTTGAAAATATGGTACTTGTTAGTTATCCCGTCGACCAAATTACTCTCGCCAAATTGTAAGATTAAATGCCAATAATGGTTGATCGTAAATGTCACATTCACTTGATAACACGCGTTTACGTCATCAAGTAATTTTTATTTGGACGTTTTATTTGTAATTTTATTAATGTTACTCTAATTTATTTGTTCTTTCGTTATTTAAAATAAAAATTACGTCAATTTGTATAATTTGGCGATTTATATAATTTGGCAAAATTGGTCGACAGGATAACTAACAAATACCGAAAATATTTCACTGATTTTTCTCCCTCTTAAAGTTTCTTCTACTATTTTTTTCTAGTTTTTCTTTTGTAGTTAGAGATGTTTCGAAAGCTACAAAAATTTTGGGGGATTGTAATAGATTCAAATTAATATAGGGTAGATCTAGATGTGCCAGTAATTGACACCCTTCAAAGTTATTTGTTTATAAAGAAATAAACAAAAATTTAGCTTTTATAATTTTTTTCATAACTTAGGATTGATTCTGTTCTGAAATTTTAAGGCATTCATTTCTGAAAATTTTAAAAAAATCAGTCATCAATCCGAAAATTCGGGCATAAAAAATATCACGAATTTCAACAAATAGTCGGCGAAAAAAATTGATTTTGTCAATCATTTGCAGAAAAATTGCCAATTATGTCAATGGAATGCGGAAAAAACACAAATTTCGTCAAAGAATCGTGGAAAAGCGCAAATTTCGTCAAAGGATCGTGCAAGAAACACAAATTTCGTCCAAGAATTGCAAAAAAAAAACTACAAAATTCGTCAAAAGATTGCGAAAATACCACAAATTTTGTAAAAAGATTGTGAAAAAAACCACAAATTTTGTCAAAAGATTGCGAAAATCCACAAACTTCATTAAAAGATCGCAGGAAAAACTGCAAATTTCGTCACAACATTGCGAAAAAACGGCAAATTTTGTCAAAAGATCGTGAAAAAAACCACAACACTAATTTCATCAAAAGATCGCGAAGAAACTGCAAATTTCATCAAAAGATTGCGACAAAACCACAAATTTTGCCAAAAGATCGTGAAAAAACCCTACAATTTTCCTCAAAAGATAGCGAAAAAATCCACAAATTTCATGAAAAGATCGCAAAAAAACTCTACATTTCATCAAGGGATCACAGATAACACACGTTTGTTAAAAGATTGTGAAAAAACGTGAATTTTGTCAAAGGGCCTTGGAAAAATAGTTAGTGCCGGGAATGGATTCCCTACCCCCCTGCTGTAACTTTTCAGAAAATTTGCTGTGAATTTCAGAAATTTTTTTACTCAATCACCCTGTCATAACTCTCCCTTGCATGTTTTTGTTTTATAATCTGGATTATTGTTGACACTCATAATCAAACCAATTAGGAAGCAGAAAATAATGTTTTAAACTTTCATTGTTTTTCAGGGAAAATCTTTTAATAAACATATGCTAAGAGCTGGCTTCACAACAAATTTATATATTCTTTATTTTCTTGTAAAATTTGCCTTTTTTGGTTTTGGTAGTAATAAAAAGCTTTGAATTTTATATACTAATGGCCATTTACAAAATTTCATTTATTTTCAGGGTTTTAAGACCAGTGTCCACTACTGGAATGCTTAATTAGTCAACTTCCAGTAATGGACACCCCATGTGGACATTACTAAAAGTGCAATTTCAGTAACGTCCATAGTGCATAAAATCTTTTGATTTAACTGAAAAGCTAAGTAATTAAATTTAATTTTTAAATTGCACTTACCAGAATTTAACTACAATTTTTTTATTAGGTGCTTTTAATTGACTTCATATGATTAATAATTTTTTAATGTTGAATGATATTGTTTTTTATTATATATATATATATAACTCTGCCTTGCATTCTTTTATTTGGCAATCAATCAAATCTATCAGGAAGCTTGAAATGTTCTTAAAGAGCATAGGGAAAGGAGGGCTCATGGGGACTACTCTGTTCATAAAAAAATACTATTATTAAATTTATAGTAGTAATCTAGTAACAGTGATGTGGTACTACTTGCGGATTCGCCTGGAGTCCGCCATCTTGTTTCTTTATTGATCATCGCCAATTTTAAATTTCTTTATTTGGATTTCTTTATTTTTGTTGTTGTTGTTTATGTTGTTAAATTAAGCATAAAGTGGTTATAAATGACCGACAAAGAAACAAGATTAGCAGACTTCGGGCGAATTCGCAAGTTGTTCCATTGCTAGTCTTGAAAAATCCTGGGTACCCGGGACTTCCAAAAATCTTAGTCCTTTTTTTACAAAAGCTGGTCCCCACCAATAGTAATTTATATTTTAAAGGAATAAATGAAACTTGTTTATTTGGAAAATATAAATGAAATGCGTTAATTATTGTTTTAATTATAATTAAATAAAAAAATTCAATAAATTTAACAGGGGTGTAAAATTTTTCACTTTAAAAAAGAATGTCCAGCAAAAATCAGAAAGAAATCCTGTTCTGTTCGTTTCTAAGATAACTTTTTATCAGCAAAAATTTATGATGTCATTATTTCCATTTGTTATTAGCAATGAAGGTCAGTGTCTCTAATCATAAAAATGCAAGAATTTTGTTGTGTTTCAGGGTTGGTAAGTTTTTGCCATAGGCGGAAAAAACCTGGTTAAAACCACGCCGGCAAAAATAGGTTTTTGCCAAAGTGGTGGCAAAAATAGATTGTCCATTTAATTTTTTTCCCAGATAAAAAGAAAAAAAAAAACTTAATACTTTGTACAGTAGCTTTTACAAAACATGTAAACATGTGTACCTGCAGGCTTACCTTTCCATTGACCAACTACAAAGCAGGGTTCAATACTCTGGTATTTTGTTATCTGTCTTGTGATCATTTGTCAATGGACTGCTGGATAACATTTTGTCCCTTCTTGGAGTATAAGATTGAAGGGGGGAGGGGGGGGGGGAAATCTAGTTTCCTAACAAGACATAACAGAGTTTTTTCAATATATAATTTTCAATTTAATTAAATTACTTTTTTTATCTGTAACAGACTAGTTTCATCAGATAAATAATTATAAATTAGTACCAAAGACTTAAATATTTACATATTTTTAAGACTCATTACGTAAAACAAAAGTAGAAAAGTTATATAAAACCTTTTGATAATCAAAAAAATATTTGACTGACAAAATACTTTACTAAAGAAAAAAAAATTAGATGTCCGATTTTTAATTTGGTTCTTAAAGTCCTAAGTATTAGACTGAATTCCACCTATTTCATAAAGATTTAAAATATGTAAATATATTTAATTATATTTATTAATTCGCAAATTAAATAAAAATATTTAATTATATTTATTAATTAGCAAATTAAATAATAATATTAAATGATATGTTATTAAATTTAATTGTTTATGCCATTGTTATCCTTATTAGCTAATAAATTAAAGACAAATAAGAATTTTTGCCCTGGTTTTTGCCACTGTCCTGGCAAAATTACTGTTTTGCTGGCAAAAATGCCAACCCTGTTGTGTTCTGTAAACTGGCTGCTTGCAAAAAGTCTGAGTTGGAATCTGTCATTTTTCCTGGTCTCATTCCACAGCCCCGGAGAATCCACATTTCCTTAAGCCTGAGTTATGCCAGGAACAGTATAAAACTAAAGTACCTATTGATCATATAGCCTGTCATTTAGTCATTAGAATTCATATAATATTGTATAAATTGTGTAATCTTGTAAAATGTGACTGTGTCATAAACTTACTTCAGTAATTTTAATAACGTTCTCTCTTTTTTATGATTTGATAGGCTGATTCAAATTTCAATATGTCAATGGATGTTGATGAAGTACCTATTAAAAATGTATTGGCAACATCTGGAACTACTGGCAGTGTGTCTGTTTCACTTCATCCTCTTGTGATAATGAATGTGTCTGAGCACTGGACTAGAGTAAGAGCTCAAGAAGGAAAACCATTACAGGGTCAGTTTTTACTTTAATTTGCATATCATGAATATTTTTAAAGAGTATTATTCAGTGACCCGGAGCCGAACAATTTTTGGTGTTCCAGCTCCAGCGCCTCGGCTCCGACTTCGCGCTTTTGAGTTGCAGATTTTAATTTACACGTTTAATTTTTTGCTCACAAATATGTTCTACCTTCATTAAAGATCTGACAAAATGCATTTTTCTTCTCATCAAACTTCAAATGCTTGTTCAGAAAGTATGACATCTTTTAGCTTTTGCTTTTAAAATAGAAAGTTTGGTGGAATTTTAAACACAAAAATCTTAAATTTCTTCTACACTTTTCAAACAGCCAAAATTGTACAACTACACATGTAAACAACAGGCGGCCATATTTGTTTTCGAATAGTGTTGTCACTTAGTTCAAGTAGAAAGTAGAAGAAAAGTAGTGTTACCATGTTTTGAGAAGGTTTCCTTCTCTAATAATAATAATAAAAGCCTAAAAAATGATATAATTAAAATACTGAATAATGATGTACAGTAGAAGATCTTTATAATGCAAACCTAAAAATGCAAGTTTGTGCGTTATATAGAATTTTGCATTATATGGATCACATTTCACACATCATTAAATTTACCTTATAAACACGACCATATAAATCTGAAACATACCAAAATACATTAGAGTATCTTTATACTGCACTTCTTGTCACCAGGAATTATCCAGATTATAAATTTTTGCATTATATGATCATTCTATATTGTTTATTTTATAAACATGGTCCAACTATACCTGGACCCAATCATTCATTATATTACTCATTTCCAAAAATATAATATTTATTGTAATAATAGCAATTTTTTTTCATTAAAAAGTTTTGAATTAAGGAGATAAAGTTGAATTCATATATCAAATGTAGTTTTCTAGAGAGTAGCAATTTTTACGATGTGGGATTTCAGGTGCTTCTTACCTGCAAAATTCATTGTTTACATCTGAGAAGTTGTGCGTTATATGGAGAATTGCATTATATAGAATCGCGTTATAAAGATCTTCTATTGTAATTGAAATATTTTAAGCCTAGAAATTTAAAAGACTGAAAAAAAAAGATTTAAAAGAATATTAAAAACTAAAGGAGCCCTGGAGCTGGGGAAAATTTAGAGCTCCAGCTCCGGCTCCAGCTCCAGGGAAAACACAGCTCCGGAGCGCTCCGGCTCCAGCTCCAGCTCCGGGTCCCTGGTATTATTCTATATCTAACTGGCACCCATTTAAATTTAAATACAGTAGACTTCTTCAAATCCGCAACCCTAAAAACAGCAAATGCCTAAAATCCACACATCGTCACAGATGTTAACAATAAAACTTTCAGTTGTAAGGACCAGACTTCTATAAAATTAAAAACCTTCCGTGCACATAAATATTGGGTCAAAAACTTTCTGCAAATTAATTTAATGTTTAATAAAATAACGTGTTATATTATTTTGACGATATGAATTAAAAACAGTAGTTTAAAAATAATTACCATTTAAATTAAAAATTAATATTAATTACAGAATAATTATGTTATTTAAAAAAATAATAAATCTAAAAATCCATGATAAGAAGGGGATCTTATCAATTATTTTGTGAATACATTTAGAAACAGCCCAATCCTTAATATTGTGACCTCTTCGCACAAAATGCCAGTCTTGATGTTCACAGAAATAATGTGACATTGCTTCTGAAACAACTGAATCACATTTTGTAAGGAGAGATCCATTCATAGGTATCATTAAAGAGACCGGTAAGTTTTTATTGTGGCCGACAAAATTCCTGTTTTTTCCGTGGCCATTTGACAAAATTTTCGTTTTTTCCCACATCTTTTGACGAAATTTGTGTTTTTTCGCGATCCTTTGATAAAATTTGCCTTTTTTTGAACGATATTTTGACGAAATTTATGTTTTATTTCGCGATCCTTTGACGAAATTAGTTTTTTTTTTTCGCGATCCTTTGACGAAATTTGCATTTTTTCACGATCGTTTGCCGAAGTTTGCATTTTTTTTTCGTGATCCTTTGATGAAATTCGCGTTTTTTTCGCGATCCTTTGACGAAATTCGCATTTTTTCGCGATCCTTTGACAAAATTCGCATTTTTTCGTGATATTTTGACGAAATTTGCACTTTTTCTGCTATGCTTTTACGAAATTTGTTTTTTCCTGTGCTCCTTGGACTAAATTTGCTTTTTTCTGCGATTCAATGACGAAATTCTCATTTTTTTTTTCTGTGATCTTTTGACGAAATTTGTTTTTTTTATTTTGATCCTTTGACGAAATTTGCACTTTTTCTTCGGCCCTTTGATGAAATTAGATTTTCTTTTGCGATCCATTGAATAAATTAGTTTTTTCCGCAATTCATTCTTTTATGAAATTCGTTTTTTCCTGTTCCCCTTTGACGAAATTTGCGTTTTTTCTGTGATTCGTTGACGAAATTATCTTTTTTTTTCACGATTCTTTGAAGAAATTCACATTTTTTCCACGTTCCTTAGAAGAAATTTGTGTTTTTTCTGCGATACTTTGACAAAATTGGTGATTTTTTTTCTGCGAACGATTGACAAAATTGGCTTATTTTCAGTGACCATTTGTTGAAATCCACAATATATTTCAGTGATACTTTTTTTGTCTGAATTTTCGGACTGATGGCCGATTTTTTTTTAAATTTTCATAACCGAATGCCTTAAATTTTTGGAAAATTCAGAACAGAATTACCCCTGACAAACAATAAAGTTCCGAATTTTGCGGAAAATTTTCTGCGTACGGCGTGCATGCATCTATATTATACAACTCTCGTAAGGACAAAATTACGGATTCTTTTAGTTTTATATCATTCTATATCTATATGTATTTTAATATATAATTCTCGATAATATGGCTGAATTCATGGTTTTTCATGAACAGGGGTGGGGAATTTCTAGAAAATCTTACCAACCAAGAATTTATTTCACCAACCAGTAAAATGCAACGTACAGTAGAAACTTATGACAAAATTCAAAAATAGTTGGTTACTATTATTATAATACATTTTCATACTTTTTTTCCTGTAAAATTAAGAAATATAAACAAGAGATGAAAGTTTATTATAAAATAGAACTTAGTACCATGTTTACATCGCAGTAATTAGGAAAGTTGAAAAATATAGCTAACTACTAAAAAAAAAAAAAAAGTTTTCTCCTATCTCTATAGTTTGCAGTTTTTAAAGACTACTTAAAAATTCACTCGCTCTGTCAGAAAATTCACTCGCCAGTGACGAGTAAAATGATGCATTCCCTCACCCCTGTTCATGAAGGAAGTATAAATTTATCTCTGAAAAAAATCAAGATATTGATGATATCACTAGTAATCACAATCTTTTTTACCAAATATATTTGTGTTGATCGAGCTTTTTGGTTATTAAGACTGGCTATAAAAGTTCCTTACTTTATGATTTTGATGTGTATTAATAGGGTTACCTTTAAGAGGGAAGTTTCATTGGATAATTAAAAAAAAAATGTATCTCATCTTTATTATGCATATTTAATTATACATATTATTTACTTGACCTTTACTTTTAATCATTTTAAAAATTATCTTACTTCTTATTGGTTTAGTTTATCACTTTACTTAATTATTTTAATATTTTATTACATTACGAGCAATCATTATAATTTTGACTGCATTATTACATTCAAATTACTGTTTCAAAATGTAAATAAAGCAATGACCAGAAATCTGCAAAATTCTAAAATCCGCACACCCTCTGGTCCCAAGCTGTACGGATTTGAGGGAGTCTACTGTAGTAATATCAAAACAACACTTTTAAATGTCTAATTTTAGAAAAAATAAGTTTACATGTAAACAGCATTTTAAAAACTTGTTTCTTTAAATTTTAAGTATTTAAAAAAAATTTTGAAATTTTTGCTCAGGTAAAAATTGCTAAATTTACAGTATTTTTAAAAATTTAGTATGTCAATATCGGACTTCAACTTTGAGGTGATGAAAATCGAATTGGTACTTTTCGGTTAGCCGGGCGCCAGTGTTATGTATACATACATATATATGTATATATACATATATTGTATATATACACTTATATACATGTATATCCACATATATGTATATCTATACATATGTATATAGACATATACATGCATACATAACACTGGCACCCGGCTAACCGAAAAGTACCATCGAATTTTGATAATTATATTAAGTAATGAATAATTCTTTGCTTAAATTTCCTGTTAGTTTACATGGTATTTAATGATCCACAAAGGAAAAAATTGTTTTACTAGGGTGTCTCCTTAACATAGGATTTTATTACTATATTAGACCTTTTAATGTGTACTAGTTTGTCTGCCTGAGATAATAGCCTAACCTTTTTGTGATGAATGATACATATATGTGTGCCGTATAGGGTTGTGCAGAATCCTTGAATTTGGACACCAGCATTTTTGCACAGAAAAAAAAAATTCCCTTATCAAATGTCAAAGATAAAGATTAAAAAAAAAACAACTGAGTACGTTGATTTAAATCAGCTTGATTTTAATCATTTGATTTTATTTTTTTTTTAATCATTGATTAAAATCACACAGTTACATTTAAAAAATTTTTTCATTAATAATGTTTAACTATACTCTAAATCAAAATAATCTTTAAAGATTACATGTTATTTAAACAAAATAAAGATGTATGTTCTCAATACACTCTAAGAATGTTCTTACATTTTCAACAGCAATCCTCTGCTTGCTTTTCTTTGTAGACAATTGCTGGATAGGAAGGGAATTTATTGAATGGTGTAGTATCACAGAGTAAATACATAGCAAAGAAGAATTTTTCTTCTGACCACTGACCAAGTTACAAACCTGTTTTTAAGCACACTTGAAGCAAAGAACGTGAATAAACTATTAAAAGCTCTTTGCTTGCTTTTGCACACTGAACTGTAGATAGCAATACTTGGTAATAGTACAGAAGAGCAAATTGAAAAATTTGACACAGAGATGGCAGGTAGGAAAAATAATCCCATATGGCTCTATTTTACAGAAATTGCAACAGTTTCAGGTAAAGCAGGAAAATTAGTTTTTCTCTACAAGGCATTAAATTTGCCTTAGCCAAAAATTTTCATGATTACGTTTCCTGATTTAAAGTAAATAAATAATTGGTTACTTTGATACTTCACCCATTTTTTTTTTCTTTGAAATTGTCAGTATGAGGAATTTTTTATTAAAATGGAGTTTAAAAGATCTTAGTTTTATAATGCGTCCAGCTATAAAATTAATATTTTATTGTTATTTTGATCTTGATTTGTGAAAATACATATTAGTTATATTGAACAAAGGATTCATTAGTATTTTTCTGGATCCTTATACAAGGTTTAGCCTAGCATTTGTTTATTGGTGAATTATAATCCTTTTTTTATGTATTGTACTAATATATATTTAAATTAATATGTAATAAAAGGGGTTGTTTTGGTGAGTAAGTACAGCAAGGCAATGAATAATACCTTTAATGGTATTAACAGCTCTTAAGATAGGTGATGTAATCATTACACACCCAGTAGCAGAAAGTTATTGTTGTGGCTGCGACAGCAATTTAGTGGAATGAAAATTGTCTGTGGGAGTAGCGTGTTACATTTTCTTATGTACAAATGTTATAAGTGTTGAAATAAATAGGTTTCTTACTGATGAATACTATAAATAAATAGAACTATATTCCAACTATAATATTAACCTAAATATTTAAATAGCTAAAATTAATATTTTATGAAGAATTAGAAAATAATGAATATGTAACATGGTTCATACACTCCAGAACAAATAAAATTCCAGCACACTTTTAGATACATGCATAAAAATGGCACAGCATAACACTTAAGAAAAATAGTGACCACATTGATTATCTATTTCACAGAAATCTTATCAGATCTTTTTATTTTTTATAAAAGGTATCTTTTAAAACATTGTTATTAGAGAATTTTTGAAGAATAATGTGTTTTAACTTAGTAAGGTACCGTGAAAAGAAATTTCTTATACAATAAAAAGTTAAGAGAACAGAGCTTAGCTTTTTTTTTTAAGGGGGTTCGGGACACATTTTAAAATAATTTTTATTTATTGAGTTAAAATTCTGAATATTTTTGTGATGGTTAACCTTATCATTTGTAAACAAAATCACATGATAAAACTTCTCAGATTTTTTTTTAAAATTAAATTTAAAATTTATTCAAAAAGTGGGGTAGTTTAAAATCGTTATAACTCGAAATATTGTTTATAGAATTTCATTTTTTTTTCATTTAAATAAACAGAAATATATAAGTTTTAATTTGGATTCAGCATTTTTAAATATATTAATTTATAAAAAAATTAAAAATATTTAACAAAAAAATTTTCAAAAAAAGTGATGCAACTTTTTAAAAAAAAATCATATTTTCAAAATTAAATATTTTTTTCAAATATGCTGAATCAAAATTAAAGTAAAATAATTGAAAAAGATATATCCCAAGTTTGAACCCTGTATCTTTAACAGTTCTCGAGTTATAAGAATTTAAATATGAGAAATGGTGAAAAAACCTATCATGAAGAAAAACGCATTTTTAGGAATTCTGTACACCCATCAGGAGTCCTTTTGATGAAATTAGAGTTTTTATCGCGATCTTTTGGCAGAAATTTTATTTTTCGCGATCTTATGACGAAATTCCGCGTTTTTTCCACGATCGTTTGACTAAATTCGTGTCTTTTCCTCATCCTTTGGCGAAATTCGTGTTTTCTCCGTGATCCTCTGACAGAAGTTTGCATTTTTTCGGGACGAAATTCACGGTTTTCGCGGGATCTTTTGACGAAATTCATGTTTTTACAGCGATCCTTTGCAGAAATTTGCGTTTTTTGCGATGGTATGACGAAATTCTGCTTTTTTCTGCAATCCTTTTAGAGAAATTTGTGCTTTTTCGCAATTGTTTTAAATTTGAATCTTTTCCTCGATCCTTTGACGAAATTCATGTTTTTTCCGCAATCCTGTGACAGAAATTAGCGTTCTTTCGACGCCCCTGGGACGAAATTCGCATTTTTCCCGGGATCTTTTGGCGAAATTCTCATTTTTACAGCGATCCTTTCGCACAAATTTGCATTTTTCGCTATTTTTTGACATAAATTTTCTTTTTTCGCGATCCTTTGAAAGAAATTTGCTTTTTTTTTTTGTGACTGTTTGACCAATTTTACATTTTTCCCCGCAATTGTTTAATTAAATTCGTATTTTTTCTTCCACCCTTTGACGAAATTCATGTTTTTTCCGCGATTTTGTGACAGAAATTTGCATTTTTCCCGCACCCCTGGAACGAAATTCACGTTTTTTTCCGTAATTTTTGGATAAAATTAAAGTTTGTACAGCGATCTTATGATGAAATACCGCGTTTTTCTCGGGATCTTTTGACGAAATTTGCATTTTTACAGCGATCCTTTGGCAGAAATTTGCATTTTTCGCGATTTTTTGACACAATTCCACAATTATTTGATATAAATTTTCTTTTTTCTGCGATCCTTTGACAGAAATTTCTGTTTTTTCTCGATCGTTTGACTAAATTTGCATTTTTTCCGCGATTGTTTGATTAAATTAGTGTTTTTTCCTCGACCCTTTTGACAGAATTCAAGTTTTCCGCAATTTTGTGACAGAAATTTGTGTTTTTCCCACGCCCCTGGAATGAAATTCAAGTTTTTTTCAGGATTTTTGGATAAAATTCAAGTTTGTACTGCGATCTTTTGTCAGAAATTTGTTTTTCGGGATCTTTTGATGAAATTCAGCATTTTTTCCACAATCTTTTGACATAAATTTGCGTTTTTTTGCTATCCTTTGATATAAATTTGCGTTTTTTCGCGATCGCTTGACTAAATTTGTGTTTTTCCCACAATCGTTTGACTAAATTCGCGTTCTTTCCGCGATCCTGTGACTAAATTAGTTTTTTCCGCGATCCTTTGACTAAATTAGCGTTTTTTCCGCAATCCTGTAACAGAAATTTGCATTTTTTCCACAACCCTGGAACGAAATTCATGTTTTTTACTGGGACCTTTTGACGAAATTCCCGTTTTTACAGTGACCCTTTGGCTATAAATTAGCGATTTTTTATGCAAATGATTGTCGAAATAAATATTTTTCAGCAACCATCTGTCGAATTCGCGATATTTTTTGTCAGAATTTTCGTCCCCCCCCCCCCCCAAAAAAAAAAAATATATATATTAAATACTATTTTCAAACCTCTATCTTAATTACACTTATAAAACTATTGAAAACGGAATGCTACCTTTAAAGTTTAAAATAATGTTGTTATTTAATTTAAATAAAAAAAAAAAATAAAAAATAACTGATTTAAATAAAAAAAAAATCAGATTTAATTAAAAATAATCTGATTTTTTTTATTTTTTAAAAATATGGCCTGAAAAAAAAAAAAAAAAAAAAAACATCTGAAAACAAATATTGCTAAGAAAATATAAAAAATGTAATTGCTGCTTGCCATGAAGGGGTTAAATGTATCTAAAATCAGTGTGGAATGTGGAGATTTTTCTCCAGGAGGGATTTAGTGTTGGGGGCTCCCCACTGCTTTCGGCAGTATACACTAGAGATGATTTCAGGCTCTTTTCAGTAGAAAGACAGGAGTTCTTATGTTCCAGTAATTCTGAAAAAGGGCTTCAAACAGAAAACGAGTATTGACAAGGGATGTCTTGCACTTTCTTTATGTTACTAACACTGACCATTCAAGGGTTTCAGAATAGAATAAATAACAATTCAATTCCCTTTCAAACTAATTTTTAAGGGATTGTAAAACACTTTAAAAAAATTAGACTACATTCTTGTTTCACAAATTTCTAAAAAAAAGAAAAAACTTCTTTCATTTTTTGTGAATAAATAAAATGTTCACTTTGAGCCTTAGTCTGAAGACTGGTATAAAAATCGAACTTGAGTCTGTGTCATCCCTAATCATGGGTGCTAGTGCCAGTCTTCAGTCTCGGGATTGATTTCAGTCTTGGGGATATTTTTGATTAATAGTAAACTTCACTTTATATATTTAAATAATTAGCAATTTACTATCTAGAACTTCTAATCACTATCTGTTATTGTAAGATATCAATTTTTAGTCACAAAGCAAGACTTAGAAATCTTCTAGTCTCCAGGTGTTCCCAAACTTTTAGACCGACGTACCACTGAATAGAAGTTCATACTTCCGCATACCATCAGGTTACAAATTTGAAACTAATATATAAAATCTTGTGTAAACTGAATATGTCTAAAACGAAATATTGTTTGTCTTTCGTGCTTCTGACTAAGCAGATTTTACTGTATTTAATTGCATGATTATGTTATTAAACTGGTATTTAGATTGACTGCTTTATATTAATATTCAAATAAAATATAGTATCACCATAACATTTTAATAATATGTACATTATCATAATACAGTGTTTTGACAGAAAAAAGCTA
This sequence comes from Maratus speciosus, assembly GCA_963932465.1. Lineage (NCBI taxonomy): Eukaryota > Metazoa > Arthropoda > Arachnida > Araneae > Salticidae > Maratus > Maratus speciosus. Next base: position 51,722,135 of record OZ010788.1, on the reverse strand, counting down.
TAATACCTAATGACATATTGGCGTAAATTGATAAATATACAGTAGGGTGACTCTATTAATTCTCTTGTATTTCTAATGTTGAGGGTGTACTTGCTATATCAGATACAGCCTCCTTGTGTCTGATTCAATCTTAGTTAGTTTTAGACGTAAGTCAGATTCAATGTTTAGTTTATTCCTGTATTTGTTTTTCATATAAAGAAGAGAAGAGAAAGCACTTAAAACAAAGATATGTTTTGCGAAAACAAGCTGGAATTTTAGAGCTTTTACGTATATCAGAAGGTATTTTTCTTTCCTCACCAACCAAAATTCTATTACATTCATCGATTTGAATGTGGATTCGAGCAACTCATCATTATAGCTGTATTTTTTATTTTATCTCCAGTTTCAGCTTTCGCGTACCAGTAAGCAGAGCTTCATGTACCAGTACTGGTATGTATACCATAGTTGGAGAACCTGTGTTCTAGTCCATTTCTATTTGGTTATTCTTAATACTCATAAAAGTTTTGAGTCTTGGCTTGGGTCAGGGTTGGCAAGTTTCTTCCACAGTGGAAAACACCGTGGAAAAAACCGGCTGGAAGAAATGGAAGAAACTATTATTCTTCAAAAAATTACCATATAACTTTCAACTTTGTAAGATACAATAAATGTCTTCTTCCAATAACCTTAAGTAAATTAATTCCATTAGACCTATACGAATTTAATTATATATGCTAAATTAATAATTACATCAGTTTTTTTGCCAAGATCACACACGACACCAGTCTAAAGATCTTTAACCATTGGACAAATGAAGAAAAGAAATTTTATCCAAAATACACAAAATCAATTAAATGTTATCTATTTCAGTTTAACCAGGATATTATTTTATTATTTAAACTTTTGAAACTGGCAGTAAATAGTACGGATCATTTACCAATTATAGAATGAAACTCATTTAAATTAAAGGCAGCGCTTATAATTTACATCAATTTTATTAAGATCAGTAATATGCAATAATTACTGTATTAAGGATGTTCTCAAATCCAAAAGGGTAACTTTCTGACATAAGTTTTAATTTATTTTTGTTCGAAAATGCATGAAACTAGCTGGTGTTGTTGTTCAGAAACTATGACATTGAGCTATTTTTTCCTTTTTTTTTTTTTTTTTTTTTTTTTTTTGCAAACGCAATAGATCTTTCAGAAAATAGGGTCAAAGTGGACGTTTTGAACTGAATTTCCGCGCAAAAGTAGAATAATCACTCAAGAGCGGGCAAAAAACGTATTTGTCACGTGATCGAAATCTCTTATGACTCAATGGGTAATTGATTGATCAAAAAATGGAAAAAACAGTTCAATTCCAAATCACTTCCATGGCCAGGCTTTCCAATTTTACACTTTTCCGTTAAAAAATGAATTTGTAAATGTGTCAGAACGTTTTGCACTTGTTGAACAGAGCAGTTAAGAACAGCCTTAAGAAAATTCATTAAAATACTCATTTTTCTTACTACAATGCAGCATAGTATAACAAAAAAGTGTTTTAGCAATAGGACGCTGCAATCAGTTTCTCAACTTAGAATGAATTAATGCAAAAGATGAAAAAAATTCTTCGAGTCCCACAGAACTTCAGGAAAGTTTAAAAGAATTTTGCCATACCCCTAGATATTTTTAGAACATTAGTTTTTTTAAAATCAGCATTGAGATATGCATGCTAGATGCTAATATAAATAATTACAAATTTGTTTATTTACTATGTTGCACAATTTAAAATAATGCATTTTTATATGAAAATAATGTATTTTTATATGAAAAATAAACATTTTGTAAGTAGTTTTTGTTTTCTTTTTACATAAAGGATATAAATTAAAAAAAAAACACCACCTCTCTCCTCTATCTCTAAAGTTATAGAATCCATCACCTGTAAATGTCTGCTGAACCTGAAGTTTGTTATTAAAAAAATAACTTATTTTTCCAAAAATAATATTTTTAATATTAATTAAATTTTCTAATTTAGATTTCATATAATTATACTTTGAGTTTAATTCTTTTACATAGTTAATATACTTTATTGAGCATCTGTTTTGTTTTCTGTTGGTTTCTTCCCGTTTCTTCCACTGTCCTGGAAGAAACTGGTTTCTTCCGGAAGAAACCCAACCCTGGCTTGGATAGACTTCTTGCACCCATGTCCCTAGCATACACCCTTGAATTTGTATGAATTATATTTTAAATGAAGATCTATCCAAAAGAACCTAGAGTTGGGAGCTTCACTGCCTTTGTCAGCTCAAACCCAGGGGGTTCTATGCACGCTCTGGTCTGTCTTTGCAAACAAGTCCTGAATTTGTATGATTTTATATTTTTAAACAAACTTAATATTGGGGTCCCACTGCCTTGGGAAGTATACTTCCTTGGATTTGTATGATTTTATATTTTTAAATAAAAATCTGTCCAGATGAAACCTAGATTTGGGGTCCTCACTGCTTTCAGCAGTGTACAAATTGGCGTGCTATTTACACTCTGGTGTATTTTTGCAAATGAGTCAGATTTGTATGATTTTATATTTATTAAATGAAAATCTTTCAACACAAATTAAGAGGGCCCGTTATAGTGATTGCCAATTTAATTTTTGATATTTAGAAATTTAGATATGACCCTTTCATTTAGAAAACCTAAATAATAAAAAAACAGTGCTCTCTAGGGATCATGAATTTCATGTAACCTATCTTTTCTTTTTCTTTTTAAATAAAGGAAATTTGTTACAAAAACAGGGTTCGTATAGGTCCTTGAAAGGCTTCAAAAGTGTTTACATTTTTCAAATAGAAATTTTGTGCTTAAAAGTACTTACTTTCATGCAAAATCTGCAAAAAGTCCTTAAAAGTGCTTAATTTTATTCTTGTATTATTTCTTAATCAGAGGTGAAACTCTTCTGCATTTCTTTGAATTTCTGATTTAAAAATAAACCTTAACCCCCCTTGCCTCTCCTTCTTCCCAAATTTCACTTGCTCATTCTTCCACAATACAAAAGTTTAAAATCTTTAAAACTTAAATTTTGTAAACTTTTTCTACTCTATTTGTTACTTTACAGTGAATAAATAATCAGCTCTAAATTTCATTGACAATTCATTTCATTAAAATTTCATCTGAATTTCACTATCTCAAAATTGTGCTTCCCTTTTTTGTCCCCTTCACCCACAGTACTCAAAGTTAAAAAACTCTTTAAAATTCGTTAATAATATTAAAAAAAATTGTCCTATTTGTCATTTTATTGTCACAATAAATGATCGATCATGAAGATTTCTCCCCCCCCCCCCCCCCCCCAAACTTAAAGAATACTTGTATTTTTTTACGATTTCTGCAATAGCTGTATCTCAAGAACCAATGCATGAATTTTTATCAAACTTAAGATTCAGGTATACCTTGATAAATATTGGTGCTGATTATGTTTTGCTATAAATTTCCCAACAGGTGGCGCTGCTATGCTGGATTTTTCAAGATTTTTGCTCTATCTGAAAAAGTATTGCACGGATTTTCATCAAACTTGAGATTCAGTTAGACGTTGATGTAAATTGTTGCTGATTAGGTTTTGTTGTGAGTCACCTGACAGCTGGCTCTGCCATGCTGCATTTTGCAAGATTTACACGTTTTTAGCAATAGTCATATCTCAAGAACTAATGCCCGGAATTTCATATCTTTAGAATCCTCATGATGGGCATAAATTATCATTTAATTTTGGCACTCTGATAGTGAATTTTGAAGTATTAATATGTATGAAATAGAAGAAAGTTTTGAGATTGGCACATCCGACTAGTTTTTTCTTCACTGCTGTATTTGTTATTTTAAAATTTTATAAATTTCTACTGCTACACACTAAAATTCTCCCCTTCCTGGCCATTTGAATTTTTTTAATTTGTATTTACGAAAATGAAGCTCTTTATTAAAAAATGTATATTATAATTTATTAGTTTAATTTGTAGGTCCTTACATTTTTTTGGTTTTGATCTTTGAAAGTCCTTGATTTTTATTTAAAGAAATGTGTACGAGCCCTAAAAAAATCAGTCAATTAGCCGTGAAGCTATTAAATTTTGACATTTTAAACTTTAACACAGCAGAAAAACAATAAAAAAATGTTTTTAAAATCGTGAAATGTTGTCTCTGAGTATTGAAAATAGAAAAGCAAAAATGGAGGAAAAACCCTGGGAGCTATATGATATCTTTGAAGGCATTAAGAATTAAAAAAAAAAAAAAAGAAAAATAGTCTGTAACATGTTCAGTTATTGTTTTTATGAAATTGATATTCAGAATTTTTTTTTTAAATAGTAAATATTAATATTTTTTAAACAAAAATATACTGATACAACCAAAAAGACACCATGAATACCGTATATACTTGTGTATATATGTTACCCCCTCCCCCCTCCCAATTCTTAAGCAAAATTTTGAAAAAAATTGTATTTTCGTGTATAAGTTGAACCACATTTCTGGTAATGTATTTGGAAAAATGATTTGTAATCGAAGATAAAAAAAGAAAATTAATAAATTATCATTAAATTAGTAAACATTTTTTGGTACTTTTCGGGTAGTGGGGCGCCAGTGTTATATATATATATATATTCATATACATATATATGCATATACATATATTGTATATATATGCACACATATATATATGTATATATACATATATGTATCTATATAAATATGTATATATAACACTGGCGCCCAGCTAACCGAAAAGTACTCATTTTTTTTACATTTCTAATCGGACTTTTTTTTTTTTTAATTCAACACTTTAAAACTGTATAATTATGTAAAACTGAAGAAGCTTTAACTATTTTGAAACCTATTCTCATCAATTTAATGATATTTAAAAAGAAAAAAAATCTTTCAAAAATCTATTCAAGCCTTATTTACAAGAGTAAACAACTTCTTAGACTTCTAAAAGTACTTCTTTGTATTGTAGGACTTTTAGAAGAGATATCTAGAAGCATTCTAAAGTTGAACTCTTTTTAAAAAGGGGATTAAAATGTTGAAAGCAATTTCCCTGTATTGAAGGGAATTCTATTCCAACAGAAAATAGGTGCAAAACAATTACAGGGACATTATTGTTGAGCTTTTTTTGGTCAATCACAAGGAAATGACCATTGTCCGCCCTATATGTGATTTGATTACTTAAAAGACTTGCCCATTTGCCGATAATCTGCAAAAAAATTTTTTTCTTTTTACTAACTCGTGTATAAGTCGACCCCCCACTTTAAACTCTCAAATTTTGTCTAAAATTCTTTGACTTATACACAAGTATATATGGTAAGTTAGTTTTTTGTATTTCCATCTTGTACATGCAGATAGCAGTTTAAAACTGCAGAAAAAATGAAAACATTGAAATGAATATGAAATTGACAAAAATAAACATGGAAATGACCCTCAAAAAATAAATTTTCTGTAGTAGTAATAGTAAATATGAATTCTTTTTTAAACGAAACATATTGTTGCAATCAGGGAGCAGTGGTGATTGTGTTCCAGATGTACCTGGGTTTTCTATCGATCCTTCCGGGTTTATGAGATTGTTATGTTTAGTGGAAAAAACGAATCAAAAACCATGAAAATTGAGCTGAAAATGTGATGTAAAAAAAAGGGCAAAAAATTCAACAAATATTAGTTTTTAAGTAATTTTCGCATCCCTCAAAATCTACTGATCATAAGAAAAATGTGAATTATGCCAATTTGATGTCGGAATATAATCACTATTTTCGTCAATCGTACGCAGAGAAAATCACAAATGTTGTCAATCGGTCATTTGAAAAAAAAAAAAAAAAAAGGAGGGAGGTATTCTGAAAAGTGGGTATTTTCATTTTCATCCAGGAAATGAGGATTAGCAGTTGAAACTGCCATCATACCCATCATACCTTCTATTTTTCGACTCTATTCTATGACTCTAGTTTAGGCAAATGATCACGGAAAAAAGATCTTGAACTTTGGCTAGTGATGGCAGAAAAAAATCTCGAACTTCGACAACGGTCGTGGAAAAAAAGTAGTATGCTGGGTAAATGTGTCCTGAAATATTGGAAAAAGTATGTCCTGAAATATCACCTGGGACCAGTACTACCCCTGAAAATGTAAAAAGTACTTTTTTCCCTTTGTCTACTTGAAAAACCCAGGAATACAGGCACATGTGGAAGACATCATAACGTCGGCTAACTGCCAAAAATTGAAACTCTTTCGTATGTGTATTTTTTATTAGCACCTCGGCTAATTATCAAGAAATGAAAAATCTGGACTACAGCTACATTTACACCTGTCTTTAACTATCGTCATTCAACTTATCAGACCTCTATGTGCGGTAGATATCCCTAGCTAGTGACAAACATCTTTATTTTATTCAGATAGATTACTATATTAAAATAAATTTTCTGCTTTTTCTTTTTTTCCTTTACAAGCTTTTCAAAAACAGTCCCTTGAAAAAAATACAAATAAAATGATTCACTTTATTTAACATAAGGACTAAACTAATCATTTTTTTTAATAATTTATTCTGGTATTTTATTGTCTTTCTTAATGTTTAAATTATTTTTTATTTCAGTGATTGGTGCATTAATAGGAAAACAGAAAGGGCGTAACATTGAAATAATGAATTCTTTTGAATTAGTTTTTGATAAAATTGAAGGTGATATCATAATAGACAAGGACTATTATAGTACAAAGGAACAACAGTGTAAGTAATCGATTCTTTCTTATGTATATTTATGTTTATTTACACTGTTATGTTTAGTTTAACTGTTTTACATACTTGCAAAGAAGGAATGTTACAAGTTGATAAAAAAAAAAAAGTTATAGATAAAACACCATATGAAAGCTACATTAAGTATAATAATTATTGAATCTGAAATATTGTGTGTAATATTTTTAAGTGTGGATATAAAATTCTTCAGTGCATTAATTTTTTACCAATAAACCTGCATAAAGCTTTCACACTGCTGTCTTTGAGATTATTTGCTGGTTTGTTTTTTATTAAATTTTAATTAATTGTTCCCAATGACAATATAGTACTCTTATATTTTCAGAACTTAATTTTCAATTAATAAATTAATATTTATTAAACTGATTATGTATTGAGAAAACAACTTAGGAATCTTAATTTAAAAAATGTTTTTTATCTTTCTTTTTGCCATATGTTAGAACATTTTTCTTTTTATGAATTTACTAGTTTGTGCTTTCTACCAAGCATAAATAAAAGTAATGAATTTTCCTTAATCAGGACAAGACATATGTTATAAAGAAGGCATGCTCATTTGCTTATTATCGCTTTATTAATGGCATGAAGCCATTCTTTAAAAGGTGCTGCAACAAAAATTCTGACCAATCTGTTATCTGGGCAGTGTAAAAATCAGCTGATTCAATGATAATTTGGTCAGGATTTGTGTTAAAACATGTGGCTAAACCCGCCTGTGCTTTTTGCATGGCTTTTGGCAAAATGAATTTGCCTTTCTAAAAGTATGTACAACAACGATCAAGGCCTACCTAAATTCTCATATTGTAACAGAAATATTTTGCAG